>OY728135.1:417147836-418347836 GCA_963277665.1 Viscum album
CTCATTTTATGCTTCAGGTTGAGTAGTGAAACCTTGTGGGTTTTCCTCTCATTTTCCTAAGTTTTCATCCTTTGGTCTTCTTTCTGCATGAAGGTAGTTATAAGGTTTTCAAGTTTTTTTAGAGAGGATAGGATTGGGTTGGTGGCCTTGGTAGAGATTTCAAATATTTTTGTTGTGGCGTTGATGGATGCTACTAAGATCGAGGGAAATATTGTTGGAATTGGTGTGAAGGTTGAAGAGATAGATCTTTTTGTGGGCACCCAGGTGGTAATTGATTCTAGTGTGTCATTTTTCTACTTTTATGATGATAGTAACCATTTTTTTACTATGAATAAGCTGGAATTTGATGGTATTTTTTGTTTAAATTATGGTGGTGTCTAGTATTTCTAGCATTTTTATTGTAAATTATGTAATTATAATCTAGATTTTTGAGTTATTTTATCTCTTCCCTGAAATATTGGTAAGAATGAGGGCCTCCGTAAATATCACATGAATGTATTTATTTTATAGGAGTAGGAGGGGGTGGTGGAGCAGTAGGTAATTTGAATTATTCTAGATTCTTTGTAAGTGGATCAACATGAGAAGAAAGGTGGGTGGTCTCTTAAACCTGATGAATTCTATTTTAGGGTGGTCCTCGATCACTTTTCCACAGACATTCATTGTGCGGGACTTCATCTAAAATTACCTGGCTAAATTTAGGAATCAAAAGAATGAGTCAGCCATCAGCAGTAGTGGATTTTATAGTATGTGAAATAGGATAGAGTCCTTGATATAATGCTTTAAGTTAAAACCACACATCTAGTCCATGATGTGAGAATTTTTGAGTTAGCTCCTTTAATCAATCCAAATATTATCATGGTGATTCTCCATCCTACTAGGCAATGTTTTGAATTTCATTCAAGTGCTTCCAAGTCCTTATGGGTGGGATTTACTTGACTAAAATGTTCTTTGATAATTTTTCCAAATTCATGATTGACTTGGGATCTTGACTCTTTATCCTGTCCTTAGAATTGTTGCATAAGGAGAAAATATTGAATCTTAATAGAATGGTGTATGATGATATGCCTTGGTTGTGAAAGGTATCACAAGCCTCATGAAATATTGAGATGTTTTTGAGGGGGTCTTCACTATGAATTACACTAAATTTCTCTATATTCTCGATCATTGTAGTGAGTTAATGTTTAATTTTGAAAGGTTGCACTTGAATTGGTGGACACATAATAAAGGGTGTACAAACACTATTGGATAGTAAACCATAGTCCATAATGGTTATATTATGTACGGCTGATGGCTCATCCTGGTTAACAGGTGACACATAACTGGGGTCTTGTAGATATGGTAGTGTAAGATCATTACGCTCTACTATTGGGCAACCACAATGTGCAGTGGTGTTTTTATCGATATTGGGATCAAATATAATATTTTCTTGTGTGGCTAGACTTCTTGAGCAAGTCATGGGCCCCTAATGAATACACTAGCTAACAAGAAAAGGGAGAGTGAGAGAAAGAAAGAAAGAGGTTGCATATTCACCCAAAAGTGAAAAATTTAAAACGAAAAGTGTAAGGAAAAGAAGAAAAGGGGTGGGGTTGAGGTAATCTAGGTTCGATCTGAAGGTGATTATGCTTGAGAAAAATTAGTGACTGAAAAATAGTGCTAAAATATGACTCACCATCAAGCATCATTGAGTTCACACTATATTTGGTCAAATTAAAAATTTATAATCCCAAAATTCACTTACTATAAGGGTATAGTAAAGTGGTAGTACATGGTCGGTCCCATGAGGATGATCGAAAGGTTGGTGACTATTTGAAAAAACCCTTGGGAGTATTCCTCACTTTCATTCATTAGGTTTGGTGTTTATAAAATAAAGGTATTTTGGAGTTTTAAGTAAAATATTAAAGTATGGGGTCGTGGTCAATTTCAAGGCACTTGACAAAATATAATCCTAGATTTAACTTGGAATGGGCCTATGTCTTAGGCTATGATGTGCTGAAAAATTCACAAATTGGTTTTAGTCAAACTAAATAGATCTACCTATGTTGCAACTATCGCATGGTTAGGGTATAACCAATAATCTATGTTCATTGAAATTGGGTTCTATATAGAAAGTGTCACATGCTAATGGTCATAGTCCCGCTCAACTAGAATTAGGCCATGATTGTTCGATCTCACTTTCTGTAGTCAAGGTCATGTGAAAGAATGTGATGATCAATTATTATTTACCTAATTACTAGCCATAGGGTTACAACGAATCAATATAAATATTCATTAGGTTTATAAACACCCCTAATCTCGACCCCTAACACTAGGTATATTAGCTACACATAACAGTGATGATCAAAAGAAAAACTTATTAATCATGGTATGCATAATTGAGAAGAAGTTAAGAAGAAACAATATGGGATTAAATAATAAGGATTAAATATCTAATATTTGTAAGAAATGTACATCTAAGAATAAACTGACTTTTCATGATGAAATAATGAATAATAATAAATCGAAAATCAAAATAATTAAGAAACTCTCACAAACTTACTGAAAACAAACAACTGATGAATAATGATGTGATCTTTGATGAATAATAGAG
Organism: Viscum album; assembly: GCA_963277665.1. NCBI lineage: Eukaryota > Viridiplantae > Streptophyta > Magnoliopsida > Santalales > Viscaceae > Viscum > Viscum album. The sequence continues at coordinate 417,150,424 of OY728135.1, forward strand.
TTCAGAAATGCAAACAGATGTCAGAAACAAAATTTATGTTGTAAAAAATGAAGAATAGAAAAGGAATGATTAAAAACTCACTTTTATTCAATGAAACAAGAAAAGGAATGAAAGAAAAATAGTTTAGGACAAGAATAAATGAAAACATGTGAAGAAATCAAGAGAAAATAAAAGATGTCTAAACTCACTATATACGGAGGTGCTACAAAATATATATAGGCCCAAGAAGTACACAACATGCAATTCATGCATTTCTTGTACCAAGTTAAATGATTTGGGTCCCAACATCTTCCCATAATGTAATCTAGTTTCATGCCATGTAATTGAGATATTCATTACCCGCTGAAGAATATAATCAAATTTTGACATAGTGATCCTTTGATTCTATCACATTGTGAAATCTTTTCACACCATTTACGAATTTCAATTTTGGCAGGATTATTATTTTTGAAATATTCACATTTTTTACTTGATTTACACACTATGTATTGTCTTCACATCAAGTAGAATATTACTAGGTTGGTTTATGGCTCTATAGGAATTATGTGAATGGAGTATATACATCATATATGTGATGCTTGTCATGTAAATGTTATTTTTTCACTTTTCATCATTTCTTATTTCTAGTCCAAAATTCATAATTCATCAAAAAAACCAAAACCCAGTGTATTATAAAAAAATCATTAATAAACCTTAAACAAATGTATACAAAATGTATATACAATTTTATCTAATCACTGTAGTAAATTTAAAATATTGAATTTTTAAGGTATTTGTTCCATGATATTGATAATTACTATATTTGAATTTAGAAAAATTATATTTAGGATCATTTCAATGTGATTGGAGACATATTTTATGGTGTATTTATTGCTAATGAGACTTTTAGGCTGCATACTTGGGAAGAATTTATTTCTGTTTATTTAAGAAAGATGATCAAGGACTTTTAAGTGGTGAATATAACTATTAATTCTTCTTCTTATTGATGATTGAAGAAAACACATGTAGTAATAAATGAAAAATAATGTGACTTATATTACACCAAAATGACTTATAGTTCGACAATGAGTCTAGGAGCTTCATCTATTCATTGTTTTATAATTAATATATAGATCACCCACACATCACCATTTATAGGCCTTAAATGGACAAGAAAATAAATCATATGATGACATTTAAATTAATATATTTCTTGTGATTTTTTTATTATTATTTTTTCTAGGAATTCATATGCACTGCACTGTTACACTATATGGGTTTTACCACCATTAAAAGGTACCAAATGGATCTAACCACCTGATCAAAAGGTAGTGACACTAGTTGTTATTGATCCTATCATAAATCACAAGGTAGAGGATTATAATTGTATAAAATTCAAGGTTTTTCTTCTCCCACAAAAGGATATTTATATTTGAGGCTTCTCTTTAGAAAAATTCATGAGTTAGTTCTGATTACATTGTAAAATTACAATTTTGGATTGAACCTGTAAAAGAACTTTGTTTATAGTGGATATCTATACTCCTAAGATCATGTGTGAAGATTATTTTTAGGTTTTTTAGATCAAAACTATATAAAAATCCTTATTTTCTATTTTTTTTATTTTACTTTCACTTTTGACACATATATGGCATTCTTTGGTAAAGACTAAATGGTTAGATAATCTTAATCTACAAAATTTCACAATATAATTTTCTACAACTCTAATTTTTAATATTGAAAATTAATGTGATGTCTTGGACCTACACTCTAAGATCAAGTACAATAAACACATTTTTTTCATACATTCTATGATACCAACTATAAAATCCTGGATATAGTAATTTATAATCAAAAAAAATAAAAAAGGATTATTGTATCTCTTACATCTTCAGGATATTTTTATGTTTTGTACCTTAGATAATAAGACAAAACATAAACTAAGAAAACCCATGTTCTTTGTACCAAGAAGGAATTTTTTCCATCACATATGATTCTATTTAATATATAATTAATATTCAACATATCCCATACATTATTTCAAATGTTTTATATTTCTATACATGTAATCTATAATAATTATTTTCAAAACCTAGGTAAATGAAAGCTTTAGAAGGGGTGATCTCAAATGCTCAATAAGGGAAAAAATATAACTGAACTAATCTCGGAATAAATATTATGGATGCTATAGGTAAGAAACATGGAACCATAATCAACTTGAAACTGAGAGAATTTTAAATCTATGAGGATAAAAAAACTTGGATATCAACAATAAAAACTCATACTGATAGAATTCACAATGTCAGGCATCAAAAAACATCTATCAAGGCCTTGTGAAAATTCATTTACTTGTCATTAATACTGCACTCAATACATCTTGATAAATTGTTTAGGAATTAAAAAAACCCCAAAACTATTTTGTCTCTAAAGACCTATTGATTCATCAAGGGGATATTTAATTTTGTGCCTCACCGTCACCTGATTATGTCAAATTAATTCACCATAAGAGTCATCATAACCTTTCATAACATTCCTTGAGGAATAAAAACATGGCTATCCATATGATAAAGAATAAAAAAATACCAATACATGATAAACATTCAGTTTCAGTAAATAACAATAAAAAATTTCAATACTTTTCTCCATGTCAATAAAAGGGATAATATGATCACAACCCATCCTGTGAATGAGGGTGTATTGTCAAACAATACTTAGTAAATATTCCAATAATCATCCACAATAAAATAACAATATATAGTATGATAATAATTCTCCACAAGTAAATAGAATAAAATTATTTCAAGGTGAACTTCATCCAATTTTAATGATGTAAAATGTGATGTTGACACCCTATAGAAAAATGACTATTTAACTAAGTCAATACTCAAATAACATGATCTTAAGACATCAGGAAAAATAATATGGATGGATGTAAAATGAAATAACCCATTAAGTGATGAATATTCATTAAATTATTTTTATTTTTAAATCATAAAAATATAATACCACATAATATAATAAAATGGTAGAATTTACCAAAATTATATGAAATAAGTTCAAATAAGTTTCATAACGTAGTGTATAAAAATTGAGTTATAAAAAATCCTCATTATTGGAGAAACTACTAAATCAATAGAAAATTGAATAAGGGAACATGATTTGGATAATGAATCCCATGAAATACAAGGATTGTGATGAAAATATATCCATGGGAAGTGATTACACCATACAAATAAAACATGGTGTACAAAATTTATAATGTATGAAAAAATAAAAATTGAGACAAAGAAAACCCTTATGACTTTAGAAACCTTATAATTGAAAACCATTGAAAGAGAGGGGTTATAATTGAACTTAAAATATCATTATTAAAGGATAATTCATTATATTATATGTCAAATATTAATTATATACATCATATAAATGTAATTATGTGTATAATACCAAACATGTCTCAAAGAGAGAAATTTGAAATGAAAACCATAACAACCGTTGGATCATTGGAACCAAAAACCAATCAGAAATTTTACATGAAATGGGACATTTAATATCAATAAATATAAGTAAATAATGATATAAATTTAACAATGGGGTGGAAATTTCACTAAAAAAATCAAACATGGTGTGTAACATAATCATGTCTCAATGAAAGGAAATTAAGACTGAAACCATTACCTTGTACAGATCCATTCTACAATTCACAAAATGTACCAAATAATTAAATTAAGTTCATCAAATACATACCCATTAAAATTATTCATAACTATAAAAATATATACTCCTCATTTAAATTCATTTTATACATATAAATATTAGTTAGTCTTTACCTAATTTCAACACTGAGTGTAAGTAATTATTATCGCTTTGAGGTAGTTTCATAAAATAGGTGTAGGTATCTATTATTTTTAAAAATTAAATTAATATTATATCATTTAATATAATTTAATATATGTTTCAGTATATTTTATAAATATAGAATTTAATTTCATGTTAGTTTCGGTTACTAACCATGAAGATGAAATTGATGATGATCATGTTTTGGTGATTCTAATTGAACAAAATGTTTTTTCTTAATTAATGAGTTAAATTATTATATAACCTTAATAGAAAAAAATATTATTTAAATTTTTATATCATATTAAACCATTAAATAAGTTTAAATTTCCATCCATGACATAAATGTATATTATTGTTCAAGTAGGTTGTTAAACCGGTCCAAATAAAAACCAACTATGATTAATGGATGATTATGAGATGGTTTAGTTATAATATCCTTATAATAGAATAATAATAATTTTATTTAGGGGTTATTAGTGTGATATATAATAATTATAAATAATTATATAGATAATATAATTTATATAAAGTCATTTATTAGAAAGAAGAGACCATTTTCCTCTAAGTTCTTCTATTTTAAACGATTAAATTAACGATGAACATTTACTGATGTTGTAATTAATATGTTCGTAAATTTTTCATACCATAAAAATAATGATATCATAAAAATTATATATATCCTTTAATTTAATCCTTAGATCTATACTTGTAAGTCGTTGAATGAAAAGAAAACATGTTACGACGTGGAGGCAGTAGTTTGCACAACACACAAACGATAGTTTTGTTTTTATTAGAGGATGTGGTATATGAATAACAGATGATGATTCCCTTAACATAATAACATAATAGTATATAAATGATATTAATATCATTACATTATTGTTTATAGAATCAATTTTAATGAATATAATTAAGAGGAAAAACCGCGTAGATGATAATACTCATGTCGGGGACTTGAATTTTCCTTGGAGGTATCCTTTGAAATGAATGCCATGTGAAATCTAATGAAGAATAAAATATTTTTAACATGGGATAGGTCTATAAGAGGATAAAATTTTGATATTTTAAAGTGTAAATTTTAAGTATGGGTGAGTCTTGAAGTGGTGAAGATGTAACCCATTTATAATTGAAGGGAAGGGTTATTATGGGAGTAACCCTTTCATTTTTAATAAGGTAAGGTTAATATTGAAGTGTAAAAGGAAACCAAATGGAATAAAAAGGATAGAAAAATTATATTGGTTTAAAATCACCTCAAACACCCCCTTTTTAGAAAAAATTTAGTCTTTAGGACTTTTTTTTAACTTTTAAATTTCAACCTAATTTACTTTTAAATTTGTAATTAATTTTTAACCGTATTAATTAATTTTAATGACTGAGATTAAGATTAAAATTTTTACCAAATTGGATTCTTATAATCTAAAATTTAGAAATCATTTTATCAAAAAAAAATAAAGGAGGTAATTTTTTTTAAATATACACACTTTATTGTGTAAAAACATTTTGGAGAAAAAATACTTTTTAAATATTTAAATTTATATATAAGATAAAATCATATTGGTTACTAAATTTAATAAAATAAATTGATTTATTATAAAATTAATAATGGTTATGAGCCTTTAAATTCAATCCAAAATTGAATCTCCATTGAAAAAACTTGATTCAAAGAAAATATTGAAAGAAGTTTTTTATTAAAGTAACATTTTAATTAGTTCTAAAAATGTTAGAAAATCGATTTATAAGCTAAAATAATATTTTAAAATGCATAATTTTATTACATGGAATAATATTTTATCACTTAAATTGGTTTTTAATCTTCTATATCATTATTATATAATGATAATGTCATAAAAATTATAAGTTTTATGAAAAATGTGTTTTTCAACTAAAAACCAACCTTTTTAGAAAAAATAAAAAATTCATAATAATTCAATTTTGATATATGGAATTTAAAAATGAAGTTATTTTTTTATTACTTTCATATTCAAAAATTTATAAAATCAATGTTTTAATAAAATTACAAAATATAATGAAAACCCATTTTAATGGAAAATGAAATGTTTAAATATTGACTATCATTATTCTTATTTCATATAATTTACCAAAAAAATAGTGTTAACTAATTATTAATAAAAAATATAATATTTCATAATTAATCATGTGTTTCCTAAAATAGAAATTCATCTATCATAAACAGATTTAAAAAAATACATTTTTTTAAAAATAAATTATCTTATTAGTCTTATTAGGTAAGCTTATTGAATTTCATTCATATTAAATGTATAATTTATTTTACTTATAAATATATTTCATAAATCAATTACTCATATTCATTACTACATGTTCAATGGCTTTTTTTAATGGGGATACATAAATATTTATATTTTATCTAAATATAATGTGCTTTCATTTATGTTTGGTGTTTCATGTGGCGGAAGTGATCGAACACATTGACTTATTTAAAGGTATTCATATATTAAAATATCAACGTGTTACATTCACCTCCTAAATTAATTGTGTACATGAAATTTTAACTATTACTCATTAAAGAAAATAAGTGAGGGTATTCATAACATTTTCATCATTCAGGGTATAACCTATAATATGAAATCTACCATACTCTCTTAGGCCATGACAAGTAACATATATCTCCTCAAAAAATATTAATCATTCCTATAATCATATACCCAAGTATGTATATACCCTAATCATATATTATTCGTAGTATACCTTTACCAAAACCATTTGAATCTCTAAGTTAATAAACCACAATGACATTATATATTCCCCAAAAAAATAATCATCTTTAATAATGAAATGGTATTAACCATTATTTCATAAGGTCACACACTAGTCAATTTATATCATAATCTAAAAAATGCGATAAACTTCACAAAAAATATTACTAAACAATGATAAATCCCAAAGTTACCAATACTATGTAACATACTTATTCAAAATCAAACCACCCTTTATTATCTTAATATCAAGAATATATTAATCCAAAGAGTTATTCATACCACAATCAAGTGTTCGTAAATAGTTTTAACTAAAAATATAACCTTGTCTAAAATAAAATTTCAAGGTTATTAACACCATTTAATATATGTTTCTAGACCTTTAATGTAAAACTAATGAATAAAATTCCTTAGATATCTCACATAATCTTCATAACTTATAGAATATACCAGAATATCATTGATAAATAAAAATCATTAATGAAAATAGACAAGAGTACTAATAATTAATTCTTATTCATATGTAAATTTTTTTTACCTTAGATAAGATGAGGAAACATACCATTTTAATCATAGAAGAATATACTAAAATTATAAATCATTTAAATATGATACCATATTCAGTAATATGACATAGTGGTTTCTAAGTTCATAACTTTTTAGCTTCATTTCTGGAATTATGTTTCAACCAAATACTAAAACCCAAATAGTTATCAATAAAATTTGAGTAAATGATCTTATGAATAAGAAATATCAATCCTAATATTTATTCATTAATAACACATTTATTTAATCCTTTGATACATCTAATGCAGTATAATTTAATTTAAGTAAGGTTCTCTTATAATTGTTAACCTAATGATTTAAAGTAATTTATAAATAAATCCTTCATAATTTTTCATAAATATAAAGTGATTGATCAAAGCATATACCCTAAGAGTGTCTAGCCAAATGTGTAGTAATTCAACTTTATCATTCACTAGGTAATAATTGATTTAATATCAAACAAAACCTCTTTTAAGGTTATTACCCCTTGGTGCATTTGTGTGAACACCACATCCTCTTGATTGTATCTATACAGTGATGTCAATTCTAAAAAAACCACGTAATCTATACTTCACCAGAACTTTTGGATTTCATCCAATCTTCATACTTATTCCTAGATTTTTCACTGATGTTATCTTATCCCAATCCTCATATAAAAGTGAATTATTGAATATTGAAGAATGTTGATCATGTATTGATATTACATATTCTTTATGACCATAACCCATCTTGATAAATATGGTTAATAGTCAAATAATACATAGTAAACTTTCCAATATTCATCTGTAATGGAATAAAAATATATGTTATTCAAATAATTTTCCCCATTTAAATAGAATAACATTATTTCAATGTAAAAATCATCCAATATAAATTATTTAAAATGTGATGTTCACACCATATTGACAAATGGTTATACATCTAAGTTAATACTAGAATAACTTGATGACAATCCATCTAGAGAAAGATGGTGGATGGCTATAAAAGGGAATAACCTAAAATGCAAGGAATACTCATCTAAGGGGTTTTGTGGTAAAACTGTAAACAATGAGATAATTCCAAATAATACAATTAAATGGAAGAATATACCCAACTTATATTAAATAAGGTCAAATAAAGAACATAAATCAATGAAAAAAATTGAGTTTAAAAAATCCTCACTAATTGGGAGATGAATAAAGCAATAGACACTTGAATAAGGGAATATAATTTAGATAGTAAATCCCATGAACTAAAAGGATAATGATAAAAATATATCTTTTTGTAGTGAATACACTATATAAGGAAAACATGGTGCACAAAATATGTTTGATCTCAATGAATCTGAATTGAGACTAAGGAAACTTTTACGACATTAGAAACTTTCGAATCAAAACTCCTTAGAAGAGAGGGATTGTAATTGAACATAAAATAACATTATTAAAGCATAATTAATAAAATAATATATCAAATAGAATGTATATACACCATTTAAATTAAATTAGGTTTATAATACCAAACATGCCTCAAAGAGATAAATTTGAGATGAAAATTCTTTCAACCATTGGAACATTGGAACCAAAATGATTTGAGAAAGATAACATGAAATGGGAAATTAAAAATCATGAAATAAAATATAATAATTATATAAATAATAAAATTGGGTGTTAATGAAAGCCTAAAAATAAAACATGATGTATAATATAACTGTATCCTAATGAAATCAAATTAAGACCGAAACCCTTACCTTATCCTGATCCATTCTGCACTTGCACCAAACATCATGAATAATTAAATTAAGTTCATGAAATACATAACCAAGAAATGTATTAATAACTATAACCATATATAATTCTCATTTAGATTCATTCTATACATATAAATTTTAAATATTCTTTACCTTTTTTAAACACAGGGTGTAAGTAATCTTTATCATCATGAACTAGTTTCGTAAAATAGGTGTCATTATCTATTATTTTTACAAAGTACATCACTATTAGATCATATGATATAATGTAATAGATATTTAAATAATGTTTATAAATCTATAACTTAATTTCATTTTAGTTTTTCTGAAGAATAATGAAAATGAAATCGATGATGATCATGTTTCAATGATTCTTAAGGAATGAAAGATATTTTCTTAATTAATATAACACCAAGAAATTCTAGAGTAAGAACCTTATATTAAATAGAGTGCATAAGATGCATCACCAAGAGTGTAAGGGAATATAATATCCCAATAGTTTATATATATTTACTATTTTAAATATATTCAATACATGATATGATTTGTAATGTACGTATCATCGAGTTCGCTTGTGTTGCATACAAAAGCAAACCTTTCTCGATAGCTTGCGTTACACATAAGACTGAGATTCACCAAATAAAAATGTATTATTAAATTATTATTTAATATAATAAAATATATCCTAGGAATTATGCTAGCGGTTATGAATAGTATTAACTGACTTATCAAATTTATGCTATATATATATAATGAATTCATTAGTTAACAAATAAAAATGTATCATGTGGCCCGAAGGCCTTGGTATGGAAAAACCATATCAAATGAAAATACATAATTGTGAGGTAGAGTTAAATAGAACTACAACAGCTAGAAGTGAATCAAAAAGGAAACTATAGAAACTGAGATATGAATCATAGAGGCAACTGAAGGAGCTAAAAAGTGCATCATAGAGGTAACTGGAGATACTGAGATGCGCATCAAAGAGGCCTCTAAAGCAGCATAAAGTCACCTCACAGAGCCAAAAACCTCAACCAAAAACCACAAAAAACTACAAAAAACCTCAACCAAACCATCAGAACAACACCGAACTTAATGAAAACTAGAATAAGATGTACCACAAACACACAAGTGAAAATAGATTCAAAGATGCCTTCAAGAGAGAGCCAGAACAGACACAAGTCCAAATATCCACAGAGGGGGACTGAAAATCCATCAATAGATATGGAAAGAGGGAGAAATGACCTGCCACTACTGTAAGAGAAAAATAAATCTTTCAACACCAAGATCTAACCCCACACTGTCGATGATTGAATCTGAATCTGATCGACCTAATCATCAATGCCTGAAAATTTAGCCGTAGAGAAAAGTGATGTCGCTGCTAGGAGAGAAAACACCACGTGTAGGTATGATCCCTCACCACCAAAAATAGAAGATTAATTTCATGGATGAACCCTTTCCATGTAGATGAATCCAAAAAACATTCTTGAATAAACCATGCCACCAGAATATGAAAACAATAAAACCATCATTCAAAGAACATATGCCACTGCAAAACACCATAGGACATAGATTAGGGCCCACCACCATGAAGAACAAAACCATCCACTAGAAGTGGTTCCATTAATCAAAGTTGGGAGATTTAAATCTGCAGTGAGAGGAGAAATTCTTGGTTGAAACCTTGGCTCTAAATTTCAAATAATATGGGATCTTGTTTAAATCTTCCACCGAGTAGTTAAAAATACTGCATTTTTGTTCAACAATTCTTTTTCATATGATTTATTTAAAATATTAAATTATGTTTTATATTGGTTTTAAATTTTAATTAGATAATAATGTTATAAATTCATCCAATTTTAGTTATTATAATCAATTCCAATTTTAAATTGACTATAAAAACATAGCAATCTTTTAGACGTTTTTACTTTAAAAACCCACGTTGTCTTCCCACTTATAGGCTGAATTTTAAATTAATTTCAATCAAATATTTGATCAAAATTTCGAAAAATGGATTTCGTATTTTGAATCATCATAATTTATAGTTTTTAATAAGGTTAACATATTTTTTTTTCTGAAAATATTCATGAAATTAATTAAACCTAATTACAATTATTAGGCCCAAATTATGCTTAATAAAGGACTAAACCTTTAGATTTAGAGCCCAAATGATGTATCCACATTTCCAAAACCCATTATTTGGACATATATCAGGTATAAACCTTTCATTATTGAGTTTTTTTGGTTTTTTATAACTTTTTTAATTAATAATTTGTGTACGCCTAACTTGTTTCCAAAAATTCCAAGTGAGTCCCTTTCCTTCCCTATAAAAGGCTACTACATCTCCCCATTCACCACACCTCTCAAACCACATAGGTTTAGAAAATATCTACCCAAATATATTCCCAAAACCCATCCCCTTAACATTGAAGCCTCCATCTAGGAAAACATCCTTCTAAGGAATCATCTTTGTACAAACCAAAAGAAGTTACCCGATTAGGAGGTAACATATTCTCTCATGATTTGAAGATTCATTTCCATTATCCACTACATAAAATCAATTTATTCCATTTTAATATAACAAAACTAGTATCATAAATATACTAGGATGTTTTTATGTAATGTGGTTGACCTACACTTACACACACCTCCATCTAATGGGTAATGAACATAGCATTTATGTGTATGATGAACTACTGCCTCATGAAATAGTGATTGGTCATTTTTACTTCACCACCCATCATGATGAAAATTATGATAGAAAATATGTTTATATTTTTTATATATGATATTTATAATTTCTTTATTCTTCTATAATTTTTTTATAATATAACTTTAAATTTCCATCTTGTTTAAATATCATAATTTTGTTTGAGGAAGTGTGGACTACTGCCCCCATAAAGCAATATGAATCCTTCATAACATAGATGTAATGTATAAAGTATAGATTTAATAAAAATATGAAACATATATAACATAGATATGATATTTTAATTATAATATACATATTTTTCATTTAGTTTTCGTTCTTTTAATACAGCTATTAAATGGAAGTAGTGTTCATGCGTACGTACGACCTACCATCTCCATGAATGGTGCATGTAATTTATAATCTCCAAATGTAATGGAATAATATATATATATATATATATAATGATTATATATGATAATTAATCCATGGTTTACATTCTATAGATAAGGAAACCATGATCTAACTAATGATAACAACAAAAAACAAGTTGAAACATACTCGAGAAAACTAGGAAATTAACACCTAAAATGGTGAAATTACGGAAGGGGTGTTCAAAATGGGTAATAAAATATTATAAGCATGATTATGGTTCTGGAATAATTTAGAAAAATATTTTAAACCACTATAAAGGAGGATAAAGACCACATAACAAAAGGAAGGTTAAGGTAATGTAATTTCATCTCAATTTACATTCCATTGTGACTTATTTGTTATTATGCACCAATTCACTTTTATTTGGTGTATATAATACCTTTTAATATTTTATATCATGAATATCCTTACTCTCAAGATATTATACGTTTCATTTAATATTATTCCATCATGGTTATTAGGATTTAAATGTTTCAAAGTGGTGTGAGACACTTTGGAATGTTTAAAGATTATTCTCTTAAAGAATATTGTTAATGATTATCTTTGAAATCTCACTCCATTTTATGATTGTAAAATTTCTCTTGAAACAATAACTTTATTTTAATCATTTTTAATATAAATTTACTTGAATATCCTTATTCTTATAAAATTGATATTAATATTTCCTAAACCGTATATCATTTTTACATACGGTGTTCACTTTGATAGTTATTTGATTAATTGGGGAAATATTGATAATTATGTATTATTTATTCAATATAGATATTTGATAAGGCATATTATTAATTTTTATTATTCAATATGACGAATTATTTGGATTGGAAATTATGGGTGGATACCAGACTTTCATTTCAGTTCATTGATTAAATGACATGTGTTTTAGTTTCTAATCTTTCCATATTGATTTTTCTTTATCTAGTTATTTGAATGACATATGTTACAAGTTATTTAACATTACATGTTAATTTATTCTCATTGATTCATTATTTATTCTACTTTACTTACCTTTACTAATCATTTGACATCACCCTCATTTTATTTCATTTCTCTAGGTTTTGAATAATAAATCATTGAATAAGATTTATAGAATGTAGTTTATTTCATTTTATTATGTATCATGTTTATAATTTCTATTTCCCAATGTATTATGGGTATCATGTATGTAATTTTTCTTTCCAAGACTGCTAAACATATCCATCCTTTGGGATTTTATTCGTTGTAATCATGCCAAAATAATAAAATAATGCATCGTCTTTGGGTTTATAGGGTCGGGATGTTACAGTTGGTATCAAAAGAAGATTTAGCAGTAACCATTGAAACTAGATTTAGAAAACATATATTAGAGAGAACAACACTAATATAGACATTGAGGATAAATATAAAATTACATTATAGAAATTTGGTAAGGTAGTGATTATATTGAAATTCCTAGAAATGAATCTCAGTCTGGATACTACAAGTGGACATGATTTTGGAACAGATATTCCTAGGAGTAATAACTCCAACAAGGTATTTTGGGCCTAACTCAGGGTAATCTGGTACATGAAAATGAGCCTTAATGCGCACCTAGTTTGGCACCCCGAGGGATAAGCTTATGATAATTCACATTTCATTTACCTACCATTATTAAGGATTTTAAATTAATGATTACCCCAAAGTAACCAAAGTTTATCATTCTAGGATTCATGATAAACGAATTTATGTTATGTGAGATACCATATTTAGAGTTATACTAAGTTCACAACTTTATGAGATAATCTATTGTATGCCATTGTTTAGAAATTAAATTTGAACAAAATAATGGTATAAATACTTATTGGAAAGTAGAGATTTCCCTATTGGGGAAAGAAATATAGTTGGTATTTTATCTAAGAAAGTTATGGATATATTAGGGAAGCTTAGTCAGGTTATGAAAAATAACCTTTCCTGAATGGAGAAACCTATTTCATAGAGAGGATCTCTTTATGTGACAAAATCCCCCATAATTTAGTTGGACTACTAATCCAATTGTTTCTATGAAATGGATTAAGTGTCTATAGAAGATATTTATATCCTTGTAATGAAATGAAAAGGAAAGGGTTACACTTGCGGTCTATTGTCACCAAGGTGATGCTGACCAGTGGTGGTATCTGATCTAGAATACAGGGGTGGAAAAATAAATTGAACTAATTGAATAGAGAACTTTTAAAGAGACATTATTTGATAAATAATTTCCTCGTTATCAAAAAATTTAGATGAATATGAATTTACTTGGCCTAAGGAAAAAGGAAGAAGAGAGTTTTGCAGATTATGAAGCGACCTTTACTAGGTCATATAGGTATTCTACATATTATATATGAAACATGGAGTATAAGATCATCCACTTATTTGAAATACTTAAGACAATTCTTAGAAGGTTTCTAGTGTCTCTAAATAATTATTTATATGATGAAATAATTTTATGTGCCATCAAGATAGAGAAATAATTCTGCAAGTGAAATGGCTTTAAGGGAAACCAAGGGAGGAAGATGTATCTTGAACACCATGAAAAGGGGAACGAGTAAAAGAAGATGAAGGTAAAGAAGGATTTTAAAACATGTGATAACTATGTAAATAATCACCCTAGTAAATGTTTGAAAGGATTATGTGTTTTTTATAAGTGTGGAGAAAAGGGTCCTGAGGAAAAAGATTGAAAAGGATAGAAGGGAAATTCCGTTATTCAATGTTATAACTTCAAGGAGATGGGGAAATTTAGAAATGAATGCCCCAATTTTTAAGATAATTTAAATAATAAGAAGCTAATGGATCAAGGTCAAGCATAGGTTATTGAGACAACCAAAGTGGAATGATTAATGTACTTCGATGTTTTGATCTGAGAAATATATTGTAAAAATATTTTGTTATCATCATATGATTTATGAAATATGTAAGGATTTTACTATAGTAATTTTTCAATAAATATTTGAGATAATATACTGAATGAAACTAAGAAACGCTATTCAGTATAAAGTCAAACATTTCATAAAACACGTGATTGATGGAATGAAAACCCTTAATATGTTTTGGATATTAAGATAATGGTGATGAAATGATTTATATGGACTGTGATGACTACCTTGGAATTGATTAATTACTTGTCGACAAGTGGTCTATTCCATCGCTGATGAAGTTTACAACATTTTGGTATTTAAGGAGTACATCTAATAACACGTGTCTTACTTGAGGAATAAGTATGACTGCATGTTTCTAGTAAGTTTATATGGTGATTAGAGTTATTACCATATTTTAAGAGGATACATGATGATGTTTTTCACATGTTTGGAATGTGAAAATTTAGAGCTAATTCTTGTTGATTATAGGATAATATAATTTCATTTTATAAATCAGTGACCTTATTTCTAATTTTTTGGATAATAATATTTTGGAAAGGTTAAAAATATATACAATGGTTTAACATGACCATTGGATGATATTTTAGAGGGTAATTTATTACTTCACAATACAATGCATCATGTGTTAAGAGATGAAGTAAAAATAGTTCAAGTCATAATCAAAGGAAAAGATGATGTCTATAGAAACATATATTTAATTATAATTCTTATAGAGTGAAATAATTCATCAGATATAGGAAAAATGATCTTGAAACAAAAAATTATATCTTATTACCTTCATTTTTTATGAAACAAATGACCCTTAGATCATCACGGATTTAGGGCTATCTGATTGTTAACTTTCTCTTAACCATGTTCTTTAGAACTCTCCATCATAAATTTATTGTTATATTTTTTCCTCTGTATCCATGTTTCCATTTACCACCTATTTTCTCCCACTAAGGGACATATTTATGTGACTATTGCACTTCACTTTCTCTTTTATCAAGAACATGTGATATAAACCTCTTATGATGTGGGTATTTCAAAAATAGTTTATTTTCAATCCATCTATAATTGAGATCATGTGAAATGGTTAGGAAACAATTTAATCAATATGGGGAGATTGTAACACACTAAAATTATATAGTAATAACCTTATATTTGATAGCATGCATGACATGAATCACCAAGCACATGAGGGAATATAATATCCAAAGACAATACTATATATTTACTATTTTAAATATATTAAATACAAGATGTTTCTTGTAATGAGCACAAAAATAATTTATCTTGTGTTGCATACAAGAGTGACCTTCCTTGATATCTTGCGTTACACACAAAACCGAGCTTCACCAAATAATAATGTATTATTACAACATTGTTACTTAATATAATATGATATATCCCAGATGTCATGTTAGTGGTTTTGAATAATATTAATTGACTTATAAAAATTTATCATTTATATAAACATAAAATGAATTCATTGGTTAACAAAAAATAATAAACAAAAATAAAAACCAATTAGATATTAAAAGAAATATTACTATTTATTTGCTTCTAAATGAGTTTTGTATTAATAAACATAGTTAATTAAAATTATTGAATGATTTTAATGAAATATATATGTTATATATTTTATAAAATATTTTTTATATTCATCCGATATGTTTTATATTCCTTATATAAGAACAAATCATATTTTACACACAAAAAAACCAATATTTTTATAAAGGAAATTTTAACGCCTTTTAATGGTGAACCCATTTTAAATATGAATTTGGACACTTTATTTAATTTAACATGCCACACCTAGACTTCAAAACTCAATAATAATTTAATTTTTGTTCTTATTTATAATTTTACTTGGCTTTAAAAATGTTTTTTTTGAGGTGTGGGCCGAGCCCAACTTGAGTTTTTGTACTTTGGCTGATAAGTGAGCGTTTTGGCTTGGTAATGTTCGACACACAAGAAGGGAGAAAGTGAAGCAGTGTGGCTTTTCCAGATCACCATACGACCTTCTCAATTCATAGTTATTTAATTAATTGACCAAATTAATAAATAAGGTCAACAAAAAAATATTTTAGAACTGTTTTAATAGTAATAATAATATTAAAATTATTATTATTGTTATTTTTTGATAAAATTTTAATTTTTATGTTATTATGTTAATTTGTTTTCATAATTATGAAATTGTAAACATTACTATTTTTTTTAGTGTTTAATTAAATTTTTATTTCACTTTTATTTTCATTTTATTTTTTCTTTATTTTCTTTTTTCCTCAATTTCTATCTTCCCCCACTTCTCCTCATCACCCATAGACCCCTTCGCATAACCCCAGATCATGAGCCTCCCATCCTCCCTCCCTTGTCCTCTCCTAGATGGTTCCTACCCTTTCTCTATCTCTGGTGACTCACACTTCCCTGACTACCTGCATCGCACCATCCCCACACTGTCCTCGCACCGTCCCCACACATTTCTTGGCTAGATCCCTTCCCGATGAGCCACCCCACACCTCTTTTCAAGATTCCATCCTAGGGAGACACCTATGTTCTATCTCACCCCCTTTGAAATAGTCACACACCTACCTTAATAGCTGCGAACCAACCTCCCTCTTCCGGCCATACTTTCGGGTGAGGCTCACCTCCATCAGCCCCATTCATGCTAGACTTTCCTTTTGCACCCTCACCACAGGTGTGTTTTTATTTGTTAGGTTGATTTATTCATTAGGTAAGTTTTAGGGTTGGGTTTTAGTGTGGTTATTGGTTTTTTTTAATGTATTTGGTTCTATGCCTTGTTTTTAGGGCTTAATAGTGTTGTTTGAGGTGCGGTCAGTGTGCGATGGTTTTTGGGCCCCAAATTTCCAAAGTTTTCCTACACCAAGGTAGTTGGCTCCATGTATGAGTATTAATTGATAAATTCATATTATTATTTTATTAATTTATCAAGTTTATTAATTAGTTTGTTTGGTTTGAACTTGTTTTTACATTAGGTTTAATATGTTTTTGATGTGTTTAGTAATGTGTTTATACGATATGAGTATGTTATTTCTGTGAAAACCCATTTTGAGCCATTTGTAGTGTTTTATAATCTATGTTGTCGGTTTATTAAAATGTGTAGGGTATGTAGTTATTGTTTTGGTATGTATTCAAAGTGAATTCGGTTATAAAATAAGTTTAGAATGAGTTTTGGTACTTTCAGTCATGTGATACATTTTGAAAATTTTTAATAAATTTTCTAATGGTTTGTTTAATCCTGGAAATGGTGTTTTTAACTATGAAGTTTTCATTTTGGTGTAGCATAAACATGTTTTTTTTCATAAAATAATATTTGAGTGGGCATTGGGTGTTTAATTTCATGCGACATATTTTGATTTTTTTTAACAAATTCTCTTAGTGGCTTGTTGGATTATGAAAGTTTTTTCTTTAACTGTGCAGTTCATTTAATTAATTGTGTGGGTGATGCAGATTACATTTTGAAAGGTTTTTGGTGTGATTTTTATTTTAAAAATTGAAATTTTGTGTGCAAGTGTGGTATTGGGAATAGTTGGAACCTTGTTTGTTTTTTATCTGAATATGCAAGCTGATATAAACTGGGAATATCTTGAGCAGAAATTGGAAGCTCGGGGACTATGAGGGTGGAGTAGAACTAGTGTGCTAGTGATACAGAAGTGGCATTGGCCCAGTTTCACTGATCTGGATTGATTACTACAACACTAACTAAACTTTTAGATGATTAATGCATACCCCTAGGTTATAGGTGTGTTCCATACTAGTGGCTCATGCATGAGAATGCATGTTATCATGGTTCCTATACTACTTTACACTGAGAGATGATCTTCTGGGGTCCCACTCCCAGCTAGTACTTATAGGGCCTCTCCCATAGTTGGTTCCCTCTGTTTAATTAGTGATCTCCATCAAAGTATGGTGCGAAATTTGATATAATATAAAAGTAAAAGTGTTTTATTTTAAGAATTTATTTTCATTTAAAGTTATTTTCACAAAAGATACTTCTGTTTTTAAGTTTTCTCCTTAAAAATGTCTTCATAGAAAAAATTCATTAAAAAATTTCAATCATTTAATTATTTTATTTAATTAAAATTGAAAATGTATTTTTTTATTTAATAATTATTCATGTAATCTTTTCATAGTGGCATCTAATTGGGTGTTTAATCACATCTTAATAACACATTTGGGTGTAAGTAGACTTGATCATGTTTGACACAGGTAAAGGAAAGGTCTTTAGAGATAGAGATTTGGGAAATTAACTTCTTTTCCTTGGTGCAGTGTTGTGGAGAAGTCCATGTGTGATGTCCCTTTGTTGTGTGGTGGTCTTAGTGTTGGAATTGATGCCCTTTTATAGTTGTGGACCTCTTGTGTCTTGTTTAAAACCATGTTTTCAATTCTTAATTTTATTTAAGGATTGTTTGGTTGGAAATTTTTAGATCCAGTTTATTTATTATTTTTGGTTGTTTTATGTTTCTAAACATGGGTAAATAATTTCCAAAACATTAGTTTTGATACCCAGGCACATGTTCCAGCCTATGGGGATAGGGAACTCCCTTTGGGTCTTGCCATGGGTTGGGTTAAGTGCTGATTTTTTATGGATACCAGATCTTGTTCGTGACAAAATGGTATCATAAAGAGGTTTTGTTATTCTTTTTTAGGGTGTTAGGTATATTAGAGAGAGGACTATCATGACTTGGGGGGTAGGTGTGGGAAGATCATTGTGAACTCCTCATTCTGATCCTCGATTTACCAGGGGTAGTCTAGGATTTATGTTTTTTGATTTGGTTTATGTGGATGGGGGATGACAGTAGAAGTAAACCAGTACTGCGCGTGGTCTCACATGGAGTATTGTCCATGTTATGCCTAAGAGTGTTGTTTGACACTCTTGGTGGTTGGCTCTTACCTAGGGAACGGTCTTCTAAACCATGTAGTTGGGTTATTCATGACCAATAGTTTTTCTGTCTAGGTTCTTTAATTCTATTGATGTTTTGGTTCAATTTTGGGTTGGCATGATGGGGTTATTAAAAGGAAAGAGGACATTAGGGTAGCCCTTATTTTTCCCAAGGTGTGAGTTTAACATGATTTTTGGGGTGTCTTACATGATCCTTGTTTATATAAATTGGTGATTGATTTTTTGAAATCATATTTCTAAAATAACATTTTCAGTTGTTTGAAATGGGTGTGAGTTATTTTGGAAATGGACAGCATTTTGAAAATTGTCTTGAACCTTTGAAATAAAATTTATTTCATAATATTATAAATGCTTCATTTTTAAATAAGATGAGCCTTGTTTTGCCAGTTCTATTCCTATAGTGCTCATGTGTTTTTGTGGACGTGATTAATGGGAAGTTAGTGGATTAGGAAGATGGGTTCATGAGTGTCACAGAAATGAATATCCAAGGGGAATCATGTTACATCAGTGGTGGGTGATTGATTTCTAAGGATTCTTGTTGTTCCTTGAAAAGTGTATTTGGGTAAATATATATAAAATTGCGTGATGTTTTCCTATGTGTTTTGGTCATGTCAGTAGTATTGGGATGATTTTCTCTAAGAGGACCTGAGAAGAAAAGTGATTTTTTCTCTAAAATGGGGTTTTGTGCTGAAATGGATTTGTAATTGGAAAATTATTTTTATTCCAAAGTGAAAACAATGGTTTCAAAAGATATCTTGGCCCGTGTTGTACAATTATTGGTTTTTCAAGTGGTTGTATTTATTTGATAATGAATTTTTGTCTTATGTTATAATTTTTTTATTTGTGTTTGAAGTATGGATGTTTTTTTTGAGGTGATTGGTTTTGTGGAAGGCTGGTTTTGTGTTTTGTTTTTGGGATATGCCCCCTAGAAACATCCCATGGGTTTCCAAAAGGTCTCTCTCAGTTCTTTGCTCATCCCAGACTCTCTGTGGAGTGAACGATTAGGGTTTTTCTCAGTTTTGTTGGTTATTTTTAGTCGTTGAGGTCGGTTGAATATCATTGTGTGCGTTACGCAAGTTGTGAGTGCCTTCAGTTATTTAGGAACATAAAATTTTGTGTGGGTGTAATTTGTATTGATTATGTTTAGAGGAGTGGGACTAAACCATTAAATGGTGATCGTTCCATTTTCACTGTGAATGGGGGTGTCTTGAGTGATCCTCAAGACTATCTTTATAATGTCATTGTACCTAGGGAAGTGAATGCCAGGGAAATTAGTGGAGTTCATAGGTTCTCAACCAGTCATAAGATAGTGAAGGAGGTGTTTTGACCCTTCGATGAGCCAGTTTCATGTTCCCCATAGGTGGTGTGTATAAATTAGATTAAATATCGTGGTAATTGTTGGTCTTGTTCCTATTTTGGTAAGTGATGTTTCCTCTTCTGATGTGGACTGTGAACCGAAGGGACCTATTCTTGGAGTGATCCATCCATCAATTCAGGTTGCATATATGAAAGACCACTCAATCGCCTATATCTTGTGTGGTTAGTTGGCACTCTAAGTCATTTTACATAATTCTCAGTTGGTATGTTGATGGAGTGACCATTTGGGACATAAGGAGAAATCTATATGTTGATTTTCTAGTAGAGAAAGTTCAAGTTAGAGTTGGTCATCTTATGAATGTGAGGTGGTAGATGCTTCATACATCAATTCCCCAACCATAAGTCTTGGGGTGAATCATTCATATAGTAAAAAACTCAACAGGCGTGGGATGGTTTTGGTCCAACTTAAGTCTGTAGTGTCAGGATGGGGATGATTTAAGATTCACTATTGCGGCATCATATCTAAAGGCTTCATTTTTTGTTGTGAGGGGCATAAAGGCCTTATCACCTTATTGTGGTTTTTATTTTTGGGATTAACTCTTGGGATTTAAGGAGGGTTTGAGAATCTGTATTCTTTTAATGATAGTGGGTGCACTCTGTGAACATTCTTGTGGTTGGTTATGGATCAAAATTATACTTGTTTTAGAGATGATCATGTATTGTTGGATTGACGCATGTCTGTCCAGTGTGCTGCTTGGATAGGGGTTTCTGCTATTAAAAAACCTCTCATGTGATGAAGTTTTGTCCATTGTATTAATTTTATTTGTAGGTCACCCTGTGTTGGTGGGTTCTTGATGAAGATTTCAGTCTGTATCGCTCAGAGTAAACTGGGAACTGCATAGATGTCGTGATTTTAGGGAAATTCTAAAATGGGCGGGGGGGGGGGCATTTTCGGTCTTCCCATCTTCTCCTCTTGTGTTGGTTTGGTTTAAATTGGGGATCTTGGAGGTTCAAGACAATGTTAGAGGTTTTTTTGGGTTTTTGAGTCATTTTAGTTTAGAGAACCAATGTTTGATAAGAATCTCCATTTGGTGGGATACCACAATGGGAGGAACATGTGGAAAATCTTGCCTTCAAAGTGTGTTTTACAGGGAAATCCCTTGCTCCTACTCCTCAAAAATATCACCATGGTTATTGGTTATCTTGGGTAAAGGGTCGCTTGAAAATTTCTCTTGGAGGTTAATTCCTTACCATTGGTTATTTTTCTTGGTGATTCTATTTTTGAGATCAACAGAGTTTCAGGTTATGGTGGTCTTGAATTATCGGTCTTCGGGTGATTGATTTTTTTTATATTTCTTCGTAGTCTTGCTTGGAATCTTGGGTTGGACAAGTCTTTTGGGAATTTCTATGAGAATAAAGTTTCATGGTTGGGATAATTGTCACACCAAAACTTCGGACCTCAGTAATATTTTTATTTGTATTTTTATTTTATAATTTTAATTGGCTTTAAAAATGTTTTGTTGAGGTGCAGGCTGACCCAACTTGAGTTTTTGAGCTTTAGATGATACGCAAGAATTTTGGCTTGGCAATGTCTAGCATACGAGTAGGGTGAGGGAAAATATGTGTGGATTTTCTAGATCATAGAACTTCCTACCAAGTTCATAGATAGTTAATTAATTAACTGAATAAATAAATAAAGTAAACAAAAAATAAAAATAAAATTATTTCAAAACTATTTTAATAATAATAATAATAATAATATTTTTATTGTTGTTATTATTTTCATTAAAATTTTAATTAGGAAATTTATTATGTTAAGTAATTTTCATAATTATAAAATTATTAACATTATTATTATTTGTTTTTAGTGGTCTAAGACTTTTTTAGATTTATTTCACTTTTATTTTCAATTTATTTTCTCTTTTTTTTCCACACTTTATCTCTTCCCCACTCCTCCTCATCACGCATAGACCCCTCCCCCTAACACTAGATTATGTGTCTCCCCTCCTCCCTCCCTTTCCCTCTCCTAGCTGGTGCCTCTCCTTGATCCCTCTATAGTGACTCACACTTCCCTGACAACCTACATCGCACTGCCCTCACACCTCTTGGTCGGATCCTGTCCCGATGAGCCACCCCATACCTCCTGGTTAGATTCAATCTTAGTGAGCCACCGGTGCAATGACATGACCAATTATGCACAGTCTAACTCCTCCCCTGATAGTTGTGCACCACCCTCCTTCTTCTGTCTATAGTTTCCAGCAGGGATCACCTCCAACACCCCCTTTGTACTCAGCTAGCCTTCTGCACCTTCACCACAGGTGTTTTATTATAAGGTTGGTTGATTTCATCATTTGGTAAGTTTTCAGGTTAGGGTTTAGTGTGGCTATTCGTTCAGTTTTGATGTATTTGGTTTGATGCCTTGATTTTAGGGCTTAATATTTTTTTTTGAGGTGCGGCCGGTGTGCAGTGGTCTTTGCGCACCAAATTTATAGAGTTTTTCTACACCGAGGTAGGTGGTTCCTCATATTAGTAATAATTGATTAATTAATTCGGTTATTTAATTAATTTATCATGTTTAATAATTAGTTTTTTAGGTATAAATACTCTTTATTTTAGGTTTAATATGTTATTGATGTGTTTAGTAGTGTGTTTATATTATATTACTATGTTGTTTCTGTAAAAACCCTTTTTGAGCCATTCGTAGTGTTTTATAAACTGTGATGTTGGTTTATTAAAATGTTTAAGGACTATATTTTTTGTTTTGGTATGGGGTAAAGGTGATATTATTTATAAAAGTGGTTTATAGTGTGTTTTGGTACTTTTAGTCATGCAACACATTTTGAAATTTTTTAATAACTTTTCTAATGGTTCCTTTAATCATGGAAATGGACTTTTTAACAATGTAGTTTGAGTTTTGTTGTAGTGTCAACACATGTTTTGTTATAAATGAATATTTGATTGGGATTTTACTATTTAAATTCATGCAACCTTTTTTTAAATTATTCAATAAATTATCTTAGTGTCTTGTTGGAATATGAATGTGTTTTCTTTGACTATGCAGTTGGTCTAATTAATAGTGTGGGTGATGCAGATTAAGTTTTGAATGGTTTTTGGAGGTAATTTTGTTTTAAAAATGAAAATTTGTGTGAAAGTTTGGTATTGGGTATAGGTAGAACCTAATTTGTTTTTTATCTTAATATGACATGTGATATAAACATGGAACATTTTGAGTAGAAATGGGAAGCCCATGGACTAGGTGGGTGGGCTTGAACTAGTGTGCTAGTGAAACAAAAGTGACATTGGCCATGTTTCAGTTAACTAGATTGACTACTAAAACACTAACTAAACATTTGGGTGATCATTAGAGACTACTAGGTTATAGATGTGTTCCCTACTAGTGGCTCATGCATGGTAATTCATGTTATCATGGATTCTATACCACTTTACACTAAGATGCAATGTTCTAGGGTCTCACTACTTACTAGTACCTATAGGGCCTCTCCCATAGTAGGTGATATTTATTTACTTTTCACTCACTATTATCATATGCGGTCGAATTTGAGATAATATAAAAGTAAATGTGTTTTATTTGACAAATTACGTTTTCTTTAAAGTTATTTTCACATAAGATACTACTATTTTTAAGTTGTTCCCATTAAAACAGTGTTCATAAAAAATCATTAAAACTATTCAAAAATTTAGTTATTTTCTGTAATTGTGAATGGAAGATTTTCTATTTGTAATCTTATTGAGCATTATCTCACACCCTACTTACACCTTTGGGTGTAAGTATACTTGATCATGTTTTAAACATGTAAGGGAAAGATCTTTGGAGATGGAAGTCAGAGAAGTTAACTTCTTTTCCTTGGTGCGGTGTTATGAAGAAGGAAAAGGGTTGATGTCCATTTTTCATGGGGTGGTCTTAGTATTGGACTTTCTGCTCTTTTATAGTTGTGGACCTCTTGTAGTCTGGTTGAAAACCATTTTTTCAGTTCTGAATTTTATTTAAAGATCATTTTTTGGAAATTTTTATATCTAGTTTCTTTTTTGTTTTATGTTTATAAAATCCAGTAAATCATTCCCAAACTGTTATTTATGATACCCGGACACTTGTGCCAGCCTGTGAGGATAGGTAATGCCTTTCGAGTCTTGCCACGGGCTAGGTTGGGTGCCAGTTTTGATGGTGACCTGATCTGGTTCATGACATAATATGTCAAAAATAAACTTCATATTTGAAAGATAAACATTATTATTATGTTATGGTGTTTTTTTATATTTTTTGGAAACATATCATTTTTAATGAATTGTTAAATATATTTCATTTTAGTTCAAAGTGATTTTTTCATATGATTTATGTATAAGGTTAAATTATGTATTATATAGGTTTTAAAGTTTAATAAGATATCATATTTTCCAATTATTCCAAATTAGGTTATTATAATCAATTTCACTTTGAAATTGACTATAAAAACATAACAAACTTTTAGATGCTTTTACTTTAAAAACATGTGTTTTCGTCCCAGTTATGATCTAAATTTTAAATTAATTTCTACCTCTTTTGAGATTAGAATTTAGAAAAATGGATTCCATATTTGGAATCAATATAATTTATAATATCTAATAAGATAAATTTAGTTTTTAAACAAAATTATTAGTGAAGGTAATGAAAATTAATTACAATTGCTAAAGCAAAATTAAGCTTAATAAAGGACTAAACCTTTAACTTAAGGGCCCAAATGACTTATACACTTATCCAATACCCATTTTATGAAAATATCTCGTCCATAAACCTTTAATTATTGAGTTATGTTGATTTGGTATGACTTTTGTTAGGTAATAACATGTTTACCCCTAACTTGTATCCAAAAAGTCGAAGTGAGTCCTTTTCCTTCCCTATAAAAGACCACCAACTCTTCCCATTCCTGACAACTCTAAAACCAATTATTTTTATCCAATATTTTTTAAAATGGATTCCCAACACCCTTACCCTATAACTTGAAGCATAATTTTTCCTATAAATCCTTCTAAGGAATGATTTTGGTATAAAACAAAAGAAGTTACACGATTAAGAGGTAACAACTTCTCTCAAGATCTCTAGTTTCATTTACATTATCCACCCCCCCTAAAATATATTTATTCCATTATAATATAACAAAAATGGTATAATAAATATACTAGGATGTTTTTATGTAATGTTTTATATCTAAAATTACACACACATCCATCTAATGGGTAACAAACATACTTGTTTCTGTTTACAGCAAACTACTGCCTCACAAAACAATGTTTGTTCAATTTTATTTTATCACAAATCATGATATAAATAATGATAGAAAATATATGTATATATGTTATATATTATATTTATAATTTATTTAAGATTATGTAATTTTTATTTATAACATACATTTATGCTTTCCATCTTGTCTAAATATGAAAATTTCGTTTGAGGAAGTGTGGTCAATCACGCCCTCAAAGCGATATGACTCGTTAATAGCATACATGTAATGTATAAAGGATGGTTTTAATAAATATATGTAACATATATAACATATATATGATTATGTATTTATAATATACACATGTATCATTTATTTTACATTATTTTAATACAACAATGAAATGGAAGTAGTGTTCATGCGTATGTATGACCTACTATCTCCATGAACAATGCACTTCATTTCTAATCTCCAAATATAATGGATTTCTATAAATACTTATATATTGATTATATATGATAATTAATTCATGTTATACATTTTTTATATGATTAAACCATTATCTAATTCATGATAACAACAAATAACAAGTTAAAACTTACTTAAGAAAACAAGGAAATTAACACCCGAAATAGTGAAATTAATAAAAGAGTGTTCAAAAATAGGTAATAAAATATTATAAATATTAGTATGTTTTTTGTATAAGTTATTAACATATTTTAAACCACTATACAGGAGTATAAATACCACAAAACAAAATTAAGGTTAAGGTAAGGGAATTTTATCTCAATTTATATTCCATTGAGATAGATTTGTTGTTATGCACCAATTCTCTTTTATTTGGTGTATATAATACATTTTAATATATTATATAATTAATATCCTTATTCTCATTATATTATATTTTTAATTTATTATTATTATATTATGGGGATTGATATTTAAATTTTTCAAAGTGGTACGATACACATTGTAATGTTTAAAGATTATTCTCTTAGAGAATGTTCTTAATGATTATCTTTGTAATCTCACTTCCTTTTTGTGATTATTAACTTTATCATCAAAAAAACTTTATTTTAATCATTTTAATTGAAACTTTACTTAAATTACCATATTATTATAAAATGGATATTAATATTTCCTAAACCTTATATCATTTTTACATAAGGCATTCGCGTTGACAATTATTTGATTAAATGGGGAAATATTGATAATTCTGTATTATTTATTCAATACAGATATTTGATAAGGAATATTTTTTATTTATGATTATTTAATATGAGGAATTATTTTTACTAGAAATGAAGGTTGGATCCATTACATTATATAGATCATTAATGCATCGATTGGTTCTCATGAGATAAATAAGTTGGAAAAATTAAACGGGTTTCTATCTGTTATTATAAATCATCTTTTGAAAGGTCTTAATGGTATAGGTTTTCATGTGCCATAGACTTGATGTCCATTAAGAAATAATTTCCTTTATTTAGTTTTAGTTATTATTCATCCATGATATTTTTTGTCGATATATCTATGGATACATTTCATTTCATTTCATTGATTAAATGGCATGTGTTTCAATTTCTAACATTGCCATATTAATTTTGCCTTATCTATTTATTTGAATGTCATGTGTTATATGTTATTTACCATTCTATGTTAATTTATTTTAATTTATTCATTATTAATTATGATTTAATTACACTTATTGAGAATTTGATCTCACTCTTTTTATGTTTCATTTATCTAGGTTATGAAGAAGAAATCATTGAATAAGCTTCCAAGGATGAAGTTTGTTTCATTTTATTATGTATTATGTTTGTAATTTTTTTTCCCAATTTATTATGTGTATTTTTTATGTAATATGTGTTTCCAATACTACTAAACTGATCAGTCATTTGGGATTTGATTCCTTGTAATCATGCCAATGTAATAAAATAATGCATTGACTCCGGGCTTCTGGGGGTAAAGCGTTACAATTAATGAGTCACATGTTGATATAACTATACCATAACCAAACAAATATTATTTAATTTATTATATCATATTAAAATAGAAAATAATCTCTCATATTCATCCATGAAATAAATATATAGTGTTGTTCAATTACGTGGTTAAACCAACCCTAACATGAACCTACCATGATTAATGGATGATTTAGTTGTAATATCATTATGCCAAAAGAATAATTATCATATTTTTTATTGTGATATATAATAATTTAAAAAAATTATAAAGATAATATAATTTATATAAATCCATTACTTAGAAAAAATACATCATTCCACTCTATGATCACATATTTTTAATGATTAGATTAATGTTATTCATTTGATGATCATATCTTTAATAGTTTATTAAAATTTTCATACCATAACATTAATAATATAATAAACATAATATTTATCCTTTAACACCATCCTTATATCCATCCTTGTAATATGGTGAAAGAAAATGAAACATGTTACATGGTGGAGGTGGTAGTCCGCACCACACATGAATGATGGTTTTTTCTTTCTTAACAGATAGAGTATATAAATTAAAAATTATAGTTTCCATAACATATTAACATTTAAGTATATAAATTATAATAATATACTTAAATTAGTGTTTCTATAATATATTTTAATAAAGATAATTAATAGGAAAAACTAAGTAGATGACAATACTCATGTTGGGGACTTAAACTTTCCTCGGAAGTATCCTTAGAAATGAAATCCTTATGATAAATATTGATTACCCAAAGATTTTTAATATGGGATAGGGTTATATAAGGTTAAAATTTGTATATTTTTAAGAGTAAATTCTAAGGATAGATGATTATTGAAGTTGTGATGATGTTACCATTTTATAAGTGAAGGTAAGGATAGTTTTTAGAGTAACCCTTAAATTTTAAATAATATAATTTTACTATTCTAGTTTCAAAAGGTAAAAAGGAAAAAACAAGAGAGAAATTTTTTTTGGGGTTCAAAATCACCTAATATATTCATTTTGGAGATAACTTTGAGTGTTTTAGGGATTTTTTTTTACTTTTATCTTTTACCATAATTTACTTTTACCTTAGTAATTAATTTATAACCATCGTAATTAATTTTAGTTAAGAATATTAAGGAAGAAATTTTAACCAAATTTTATAGCTATAATTTAATATTTGAAAATAATTTGATCAATTTTTTAAGGATTTAAAATTAATTTTTAAAATAAACACACTGAATCATGTAATACAATTCTTAAAAAATAACATTTTAAACATTAAATTTATATATAAGATAAAATCATATTGGATACTAAATTTAATGAAGTAAATTGAATTATTATAAAAAATAAGGTTTATGAAACTTTAATGTAAATCTAAAATGGAATATCCCTTGAAAATACTTTATTAAATGAAAAGATAAAAACTATTTTTAATGAATTAACATGTTAATTAGTTCTATAAATGTGGTAAATAGGATTCATAGGGTCATTGAATATTTTAAAATTCATAATTCCATTCTATATATTAATATTTTACCACCTCAATGGGTTTTTAATCGTATAGATATTTTCTACATAATTATAATGTCATAAAAATTACATGTTTTGTGAAAACCATAATTTATAGCTAAAAACAGCCTTAAAAAAGATCAAAAAATAATACTATATCAATTTTTATTTGAAGAATTCAAAAAATAAGTTCATTTTTATTAATTTCAAATTTTAAAATTTATCAATTCAATTCTTGAATAAAATAATAAAATATAATGAAAAACAATTTTATTCAAAAATGATATTTTTAAATATGAACTATTATTATTATTATTTTATATCATTCAGAAAATAAATTATTGTTTATAAAATATTAATATAAAACATAATTTATCATTAATATTCATATGTTACTTGAAATATAAAATCATACCGCATAAAAAGTAATTTTTTTAAAAAAAATAGTTTTCTAAACAATAAATGATATTATTAGTCATTTTAGATAAAATAATTTAATTAAATTCATATTAAAAGTAAAATTTATTCTAATTATACTTGTATTTCATAATTCAATTACTCATATTCATTCACTCTAATTCAATGACTTGGTTTTAACAGTTATAATTAAATATTTATATTTTATCTAAATATATCATGTTTTTTATGTTCAATTTTTCATGTGGATAAAGATATAAATCACATTGAATAATTTATTAATAGTAATATATTAAAAATATTTGGGGTTAAAATCCACCCCATATTATCTATTCATCACTTGGTTATGACTTATCACTTCCCGTTTCATCCCTTATTTGACTCACACACTAAGGGGTAGAGTGAGGTCCTTTTTTACGATCTTCCTCTTCTATGGGAGAAACCATGGTGAATAGAGGTAATTAGGCTTCTTATTATATAGTTTGATTCATTTATACTTATATTTTGTCTTCTACACTTTACTTTATTCTAACATGGTCATGACATGTATATTTTTAGGTGTTATAAATTGGGTTATGAAAAAACATTGTGAAAGCCCTGAATCTCATGGGTATTTTTTCTATTAGTTATAGAGGAGTATTATGTATGTCCTTGAAACCTTTTTGAGGTTTTTTTTTAATTTTTTAGACTCCAATAATCTAATTTTTGTTTTGGTATTTTAATAATTATGATGTTCCCAAGTAGGATTGAGACCACTAGGGGGGAAAATTAGCGGTTCGTTTTTCTTTATAAGAATTTTTATTAACTTCTTAACAAAAAATTTCTTAACCTCAAAATATTTTTAGAGTAATGATACACTAAAATATAACACACAAACTCAAATTTTTATGAAAAAAATACAAAGATAATGCAGAACACAATATTTACAAGGTTCGGTAAAAATACCTACTCATTGCCATGTTAGATAGTCCCACTGACATGGATTCTTTCACTATCTTCTTTCCGAAGTACAATGGGATAAGTAGATAAAAATTATACAATCCCATTATCAACTTTCCTGCTATAGTTGGTTATACACCCAACTATCCTTTTTATTATCCAATTCCCACAAAAAAGACTTTCCAGCAACTAGTAAGTATCAATAGTCACAAGCTTTAATTTATTCTTCTTTTCTGATTCACTTTAAAAGGACTTAAGCTTATCTATAAGCATGATGAATCAAACCTTACCTATATACTAACTTCAGGAACTTCAAAAATTCACAATGGAACATGTTGGTTTTGAAACATTCTCAAGATCCTCTATCTAGAAAACATCCTCAACAGAGTTAGTCTGATTTCCTAGTCCGGAAACCCCAATAAGATGGTCTCCATCTGATGGTCAGTTTGGTCTGATTCTATTTCCTCTATTCCTTATTCAATTGAGTAGTAACTAAATAGTTAGAACACAATTTTGAATCTAATGGAACTCAGTCCAATGAATCTGGATATGATGGATTTCACTTTGATTGGCTCACTCAAATAGACTTGTTCTGATGGAACTTTTTCAGATGGATCATTCTCAAATGATTATATTGAGCATTAATCAAATGATATTCTTTACATTCAAACTAAAACACAATGTTTGGTTGGATAATGAATACATGTTCCATAGTTTTTATAACTTGAGTACTTGAACAGTCCACGGTCACTTTTAGCAATTAACTCAGCTCTCCTTTTATAGGAGTATCAAAAGTGGTTTAGGCAGGGTTCTAAAAACCTTTGCCTCTTAACAAAATTTAAAAAATATTCAATTATCATTAATTCTTAGATCTTTCTTTCACTTCTTCAATTTTTTTAGAATATTTAAATATCCTTTATTTTTAGATCTTTCTTTTACTTCTTCAATGATTAAAACTTCTTAACAAACATCATTCCGATTCTAATTTTCCATTATGATTTCCCAGTATTATTTTTTCATTATCAAATCCAAGTATTATTTTTTTATTACAAAATCCCAGTATTATTTTTTCATTAATAAATCATTGTATGATTGTTTCCTTAAAAAATACCAATATTATTTGTTCATTATGATTTCTTTAGTATGATTTCTTCATAACAAATTATTCAGTACAAATTCATCGGTATAATTTCATCAGTACAAATTACTCAGTATGAATTCTTTAGTATGAATTCTTTTGTATGAATTATTCAGTATGATTTCCTTGGTATGATTTATTCAGTATGAATTCTTTTTCTTCCTCATGACTAGCAATATCTTTTTCTTCCTGAGACTTGGAAACAACTTTTTCTTCTTGATCCTTAGCAACAAATTTTCTTCATAAATATTTTATCATAAGTTTCAAAACTTATGATTTATGCGAAAGAGAAAATAGAAATTCATTGTTATATTTACATTATATCCATTTTGACTCTAAAATATCTTCATCATTACGATCGCCAAATTCATTCCAAAATCAATATGATTTCTAGAAGCTTCTAATTTTTCATCAAAGTCTCTTTCTGATTACCTATATCTATTGACTCTGGTAGATGTCTTTGCATCTGATCCGCCTGGATCCAATAATCAGAATCCAATCCCCATGGATCCGATTAACTTCCTTAGGTTCTTGATCCAATTTGATACCTTTACTCAAATATTATATCCATTTCAATCTAAACATACATTACTTCATCAATATAATCGAAATAATGATCTATTAACAAAAAAATACAACCAAAAATTAACTGAGGTTAAAAGATTATGTCAAATAACTTTTTTAATTTTTATAACTAATTTGGTATGATTATATTGGCCTCAAAAGGGTATTTTAATGGGAAACTAAAATAAATATTATTAGTTTTTGATGAGGTAGGTGATTATATACCTTTCCATTTCTTTGACATGGCCCTTTATAATTACATTTTCTAGTTTTTTATATTGAAATAATAATAACAATTTTCTAAATTGGTTTTATGTGAGGGATGTATCCTTATTTTAGGAAATAAATGAATATTCAACGATTTATTACATATGTTTATATAAAATTCCTCCTTAAATGGTATATTAGATTTTAAAATTGTTTTATAAGAGTTGGTTGGGTTTTTTATACCATGTATGGGTTTCAAATATTACCAATGATTTATAATGATATCAAAATTTTGTTTTATGAATTTATTTATTTTGAAGTGTGAAGAATTTTTGGCTATATAATAATGATGATGTTATTTTTATTACAAAAAATGTATATTCCCCATGTTATTGATATAAAATTGTTTAATAATATCATGTGTTATTATAGTATTTTGATATAAAGTGTTTTTTATTGATAATGCACATGGGTTGAGGTGATAGATTTAATTATTATTTTAATTGGTTTCATTAGAAGTTGGATTTGTAATAATTTGGGGAAATTATTTTTTATTTAAGTGTAAATTCTAGTTTTGAGTTATATGCTAGTATGGTTTCTCTCTACTAGTACCCATTTATTATTATTTTACTCAATATAGTGGTATTTATTCTAGATATGGTAATTTGTAGGTAAATCATGTATATGATGATAGGATTTCATCAATATGCTAGTGGGATGGTTTTATCAAAGAAAAACAATATTTTATTTTTCTTAGGATTGGGGTATTTTTCATATTATTCATTCTTGATAATTTTTATTGTGATTTTTATTATTCTTTTTTGGGTATTATTATTCTTTTAAATAAATGATAATAGATTTTTTTTTTCATTTTTCACTCTTATGAAAAAAAATTAATTCTTATTTATTTATAAAATAGAATTTATTGTTTGACTTATTATAGGAAGTATGTAGAATCTTTGGAGGCATTAAATTGGGTTATATACTAACTCTATACATGTACACCCTTTTTGTACATTCAGTTTCCATTTTTTCCATTTTATTGGTATAAGAAAATATTTACCTCTAAAAGGAATTAGACCATGGGAATGAACATGAAGATATAGGGGAAATGAAATATAGAGTCAGTTATGTGTTATAAATATATATATATATATATATATATATATTCTTATTCATTTTCATATTGGGATAATTGAATTAACCACTTAGGCTTTCTCATTTGTATTTATTCATTTTGTTGCCTTATGATTTGGTGTTCTTATATGTTATGATTTGAATTGGGGTCTATATATTTATAATATTACATGACATGTTTGGTTGTTTATTTTTAAAAATCATATTTTTCTTATGAAATACTAAGTCCAATGTATGAGCATTACATGTTTGGGTTTATGGTTGAGATCCATTATATATTATTTGTTTTTTAAAGGTTAAATTCTTTTCATACTGTACATGTGATACCCTTAGTATTTGTTCCATCATATGGTGATCAAGAATATACCTTAGGCTTATAAAATATTGGTTCATTTATTGTTTCAATATACCTGGGATGGTATGTCACAAATGAATTTCCAAAAAGTCACCTCTTACAATGAAAAAAAACTAGAAAAAATGTCCTTAAAAATATATATTAGAAACAATATAATTAAATTCATATACAATAAAGTTAAAATATTATAAATATTTTAATAATAGAGGAATAAAATTGAAAAATAATCTCAATGAGTTATAGTGGGTCACCTAAATCCAACTCAAGATTATACATTTGATTACCATGTTATATATATAATTTTACATATACACATGATTTATTCTTACCATGATCGTATCATTAATTCTACATGATGTATATAGATATGTACTAAGATTAATTTTCCAAGAAAAATAGTATATAAATTCCCTTGTGTAATTAAAAACTTTTTATTTTATTATAGAAATCATAAACATATATCATGTGACACCCCATACCAACACTCCTGAATCTAGTTTTCATAAAAAAAAATTACATTATATTTTCACTTTGATACAAGGTGTAAAATCATGGATATAGCCAACCTTAATTAAAAAATAAATAAATAATTTCATATATCTTATATTTCAAGGATATTTTCATATTTTAAGATATAGTTAATTTGGAAAAAATATAAATTAACAAAACTCATTTTCATTGTATCAAAAATATATTTTTTCCCACTACAGAAGAAACAACTTAATTTATAAAAATTCTTCAAAATATCCCATAAATTTTTCAAAATGTTATGTCCTTCTAAAAATTCCATGCATACTAACTTTATTCATAACTTAGGGAATGAAAACATAAGAAAGGGGAAAGTTTAAATTCTTAATAAGATAGACATATAATAAAGATATAAAAATATAGCATGGTATACATGATACTATAGAAATAAATAATCTGAATAATTATATAATCAATTGAAACTAAGAACATGATATATCCCTAAATGTATATGAAGAAATGAATATAAAAAATTAATGATATCATATTGATGTAATGCATAATTTCATACATTAAAAGATGGCATCAAGGCCTTATTCCAAGACATTTACTTGTCATCGATATTGTAGTCAAAACATCTCGATGAATCGGGTATGCATGCACCAAATACTCAAACATGTTTTTCTCATGAGAGTTATCAATTCATAAAGGGGTTGTATAATTTCCGGCCCAACTTTCACATAATTAATCCAATTAATTTACTATAAGTGTCAACAAAATAGTTCATACCTTTTCTGGAGGAACCATTGGATGAATTAAAACATGGTTATATATATAATGAATAATTAAAAATATAAATACATGATCAACATGTGTTATAAGATAATAATTATAAATAATGAAATTTTTTCACTATTTAAATAAAAGGATAACATAATCAGAACCCATCCTATGAAATAAGGTGGATTTTCAAACAATACATAGTCAACGGGTCAACAATCATCCTTATTGAAATAATAATATATATAATGACAATACATTTATTCCATGTATGTGAAATATTAAAATTTATAGGGGAAAATAATTCAATATCAAAAAATTTAAGTTCACAATGTATATAGAAAGGATTATATGTCTAATTCGATACTAGAATAATATGATCATAATCTATCAAGAGAAAAAACAAGATGGTTTTAAAAGAACATTTCCCAAGAATTGATAAATATTTTTCAAAGTGTTTATGTGGTAGGAATGTATATTACCAGAAAAAAAATAAGATAATACCACATAATACATTCCAATGGTAGGTTGTACCCAACTTATCTGAAATAATTTCAAGAGAATGATCATCACTCAATGAACAAAAGTTAAATTAAGAAAATAATTACTACTAGGGAAGCAAGTAAATCAATAACCACTTGAATAATGGAAAATGATTTTTCTTGTAAATTCCAATAAATATAATTAAATATATTATATATTATTCATGGGATATTAAATCAATAAAACAATATATAAGGGGAAAAGGTTTATAACAAGTAACAAGTCTCAAAGAATTATAATTAGAGATAAAAAACCTTACTTTGGTTTGTATTCATTCTGAAATTACACAAAATGTCATAAATAATTAAATAAAGTTCATTAAAACATACCCAAGAACCTTATTCATAACTATAATCATTTATACTCCCCATTTATAATCATTCTATATATATATATCAGATAGTTTTTACATATTTTCAACACTGGTGTAAGTAATGTTTATCACTTTAAACTAGTTCCATAAAAGTGGTGTTAGTATATATTGTTTTTATAAATTATATCATTATTAGATCACAAAAGTTACTTTAATATATGTTCCGATACATTTTTAAATCTATACTTTCATTTCATGGTAGTTTTGGTAGTGATCCATGAGTATAAAATTGGTGACATGTGTGTTTCATTGATTCTTAACAAACAAAGAGTGATTTATTAATTAATGAGTTAAATTTGTATATAACATTACCAAAACAAAAAAAAATCATTATTTACAAATTTTTATCATATTATATTAGTAATTTAGTTCTCAAATTCATTCAGTAAATAGTAATATTCAAGTAAGTGGTTAAACCAATCAAAACACAAACCTACCATGATTAATGAATGATTAGGAGCTGGATTAGTTGTAATATCATTATAATAGTTTCATAATTATCATATATAGTATTTATTAATATGATATATCACAATATAAAGTATTACATAGATAATATAATTTATATAAATTCATTACATAGAATGAAGGGATAATTATCCTCTTAGTTCCCTCGTTTTAAACGATTGAATTAACAATAATCGTTTCTTGATAATATCATTAATATGTTATAAAATTTGGAAAAACAAAAAATTATTGATATAATAAACATAATATTTATTATTTAATACCATACTCATGTAAATACATGTATGTCGGGGATGAAAAGATAAATAAAAATCAATCGTTCCATTGAGGTGGTAGTCCACACATACACATGGTTGATGATTTCATTTTCCATCGAATAAGAGAAATGAGTAATATGGTCTATTTTTTCAGAAAAATAAAAATTAAATAAATATAAAAAATATTTATTAAATTTATATTTTATTCCATCCTTGTAAGGTGGTGAAGTAAAACAAAACATGTTGCACCGTAGAGGTGGTAATCTGTACAACGCGCAAATTACAGTTTCATTTTTCTTAATAAAAAAGTGAAAATGTGATTTGTGGTCGTTACTATAGTATAATAAAATTAATTATATAAAAAATAATTATCTCAATACATAGGTATTATAAAATTATATTTTTAAAATAAAAATATAAAAGAATGAAGTTAAGTAAAAATGATCGCTCACATTGACCACTTTGAGATTTCCTTGGAAGATCACTTGGAGATGGATGAAAAAGGATAATATCATATGACTTGAAGGTAAAAAGAGTGAAATATTAATATATGAGAAGCAAAAGTTGAAGTGTTTAATGAGGAAACCTAATTTTTAGGAGTGTTTAAAGGGGTAGTTAGGGGCCCTTTTTATAAGCAGTGAGAATGACATTTCAGTAAATATTTCAATTTAATATAAATGGAGCATATGTTAAACATGTAAAGTGGCTCGAAAATTAAGAAATAATTAATTTTAGAATATATAATGTTTTTCCATGCCTCAAAAAATCCATTATAGACATTTTTTATTAGTTTTTAATCCCTTTACCACTTGAA
The DNA here is from genome assembly GCA_963277665.1 of Viscum album. NCBI lineage: Eukaryota > Viridiplantae > Streptophyta > Magnoliopsida > Santalales > Viscaceae > Viscum > Viscum album. Next base: position 417,188,623 of record OY728135.1, read on the forward strand.
TTATTACTTTTACCATTTTAGATTTTACCATGATAACTAGTTTTTACCTAAGACAATGTAATATTTTTGTCTAGAAATAATGTGGTAATTATTATATAATTTGGAACAAATAATTATAAATTTTAATTATATTTCATTTTATTTAATCTTTAAAAATTATAAAAATTAGTTCAAAAAAATCTGTGATGTATTGAAAATAATTTTTTTAGAAAATATTACTTGTGTTGTAAAATATCAAATATGAGTTTGTAAATTAATACCTAAATTTTTAAAATTATAAATTCACATATAAAATAAATATATGATCATATAAAATGGATTCACTATTTTCAAATTCATACTTATGTACTACTAATGTTACAAAAATCATGTTATTTGTAAAAATATAATTTTTCACTATTCACTTAAAAATAATGCTTTTCAGAAAAATCACATAAATTAATCATAATATTATATTATTATAATCAATAAAAAAATTATTAACATTTTTGTAAATTAAATTTCTAAAATTTGATAGTTCAGTATTTTAAGAAAATCTTAAAATATAGTGGAAAATAGTTCACATAGAGAAATAGCTTTTTAAAATGTCAACTATTATTTCTTCTTAATTCCTATAAATAACTAATTAATTTATTGGTAATAAATTATTTATATTATCAATATATTTGATTATAATATAATCATAATATACTTTGTTTAATAAAATAAAATTCCTATTTTAGAAATGTATATTTTTAAATATAACATGATTTTTTAGTTTTTTTAGATATACTAATTGAATTTCATTCATATTAAAAGTAGTCATTATTTTCTTTATATAAATATTTCATAAACTATATACTCATATTAATTTACCTTAACTCAACAACTATGTTTTAAATTCATACTTAAAAACATTTATATTTTATCTAAATATATCATGGTTTCATTTATGTTTTGGGTTTCATGTAGAGCATTATATAAAAATCATTGACTTATTTAAAGGTAACAATATATTAAGAACTTAGGGTCTAAGATTTACTCTTAAATAAACTGTATCCTTGAAATTTTAATTATTACCCATTGAATAAAGTATGTGAGGTTATTCTTAACTTATTATTCATTCAAGATATATCCTTTAATATGACATCAACCTCATTTTCTTAGGTTATATCTAGTTACTTTTCTTTCCTCAAATAAAACTAATCATTCATAAAATCATATATTCTACATAAGACACATTTCCCAAAAAAACATTTGAATATACAAGTCAATAAACCATTGTGAAGTTATATATTCCTCATAGAAATCAACTATATCTTTAACCCTAAAATATTATCAACCACTTGTTCATAAGGTCACACACTAGTCAATTTATTTTATAATCCAAAAAATAGATAAAAATTATAAAACATACCAAGAATTATCATCAATCCCAAGGATATTTATACTACATAACATAAATTTTCAAAATCACCAAACCCATTATTTTCTCAACATCAAAGAAAAACTAAACCTAAAACTTATCCATCACTCAAACATTTTTTATTAAATATTTATCTCCAAAAATATAAGTATACCATAAAATCATTTATAAAGGTTATTGGTACCAGTTAATATATGATTTCAAAATATTAACGAAAAACCACTAAAGATTTATTTTAATATGTTTCAAAAATCCTTAATAACATTTTGAATATAACAAAATTTCATAAATAAATATCAATTCACTAATTAACTGAATGGCCCAAAGGACTTCATGTTTTATTATTTTTAATAATCCATCTTTCAAGGGGTGAGGTGGACTCTTAAAAGACCTGAAGTCTTTAAGATACAATTACATGATCCGTAGGTATTAAGGGAATCACCCATACAAGACAACTTGAAACTACTCCTCCCTATAAAATGTCATGACATCATCACTCCACCTTCATAAGGTTGGTTGGCTAGATATCCTATGTAGAGTAACACATGCCAAGACCTGATGTCAATTCCATACCCTCTCATTCTTCCAAATCTAGTTATCTCGGCTCTGGTGAATGCACAAGCTCTGAATATTTATCTGGATCCTTTTCCCTTATAATTTGACTAGTATATCTATATAATTCATGTGGCCCAAAGGCCTTGGGGTGTCCTGAAGGCCTTGAGGTCACCTGAATTCCTTGAGGTGAGCCTAAGTTATTGTAGGGACCCGAAGGCCTTGAGAGTCCACTGGACCGAAGGACTTGGGTGGCCCAAAATCCTTACAGGACCCTAGGACCAAACTGGTCACCCGAAGGTCCAGATGGATGAATAGTTATGGCTGCTACAATACTGAACAATACCTACTACATTACTGCTATAGTTCCTCTATAGTACCCCCAAAAATATTTATCCACCCATATTTGATATTGGGTCTCTTGGATGCACTTTCCAAGTCCACATCAGCCGTTATGAGGCTCATGTTCTCAATTAACAAATTAAAATACCTAATAGTATCAATAATTAATTCATATTTTGATATAAACTTCACTTCTATAGGTAACACAAGGAAACTCACCCTTTTAATAATAATAGGAATATACTAAAATTCATAACCATTTATGTATGCTACCATATTTGATTATAACATATAGTTGTTCTTTTCATACCTTTACTAGCTTCATCTTCATGAACATGTTCCAACCAAACACTAACACTAGAATGGTTATGAAAATGTCCAAAATATGAATATAAAAACAACAATACAAATATGTCCCGATGATTTTTTTTAACAAGTGATATTTTTAGATTATCTTATTACTCTCCTTGTTAAATACATGGTTATCCACAGTCATTTATATTAGGTTATCTAACCTAATTAGTTAACATCATTCTTAAATCCTTCCTAATGGTTCATAAAGAGAATTTTATTACATAAATAATATATCCAAGGAGTGACTAGCTAGGTGTATAGTCTTAGTATCATTCATCATACATCAGAGTGATGATTGAGTCAATGCTAAACCAAACATTTTCATGGTGATTACACTAAGGTGAATCTATTTCACAACCATATCCACATTCCAGTATCCTGAAAAGGACATATTTCTAGGAATACCTACATAATATATCTTTTACCAAAACATAAATATGTTATCCAATACATAGACTTATTCATAGGGTTTTCACTAAAGTTCTATAATCATAATCCCCAAATAAAATGTATATTATTTCCTTATAATAAAATCATATAATATAATAAAGGGTAATCTATTATTATCAACCTTAACTTATCAACCCTTAAATTATCCTCAATAAATATCCTAGTCTCCAAATTCATCCAAAAAATTCCTTTAATACCAAGTGTGATGACCTAGGACCACACTCTTAAATACCATGCTCATAAACACATACTTTACATACTCACTTTGATACTAGCTATAAAATCCTTGATATAACCACAAAAAATTACAAAATAAATAACAAATATTTCATCTATTACATACCATAGATCATTTTAGGTTTAAAGATTTAGATAATTAGGGAAAAACATAAACTAACAAAACCCAAGTTATATGCATCAAACATAGAGTTTTACCATTATATTTATCATGACCCCATCCCTCTAAAGGCACCACTATTAAACAAGAATGATAATGACCCCTGAGTCTCGCATGTAGTAGGCCTTGGGTTGGTGATAAGCACTGAGGGTATAAAAATCTCACAAATGGGAGGAATTACCTTCTAAATACATATTGTATTTAGATATAGGATGAAAAAATTACATCATATAACATAATATAAACCCAAACCATCCCATAATATACGAAAAAAGTAAATTGATACATATAAAAGTCTCTAAGTAAAGTAATATGAAAAAAAGTCTTATAGCAGTGACTCAATAACAGCTCCAATCCAGGATAGAAATGACCAGCTTAGTCCCAAAATTCATCCTAGAAACCTAAAAAAATATTTATATACATAGGGCGACCATACAAGTTAACTTAGTATGATCATACCCATGGTTTCAAGTGTACAAGTGAAAACATCATGCTAATGCACCAGTGAACAAACATCATAACCAAAAAGAACCTAAAAATGTAAACTAACCCAATCCATAATCATTATGGCTCTCTCACCAAATCATGAATGAAATATAGTAACATAATAATCAATAATATAACAACAAATGTTACCTAATAATTCTCCCCCACTAATTTTACATTTTAACTCCCCATCTTAAAACATTATACACTCTCATCCCTTCCAAACATAACACATCACAACCATCCATATATGATGTTGGTCAAGATTCATCCCTACCCACCCTACCTATCCTACCCTCTCATGGTTTAGCATACAATGCTAGCATGAGTCTTCATCACGTCACATATCTCTTGAAGATACCTGGGAGATCTTATCATATATTTCCTGAATACACCTGGTCTATCACATCACACCTCACCCGAAAACACCTAGTCCATCTCACCACATATCACCCAAATACACATGGGACATCACAACACACCTCACTTGAAAACACCTGGTCCATTATGACACATCTCACCTAAAGACTCATGGTCCACCACTAATGAAGTAATAACATGGAAGAGGGGGTAGCCAACCATTCTTATCACAACCAACCAGGATGATGGGGGAAAACCCAAGACCTGGATCCTTTTAGAATTTGGTATGTTATCCAACTTTAGTGGGGGTTCATATAGATATAACATAAAATACATGATATATTGATAGAACAAAATATCCAACCTTTGGGTCCACAATAACTAACCTAACACACACCACCACACCACTACACATCAACCATCACAACCACTGCCACTACTATATGAAACACACCACACAACCACACACACAAAGCCACACATTTCCACTTTCAATTATAGGTTTCACTACTTACCAAATTTAAGAATTTTCTTGAAACTCCCACTAAAACTCTATTACTTTAACATTTACAAAACCCATTATTTTATTCATTTTTCTCAATACATTTACCCCACAATGATTTATATCCCATTAATTACTAATTTAACAACCAGTTTCATTTCATTTCAACATTAAAATTCATTTCATAATAGCTAAGAAACTAACACAACCTTTCCACACCATAAATATCCTAACTCACATCAACCGTCTCCATAGAAAAAGGTTAACTATCACTACCACACCACGTTAACCAAGTAATATCACCACAATAACCACATACTTTAACCAAAATTCACCACAACCTCCATGAACAATAACCATCGTGCACCAAAAACATCACACATCAAAACCACATAACTACCCACATCACATCCATGCCAACCAACCACTGTACGAAACAACTATCACACACCAAAACCATCATTCACCACAACCACAAAACTACCCACATTATATCCATGCTAACCAACCACCACCTTCTACAACCATCACACCCAACTCAAAGCCTAAATGGTCACCACCATAACTAGATGAAACCTCAAAACACAAAAATAAATACAATCAAGAAACCACACATAACAAAAACGCATCCCGACTTCCATAACTATTCAATGTATTTCATCACATTACTTCTTTATTTAACATGATTATTATTACACAAAATAGATTTCCATGGGAAACTATTTTTTTTGACATATATACATTCTTTAGCCTTTTTATTCAGGTTTTGATCCAAAAAAATATATAAAGGTTCACACATACATTAACTATATCAAACACAAGGATCCTAATAGCTATGATTTTCGGTATAGGAAACAGGCAAGCATAATATCACTAGAAACATCAACAAAAGATTAAAACATGATATCTATCACCATTACCATCAATTTTTGATTATTACAATTAATTATATTCATTAAAACAACCCTTACTATCTACTAAAATTAAATATAAATATGAAATACCCACATGAAGCTCATAAACATGTGAGAATGAGGATACCCTACCTAAAAGAAGCTTTCTAATTTCACTATGCACCACGGGGTGGAGAATAAGTAGCTTGAAAACCAAAACTACACATGATAACCCAGGATTAACCTGAACCACACCAAGGGATTATAAAAAACACAGCCCGACACACCTCAAACCGAAACTAACACCACCATAGCAAATTCCTAGAAGAAGAAAAGAAATAAATAAGGAACAATGATAGAATAACTCACCATCGATCACCAATAAACAACCACCAGAACCCAAGGATCAATGATGGAGGTTAAGGGATAGAAGATCCTACAAAATTTTGTAGGTTTCACCAACAAACCATGAGAAATGAGTGAAAAGTGAGAAGGTCCAGTAAAAAACCAACCCTATAAGAATGCTATAAGTTGCCATATTCATGGTGCGAATTCCACAATAACATTGAGAATTTCATGAGGTTCATGAGATTAAACCCATAAACTACATACATGGCCTTAATTTACCATATATCACACTTTCACCAAAAAACATTTCACCTCATCCTGAAATTTATTTCACATCATGAATTACCTTTTCACATTGTGAATCTGTTTCATGAACTACTCCCTCACCATATAAAAGTTTTGAATTCACCGCCTGAAATGTCATGAATCATCAAATCACATTGTGAATTCCTCTTTCACAATGTTAATTACTAGATACATTAATCATATAGATCTAAAACCATAGAACCTCTTTAAGAGTCCTTTGAAACAATTTTCTCCACCAAAACAACAAAGTTACAAACCAAGAATTCATACGACATTACATTACATACCTCTAAAATGATTCTTATTCTTGAGAATAAAAACCAAACCCTAAATGGTAGATAGGGTCCAAAAAACCTAGGAAGATACTAATATGATATACCTTTATATGTTAAAAACTTCCACCAGCCAAACACACTAAACCAAAATGCCTACAAGCACGCCACATTGCTACATCACTTCCTCTCACTAAGCACAACACCACATCATCCAGTACATGCCACCACATTTACACACAACAACACCATATCACAACTGCATCACTACACAACCATCACAAACTCTATACATACTATGTCAAAAACCACAACAAAAAATACAAAACACTACCCCAAGAACACAAATCATGGAATTCCATCTTCAATGTTAAGACACTATTCATATTGGGAGACACTGACTCCCCCATATAGTTTTAATTATTTCATAGTATAAAATGTATAGATAAGGAATTAATTTTACCCTATTCATATACCAAAATTTTTATCATTAACCTCATCATCAAGAAAACAACATATCTTATAAAATAGTAAGATCAAAACATACATCATCCAGAAAAATAAAAAAAATATTAAAAAAACTACACATCTGATTGTAATTTTCCTAAGTACTCTCCCCTAGGTCACCACACATCAAATACACTTGATCATAGGGGATGGTTCATCCACACACCACTTTATCTTGATGATATTAGATCTCTTATGGTCACTCCATGAATGTTTCATCATCCTCCATATATAAATATCACTAGTTAATTATGGGGGAGTCATGATAAAGATAATGGCTTAGATGAGACATGCGAAGGATGTAATGGATTCTATATAGCTGTGGTGGAAGTTATAACCAATATTCCACCATGCCAATATGCTCTAAGACCTCATTAACCCCCATGAACTAGAGATAAAGCTTACCGAACTTTCAAAACCTTTTCTGCCCTTGCTGAGGCAAAACCCTAAAGAACGCATGGTCTAAAGAAACAATTACAAGGGGATCTACCAATGATCAACATAGGACTTATGGAGGTCCTACACCACCCTAATCCTCTCTTAATCCAACTGGATCTTCTCATTTTTTCTTGTACCACATTAGGAAAATGAATTGCAAACTCCCCATCCTCCGTTCAACACAGTGGGGAATGACACAATCACACATATAATGCCTCAAATGGAGACATGCCAATGGAAAAGTGATAGTTATTGTTGAAGGTATACTCAACCAAAGAAAATTACTTACCCACAATCCACCAAATTCCAAGACTCAAGCTCACAACATATCATCCAATTTCTATATGGTATGATAGATCCACACATCTGTTTGATGGTGTAAAAAAGTTATAATATGCAATTGGAATCCAAAATCATACTGAATTCCACTCTAGATTATTGGGGTAAAATAAGGATTTTGATCAGAGATGATGTTCATCTATACCCCATGAATCATAACCACATTTCCCAAATGAAATCCTGGTCTTTTCTAATAAAATATATCAGTGGGGTTAAAAAATAAAAGAAATAACACACAAACCTATGATAATAGCTGAGCGTACCAAGAAAAGTGTGAAAATATACCATGTTCTTAGGTGTTTATCAATATATAACTATAAAGAACTTAGACGAGTCTACTGACACACCTTTTTAAGACCCCACATACTCAAGAAAATTTACCTCTCACATCAAAAATGTAAACATGGAAATCATTACATAAAGATGTTGGAGTCAAAATATGTGTTAAAAAACTCTGAGATGCTTGACATGATCCTCCTCTAACTTCATTTATATCAAGATAACATTGATGAATATGATGTTGAACCATTATATGATCTCATAAAAGATGGATTTCACGAGCCTTATGGACATGGATGGTGCATTCGTGTCAACTAATGACATGACCATGAACATGAAGTACCTATACCTGTACTTGAAAGCAGTATTTAGGATATACACATATTTTACCCAAATTTAGTGGTATCTAGAATGAAATTATAATTTTAGAAACAAACAAGATCCCCTTAACTGGTTCAATAGATCATCTATCCTCAGATGAGCTTAACAATTCTTGACATTTACCTTATTCAACCTCTGGTAGTCCACATACAACATTAGACTATTGTACACCTTTTTAGAGGATAACAATAGATCACCCAAAGAATACACCCTGGGTTTGATGAAAACCCTTCTACATTAGATCATCCACCTATAACCTCAACTTCTGTATCTCATTAGGTGCTATTTGATAGGGATCCATCGAAATTGGATATGCACCTAGTGGGAACTCTATCTAAAACACAACATCACGTTGAAGGATTAACACACAAATATATTATGGAAAAACATCCAGGAACTCCTCCAAAAACCATAAGAATATCCCCCATGTGATCTTCTATTCATGTCTTCATTATTGCATCTAAAAGGGTCCACTTTATTACAACCCATTAGATAACCTCACTCTCTAACTAAAACCGCTCGCTAGCCCTACACATTAGAAAATGAAACAATCTTCTAGAAGAAGTAAATGATTGATAGCATGGAATAAAACCAATATATTATAAGGTTAACATAATATGGATGTAACCACAATAAGATAAAATCTACCATGAACTGGTGTTTCCCCATAACTAGCCTACACCCCCATCACACAAAAAAAGTATTCTAAGCTCCAAATAGTGTAGATAACATAAGGAGAACAAGATGTATCTGCATATCCAGTCCCAAGGCACATAAAAAAGTAAGAGAACCAATGGAGTGAAGAGGTCTTGAATCAAACAAGGAAAAAAGAAGAGAATATGATAAGCCAATCATACCACCGACAACTGTTGGTCCTGTTTTCACGACTACCTCTAATGCGTGCATTTGAACACACCCATATCCTCTAACTCTAAGATTTAAATATCCAATACTATGATCTATACTAGGTCCCTATTTATGGAAACCATTTAGAGGAAACCCTCTTCCAACATTATCTTTTCTTGGCAGCTGAACATGTGTCAGAGGGCATTTCTACTAAAACTACCTTTGAGGAAACAACTACATATGCTAAAAGGGGGACTGAAAATACACTTATAATCGCCTAATTGAGCAATTGGAAATTGAACCTAGTGGTTTCCAGGACCCATGAAAATATTTCATGAAAAAGTAGAATCCCCTGATAGGTTCTCAGAAGCAACATTTCCTATGAGGATGAGAAGAGATCTGCCACAATTAGCACCCCACTAGCCCAAAACTTGACTACCTGAACACCCATGGCCCGCTTTTTAAAAATCTACTCATCAAGATTCCTTATAGGATTGTCTCAAAGTTTAAAATACCAAGGATAACATCCAGTAGTTAACCTATTCTTTCTTCTATACCTCCAAGTACCTATAATATGTAAACATGGTAACCAAATACATGTTTTCTAGGTGTAAATCATCCTCTAGATAATGTTCTCTAGAATAATTATATGAAAAAAATCATAGAAAAAATAAAATAGGACCATGAAAATGATCCCAATCACTCATACACTTAGATTCCCATAGTAAAGGGAGATAAACTCCTTCTTCTTTTCTACCTTCATCATCAATGACACGAACTATGAATGTAACTCCTTCTAAAAGTATGGCCACAACACATTTTTCTACTTTTAGTCACTAAGATATAGTGTCTACCTCTAACATAAGGCTCCCCAAAATTGACTAACTTACACCAATACCCAAAAATAACCCCATGATCAAAATAGACCAAATTAGATCACGAGATCCTACAACTAGTCCTCTATCTCCAGATCCAAGATAATCCCCTCATACATTCCCAAACTCTACCACTAAAAGGCACACAAATCCATCTCCCAAAACACATACACCTCTATTGGTTTGATACTATGATGGTAAACCAGTTCATCCTACTAAACCTATACTCTCTAAGATACTCATGGAGGATGACCATGATCCATTCCTGAAAAAAGGGGAACACCCTAACCCTGGTAGAATGGAATTTTATCACAATATTATTCAATTAATTTATTATAATTTTCATAAGTACCTAATTCACACATGAACACAATAAATCATGATAGATGCATGTATCATGGGTATCTACCCAAGAAATAGGTCCACCTCACTTGGATATTCAATATGCTCAAAACCCACACACTAGATCATAAGGGGACCTAAAATCCCATATCCTAGCCCATCTATCAAGCCCAAGTAATGAACTATAGTCAAATTCCTCTATTTCCCAAAAACCCACGAAATCCTCACTATGCCTAACTCTAAAATCTATCCTATCTCTCAACCATTATCTTTGGTACCATAATTTCATCACCCCCTCCCTCCAAATGAACTATAATTAAGAAAGATAGATAATGACCCCTAATCCCCACTCTAGTGGACCTTAGGTTGGTGAAAGACACTAAGGTTATATAAATATCATAACTAGGAGGAATTACCCTTTAAATATATATAATACTATGATATTGGATAAAAAAACAAAAAAATCCATCATATAATATAAAATAAACCTATAACCATCCCACAATACACGAAAAAATTAAATTGATTCATATAAAAGCCTCCAAGTAATGTACTGAGAAGACAAGTTCTATAACAGAGACTCAACAATGGCTCCAAAACAATATAGAAATGTATATCTTGGTCCACAAAGCCCTCTTAGAAACCTAAAGAAATATTTATATATATAGGTTGAGCATATAAGTAAACTCATGAGGATCATACCCAAGGCCTCAAGTGCACATGTGAAACCAATATGATTGTGCTAGTGAATAAACAATAGAACCATAAATCATCCAAAAGTTCAACTAACCAAACCAAACCTCACAATGGATCAGTCACTGAATCCCACATCCAATATAGTAACATAATAATCAAGAATATAACAATAAATTCACCCCACTACCACTTCCCTAGAAATTTTTTATTATCAAACCCCATCATTAAATGTATTATGATCCCATCCTTTCCAAAAACATCACATCACAACCATCCATATCTAATATGGGTTGGGATTCATCCCTACCTACCCACCCTAGAATGTTCAAGAATATATTTCTACAATCAGTCTTTATGACATCACATCTTTACTTAAGACCCTTGATTCATGTAACATCATGTCACTCCTTATTGGATTGAGACAAGAATAAAGTCCTACATGGAATTAAACGACATCACCAAGGTGCTAAATACTGGAAATAAATGATGAGGGCTTTAAGAACAAGTGGGGGATGATTTTCACTTTGAAATAAAAACAACCTACCAAACATTCCATAACTAACTACAACTATATGATTCTTGTCAAATATTTAAACCAATTCAAAACATTTACAAGTGACAAAAATACAACCTTACAAATCCCATAACACTACCAAATCAGTATACTAAGAGGAAGACTATAATGACAAAACTCAAAGACCCCAAGATATATCTCCACACCGAGATCCAAGATCCACATCACAAAAATAGCCCAAGAATCACAATACACCACAAATAATGTTAGATTATTTACCTTTACCTATGTCCCAATATACCACATCTACAAAAGAAACCAAGTTTCAATGTAAGTGGTGAGTAATAATACTCAATAGGCTTTCCCCAAATGAATTCCCTATTCATGACACAATGATAGAACAAGTTATCACAATTACACTAAAAAATTATATAAAATCCTTGAAAACAGTTCAACAAATCCCAATAAGCCAAACACATGCTTGACAAAGAAAATGACCCAAGAAAACACTATTCCAAGGAAAGAAACCAAACATGTAACTTCCCATTTTCCCCATTCATATTGGAATACACAAATTGATACTTTGTGGATTCACATCCATCACAATCATACACACCATTTCACCACATGAGCTTGATGTTACCCTTGATGGTTGAACTTCACGTCCAACCCCATCCACTTTTTATAGTGGTACTTCATGACCACATTCCAATCCTTTGATGGTGTTCTTTCAGTCCCACTATCCATCCCATCCCACCCATTATTATACCACATAATCTAACAATCATAACAATCAACATTTTCCAAAACCATATCAACCCAAAATTTCCAAACCCATATTAACCAATCAATCCCAAAAAAAATTCAACATAACAGGACAAACCATTTCAACAAAACCAACCATTTATTAAAATCACCATCATGTCAAAACCATGAAAACATCATTTCAATAAAACAAATCTTTTATTGAAAAACACTTTTTCAAAATACTTTCACAAAACCAAACAATAAACCGATTTTAAAATCCCCATTTCAAAATTCAATGACAAAGAAAATTTCACAATAATATAACATTTTCCCAAAAATACACAAATCATTATAAAATGGATTTCAATCAATATTCGAACACCAATTTGAAAACCAATTTCAAGAAAAAAAATTAATTGAAATTAAGCCTTATATTTCAAGAAAAATGGAGTTGAGAGTGAATCCACCTGCCTTTAGGGTTTCTATGAAAATAAAAAACATCAAAACTCTCCCAAAATCGACGTGAAAACACCACAAAAACACTTTAAATACATTACCCTAAGATAAAAAAGGCCAAAACTCATCATTTTAGGCAACAAAAACCCTAGTTATATCAATGAGATAAGTACATCTAGGAAACTAGGAGAGAGGGAAAAGTAGATATAAGGAAAATCACAAAAATACAAAGAGAGAAGACTTAACATGGGATATTTTCCGTCAAACCACCAAGAAAAACTTTCAAATAGCTTCCAAAATGAGTCAAAGAGGTTCTCTAACCTTGGAGAATAGGAAATACCAAGTTAGGGTTGCATGTGAGAGAAAATGGGATGTTTAGAGAAAATTCTAACCAAGCCCCGTTTAAAAAAACCATTTTAAGCCACACATTATTTAGCTTCACTATTAGGAAAACCTTGTGCTAACTGTGTACTTACTGCTGCCCCAAGAGAGACCTCAAACAGTTGGACCACACAATTAGACAACACATGAAACAACCGTGAGGAAGCCCACTGTACCATGTTTAATGGTTTAACTGGGTGGCCGCATGATTTTTAAAACCATGCACCTTAACTACGCGCCAAACCATATCCCACTACCTCGACTTACATAATTTCTTATAGAATATGCACAATTTTAACTAATCGTTCTCAAACCATGAACCCTTATAAAACCACCAAAACCTTCCCAAAAACCTTCCAAACTCTCCCAAACATTACCCAAACACTTTATACATATCATAAAAAAGGGTTACATAACTCAAACTAGGGGTTCTACATTCTCCCCACTATTGGCATTTTTGTCCTCAAAATGTAGAAAACCATTAATTTTGAAAAATATATCAGGCCATTACACAACCATTTCTTTCTCCAGTTCCTATGTCTCCTCCTAAATTTGACCATGTTTCCACAAAACCAGCACTAGACTGGTGATTTTCTGATGCAATACTTTCTCTTTCCTATCCAAAATATATACTGTAATGTTCACAAATAAAGCATCCGACTCTAATTCAAAATGATCCCATCAAATCAAATGGTCAAGATCTAGGTGATATTTCTTCAACTGAGATACACAAAACACATTGTACACCATAATGAACCGTATTGGGAAAGACAACCAATATTCCACCTCTTCAACCCACTCAAGTTTTTCAAATGGGATTATGTATCTCAAAGAAAAATTTCCCTGAATTCAAAAAATGAAAAAGGACAAGACTAGGATAGGTTTTTAAGAACACATGATTTCCCACCTCGAATGAAAATTACCATAGATGATGGTCAATAGACAATTTTTGAAGTCTTTGAGCTCTATCCATTATCTTCTTAATCAGCTTAATATTTTCCATAGTCTCTTGGATAGGTCTCGATCCAAACATTGAAGTATTACCTCTTTCCACCCAAAAAAGTGTAGAATGGCATGGATTCTCATACAATGCTTAAAACATATCCATATTTATTAAGGATTGATAACTTTAATTAGAGGAGAACTCCACCAATAGAAAGTGATCCTCCCATGAGATGCCAAAATCCATCACAGAAGCCCTTATCATATCTTCCAATGTTTGTATCATCCTCTCTGATTTCCCATTCATCTGAGGATGATACGTCACACTCATAATCAACTGAGTCCTGTGGAATTGTTGTAAGGATTTCCCAAAATGAGATGTGAACCAAAGATCTCTATCTGACACAATCAAAACTGGTACACCATGCCTCTTTACCACTTCATGGATGTAGATTTTGGACTGATCATCAACCATATGAGATTCATGAATAGAGATTAAATGGAATGAAATTTTGAGTCAATCCATAATCATCCACATGTAATCATGTTTCCTTACCATTATTAGGAGGTCTATAAAAAAATCCAAATATATCTTCTCCCATTTCCACACAGGGATAGGTAAAGAATGCAACATACCTACTTGTTCCTGATGCACTACATTGTATTTTTGACAAGTCAATCATCTCGATACACACATGGACACTTTCCTTTTCAAAACTATCCACCAAAAACGTGCTTTCAACACCTTATACAATTTCTAAATTCCCAGATAGAGAAACCATCTCGAATGATGATATGCACTAAGAAGTGGATTTTGATAGGCCATCAGTACAACCATCTAATTCTGAAACCACAACACTAAATCCCCATCTAGTTTCCAGCCCTCAATGGTCTCCCCACCATTGATTTTTGACCTCATATCTACACAGTCTGAATTGAAAGTCTACAACTCTTTCACCAATCCCACTAAATTAGGATCCAATAGAACTGGAAAGAAAACTTATATATCATCTTGGTATTCACATTCTAACCACATGTTAGCTATCACCAAAATAAACTATTACTGATCTAAATATTCTTTTACAACTTGAACATATGACTTTCTACATAATGCATCCACCACTGAATTTCCCTTACCCAATGTGTACATAAAGTCAAAGTCAAACATCTGAAGATTCTATATCCATCTCATCTATCTCAAATTCAAATATATTTTTGAGAAAATATTCTTCAGAGTATTATGATTGGTAAAAACCATGAATTTCTCACCAAATAGGTAGTGATGCCATGTTTTCAAAGTGTGCACTACAAAAGCCAACTCCAAATAATGTGTTGGGAAGTTATTCTCATGAAACCTCAACTATTGTGATCTATAAACCAAAATATTACTCCCTTTCATGATAAAACACCCAAACCCTGATCCCAATGCATCACAATACACCACATACCCTTTCCTTGGTTCTTAAAAAACTACAATTGGTGCTAATGTAAGGATACCTTTATGCTCTTAAAATGGATTATAACATTTTTCATTCCATTAAAATGGAACATTATTCCTTGTAAAATATATCATTAGTTAATTGAATCATAATAAGTCACAAAAAAATCACTATTAATACCCAACTAAATAAAGGAAGCTTTATATATCAAATAAATTCTTTGGTGGTTTCCAAGATATAACAACCTATATCTTTTTCGAATCCAATGAAACACATTTCTAAAAAATAAAATGGCCAATGAAACATACCTCCTGTAAAAAAACACAAATTGATAATTTTTAATCCAACTGATGGTCTCTGAATATACCAAACACTGTCACCAAGTGTTACTCATGCTCAACCATTGTCATAGAATACACCAATATGTCACTAGAAAACAAAACCATAAAATAATCCATATATCTATGAAATTTCCAATTTTTCAATTCCATAAAGACTAAGGTTGCATTCATTAGAACGAAGGGTATAACCACATAATCATAATGAACATATCTACGTCTTAAAGCTATTTTTCGGATATCCTCCTTCCGCACACGCAACTGATGATATCCCAATAAAAATTCAATATTAGAGAACAACTAAGATCCCCTATACTAATTGAATATTTAATCAATGCATGGGAGTGGATATTTATTCTTTATCATAACTTGGTAAATATTATGATAATCCACACAGAGCCAGAGAGTTATATCCACCTTTTTAATGAAAAAAATTGGTGCTTACCATAGAGACATTCGAGTCCTGATGATGACTTTGTTTTCTAGCTCCTATAACCGAACATTCAATTCCCTCAATTCTTCTAGTGTCATACAATAAGAGATAATTGAGATAGGAATTGTCCATGGAAGGAGATAAATCGTAAAATCCACTTCCATTAAGGGTGGAAACCATGAGAATTCATTGGAAAGACATCTAGAAATTGATCAACAACTACCAGAAAACCACTCTTCTCAATTTTTTCTATTGATGCCAATGTCAAAGCTTCCAAATAATATGAGATCATGAAAACTGTTGGTGCCAAAAATCTCATTGCACCCATCTTCCCCTACCTATTTTTTCTAAAGAGGTTGTTGATTCCATCATCCATCATGAAACTAACTGTTTTTGGGTAATTTTTGATGTGTGACCTTAACATTATCAACCAATCCATATCCAAGATTATATCATAAACTTCTATCTCAAGCACTAAGAAGTCCCATGTCAAATTAGTCCCATAAAACGTTTTAACACGTGCTCTACAAAAAAAGTCTCGACAATCTATTTGACCTATAAGAGTTTGATGTTTCAAAATAGATGGAATCATTTCCACATTTAAACTCAAAAAATCAATATCATGAGAAGAAATTAAATAATGAGATGCTCCCATATCAAACAAAACATTCATAAGTGTATAATTGAAATGAATTATACCTATCATTATGGATGGTCCCAACTGATCATCCACCACAACCTGCTCAATTCCATACACCTGCTTATTGGCCACACCTTGATCTTTACTCCCTTTATAGAATTTACCTTGCTGAAGATTCATGGTATTCCTAGAATCACCATGACTAAATCTGCTCTACTGGTGAGGGGTATATTGTTTCCCCCATCCCATCAAGGAATATGACTCCTGCAACCCCTAAGGAGTGTCATGAACACCCAACCCCAGACTATTGCAACAATAATATTGAAGATGACCCATATTCTTGTAGTTATGAAATGATCAAGGCTATTCCATAAAATCCTACTTCATGTGGCTTATAGAGCCACATTGGAAACATCTTGTCTTATTATAAGTTTTTAGTGGAAGTTTAACCGATCTGGATATTGGATTCTGATCCATACTCTAAACCTAGAAATAAGTGACCATCTTCCCATTTCTCACTATATAAGAGTTCCCACCATTTCTCATGGGTACCAACACGGTTCCCCCACATGTAGCCCTGGAGATATTAATTTTAACCAATGTTTTTATATTTACCATTTTTATGACAACCCTGCTTTTTATTACAACTTAAACATGCTTTATTACATAAAACTTCACTTGATACAACAAAGAAGATCGAGAGGTTTAGTGTCTTTGGGGCTTAGGATCATTACATAAAAACTTTAAACTTGAAATACAACATCCTTATTGAAAACTTCCTTTACATGACCACCACATTCCTTCGTACTTAGCATTGCATGAGATAACCTGAGGACATGCATAAGAAAAGGGTGAGCTATAAAGCCCAGTAAGGGAGTATACAATGAATAACATGAGGAGTACAATACATGTTAGGCAATAGGCATATTAATAGAGCATAAGAGAGACATGAACATAAAGGCATGATAAATCATGATAATCATAACATGGAAATGTGGCAACAACACTTAACATTGAATTAGCATGAGCCAAGGCTCATTGCACATGGAGCATGAGTAAACCCTCATTGCACTTGAAGCACGAGTAAACCCTCGTTTCACTTGAATTAGCATGAGTCAACACTCATTTCACATGACGTATCATGATACTATACTTTACCCAATGCATTGGAGCGCTATAAAGGGCGCACCCTTCTTAAACATTTCATTTCATGCATAAGTGTGCCACATGGATCATAAAACATGGATTCATAAAACATAATCATTTATTCCACGATAAAGGAATGTGGAATTCACACATGAAACTTTACAATCAATATGTAAATGTTCATAAAGGTGAATACCCTTGATGGAGAAATGGGCATGGTATTCACTACACAATGACATTGGTTTAGAAAATCGGTGCGATTTCGGCAGCGTAACGGCGTAACATAAGAATTCATAAAAAAGGTTGATGAGAGAGAAAGGGGTTCCTCATCATATTTACATGTAATGGACAGTAAGGATATCATATATATACATGTCCCAACAATAGAAATGGAATTTAGATTCATGACACAAAAGTATTGCTTGAATGTAAAAGAAGAGAGAGAAGTTCCTTTCGGAATTTCGGCATAGTAACGGGTGTACATGGGAGGCATTTAGTGAGAGAAAAAGGGTTCTCCCATCATTCAAACAATAAGAGGGAAGTATGGGGGAGGTGAGAAACCATACCCCAACATTCATAAATTAAATTAAAAGGGAAATACAACTTAAAGAAAATTGACAAAAATGAGAAAGGAAGAAAAAACCCTTACTTGGAAGTGTGCTTCCAAAGGCTAGAGAGAGGCTTGTGAGAGGCTTCTTGGGAGCTCGGGGAACCTTGAGATGATTCTAGAGAGAGTAAGGCAGAGGTTGAATGAACTTCAAGGGATTTGAGTGAGGAGTAAGTGGGATCTTGGGTGGGTTTATATAGGAAAGGTGAGAGAATTCTTTATTATTTAGGTTTGGGACCCCTTATATTAAAATAATCCAAACCACAAACCATACCATGGTATTTGCCCACGGTTTCTAGAAAAGGAAAGAGGAAAACAATATTTTACAAGGACAAGGTCCGAACTTATTAAAAAAATTAGGGTTGCTTATGTGGAGGTGAGTCACACTCCCATGGAAATTAATTTAAAAAGGAAAAGTGTTGAATAAGTCTTGAGGGCTCCATTAATGCTTTGAAAAGTGAGTAAAACAAACCCAAAACCTCATTATTTTAATGATAAAACACATATTGGCCGAACATAAGGATTATGGTATTTTATTACATCACCATTGGGTCATTATGATGTCATAAAACACATTATATATTTAAATGGTATTTAATTTTTACCCAAAAATTTGACTGTCTCAGAAAATTATGAAAAATTCACCGTTGGATAATTTCGACGTCCTGATTCCAAAAATAATATTTATTTTATCTAAATAATTTTCTAAATATGTGAATTTTAACTTTTAAAATAAAAACTGACATTTATAAAAATTTCACGGGTTTTGACAGAAATGGCTTTCAAACCTTAATAAAAATTTTAATTGCATTCATAAAATTATAAGATCATTTATATTTAATAAGAATTAATTAAATATTAATAATAATATTTTATTAAAATAATATTTAATTCAAAAATCCTCTAATTTAATAAAATATAATTCTTAATTAAATAATAACTAAAAACACCGTTTGTACTTTAAAAACTAATTACAATGTATCAAAAATGACTAGAAATTATATTCACTATTATATACAAAAATAACGTACATGAACATGGTGCTACTTATTTGTTACATAACCCCTTAAAATAGCCGCATAAGACCTAAGGGTAAGGTGTGCGATGGTGACAGACTCTTGGGGTTGCTCGGATAACATCGCTCGAGTGGTAATCCCTATCAACTTCCATTTTTCCCGTAGACGATCACGTTCGAGCTTGACTTGATGAAGCTCAGCTTGGGCTTGGTCAAGGGAAAAGCCCAAAGACGCCACCTCCTTTCTGAGCTCCGACAAATGGGCTTCGTAAGGGGCAATTCTACTGGATGAGGCCATCACTTCCTTTGTCTGAGTAGAAAATTGGTTCGTTAAAGCCTTATATTTAAACTACCCAGATGATCACTGTTCAACGGCTATAAAAGTAACGGTCACAAATCTTAAAGTAAAACTAAAAATTTGATATCTTATAAAAACATTTTTCATAAAGAAACATTTAACTTGATCAAGAGGGATTTTCCATTAATGAAATTTTTGGGTCGTTACAACATTCCCCCCTTAAGAAATTTCACCCTCGAAATTTTCCTTTTCCCATACTAAAACAAATGTGGGTAACTTAGCTTCATCATATCCTCCGACTCCCAAGTTGCTTCTTCAAACTTGTGGTTTCTCCACAACACCTTGACGTGGGGAATTGTCTTATTTCGTATAACTTTTTCTCTACGATCTAAGATCTTCACTAGTTGCTCCTCATAAGAAAGATCGTCTTCTAATTGTACCACCTCGGAAGAGAGTACATGTGAAGGGTCTGGTATGTACTTCCTTAAGAGGGATACATGGAAGACATCATGCACCTTGGCCATAGTAGGTGGAAGTGCTAGTCGATAGGCCACAGCCCCAACACGATCAAGAATCTCGAAGGGGCCGATGTACCTTGGACTTAACTTCCCTTTCTTTCCAAACCTCATGACCTTCTTCCACGGAGATATGCGTAAAAACACCATGTCTCCGACTTTAAACTCAAGGTCTCGTCGACGATTATCTGCATAACTCTTCTGTCGACTTTGGGCTGCCTTGATATGCTGCTGAATGGTTTTCACCTTCTCCACCATTTCTTTGACCATTTCTGGTCCAAGCAGCTTACGTTCACCGACCTCATCCCAACATGCCGGTGTTCTACACCTTTTCCCATACAGGGATTCATATGGTTCCATTTGGATGCTCGAGTGGAAACTATTATTATAATAGAACTCAACTAGAGGAAGATGTTGATCCCATCCTCCTTTAAAGTCCATTGAGCACGCTCTCAACATATCCTCAAGTGTTTGGATAGTCCGCTCGGATTGGCCATCAGTTTGAGGATGATAGGCCGTACTGAAGTTTAGTTCAGTATTCAGAGCATGTTGAAGACTCTTCCAAAACTTAGAGGTAAATCTTGGATCTCGGTCAGACACAATAGATATTGGTACTCCATGCAACCATACCACTTCCCTGATATATATCCGTGCCAGTTGATCCAAAGAGAAATCCTCTCGATTAGCAATGAAGTGTGCAGTATTTGTAAGACGATCCACAATAACCCAGATTGCATTGTTGCTTTTGGATGTCCTTGGAAGTCCAGTGACGAAGTCCATGGTGATGTTCTCCCATTTCCATTCTGGTATGGGCAATGGTTGCATCATCCCCTTAGACTTCTGCCTCTCTGCCTTCACTTTCTGACACACCAGGCACTTTGATGTATATTCGGCGATCTCCTTCTTCATATTATCCCACCAAAAGTTTTCTCGGAGATCTCGATACATCTTTGTGCTCCCTGGGTGAATAGAGAAATTTGAACTATGTGCATCATCCAAAAGTTCCTTCTTCAGCTCTGAACTTGATGGGACACATAGTCTTTTCCCAAACCGCACAATTCCTTCTTCATTAACATTAAACTCTGAGGATTTTCCCTTTTTGATAGCTTCCACTTTTTCTTGGATTCTCGCATCATCCTTTTGAGCATCCTTTATCCTTTCCAAAAGAGATGGTTGGGCAATCATTTGTGAAAGGATTGATGATGTTCCCTTCTTTATGATTCCCACGTCCATCTTCATCAAGTCTAAGAAGATTGGATCCTTCTCAATTCTCATCATTGATAGAATTGCTGGATCCTTTCTACTTAGGGCATCCGCCACCTTGTTCGCCTTCCCAGGGTGGTAATGTATTGAACAGTCATAATCCTTTATGAGCTCTATCCATCTTCTCTGGCGCATATTAAGCTCTTTCTGTGTGAATATATATTTAAGACTCTTGTGGTCAATATATATCTCACATTTCTCTCCATAGAGATAATGCCGCCAGATTTTCAAGGCAAAGATTACCGCCGCCAACTCCAGATAATGCGTTGGATAGTTTCTCTCATGGATTTTCAACTGTCTTGAGGCATACGATATCACTTTATCATTCTGCATCAGCACACATCCTAAGCCCTTCTTCGAAGCATCACTGAATACCACAAAAAGCTCCCCACTTGTGGGTAAAGTGAGCACAGGTGCAGTGATAAGCCTCCTTTTCAACTCCTTGAAGCTTTCTTTGCATTCATCACTCCAAGCAAACTTTACTCCCTTTCGAGTTAGCTTGGTAAGAGGGTTGGACAATCGTGAGAAGTTTCTCACAAATCGTCGATAATATCCAGCTAACCCCAAGAAGCTACGGATATCAGTTACCGATGTTGGCCTCGGCCATCCCTCAATTGCATCTGTTTTGGAGGGGTCCACAGATATCCCATTGCTTGTGATGATATGGCCTAAGAATGAGACATCCTTCAACTAGAACTCACACTTGCTGTACTTGGCATAGAGCTTCTCCTTGCGCAAAGTCTCCAGTACAGTTCTTAAATGCTCCTCATGGTCCTCCTTGGTTTTGGAGTATATTAGAATATCATCTATAAAGACTACCACAAATTTATCTAGGTAATCTCTAAAGACTCTATTCATCAAGTCCATGAATATTGCTGGAGAATTGGTGAGTCCAAAAGGCATTACTATGAATTCATAGTGCCCGTACCTTGTACGAAAAGCAGTCTTGGGGATATCTTCCTTCTTCACCCTTACTTGATAATATCCCGACCGCAAGTCGACCTTGGAGAAGTATTGTGCTCCACGCAGCTGATCAAACAAGTCATCGATTCTTGGGAGAGGATACTTGTTCTTTATTGTGATTTTGTTAAGTTCACGATAATCGATGCAAAGCCGCATTGACCCATCCTTCTTCTTGACGAAGAGGACTGGTGCACCCCATGGTGATGCACTTGGGCGTATAAACCCTTTATCCAGATTCTCCTGTAGTTGTTTCTTCAGTTCTTCAAGCTCAACCACAACCATTATATATGGAGTCTTGGATATTGGTAGCGCCCCAGGTATAAGTTCAATTGAGAACTCAACATCTCTTCTTGGAGGAAGACCAGGAAGTTCCTCGGGAAATACTTCAGCGAATTCCCTCACAATAGGCATTTCTTCAAGGGTGGTTTCTTCCTTGGACTCAATCATCTGAGCCAGATATGCATGCTCATAAGGCAGTAATATCCATGCTTGAGATGATGGAGCTAAAGGAGATTCATCTTCCTCCTGACACTTGTAAAGAATCGGGGGTCGATTCTCCATATGGAGTGTGATTTCCCTCTCCCGACAATTTATGTTGGCTCTATATAAGGAAAGCCAATCCATGCCAAGAATTTCATCAAATTCCACCAAAGGGAGTATGACGAGGTTCTCCAGGAAATTCAATCCACATATTATAATAGGGGAGGACTTATACTCATGGGATGCAATGATTGCCCCATTTGCCGTACTCACCGACATCTTTACTTCCATGATTTGTGGTGGTGCAGGGATTGTTCTACTAAACTTTTGAGATATAAAAGAATGTGTAGAACCTGAATCAAAAAGTACGTTCGCTATACTTGAATGAATAACTAGCGTACCTGTCACCACTTCGTTGTCGGGGTTCACTTCGGCAGAAGTGATGGCAAAAGCTCTTCCTTGCTGTCTTGGAGGTTGTTGATTGCCTCCGATAAACCTTGGATTAGGGCACTGATTCGCAAAATGACCCGGTTCTTTGCATTTGAAGCATTGAACAACGCGTTGAGGTTCGAACGGAGTGTTCCTCCCCTACGTCGCAGCCGCGGGTCCTTCTTGCTGACAGTTAACAGCTAGGTGCCCTTCTCTTCCACACTTGAAGCATTTTCTTGTCCCCCTAAGGCAATTTCCAGGGTGCTTCTTTCCACACTTTTGGCAAGTGGGGTGCTGGAATTTCTTAGCGCCGTTGGATTTATCCATCGGACCACCAGCATTGAAGTCCACCTTCCGCTTCTTGTCCCCATGATACCCCTGTGATTCTACGATCTCCATTTCAACCTTGAGGGCACATCGGACAATTTCCTCATAGCTGTCGAAGTCACGGATCGCTAATGCTTTCCGCAAGCTAGGCTTCAACCCACTAAAGAAGCGGTCAACCTTGCATTCGGGGGTAACGACAAAGCCGGAAGCGTATCGTGCAAGCCTTGTGAAGTTTTCCTCGTACGCTCCCACAGATTCCTCATCTTTCTGCTTGAGGGAAAGGAAGTCCCTTTCCATCTTAAGACGGAGGGTGTGTGGAAAATATTTATCGAAAAACATCTTCCGGAATACCTTCCATTCCAAAGCCTCGATCTCCTCCTCAGGCTTCGTATTTTTGATCAACGTCCACCATTGATTAGCTTCACCCTCCATACGATAAGCCGCCAGGAGAACCTTCTCTTTTTCAGAGCATTGGAGGATGGAGAATATCTTTTCAATGGAGTTGATCCATTGTTCAGCAATCGTGGGATTGGATGATCCACTAAAAGTAGGAGGCCTTTGTCTCATGAAGCTTTCAATAGCGACTTGTTCTTTCTTAGGGGGGGTTGAACGTTCCTCTTGACCAGTGTTTCTATTCAAAACTTGAGTTAGCTGAGAGAGAAGCGTGACAAAGTTCGCGATTCCCACTCCGATTGGATTGGGCATCTCATTGGTACAATCATCACACTGATCTTCACAACGGTTGTTAGCCCGAGTTCTCCTATTACCGGCCATTGGCTGGAATAAAAGGAAAGTTAGGGGTAACACATAAAGGGTAATCCAAAGACAAAAGTTGATGACTTATAAATAAACTTTAATCTCTTTAACTCATGAGTCTATAGGATTCAATCCAGGCTTTTCATGATCTTCCTTCTAACATATATTCTTAGGGGCATTTTTCCATTAATAAGGGTTCATACTAAGATTGTGAATTTATCAAAACATATCCCCCGGGAGTGTCGTAACCAAGAGTGCAGCAAGGCCCGTTGTCGTGCACCAGTTCCCGTTCGAGTCTAGCTCAAAGCGGTGTTTTCAGGTTTTACCCCTAGGATACATCTGTGCCAGAGCCGCCTCTACCTGCTCGTATCCAGACAGGGATGTATTTGTTTGATAAACCACTTACTTAGTATTTACCAAAACTTAGGGATGTTTTTATTATGATTAGTCTTGTATCTAAGGCTTTACTAGGGTTTCCTAATCCCAAAAATAACTAAACCTATCCTCTGATACCAACTATGACAACCCTGCTTTTTATTACAACTTAAACATGCTTTATTACATAAAACTTCACTTGATACAACAAAGAAGATCGAGAGGTTTAGTGTCTTTGGGGCTTAGGATCATTACATAAAAACTTTAAACTTGAAATACAACATCCTTATTGAAAACTTCCTTTACATGACCACTACATTCCTTCGTACTTAGCATTGCATGGGATAACCTGAGGACATGCATAAGAAAAGGGTGAGCTATAAAGCCCAGTAAGGGAGTATACAATGAATAACATGAGGAGTAAAATACATGTTAGGAAATAGGCATATTAATAGAGCATAGGAGAGACATGAACATAAAGGCATGATAAATCATGATAATCATAACATGGAAATGTGGCAACAACACTTAACATTGAATTAGCATGAGCCAAGGCTCATTGCACATGGATCATGAGTAAACCCTCATTGAACTTGAAGCACGAGTAAACCCTCGTTGCACTTGAATTAGCATGAGTCAACACTCATTGCACATGACGTATCATGATACTATACTTTACCCAATGCATTGGAGCGCTATAAAGGGCGCACCCTTCTTAAACATTTCATTTCATGCATAAGTGTGCCACATGGATCATAAAACATGGATTCAAAAAACATAATCATTTATTCCACGATAAAGGAATGTGGAATTCACACATGAAACTTTACAATCAATAAGTAAATGTGCATAAAGGTGAATACCCTTGATGGAGAAATGTCCATGGTATTCACTACACAATGACATTGGTTTAGAAAATCGGTGCGATTTCGGCAGCGTAACGGCGTAACATAAGAATTCATAAAAAAGGTTGATGAGAGAGAAAGGGGTTCCTCATCATATTTACATGTAATGGAAAGTAAGGATATCATATATATACATGTCCCAACAATAGAAATGGAATTTAGATTCATGACACAAAAGTATTTGCTTGAATGTAAAAGAAGAGAGAGAAGTTCCTTTCGGAATTTCGGCATAGTAACGGGTGTACATGGGAGGAATTTAATGAGAGAGAAAGGGTTCTCCCATCATTCAAACAATAAGAGGGCAGTATGGGGGAGGTGCGAAACCATACCCCAACATTCATAAATTAAATTAAAAGGGCAATACAACTTAAAGAAAATTGACAAAAATGAGAAAGGAAGAAAAAACCCTTACTTGGAAGTGTGCTTCCAAAGGCTAGAGAGAGGCTTGTGAGAGGCTTCTTGGGAGCTTGGGGCACCTTGAGAGGATTCTAGAGAGAGTAAGGCAGAGGTTGGACGAACTTCAAGGGCTTTGAGTGAGGAGGAAGCGGGAGCTTGGGTGGGTTTATATAGGAAAGGTGATAGAATTCTTTATTATTTAGGTTTGGGACCCCTTATATTAAAATAATCCAAACCACAAACCATCCCATGGTATTTTCCCATGGTTTCTGGAAAAGGAAAGAGTAAAACAATATTTTACAAGGCCATGGGCCGAACTTATTAAAAAAATTAGGGTTGCTTATGTGGAGGTGAGTCACACTCCCATGGAAATTAATTTAAAAAGGCAAAGTGTTGAATAAGTCTTGAGGGCTCCATTAATGCTTTGAAAAGTGAGTCAAACAAACCCAAAACCTCATTATTTTAATGATAAAACACATATTGGCCGAACATAAGGATTATGGTATTTTATTACATCACCATTGGGTCATTATGATGTCATAAAACACATTATATATTTAAATGGTATTTAATTTTTACCCAAAAATTTGACTGTCTCAGAAAATTATGAAAAATTCACCGTTGGATAATTTCGACGTCCTGATTCCAAAAATAATATTTATTTTATCTAAATAATTTTCTAAATATGTGAATTTTCACTTTTAAAATAAAAACCGACATTTATAAAAATTTCACGGGTTTTGACAGAAATGGCTTTCAAACCTTAATAAAAATTTTAATTGCATTCATAAAATTATAAGATCATTTATATTTAATAAGAATTAATTTAATATTAATAATAATATTTTATTAAAATAATATTTAATTCAAAAATCCTTTAATTTAATAAAATATAATTCTTAATTAAATAATAACTAAAAACACCGTTTGTACTTTAAAAACTAATTACAATGTATCAAAAATGACTAGAAATTATATTCACTATTATATACAAAAATAACGTACATGAACATGGTGCTACTTATTTGTTACATAACCCCTTAAAATAGCCGCATAAGACCTAAGGGTAAGGTGTGCGATGGTGAAAGACTCTTGGGGTTGCTCGGATAACATCGCTCGAGTGGTAATCTCTATCAACTTCCATTTTTCCCGTAGAAGATCACGTTCGAGCTTGACTTGATGAAGCTCAGCTTGGGCTTGGTCAAGGGCAAAGCCCAAAGACGCCACCTCCTTTCCGAGCTCCGACAAATGGGCTTCGTAAGGGGCAATTCTACTGGATGAGGCCATCGCTTCCTTTGTCTGAGTAGAAAATTGGTTCGTTAAAGCCTTATATTTAAACTACCCAGATGATCACTGTTCAACGGCTATAAAAGTAACGGTCACAAATCTTAAAGTAAAACTAAAAAGTTGATATCTTATAAAAACATTTTTCATAAAGAAACATTTAACTTGATCAAGAGGTATTTTCCATTAATGAAATTTTTGGGTCGTTACAATTTTTGTGTAATTTGTTTTATAGATCACCACAATATTCTAACAGATTTCATTCCTCAAACCTGATTCAAATATACATGCCTTTAATGATGAATTAGCTGCCAATTCAAGTGTAAACCAGACTAAATTCATGATTTTAGCTACATAATCTATCACCAAGATATTATCCTCATTTAAGAAAATGAAATCCACCATCCTATGAATTATAAAAGTGTGAGGATATAATTTTTTTGGAACAATTCCTCAAAATTATCGCATGCCATACCTTGGTCTCCTTTAACCCAGATCACTAACTCCCAAACCTGACATGCAATATCCTCCAAAATATTTTTTTCTAACATGAAATTAAAATTTATTGGTGTGACTAAGAAATAAAATATTCGATTAATTCTATTTCACCGCATCTATGCCTTTTATGGTTCTGAATCACCTTGATATATTGGTGGATTATTCTTCTAATACTGAATCAAGTGATCAACAAGCCTCAGATCATCCCTTATATTTTTATTATCTATAGTCTCAAATGTTTTCACTATGATCTAAATCAGCTGATGGTTCACCTGGGGCTCAGATGCAACCACATCTTCAGTACCTTCCTTCAGTTGGTCTCTATGATTCCTGACTAGTGCCATTTCTATTAAGATAACAGAAACGCCATAATCCCACTCTCTAGTAATTGAAGGATAACAATTTCAAATTCTATCACATTGTAACTATGACTAACTGTATTTACAAAACCCAACATTTCCCATGTTCAATTATTTTTGAAAAATATATCATGTTTTTAAAATCAACAGATTTCTAAAATACTACTACCATTTCCTTTTTAAAATTAGACATCTGAAAACAATTTCAGATTTTTAAAAAGTCAATAGATTCATATTACACATAAATCGTTACCCCAAAATGAAATCCTAGTGGTACATCATTACTACCATGAATGTCATGCTTTTCTCATTAGATAAACCCATGACAATGAGATTATGCTCCTATTAGTGTTTCCAAAACAATTATCCACCCAACTCCATGGTAACTTCTAGTTCAGCATAAAAAGGTTAATTATGTATTTTTATTCTATACATTTCAATTTTTAACAATAATACTCGTTTCTACCATCCCAACTCAAGTAATAAACTGAGAATGAATGTAAAATCCAAGATTGAAATCTGATTCCAAAGGACCAAACAAAATGATACCACTTGTAACATCCTGCCCCTCCTCATTTGTTTGAGATGAGGAGAAACTACTACTTGGCCTTAAGCTACTTCCCTATAGTGATAAAGGCTGGAAATAAATGGTGAGGGATTCAAGAACAAGTCAGGTATGATTTTTCCTTTGAATTAAAAACACCCTATCAAACATTCCATAACATACCACAACTACATGATACATGTAAACAATGTAAACCTACTCAACACATTTCCAAGGGAAAAAAAATACAACCAAACCAGTCCCACAAAAATACAAATTCAGAGTACTAAGTTGAAGACAACAATGAAATAACTCAAAGACCCCAAGATATTTCTCCATATCTCTACCCCAAGATCCAATCTACACATCATTAAAATAGCCCAATCATCATGATGTGAAACTAACAAAGTGTGATGCTTTACTTTTACCTGTGTCCAGGTATACCACATATGCAAAATCACATAAGTGAAAAAGCAAGGGGTGAGTAATAATACCCAGTATTAATTCCCCAAATGACTTCCCTACTAATTCAACTAGGATAAAACATGTTATCACAATTATATAAACAATTTATACAAAATCCATGAAATAGTTCATCAAGTTCCAACAATATAAACACATTCTTAAAAAAATAATTCACCCAAGAAAACATTACTCCAATAAAAGAAACAAAACATGTCATTTCCAATTTTCCCCATTCATATTGGCACACCAAAATTCACCATTCATGGCTGCACGTCCATCATAATCGTAAAACAAATTTCACCGCACAAGATTAGTGTTATAATTGATGGTGGAACTTCACATCCAACCCCATACCAATATTATTGTGTCATTTCACACCCACATTCCAATCCATTGATGGTGGTCCTTCATTCCCACTATCCATCCTATCCAACCCATTCTTATATGACATTAGAAAACATTCATAACAATAAAAATTTTCCAAAACCATATCATCCCATAATTCCAAAACCATATTAACCAATCAATCCCAACAAAATTTAAACATAACAATCCAAAAAAATTCAACAAAATAAACAATTTATTAAAATCACTATTAGGTCACAACCATGCCAACATCATTTCAATAAAACAAATCTTTTATTGAAAAAAACTTTTTCAAACCACTTTCATAAAATCAAGCAATATACTATTTATAAAATCCCCATTTTAAAACTCCTTGATAAATCACATTGCACAAAAATATCACATTTTCCAAAAAAATCCACAAATCATCACAAAATGAATTTCAATCAAGCTTCATACACCAATTTAAAAACAAATTTGAAGAGAAATAATAAATTGAAATTTATCCTAATATTTCTAGAAAAATTGAATCGAGAGTGAAGCCACCTACCTTTTGGGTTTCAATGAAAATGACTAATGGAACAACGCTCACCAAATCCGGGTGAAAATTCCACCAAACCACATTATATCCCTTCCCCTAACATTAAAAATACCAAAAGTCACCAGTTTAGGAAATAGAAGCCTTGGATTTATCCCTGAAAGAAGTATATATAGGAAAAAAAGAGGAAAGGAGAAGAATATTGATGGAAACCTAAAAAACTACTAAGAATGGAGACTTACCAAGGGAGATTCGCCTTCAAACCACCTTGAAAAACATTCAAATTTCTTCTAAAATGAGTGGGAGAGGTCTCTTAACCTTGGAGTAGAGGAAATACTGAGTTAGGGCTGCATAGGAGAAAAAATGTTGTATATATGGAAAATCATGACCAAGACCCCTTTTTTAAAAAACCCAATTTTTATGCTGCACTTGGTTTAAATACATAGTTAGGAAAACCGTGAGCTAACCATGCATCAGCTAATACCTCAAGAGATAACTCACATTGTTGGAGAACATGATTAGACAAACTATTCACTAACTGTGTAGAAGCCCACTATCTCAAGTTGTACAGTTTAAATTGGTGGACACAATGTTTGGAAAATCATGCACTCTAACTATGAGCCAACCCAGATCCCACTGCCTTGACTTGCACAGTTTCCTAGAAAAGGTGAATTATTTTCACTAACCATCCTCAAATTTTTCACCCTTATAAAATCCCTAAAACCATACAAAAAATCATAAAAAATCTCTCAAACATTACCCAACCACTTTATACACATAAATAGGAATAAAAAAGGGTAACATACCTCAAACCATGGGTGCTATAATACATCTCACGACATCTATCATGAAGATATAGATATGAGATCTATGTATTTATCTAGGCCAGTTTTATGCTTAGATATTTATGATATGAATTTTATTTTTTATATAATAAAAATAATCTAGGTTTTTTTATATTTTATTAATTGATTCATATAATATATTATATTGGAATTGGCCAAAGAAATTATGAGACTATATATGTGATATGGATAAAAACCTATTTTTTATTTTAATACTAAAAATTCTATTTTTAAGTCATTAATATTATTTATAGATTTTATTTTTTATATTTTTAAACAAGAAGGTATTACTTGGTTTATAATGGTTTATACTTGGATTTATTTTCATTTCTAGTACTCACACACCTCATGTTCAATAAAATTATAAACATGATGTTTTATGTAATGGAAATGGGACTTAGTAGGTAGGAGAAGCTGTAAAAAGAAATCAATGAATTTTCTATTCATTAATTTGGAGTCATGTAAAGAAATTTCCTACATACGTTTTTGTTACACTAGTCAGTTGTAAAAGTAATTTTTTTGGGTACATCAATTTTATTTTAATTTCATATTTTGTGACATGAACCTTTTAGGAATTTTGGGATATTTTTTACGCATTATTTGTATATTATTATCGGTTTCCACTCTATGTTTTTATTTAAATGTTCATTTTATTGATTTTATTTGATTGAAATTTTTAGTGTAAAAAACTCTCTAATAGATATCATTAGTTCATCTATGCTAGTCTCCAACCTCTAGTAATTAATGAGAACATGTTATTTCATGCATATTTCTTCCTTGGAAGTTGAGTCTTAAATTCATGGGATTTTAAAAAATAGAATGGGAGTATTTTTTTCCCTGAGGTGTCAAAATTTGTGATATTTATGGACTGTTTATTAGATAATGATACTTTTTATAGAATTTATGTGTGATTTCATGGACAAAAGAACAATTGTAATAGTCAATGTAACCATATGAGTATGGGATTTTTATTATATTAATAAATTAAGATTTGGGGTTTAAAAACTAATCTATTTATGGGTGATTGGTGGGTTATTCATGTCTCCAATTGGAAACTTTTGACATAAAATAAGTGTTTGTCCATATGTTTTTTGATTGAATAGTGATTTTATCTTGGTCACTTGATTTAATTTTTAATTAATTAATTTAATTTTTAAGAAATTTTTTGTTATTTATAGTTTCATTAACTAATATCAATGATTTGATTCTAAATATGTGATGTGATTACTTTATTTGAATAATTACTTTGTATTTATCTGAAGGGAGTGATGTCTGGTGTGTTTATTTCTTGAAATTTTTTTATTGAATGCTAGAAAGTGTTATTATTTTGAAAGAGTTGTGGATTTAAATAAATTAAATGATGAGACTTTTGGGAAGGTGGTTCTATAGAATAATTTCTATTATGGGTATGTATATGGGGAATTTGAGAATATTCCTTTAGTGTGTGAGATAAAGACTATAATGGAGAAGAATAACACTAGGATTATTTTGAAAGTAATTCAAAATATTTAAGGTAAATCACCTTAGGATGACATAGTTTTTTCTAAATTAGTTTAATTAATTTTTATACTATATACTTTTATAATTAGAAGGGAGTTCAGAAGTGTTAGTATTAATTAGTAGCTAGTGGGGATGTATATGATCATTATACATATCAATTATACAAAGGGGAAGAAAGAAAAGTTTGATATTTTTATTCTTTAGTGATTATATCGATGTTGGTGGTATATATTTGTTGAGGAAAATTAGAATGTGGATTTATAGAGCACCAAAGTTTATATATAAAAATAATGATAATATATCCATTCTTCATTATACCTACAAATATATTAATTTTATCTTTTTTACATTAACTTATGGAGGGGGTTGGATATATAATTCTCATTGGTTCATGTATGGCTAGAATATAATTATATAATTAAATGTTCAATTATTATTTTTACCTAATTTCTAATAACATGAAAAAAGTATCTTATTGTAATGAAGGATACTGAGGATGATAAAATAGTTTCTATAATAATGGGTGGATATAGGAGTGGTAAGAAAAAGAAGAGAGATATATATCACAAGGGAGGTGATAATTCCAGTTACCAAATAAAGACATTTCTTCTCAAAAATCTAGAGGAATGAAACTATTAGAGTGGTATCAGTATGGTCATTAAGAGCATACTAGATCTTTTTAGCATTTGTGCCAAAGTATTATAACACTTATAGATAAGTAGGGAATAATTTAATATTTTTTCAAAAAGTATATTATTTGTTTAGAGGCCAAGATTCATCATCAACATAAAAATATCAATAATTATCTATTGCGATATATCATAGAATGAACCCAATGGAATATGATAATTCTACTCATAAATGAATAACAGGTCCTTTGTGATAGGTTCAAAGTGGATATTCTATTAAGTTAATTCATGAAACCTTGGGGTAGGATTGAGAAATCAGGTCTTTTTAGTTATTTGCTATTTTGATGTTGGAAATAGATCATTATAAGTGGTCATTGACGGTTATATTTATGAAAATATCTACCCTACATCAGTTAGAGTTTTATTTGAACTTTGGGATTCTCACTCTTTTATGTTTCCATATTTGGTACCTGAAATATGATTTCAATTGATTTTATATTTGTTGTTTTTTTATAAACCGTTTTGGAGAAAATGTGGATCATATCAAAATATTTCAAACATATAACCATTGTATTTTTTGGATATGTATATCCTTGAGATTTTTTAAATTTTTAAATTGAAGGATGTGGTTTTATTATAAAAATATATATCTTGTTTAGTTTTTGGCTACATAAGGATTGTTATCAAATATGTGTGGCATTATTTTAATCACAATATGAACACTTTTTATTTTCTAAGAGAACAAAACTATAATTATATTATATTAAGAAATTATTTTGGGTAGATAAATAATATTACATTCTAGGAAAAAAGATGTTTCTTGAATCAATTAAGGGTGATTACTTTACTATGTTTCCACATGTGTTTGATGGGTATCAAAATGTGATACCAAAATATTTTATAGGTTTTAACCAAGAAGGGTGTTGATGTTTATGATTTTCCTAGATCAATTTATTGATCCTATCTCTATAACAGATTATTTAATAGTTCTTTAAAAACATAGAAAATTGAAGACTCAATTAGAAAATCTTGAATATAAAGGATTCAATAGGTAGATTGTTTCTCTAAGGGGTTCTCCAATTCCTTTTTCCAAGGCATATGAGAATTTATAATTGTGATTTTACTACCAAATATTGATCCAACTTATAATAATTAATAGGTATCAATTGATGTTAATTAATTATTTATTCAACCATATTAGTGGATCTTGGTGTTTTTCAATAATTAATTCTAGATTAGGTTATCATCAACTAAGGTTGTAGGTTGATGATTAAATAAGAAAGAAATATTGATGTGATATAACCTATTTGAGTAATTGGTGATATCCTTTGTTGTAATGATGGAAAAAACTATGATTATATAATTGATTAATTATATTATCAATCATTATTTAGATTAATTCATTATTGTGATTCCTCATTATTGGTATACTCACAAACATATGAGGTTCATGGGAAAGATTTTGTTTTATTTGAGAAGAAAAAATATCATTTGAGAGTTAATTAATTATATTACATGATTTAAAATTATTATTTTTTGAAATTTTTAATTGATTATTCAATGGAATGTTATCTATAAATGTCATATACCAATAGATCCTATGAAATTGTCTATTATGATGGTGCCGGATATTAAAAATATTTTTTTAAAATTCAGTGATCTGTAGGTCATTCAGGTTATTATCATTAATTTATCATTTACATTTATTAATCATCTACACTAATGATGACATTGAAACTGAAAATATTGGATCTTGAATATCCCTAGAGGTATTGACATTTTTTCTTTGATTTTGGGTAGTTAGTGAGAGTTTATTAGTTTATATAATCCCCTCATAAAGTTTAATGAAAAAGGGGATGTGTGAGTTTATCTCAATTGAGACATGTTCAAATTGGAATTTATTTGACACTAAGAGTTTTAGTATTTTAAATAACAAAATTATTCCATATGGTGTTGTCCATAGATACCTTAAAAATGGAGTTATTATTTGTTTAGTATCTTGAGTCAATTAATTCATTGGGTATGAATTATTTTTATGTTGTATTTATTAAAAATGTGATCATAGATGAATTGGAATCTCTTTATAATTGATTAAAGTGAAAAATTATGGAAGATTTTATTTGATGGACCAGTAGATAACCTGAATGTATGTATCATTATATAACCATTTGAGGATATGTGTTAAATATTTTCACATACATATGTATGATAACACATCTTAGGATGTTACATTGTGATATTGTTCCTAGGGAGTT
Source organism: Viscum album (assembly GCA_963277665.1). Taxonomy (NCBI): domain Eukaryota; kingdom Viridiplantae; phylum Streptophyta; class Magnoliopsida; order Santalales; family Viscaceae; genus Viscum; species Viscum album. The sequence continues at coordinate 417,224,620 of OY728135.1, forward strand.
ACTGGGAGAAGGATGTGTCCTAAGTGGGATGTTGTAAAGAAGTTGTGTCATAATTTTTGGAAGTCAAATTGATTCATTATTCTATTATCTTCATCATATCATAATGGTGGATACCATTCCTAAAACATCCAGACATGAAAAATTCACGCTTCACTAGATTTGAGGAAGATAGGTAGTTTTTTATAATGTATAATCTCAGGTCATGATAAGTATTCTATAGAAATTGATAGATATGAGAATATATGGATCTCATTCCATGATGTGCTATGAAACACCACAACTGTGTTAATGGGTTTTAGAGATCCAATTTTGATATCTTTGGCATCTGTACATCACCCCATGATGAAAGTAGTCATGATAAGATGAATGTATTCTATATAATAAATGTGTGTCTCAGACAAACATCATAGTTATTGATTAGTATGATTTTCATAAAAACTGTGACAAGTATGACATCCCATTCTAGGGTGTCAAATAGAGAGGATTTTTATATAAATTGTGGTGAATATCAAGGGTTCAAATGATTTCCAAATTTTGGAGGCACTTAAGGTAAATGATAGATAATATTTATTTTCTTTTAGGAACTCATGATTAATTATTATTAATTATAATTTAGGGATTTCTCATTGATACTTTAATTTGTCTTATTTATAATAAAATTATAACATTGGTTGTGTGATCACAATAATTTCACAATATTAATATCTAATTCATGATAAGTGTAGTGAACCATGTATTTCAACATTATTCCATTTGTGTTATTTATCAATATTTCTATCTTTATCACATCATCATTGAGATCTATATGTATTAAAATTAAATGATAAATTATTATTAGAGAGTTGGTTTTTAAGGTCCACAACTTATTCACCCCCACTCTTTGTGGGGGTATGCTTACTCTGATTCCTATTATAGTTTTATTAGGATCATAAATTTGAGGATATATTTTAGGAGATGTAAAAGAGACTAACATATGTTTTATAGAAATTTTACTAGATATAATGAAATGAATTGAGGTTCAATGTGAAAAATTCTATGTAGAATTATAATATTTTTTTTAACATTTGATGAGTGATTAATGGAATATTGTACATGACATCTTAGGAAATAGAATAAGAATCATCCAACATGTGAATTCAAAGTAGTTGTGTATCTTATTAATATTTAAGGGAATTATATTTTTGGTGAGCAAGTTAAGGTATTCAGTAATCATGATATTTTAAATTATATATTTCTTAGTTATATATATATATATGTGTGTGTGTGTGCTATAAGGGATAGTTTTAATATCTTTATTTTTTGAGTTATAGATTATATAAATTATTTTTAATTATAACACCATTTATAATTTATTATGTAATAAATATTAGGTGTGTGAAGTTCATGATTTAAATTATTAGTGTCGTGTTATTAAATTTTTTTAAGAGATAACTCATTATGTAGTTTAGGTTTAAGTATATGTTATAATATAAATGTTGATAACCACTTATTCCTTGATGGATATTATAATGGAAGGTTGGGGTTATTATTATTAGTACTGGGTTTTCCATTGAGGATTTTATAACTGGGAGTAGATTCTTTTGTAGATTTTAAGTGAGGATTTTCTCTAATATTTTCATGGAAGTCTATTTGTCTCAATTTCATAGAAAGTGAAAGTGTTTATGAATTCTAATATATCTAAATAGGTGTTTCATATTTGTTTGACCAAAATTTTCCATAATTTTAGTTTTCGTGGCCTAGTAATAAATATTTTCATGGATTTTTTTATGTTATTCTTTATTAGCATATAAATTATATAAAAAAAATATAGGATAAGATTCAGTTATCACCTATTATATAATTTAAATTGGATAATGTAACCCTATATTTCTTAATTATTTTCTTATTATCATATAAATTAAAGGATTAATTTGGGTTTTTTTGATTTATTGATTAAAGTTTTTTATTTTCTTCACATAAAAGAAACTCATATAGTTGAGTATCTTTAGAAGAATTATGTTAGATAAATTTTCACATTTCTTGGGATACCATATAAATTTATTTCCAATAATGATGTGAGATTCACATATTTATTTTGGAAATATTTAAATAAGGATTTAGGTTTTAAATTATGTTTTATGACAACTTATCAACTACATATGAATGTCTAATTGAAGAAAACTATTCATATTCTTGAGGATATTATTTTTGTGTGTATTATTGATTATTGAGGTTTTTGAAAATTTCATGTAAAATTTTATAGATGTTATTTATAAAGAATGGACTATAATTCTTTATTCAAGTAGATTTTTTTTAGGATTCACATGGAAGTCTATGTTAATCACCATAATGTTTGTTTGAAGGTGGTATCACAAATTTTTTTGGGTCTATTTTGCTGAAAGAGAGTTAGGATTGAGTGAATGTATTCAAAAAGAGATTACTTATGGATCGCAGTATATAGAATATGTATTCTTATGATAGACAGAAAACTCAATATTATTTCTTAGATATCATTTATTTATTTTGGCCTTACATTTGTTGGGACAATGAATAATGGATTAGTACAGTGAATTGGCCTGGTGAATTTTTAGTCAATTTAAAATATTTGGGAGGACTAGAGAGGTCATTTATCATTTAGAACCACCCTTAATGTATAAAAAATTTAATAATGGTTTAAATATGTCATATATTTGAAAATATGAATTGACTTGGTCATACATGATTTAGTAAAATAGCGGGTGTTATAATTGAGTGCATCTATTAGAGAAATAAAACTGTTAATTATTGACTAATGTGAGAAGAGTTTATGGATAAATATTGTGATATATATATATATATATATATTATGGTTTAATAGTTTTATAAAGGAGGATAATTTAGTGGGAAATTTATATTTTAGGTCTCAATGACTATAGTTTTTCATTGAATATGCATAATGATCTGTCTTTAAGATGAGAAACCTATTTGTGTCAATTTTGTAATAACTCGGATATTTGAGAAAAATTCATTATTTTTTTATTCTTGGATTTATTAAATAGTATTTATAGAGTATTTTTTTAGTTGAGGATTAAGGGAGGAGGATGTAGGGGATGAAAGATGTTTACATTGCTAAAAATATGTAGTAAAATCCATTAGGTACATGGTGGAAAGTTACCAGGTACTCTATATATGGATAGTGGTACAAGTCCATATATAATAGTTACTAGGAAACTAGTAACTAGGAAATATGTAGCTAGTACTCCACCAATTGATAAGTTCTTTTCATCAAGTTCTATATTTCCATATGATGAATTTTTTAACAATGAATTTTATGATACCTTTTTATTATATAATTTAAGTTAAAGGCTAGAATATGAATTTCTAGTGGAACTCTCAAATAAATTTCACTCCCATTTCTCTCTCAATTTCACATTATGTCATCTTGTAGTTATATCTCTCTCTTTACATAGTGTAATAGTTATATATTAGTTTCATTGACATGTTTTCACAAGATCTTGAGAACTCTATAATTTTGTGTGAATTTGTTATGTTTTGGTCACTTCCACATTGTAATTCTATATCAATTATTCTGGTTTTGTGATATGTTCTTTATTGTACATGTTTTGTGTGAATGAAATACCTATAATTCAAAATTAATTAAAATTTTTTCCTTTTTAATGTTATTTGTGGAAAAGAACTTCTTGATGAGTGACAATGGAAAAGAAAACTACTTTATTGGTATGGATACCTTTAATGATATTTCAAAGACGTTTCTTGGACTGGTTTTGAACATGTATTTTAGTAATGTAATTTTTTTTCTTTACATCGAGATCCCAATGTAGTTTTCATGTAAATTAATTTTTGTTTGATTCATATAAAGACTCAATATCATTTAAAAGTGTTAAAAGGGAGAAATATGTATTGGATTCTTTATCTATCCTATCACTCCCCGACCTAGAGCTTATTATATTTTAATCATTTTGGGTCTCGGTTTTTAGCTATGGTTTGAATAGGTTTTGTTTTGAAAGAATTTGGGACCTTATATGGGAGCTTGACCGTATGTGCGCCCATGCATGGTTCCCCACTTTAATAATATATATATTTTCTATTATTTTTATTATTACATGGGTGCATGATCGGGCGTGCAACCGTGCACGCAGTCGCGCACGCAACGATGCCTGCAACTGTGCGCGATTTCCAACCTTAATTAATAATTATAGTATTATTTTGTATGGTTTGGTTATTTTAATTTTATTATAAGTATTATTATGTCCTTTGTTAATATTTCTAATTAGGTTATTATTTTTATTAAACCATTAACATTATTATAAGATTAACAATTGATTTTCACTTTTATTAGTTTTTTATGGCTTAAGTCCCACTTTTATTTTTGGGTTCTATTTCATTTTTATTGTATTTTATTTTATCTCTATTATTATTTTTCAATTAATTTATTTTTCCTTTTTTTATTTTATTCTCTCCCTATCTCTTGCTCACCCTCGTTTCCCCACCTTTTCTATCACGCTAGGCAAGCCCTCCCCCTGGTTTTTGGCACACCCTCTCACCATTCCAACCCTAAGAGCTGCTCCCTTCTGCAGTGTACCGGCGCACCTCACGTGGTTGGATCGACCTCAACCATGGCTCCCTTATGGAACGTCTCTTCTTGTCCCATTGGTCCCACTGATCTCCTCCCTCGCACTGCCTCTCTCTCAGTCGAACCACCCAGCGCCATCCTCCTTCGGCGCATCAAACCCCCGTGTGAGCCTCCCTTGGCTCAGTCGGACCACCCTCACATCTTCCGTCTGGCGTGGCCTCCTCTGGCCCACCAGACCACTGCCACACCCCCCTTTCGACCGAATTTATTTTGGTGCACCACATCCTCGGTGGCCCCCGTAAACTTGGACCAGCATTCTGTTCCCTCTCCATCGGTGTGTTCCCTTTCAATTGGATGTTTCTTATTTTTTTTGAAGGTTTGTAGGTTAGGGTTTTTGGTTGAAATTGGATCAATTTCAGTGTAATTGGTTCATTGTTTTGATGTCAGAGTTTATTTGAGTTGATTGCGTCGAATTTGGTGCGTGATTGGAGCATTGCTTTGATATTTGGGGTTTTCTGCTACCGAGGTTGGTGGTTCCACATTTTCTTATTAATTGATGAATTAAGTAGAAAGTTAATTAAATTTGATTATTATTTAAATTAATTTTTTGGTTCAAAGTTAGTTTTTAGCGAATGAGGAATTGATTTGCACATTTAATTTTATGGCATGTGTATTTGTTATAGAGTCCACTTTTTGTGAAAACTCATGGTAAGTCATTTATTATTATTTGTTTTAGAAATTGAGGAATTAAATTATTAAATAGTGAAAATTATTTTTTGAACTTCATAAGTGATTTGTCAAATTGTTTGAATAATTCAATTAGTGTGTGTAGAATATTCTAGTGTGTGTTGGTTTTCAATGAGAATCATTTGAGTGAATTTTTGTGGTAAAACATTGTTGCACATGTTGGAGATGTTCTATTAAGTTTGTAATCGATTTATTAAATTGTCTAAGTGGTGCGAAAATAGTTTTAAGAGTGTTTATTATGCATTGGGGTTTCAAAGTGGTATGTTTATAGGAGATATGGTGCATTTTTAATACAAATCCACTTTGGGTCATCATGTAGTGTTTTATTAAATCGCATAGTTGGTTTATTAAAAAGGTGAAAGGGTAGCGAATGGAATTTTAAATAAATGTGTTGGTGTACATTTGATCATAAAAGAGATATATATATATATATATATATATTGGTGGGTTTTGTGCCCAAGGTCTTGTCTTGCACATTAGATATTGTTTTCTAAAATTTTTAAAGAGTCTATTGAATGGTGTGAAACGTGCTTGGAAAATGTTTTAGTGTGAATCTTTTCTGAAATGGTATTTGTGTGTGTGATTTTTGGTTTGTTCAACTATTAGTCTCTTTAAATTGGGTAAGTGAGGCAGATTTAGTTTGGGAGATTTTAAGTGTACATATAATAATAATAATAATAATTATTATTATTAAATAGTTTTTTGCATGTTCAAGCGTGATGTTGGGTAGAGGTAGCACATAATTTTTATTTATTTATGTTTGGCATGTGAAATGAACTCTGAACTACTTGAGCACAAACGGGAAGCCCGAGTACTAGGTGGGAGTACTAGGACTAGTGTTCTAGTGATACGGAAGTGGCATCGTCCCAGTTTCACTTACCTGGATTGATGACTACAACACTAACTAAACTTTTGGATGATGTTTGGAGACCAATAGGTTATGGATGTGTTTCCCTACTAGTGGCTCATGCACGAGAACTTATATTGTTGTGTTCTTGTACTATTGCTCACCGAGACGTGATGTTCTAGGGTCCCACTTCTCGCTTGTATCTTTAGGGCCTCTCCTATGTATTGTGATCCTCTTTTTCTTTGTGCTCACCGTCGACACACAATGTGATGTTGGGGTTACCAAGAAAGTGTGTGTGTGTGTGTGTTTTTTTTAATTTAAGTTGTTTCCCATTTAGAGTAGTTTTACCATAAAAACTATTTTCATTAAAATCATTTAATCACTTATTTACTTTTATTCCATTAAACTGCAAATGTATTTTTCATTTGATAATTATGTGTGGAACCTTTTCTCGGTGGCATCCTACTAGGATTTTAGCTCACACCCTACATACACCCTTAGTTGTATGTAGATTCTGTTTCTTCTACATTCCAAGTTGAGGCATCGTGCACAACATTTGTGGTTAGCATTGTTAGAGTCTTCCTCATGTTGGTTTGGTGAATTTAGATTGAGGTGGCTACACCTCATGGTACTTAGAGGTTTGAGTTAATGTTTTTAGTTTTTCCTTTATTGTGGTTCCTTTTTGGGTTTTTGGTTCAAGTTGTAAACTTAAATTTTGACTGTAGATTAAGTTCATGTTTGGTTATCTGTTTTTAGTTTTAATTTATTCATCTTCTTGTTTGTTGTATGTCTATCTATTCTAGTAAAACGTTCCCATGTTTCATTTTTCATACCCGGGTACTTGTGTGAGCCCGTGGGGATCGGGAAAGCCCTTCGGGCCTTCCCGCAGATCGGGTCGGGCACCGGGTCGGATGGCGACCCGGCCTGGTTCATGAAAAAATTGTATCAGAGGATGTTTTGGTCTTGTTATTTGGGGTTTCAGGTAGATGGGAGATAGTATTGTCTATACTCAAGTGGTAGGTGTGAGAAGAGCATCGCGAACTCATACTTGTTCCGACCCTCGAGTGACTAGGGGTAGTTTAGGATTTATGTTTCGGGTTACCTCTATGTGGATGGGGGATGACAATAGGAGTAAACTGGTACTGTGTGTGGACTCACATGGTGTAGTGACCCATGTGATTCCCAAGAGTACGGTTCGAAACTCCTAGTGGTTGGTGCTTGCCTAGGGCATGGCATGCTAAACCATATAGTCAGGTTAGACAATACCACTAGTACTCCATCGAGGTGCTTTAATGTCTGAAATTTATTGCTTCAGTTTTGTGATTGACGTGAAATTTGTTTCCCTTTAAAAAAATAGGGAGCAGACTTTGGTGTTGCCCTTATTTTATTTTGGTGTGCGATTGACATGATATTTGGGGTGTGTTTCTCTTGGACCTTGATTTTGGAAATTTGGCGTTTGATTTGTTGAAAAATTGAATTCCTAAAATAATGACTTGGGTTATCTGAAACTGAAGTGGGTTTTTTTTAGAAATGGAATTCATTTTGAAAATTTGTCTTGAATCTTTGAAATGATTTTTGAAAAAAGGAGAGTATTTTTGGAATATTGAAAATGTTTTATTTTTGAAAGCGGAAGGACCTTAATTTGTCCTATGGTATTCCTATGGATGTTCACGTGGGAACATTGAAGTGATTCATGTATAGTTGGTGATTTTTGTGGATGGGTTCCTAGGTGGCACGGAAATGGAAATCTGCGAGGCATCCTGGAATATCAGGGGTGAGTGATTGATTTTAAAATCTACATCTATTTTCTGGAAAAGTGGGGTTTTCTCAAAAATGGGTTTTCGTGCTTAAATGGTTTTGGAATTGGAAAATGGTTTTGAGTCTTGAGTGAAAGCGATGGGTTCAAAAAAGTTGTTGGGTTTTATTATACTATGCTTTGTTTTCCAAGCGGGTGTTTTTATTTAAGGATGAATTGATGTTTTAAATTGAAATTATTTGATTTTTATTCGATATATGGATGTTTTATTTGTGATGTGTTTGGATTTTTGGAAGGTTTTTTTGTGTTCCTTGTTTGGGATATGCCCCCTAGAAATGTCTCATGGGTTTCCAGCATGTCTCTCAGTTCTTAGCCCGACCCAGACTCTCAGTGGAGTGGCAGAGTTGGGTTCTGCTCGGTTGTGTTAGCTTTTTGTAGACTTTGAGGTCAAATGAGTACCATTGAATGCTTTGCAAAGTTGGGAGTGTGTCTTCTGTTTTTAAGGAACTCTGAATGTTGTGTGGGTGTAAGTCATCTCGAGTGTGTTTGGAGGAGTGGGACTAGATCAGTAAACGACGATCATCTCATTTTGCTATGAATGAGGATTTCTTGAGCAATCCTCAAGACTACCTTCATCTTGAGGTTGCACCTAAAGAAGTGAAGGTGAGGGAAATTGGTTAGTATCATAGGTTCTCGACTAGTCAATTGGCGTCGAAGGGGTACGTTGACATTTCTGATGAGCTGGTTTCATGTTCTCCAGAGGTTGTGTGGAACAATCAGCTTAAAGCTTGTAATAGTTATTGGTCTTGTCTATGGTGTGGTAAGTGCAGGTTCCTCATCTGATGAAGAGTGTGAACCAAAGGTACATGTTCTTGGAGTTCCCCTCTCTTCAGTTTGTGTCGCGCGTTTGACAGACCGCTCAATCTCCTACCTATAGTGTGGTCAGTCGGACACCGTAAGTCTTTCGCTGCAATTATTATTTAGTATGTTGACAGAGTGTCTTTTGGGGGGGGGGGCGAGGAGTAGTATGCAGGTTAATTTTTAAGTATATGAAGTTCCAGTCAGAGGTAGTCAGCTTATGACTGTGAGGTTTTATATGCGTCCGACATCAGGGCCCCAACCATAGGTATCGGGGTGAAGCTTGCGCGTAGTCAAAACTCGTCGTACGTGGGATGAGATCGATCCGAATTAATTTCGCAGTGACGGGATGGGAAAAGATTAAATTTCCTTATTTCGGTACCATCTCTGAAGATGTCATTCTTGTTGTGGGGGGTGTGGAGCCCTTGTCTACTTGTCATGGTCTTTTTTTATGGGAGTTCCTCTTGGGACTTAAAGAGGTTTGGAAAACCCATATCCTTGTAAAGCTAGTGGGTGTGCTCTATGAACCTTCTTGTGGTCGGAGATACTCATGTCTTGTGGAATTGTCATGCGCCTGTCTGGCTCACCTTCTGGTTAGGGGTTTCTACTATCAAAGCTATCCCATGTGGCGGAGTGTTGTCCATTGTAGGAATAATCAGTGCAGGTTGGCTCGTGTGGTGGGTTCGTGATGAAGTGTTCATTCAGTATTTCTTAAAGTAAACTAGGAATGCCCGCCCGGGTTTCGTGGTGTTAGGAAATTTTAAAATGGTGGGGAGACCCAGTGCTCGTCTCTCCGATGTCCCCTCTTGTGTTGGTTAAACCTAAGGTGCTTGGATGGTCAAGCTAGTGTTAGATGTTTGTCAGGGTTGGTGAGTTGTTTTGGTTTGAAGAACCAATATTTGACAAGAACCCTAATATGGTGGGGAGACCACCATAGGACGTGCTTGTGGAAGACTCTATTTTGATAGTGCGCCTGGCGGGGCGAAATCTTATTTTCGCTCTGCCCAACCCCGACCATTCTAACTGGTTAGATTGGGTAATGGTTCACTTGAAAAGCATTCTTGGGGATCTCGAGTGACCCTAGTGATCCCTAAGTTAGGAGTTGGGGTGTTTCATGTTGTAGATGTGTTTGGAGGTGAATTCATTGCTGTTGGTTGTTTTTATTGGTGATTCTGGTTTTGAGATATTTGGAGTTTCATGTCATGGGTGTTTCGAATGCCCGATCTTCGAGTGATTGAGTTTTGTTTTTGCTATCTTAACATTCTAGCTTGGAATCTTAGGTTGACTAAGTCTTCTGGGAATTTCTAGGGGCATAAAGTGTCATGGTGGGGAGAATTGTCACACCCCGACTTGGAGCTTATTATATTTTAATTATTTTGGGTCTCGGTTTTTAGCTATGGTGTGAACAGGTTTTGTTTTGAAAGAATTTGGGACCTTATATGGGAGTGCAACCGTATGTGCGACCATGCGTGGTTCCCTACTTTAATAAGAGAACATTTTACTATTATTTTTATTATTACATGGGCGCATGATCAAGCGCGCGACCGTGCAGGCGACCACACCTACGACTGTGCACGGTGTCCAACCTTAGGTAATAATGATAGTATTATTTTGAATGGTTTTTTTATTTTAATTTTTTATAAGTATTATTATGACCTTTGTTAATATTTTTAATTAGGTTATTATTTTTATTAAACCATTAACATTATTATAAGATTAAAAATTGATTTTCACTTTTATTAGTTTTTTATGGATTAAGTCCCACTTTTCTTTTTGGATTCTATTTTATTTTTTTTTCTTTTATTTTATCTCTATTCTTTTTTTCCTATTAATTTATTTTTTCATTTTTTATTTTGTTCTCCTCTCTCTTACTCACCCCCCATTCCCCCCCTTTTGGTTTGTCGCACTAGGCATGCCCTCCCCCTGGTTTTTGGTGCACCGTCTCACCATTCCAACCCTAAGCGCCACTCCCTTCAGCAGTGCACCGACGCACCTCCTTTGGCTAGATCGACCTCAGTCGCGCCTCCCTTCTGGAATGTCTCTCTTTTTCGCAGAGGTCCCACCGGTCTCCTTCCTCGAGCTGCCTCTCTCCCGGTCGAACCACCCAGCGCCATCCTCCTTCGGTGCATCAAACCCCCCCCCCCACGTGCCTCCCCTGGCTCAGCCGGACCACCCTCACATCTTCCCTCCAACGCGGCCTCCTCCGGCGCACCAGACCACTACCGCACCTCCCTTCCGACCGAATTTCTTTTGGTGCACCGCATCCTCAGCAGCCCCCGAAAACTCGGACCGGCATTTCGCGCCCTCTCCATCGGTGTGTTCCCCTACAATTAGATGTTTCTTATTTTTTTAAAGGTTGATAGGTTAGGGTTTTCGGTTGCAATTGGTTCAATTTCGGTGCAATTGGTTCGTTTTTTTGATGTTAGAGTTTATTTGAGTTGATTGCGGTGAATTCAGTGCATGATTGGAGCATTGCTTTGATATTTGGGGTTTTACTTCACCGAGGTAGGTGGTTCCACATTTTATTATTAATTTATTAATTAAGTTGAAAGGTAATTAAATTATATTATTATTTAAATTATTTTTTTCGTGCAAAGTTATTTTTTAACGAATGAGGAATTGATTTTCACATTTAATTTTATGGCATGTGTATATGTTATAGATTCCACTTTTATTGAAAACACATGTGAAGTCATTTATTTTTATTTGTTTTAGAAATTGAGGAATTAAATTATTAAATAGTGCAAATTATTTTTTGAACTTCATAAGAGATTTGTCAAATTGTTTGAATAATGCAATTGGTGTGTGGAGAATATTCTAGTGTGCGTTGGTTTTCAATGGGAATCATTGGAGTGCATTTTTGTGGTAAAACATTGTTGCACACATTGGAGATGTTCTATTAAGATTATAATTGATTTATTACATTGTCTAAGTGGTGCCAAAATCGTTTTAAGAGTGTTTATTATGAGTTGGGTGTTTTAAGTTGTATGTTTATATGAGATATGGTGCATTTTTTATAAAAATCCGCTTTGGTTCATCATGTAGTGTTTTATTAAATCGCGTAGTTAGTTTATAAAAATGGTGAAAGGGCTGCGAATGGTGTTTTAAAAAAAATGTGTTGGTGTGCATTTGATCATAAAAGATATATATATATATATATATATATATATATATATATATATATCGGTGGGTTTTGTGCGCAAGGTCTTGTGTTACCCATCAGACATTTTTTTCTAAAATTTTCAAAGAGTCTATTGAACGGTGTGAAACGTGCTTGGAAAATGTTTTAGTGTGCGTATTTTCCGAAATGGTATTTTTGTGTGTGATTTGTGGTTTTTTCAACTATTAGTCTCTTTAAACTTGCATATGGTTTCTTTAAATTGGGTAAGTGTGGCATATTTAGTTTGGGAGATTTTTAGTGTACATATTATTATTATTATTATTATTATTATTATTAAATGGTTTTTTTAATGGTCAAGCATGATGTTGGGTAGAGTAAGCACATTATTTGTGTTGTTTATTTATGTTTGGCTTGTGACATGAACTCTAAACTGCTTGAGAACAAACGGGAAGCCTGGGTACTAGGTGGGTGGACTAGGACTAGTGTGCTAGTGATACAGAAATGGCATCGGTCTGGTTTCACCTAGATGGATTGACAAATACAACACTAACTAAACTTTTGGATTATGTTTGGAGACCACTAGGTTATGGATGTATTTCCCTACTAGTGGATCGTGCATGAGAATGTATATTGTTGTGTTCTTGTACTATTTCTCACTGAGATGCAATGTTCTAGGGTCCCACTTCTCACTAGTATATTTAGGGCCTCTCCCATGTATTGTGCCCCTCTTTTTCTTTGTGCTCACCATCGGAAAACGTGTGAATTTGGGGTTACCAAGAAAGTGTGTGTGTGTGTGTGTGTGTGTGTTTTAATTTAAGCTGTTTTCCATTTAGAGTAGTTTTCCCTTAAAAATTGTTTTCATTAAAATTCTTTAAGAACTTATTTACTTTTATTCCATTAAACAACATATGTATTTGTCATTTAATAATTATACGTGGAACCTTTTCTCGGTGGAATCCTACTGGTATTTTAGTTCACACCCTACATACACCCTTGGGTGTATGTAGATTCTGTTTCTTCTGCATTCTAGGTTGAGGCATCATGCACAACATTGGTGGTTCGTGTTGTCAGCATCATCCTCATGTTTGTTTGGTGAATGTAGCTTGAGGTTTTTACAACTCATGGTGCTTAGAAGTTTGATTTAGTGTTTTTATTTTTTCCTTTATTGTTGTTCCTTTTTGGGTTTTTGGTTCAATTTGTAAACTTAAATTTTTGAATGTAGATTAAGGTCATGTTTGGTTATCCATTTTCAGTTTTAATTTATTCATCTTGTTGTTTGTTGTATGTCTCTCTATTCGGGTAAATCATTCTTAAGTTTCATTTTTGATACCCGGGCACTTGTGCCAGCCCATGGGGATCGGGAATGGCCTTGGGGCCTTTCCGCAAACCGGTTCGGGCACCGGGTTGGATGGAGACCCGGCCTGGTTCATGAAAAATCCACTATAGTATTTATCATGTTCTCCTAGTTTTGTATATCACATGGATTCTCTTATGATTTGACCACAACAAGTGATAATAAATCAATTTCTTGTGAGAGTTATTGGAATTATATGTTTAATATCAAAAATTACTTGAGAAGTTATAAGGGTATGTTCATAGTTTTTAATGTTGGGGAAGAGATCATTATATGGGGTTGTATTGATGCTAGTATCCAAACTAAAAATGATGACATGGGATCTAAAACTATTCTAATGATTTCAATTAATGGTGGAGAAATAAAAAATAATATTACTAAAAAACCCATCATTGAATACTCAAAAACAAAGGGAAATTCTATCAATACATAAAATTTCATGAAGGAACCTATTTTGATCATGAAATGTATCACTACACCTTGGGTGGTTCATTGAATTTTTTGATCAATTGAGATTTGATAAGAAAATAGAGATATAATTATCAAGAAATATAGTGAATCTAATGATAAGTAAATTAATTACAAAGAATCGTATGGGTCATATAAATTCTTTTGATATTAGATACATGAGATACTAGATGTAATGGTTATTTTCAATTGAAAAGTTTTGTAGTTTTATAATAAAGAAATTATCTATTTATCATTCATTTATGTGTGATGTTTATATTAAATTAATAGTGTAATTAAAATTTCCTTTCAATTTATGGGTTTTATTGTTCCCAAATAAATAATCATCGATAAATAATATAAGTAATGATGATATGTTAATATTTTCATTCGTAAAATCATGAAAATGATTTATAGTCCACTCATGATATAATAAGAGAGGGAATTGTTATCTTGACTTACCTACAAAATCACATCACAAGGAATATTATATGGTTATTAATATAATAATTAATTTATTATTTATATAAATCCCTATAACCTAAGGGTGAAAAGATATATAGAATGTTAACCTTCAAACCACAATACATTTCTTATACAAACTATATATAAAAACAAATCCATGGGTGGTTGGGTTCATTCCAAATTATGTCATTTGTTTACTTTAACTCAAATTTAATTTTTCAATGTAATGTATTGGGATTTTCTATAAGGTATAGATCTATCATTTTATTGTTTAAATGCTTATTTATGGCTTAATGTTAGTACCTAATGTGATCATGGGTGTTTTGGTGGTTCCTAGGGATTTTTCAGAGCCCAGAATCCAACTTTTCAAGGAAACAAGGTAGGCCACATGGTTAAGAGAATCCATGAGAGACATGCTACATAGCTACCCAAAACTATGCAGGGCATGACAGTGGGGTGTAGGAGGCCTCACAGTTTGAAGAAAACTGTTCCACCTTAGGATCACACTCGTGTGAGGGGATCTTTAGTTTTTGGTAGATCCTAAGACATAGTTTTCACATGGTTTGTAAAACCATGCACACTAACTATGGGGGGTGCCCTCTTCACCAAATTAAGGGCACACGGTTGGCACATAGTTTGTCCAACCATGAGGCCAAACCATGTGAACCAGTATTTTGGGTGAAATTACTATTTTCACTTAAATTATATTAAAACCTAAACCTATTATTTTCTTCCTCTATTGGACAACAACACACCCTTAGGAGATCCTTTGATGGAGAAAACATCGCCTTTGCTCCCATTTCACCATCTAAACTAGGATTAAAATGCTATCAGTCTCATTGGATTGGCACTGGTAATTTTTTCAATCATGTTGTGCCATAATGTTTTTGAATTTGTATCGATGGAGTTATTTAGGTGCAAGATGATATGCCCTATTGTAATTTTCTTCATCAATTATACATTTTTCTTTTAATTTGTGTCAAATTAGAAGCTAATACTAGATGATACCCCACTAAAGACCTACGGTAGGTGGTATATACTTTCTCCTCAGGGTTTTGGGTTTAATATTCTTAGTTTAAGTTTTTCCACACACCATATTTTCTAATGGTGATCCTTAAATTATTTAAATGGTTGAATTGAATAAATTGGAACTAGTTAGGGTTTCCCAGTATTTTGTTATAGTTTTTTATAGTTCATTTCCCCATCCTAAGACACCCACAGTGTGCACCTTTGTATCCACCTTACTTTCTACCACCTGGGGGGTACGTGTGCGCTTTCTTAGTTATAGGAATCCCTCAATGAATTGAATTAAATTTTTTGAGATGATTAAAAGATGGGTTTCCTTCCATTCCACATTATACATGATGTTATTTTTTAATTTATTAAATGTGAATTGTTATATGAGTTTAATGAAATCATGGATTTTAATGAATTGTGATGATGATTTAAAATGGTAGTAGATTCCTTGGTTAATATAAATTAGATCCTAATTCCATTAGATTCCAGGGATGGTTCTCACATGGATGATAGATGTGGTAGTGGAATCCTTTGATGAGATTACTACTTGGGTATTGATTCCGAAGGATGCCTTGGGATTTTCTACCCATTGAATCCAACTTTCTTAGACTCACATTGGACATGTTCTGTTGACATGATCCTTGGAATCCATCCAGGTCATTATCAACTTTCCACTAAGAATATCTTGGGACTCAATGAGGATGCCTTTGTCTACTATACCTTGGATTCAATCTTGTGGGGTCTGACACCTTTGATTACACCGAACATCCATTATAGATGACTTTTTTATACGGTAAGGCTGTGATGTTTTTTATATAATGGGTTATACAACATGGTCGTGGTAGTGGTTTACAATTGGTTATACAACAATGTTTTGGTGGTTTTTGAAATGTTTTATAGATTCCCTTGTTATAGGATCCCGACTGTTGTTTTGCAGGGAGCCTTGTTGGGCTTGAAATTATCACTTCTACTTGTATGACATATTCTTTGGGAACTTGTTTTTTTCTACTATACCTATTATATACTACACACTACCGTGATTACACAACATGTATTTTTTATAGAAACCATTGGTGTTGTACTAATGAGTGTTATCTTACACCCTATTTGGGAAGTCATTGGGTACCCTGAGAGTCTATATAGATGCAGGTAGGAATTATAGAAAGAACCCATAGTTTGATTCTTGACATTGTGATATTATTTAGAGTAGGGGATAACATTATTGGGATGAGGCCCGTGATGCTATTTGGGATAGTTGTTTTGGTATTTTTGGTATTTTGATATCTTTTTTATACTAGATTCTTATATACCTATTTTCTGGAATTGTAGATATATGAAATAACATATCATCTGGTATATAAAATTACTTCTAGTATTTTTTATATATTTGTTTCGTAGATGTTTATCATTTTTTTGGTTGATTTACTACTTCCTCTATTGACTGGTATGTTTACTACCAATGTTATACAATCTAAAATGATGGAATAGTATCTCCATGGACACAACTTAGGCCCTAACTACTAGTTGGAAGCCGCTAGAATTTGGGGAGATTCATTTGAGGCTATGTGAACCACCAGATTGGGGCACTGTTTAGTGGAATCTGGGTCGGGATGTTACAAAGTGGGATTAAGAAATTTTCTTTTTCTGGTTATTTTACTATTTTTAGATAATAGATAGAAGATTAGGAAGGAATTGAAATTTTATAATGATCTATTACAGGGATTAGCTAACCCATGTATAGGAAAATCCAAATTTCTCAGAATAAAAATTTCTATTTTTATGGATCTTGACTATTATAGTTGATTTGATTCCATTATTAGTTGATGCATTTGAGTTTTGATGTTATCATTGATATGATTGAGGATTTTTTTTATCAGTGCCTCATGATATGAGGGTATGTATATCACTCATCATTTTAGGAACCTAATAGGATTCACATGCCATGTATTATTATATGCCATATAGGAATAATTTATTGACTACATGACTTTGTGATATGTGGAATGTGTGATAAACCTTCTATTTAAATATGATTTTCACAGGAAATTAGGAAGAAGATAGTTCACACTTATAGTTCCCACTAAAACCGAATTTATGTTTTTCTTATTAGGCTATAATAGAAACCCTAAGTAGTCAAATTTGGATCATTGATTCATAGACCATTGGTCTCATATGCAGGAATGTGTTATAGTTTGGATTGAGTGCACACCATATGTCATTTCATGAGGAGTATGGGACCTTATGGATCAGAAGTGGTGAACCATTTGGTTTAAAAATTTTATAAAAAATGTAAAATGAATATAAATTCAAATGTAAATTGAAATGTTGAAAAGAGAACTTACCCTTGACCCAAATTTTGAGTGGGCATTAAGCAATATCTCTATTAATGTCTAGAATATTTATTTTTTACCCAGTCTTAGATTTTGGAGCAGTCATAGGGGTGTGAGATGTTTATTGGAAGGTTTTGACCTGTGTTTTGTTTTAAAGTATGATCCCTTCATTATCAAAAATTTTTAGGTGTGTGTTTGAAATTATAGAGACATGACACCACTATGAACTCTAGTCGTATGCTAGGAGGGTGGCGACAACCATGCTTCAGAGGTGGTAGGCTATGGGATATTGATGGTTCCTCCTATGATGATAGCTAAAGAACCACTAGTTTTACTAGAAATGAGTTACGAGGAATAGTTTTGTGGGGGTTTCTATGATATCTGTAGACTTTTTAGGTGGAATCATTGCTTTTTTTCCTATGGAGGAGCTGACACATGTGTTTTAGCATCACCATCCTCCCATGATTTTGGGGGATTATGGTCCATAGTCTACTAATCTCTGTATTGAGACTAAATTTTAAATCTTCAAGCATCCAGAGATGCATCCTAAGAGTATAGTGATTCTCATAACTTATATGCATCAGGGGGTATCATGTAGATGGTGGTATTTTTTGAACGAGAAAAACTAGCTAAGAGGTATGGTTTGGGGTGAATTCTAGACTATATTTTAAGTTTAATTTTATCTTGAGATTTCTAGAGTAGAGAAAGTCCATGAGTTTATGTTTCTGGAGCAGGGCACAGTGAATGTTGTGGAATATTCAACATGATTTATAGAGATGAAATGTTTTGTGTTGATATATCTCACTGATGATGAATCAAGGGAGATATGATTCAAGTATGTTCTTAGAAATATCATTTAATCAATGTTCAATGAGTTCAGGTTTGATGAAAATTACTAAGATAGTGAATTATTTGTTGATTATAGAGTGGAACTTGGGGGAAGATTGGGGTTCAGAGTAGGGCAGTTCAACATCTCGACCTAGTGGTTCTGTTTCCATTGGTAAGAAGAATAGTTTTGAGGTTTCCCATGATATGAGTACCAGTTAGTATATTCATTATGGTAGCTCGATCTTCTATCATCATTTTGGTAGATGGGATCTTGTGATAAATTAGTGTGATCGAGACCTGGTCAAGTGCTGAGATTGCAGTAGGGTAGGGAATATACAACATTTTCTCTGGACCACCCCTCTACTAGTTAGTAGAATGGGGTTAGATCTGACTCAATTTTTGGGTGAAGGTTTTATAGCTCCATGTCAGGCTAGGAGTTGGACAAATACAGACCAGTCAAGACGAGGTGGTGTTCATGGACAAGGAAATGAGGAACCAGTTATATCAATACAACAGAGTGGGCCTACTCCAGGTAGTTAGGTTCTTTCAAAGGGACATGGTTCATGAAAAATATATTTTATAAAACCTACACCTGAGGATCAAAGTGTCAGACCATATTCATTGAGAAGTATGATCTTAGTAGCTTCTACTCTTGTATCTTCTCTTTTCAATATAGGTGAATCACATAGTTTCATATCTTTACCTATGTTGTAAAGCCTTGGGATTTTGATTTAGTTTTATGAGGGTGTTATGAAAATTGATACTCTATTATGGATTATAAAAGATATTGTATTCCTGTTTAGGGTGTGTCCCCTTGATATTGGTGGGTATCACATCATATGTAATCTTTTTTTCCTCAAGATGATAGGTTTTGACATCATCCTCGGGATGGATACGCTAGTTTATTATCAATACTATGTTGATTTCTATAATCATAGGGTAACCTTCACATCAATAAAGGTAATATTTGTCATTCAAAAAGGTGAATTGTATGTCCATATAGGTAGAGATGAACTTGAGAAATGTGAGATGGGTGGGATGAAAGCACAAATTTTATTTTTTATCAGGATAATATGGGAGCAAGTCAGGAGGACTTCCCTATAGTATTTTATCATTCCAGGGATGTTTTCTAAGATGATTTTTTTGGGTTTAACTCATGATAGGGAGGTTTAATTATCTTTAGAGTAAGTTCTAGGTGATACAACGGTATATATTCCTCCTTACAGGATTGACTCAACAAAGTTACATGATCTTAAGTGGAAACAAGAGGACTTGGAGGAAAAGGGTTTTATATGACCCAATACTTCTTTGTGGGGTTAACCAGTAATTGTTTTTCAAAAATGTGGATGATAACCTTATAATATGTATGTATTACCAAAAATTAAACCAGTTGATAGTTACAAACTGGTATCCCTAGACATGGATAAATTAACATTTTAATTATCTTTGAGGAGCTTGAGTATTCTAACAAATTGATTTGAGATATAGATATGATCATGCATGTATTTGGCCTTCATACATAACTTTTATAGCTTTTTGTAGTAGGTATGGTATATATGAGTATCTGGTTATGACGTTTGGTCTCAACAATGAGATTTCTATTTTCATGGAATTCATGAACTGAGTTTTCCATCCTTATATAGATTCATTTTTTGGCTGTTTTCATGAATGATATCTTGGTGTATTCTCACAATCGAACTAACCATTCTAGACATATTGAGATCATTTTGGATACACTAAGAGAACATTTGTAACGCCCCGACCCTAGTTACCCAGAGTCGGTGCATTATTACATAACATTGGCATGATCACAAGAAGGATCAAATATCAAAAGACCGATTAGTTTAGTATCCTTGGAAACACTATATATATTCATAAGTCTTATATTACATCATAAAAATGAAAACTACAAATACAAAGTCTCCATAGTCCACACTCATATCCCCACATACTATCCCTGCAGGTCATTCATAAAATACTTCTTCACATCCTGGAAAAAATAAAACATAGAAAGGGGTGAGCTCAGACGCCCAGTAAGGATAACAATATAGCAGAAACTTTCATAAATAATCAAAAACATTTAAGGCAATGTATAACTAAAACAAAAGCCTTTTAAACTTGAACTTCAGCATAATATGGCAAAGATAAAATGAAATAATGTCATTTACTTATTCATATGGATATTCTACTAATCCAATAATCACATGCAATATCAATAACCACTTTCATAATGATGGAATTCATAATGCCAGACTATCATAACCACATAGTAAAGGCCTTGATCCAAGACTACAAATATGATTTTATCAAGGCCTTGTGCCAAGACACTAGTTTGTCTCATGAGAGCTACCGATGCATTGAGGAGCTATAGCGGTATCCGTCCATCACTTACTAAGTCAAATGCATTCCTCATATGAACATGTTTAATCATAATATAAACATTCGTATTAAAACTAGCATATGAAATGTCAATACTTTAACCACAAACCATGAATGGTATGAAAATAACACATCCACAGTCAAGCATAACTCATTTGATACAATATTTAAGATTTTCTTGTATCACATTAACCTAAATCGAGAATAATGAAGGATATTGAAATAGATTAAAATAATCATCAAACTATTGAGATAAATATCCCCTTTTTTCTTGAAAACATTTAAAAGTCACATTATTTGTCAAGAAGAAATTTAAAATAGATTTTTGAATCAAAGTCTCCCATACCACTTTTAAACTTTTAAAAGGAATTTTTATTTGAAAAATTTAATGTCCATATAAATAAATCCTTAATCCCATTTTTAAAACATTGACATTAATGAGAATGATTTAGAATAATAAATCTTTAAAAAAAATTAAAATGATATTTTAGTTAGAGTTTCTAAACAAAAGAGAGACACTTGAATACAAATAATTTATGTAATCAAAACTTTTTAATATCATGAGAATAAAGGGATTCGTGATATTATATATCAAGGTACATTATATGCACCATATAAAAGTGATTTGGTGTATAACAACAAAGAAGTCTCAATGGAATGTAAATTGAGATGAAATCTCCCATAAGGTTGTATCCTTAGGTTAAGGATAAATCAATGACATAATTATGTGTGCAAAATATAAATAAACTCAATATGATTGGATATTTAGTGTAAATCAGTCATAGGACATTCACACATATTCTTGTAAAAACAACACCAATGAATTGGATATTTAACTCAACAAATGGAGATTGAGTTAAAATTACTCTTATCAAGTTTATATCGATGACTTGAGAATTTATCAATGGAGTGATTATGTGTATCAAAATTATATCCACATAAACATGAGTGTATATTATGAAATAATCAAATGAATAGTTATTCCACACATAATCTTGGAGTAAAATAATCAATGAAGTATGCGTAAATCTGAATGAGTGGAAATTGAAATTTGTAATTCCCTTACCAATTTGGTAACTTATGAAACATACATCCCATGAAAGATGGATCATACAATGATGATGTAAATATCCATAAATTAAAGTATATTACACAATGAATATAATCATGGGAAGTACATACACCACATGCAATAAATAAGTGGTGAACAATGGAAATCACACGGAATTAAAAGTGAGATAAGAAACCCCTTACTTTGTACTTTTTCCTTGGTCTAGGGTAGGTTAACCTCCTGTATAATGGTGAAATAATTTTTATTTAATTATACTAGAATTATATACATTAATATGATATCATATATTATCTTTTAACATTTATTTATTGATAATATCTTAGTATTATCGTCATTTTGGGTGTTAACGGATTCATTTTCCTTTATATTCTTTGTTATGTGAGCCATATTTGTTATGAATGGGATGTATATTATTCATATAAAGAATGATATCATGTCTCTAAACATAATTTTTAACCATCAAATGAAATTTAGTCTTGAATGGATATGATAGGGAATGAATCTCATCACGTTCGTGGAGACGGTAACCCGTATGTACACACGAACAACAATATCATTATTTTGATATTAAAATAATATATAATTGGATGTTATATCATATATACAGAATAATTATCTTGTTATATTTATTATTTACATGAATTACACGTCATTATTATACTCATCTATATAATAATATATTGAATAACAATTACACCACGACGTAGAGACGGTAGGCCGTATGTATGCACGTATGGTGACATGTCATTCAAAGGATGGATAGAATACTGAATATGATTTTACCATATTCATAATAACATCACAGTATATAGAAGATACTGGATTTATTATTTTATAATGGAAATAACAAAGAAAGAATAAGTGGAAGAAGAAAGAAACTTGAAAGGGGTGGTGAAATCATTACCTCTTCGTCGGGTTCTTCCTTTTGATTTGTTCAAAAGGGAATTTTAATTTGGCTTTCTGACCAAAGGAGGGCCTATAGGATGAATTTAGGAAAGTTTATAGGATATTTGGGAAGGTTTTTTCCGATTCAAATGGCTTTTAAGGTGTGAAATTGAGAGAAGGGGGAGTGCCTTTTTATAATAGGGGTGAGGGGCACCTTAGGAAAAGCAAGAAATATTATTTTATAATAAATTAATATTTGGTTTATAATGGCTCAAAAGTGTATTATTTAAAGTTTAAGGAGGTTATAGGTCATAAAACTCAACCAATAAGTTTTAGATAGGTTTGGGTCACTATATTAACCTTAACATTTAGATTTAACTCTTAGTTAAATAGTTTGACATTTACCATGTCTCTTTGTATTTTTATATTATATAGTTAATAAACTTACTATAAACTTCTAAGATACCCCCAAGTGGTCCATTAATAATACACCTATCATTATATAATTCATTTTTCCAAAACATAGATTTTTAGTAATAGAATATCAATTAATAATATAATATTTGTTTTAAAAACCCCTTTATGTCAATTTTGACACTATTTGATAATTGATTTTTTTTGAAGTCTTAAAAACATTATTAATTCAAAAAAAATCATTTCAGAAATAATAACATGTCATATAAACCAATAAAAATTTTATATGTCATCAAAACTTTCAAATGATATTTATTTTAAAATTTATAATACTAATTATTGGATTCTTTTATTAATAAAGAAAATACTGCATCATTATTGTGTCATAAATAAATTTAATTATTACATGTCTAAAAATTATAAATAAAATACCATTATATAGTAAATAGTTTTATCTTTATAATGAATATTTATAGTCGAAAATATAACATATATTACCCTATGTAATTTTTTTTTCTAAACGATATATGCTTATGTCATTTTTTGAATTTACTTTAACTTAATTAATATAAAGTGTCATTATCACTTACAAGTGGATCCATGGGGTCCCAAAATAGACCCAAGTACTCCCATGGTCTAAAATGTATCAACCAATAGGATTAGGAAATGTTTTAGGTAATTTATTATTATTATAATATTATTTGTTTACCCTTATTTACCGGATTTACCATTTAACCATGGTAAATAAAATATTTACCGAAGTAATTATTCAAAATGTCTAAAAATAAAAGTTACCTATTTAAAAAAAATTTACCTCCTGATTCTAAATATGGAATCCATTTTTATAAATTCAAAACACAGAAGTGGAAGAAAACAATTTAAAATTAATTCCCGCTGTCAAAACAAAAAAACGTGTTTTTAAGAAATAATAACTATCAAAGATGGACACTTGTTTATGTCCGGTTTAAATGTGAAATTATGTAAAATGACCAAAATTTTATTAAATGGTAAACATATATTATAAATATACTTTAAAACCACTCAAATTCTTAATTTATCACTATTAATTATTTCGATTAAAAAAGTTGTTTTTAATTAAAATTTAGTTATTTTCACTATTCATCAAAATGTGAAAGTTATCATAAATGTACCAAAAATTCATCCTAAGATAATTTAGATATTATTAATTCAAAAATGAAGTCCATTTTGAAAGATAAAATGTATAAAATTTCAAAAGGTGGTTATTATTATTCATAACGGCTAGTTTGATTGGTTGTGGTTTGTGTTAGAACTCAAAGTTGCGTACAACACACACTACTGTATTATTCAATGAGAATCGTACCGTGGAAGATTGGGGTGTTACATTATCCCCCCTTCAATAAATTGAGTCCTATAAATTTTTAAAATTGGTCTTGGGAATATAATTGAAAGTCCCACATCGAAAAAAGGTTGAATAAAACTATCACTTTAAAAGAAAGAAAGAGAAGTACAAAGGTCACCCAAGATAACCTATACTAGGATTCCATGTAGAAAAACATGGATATGGATGATAAAATAAGTGTCAAGTTCTGATAGAGAGGTATAGAAAACATGATTAGAAGAAAGTTAACAATAATAAAAACACAAACTTTTGATGGGAAAAATGGTCATTAGTTTCCCAGTATGAAAATTAAATGGACAACATTTTTTTAAGGTACATTACATAAAGATGAGGAATTCATTTATGAGATTGACTAATAACATAAAGAGATATACTTAATTTTTAAGTAAAGTTTCATTCTTTAATAAATTTCTACTACTAACTCATTTCTAAACGATGAGTATTCGAGAAGACTTGGTCACACTAGAAGAGCTAGAATAAACTTCTAGAGAATTACATGATCCAGAAAGGATACACTATATATTTACCTTGTCTTTATAGATTAGTAAAAACCAAAATGGTTAGTACAAGATCTAATGATCCCCCAAAAGGATATTCCTTTAAAGAAAGAAACACTAATCTTAATTTCTAAAATTAAACCAACAATACCCCAAAGTTAAATGAATACCATTCAATAAACATTTGTCCTTAAAATCCTTCAGTATAATCAAAACTATTATTTAGACCCAAAACTTAGAAGAATTTGGTTATGTAGTCTTCCACATTAAATTGTATCTCCAAATGACATCAACTACTCTTAAAGTCACATTCTTAAAAGTAATTAACCTAATCACATATTCTCTATTATAGGTCAATCATTTCCTTAAATAACCCAAATCACTATAAATCCACAATAAAAACATAGATAAAAATCTACCATTACTCCTCAAATGAAATCCCATAGTATTCTAATTTCCATGGGCATATAGTGTTCCCAAAAAAGTGAACGTCTTCCAAAATAACATTTATTACTTAATAACCAAATCATTTTCCTATTTTTTTGAAAGGTTGGGGCCGAAGCCTCATTTTTATTATTAAATCACCCAAATCATTTTCCTATACTAAGGGTATTCATTTGATAAGTCATAAGATCCCAAATCAACTTATTATTGATCAATAAAATCATTTAACTAAAAATAATTAGTCACACTAACCAGGGAATTCATGTAGTCTAGTGCTAGGTGATAAATTCCCAATCGCACTTTGGTTGTGGGTTAGATTCCCACATCTTTTTCTGAAGTGTCGGGTTGTCACACAGTCTGCATGTTGTCCTATTTCAAAAACTATATTTTATAACATTACCAAAATGAGATAAATTCCTCAAAATAACCACAACATAATTTAACCACAAATGTTATCTCATACCTTGCATTTTCATCCCAAAATATAATAACATGTAATTTCCTCAAACCCAAAGATCATATTAAACCAAATGGTCATTTATAACTATATCCACAAGAGAAAAGATAAGTCTTCCGAAAATATCATTCTCAGATGGAAAACTGCAGGGTTACAAATAAAAGAGAGAATTATTCCAAAGTAATCCCATCAACAAGGAGCCCTAATACTTTAAACATTTCTCCAACCATTTATTTCTACATAGATTCTTCTTTGACCAAGGAAATATCCTATAGAATAGGGCATTCACTCGGGTAATGGCCAGGTCCCCTACATTTACATCAAATGACTGTAAATGGATTCTTGGGACCATTTTTATTTTCTTCCATAGTACTCTTCATTTTTCCTCAGAAATTATTCACTTTATGTCTTTCTTTCCTGCACGTAAATCATTTCATTGTTCCATTGAGACACTTTCCTGGGTGTCTCCTTCCACATTTCCTGCATGATGGAAATTGAGGATTCTTTTCTCTATTGTCTCCACTGCTAGAGCTCTTATCATTCACCACCTTTCTCTTCTTTGTTGAGTCTGGGAGTTGGTTAATATATATTTTATTGATCATATTTTTGGAAAACTGATTTGGCATGAACACGATATATTTTACACCTATCAACATTCCATTTTGTTGCTCATTTCCACCACTGTTCCCACCTTGTACATCATTCTCAATGTTACTATGACATCCATGGAATCCAAACATTGACTAAAATAAGAAAGCATTGTGTGAGTAACAGTAGTCATAAAATCATTTAGAGAATATCATGACACCATATTCTTAATTTGAAACACCTTAGGATTAACCAAGGTCATTTATTCTCATCATATATTAAAATAATTCAAATCGGTTTGTAAAGAAAATGTAAATTATCCTAAGAATATCCCCCGGGAGTGTCGTAACCAAGAGTGCAGCAAGGCCCGTTGTCGTGCACCAGTTCTCATTCGAGTCTAGCTCAAAGCGGTGTTTTTAGGTTTTCCCCTAGGTACATCTGTTCCAGAGCCGCCTCTACCTACTCATATCTAGACATGGATGTATTTCTTGGAAAACTCACAAAACTTTCTACAATAACAAAATTCTAGGAAGTTATTCTATACTAATCCTAAATGTTTATCTTAGGTCTATGTGCTCTAATCAGAGTTTATCTAAATCTAGATTCCAAGGTTTGTACTAAACTTCCTCTGATACCAATTGTAACACTCCAACCCTAGTTACCCAGAGTTAGTGCATTATTACATAACATTGGCATGATCATAAGAAGGATCAAATCTCAAAAGATCGATTAGTTTAGTAGCCTTTGAAACACTAGATATATTCATAAGTCTTACATTACATCATAAAAATGAAAACTATAATAGCATAGTCTCCATAGTCCACACTCATATCCCCACATACTATCCCTACAGGTCATTAATAAAATACTTCTTCACATCCTGGGAAAAATAAAACATATAAAGGGGTGAGCTGAGATGCCCAGTAAGGATAACAATATAGTGGAAACTTTGATAAATAAGCATAAACATTTAAGGAAATTTATTACTAAAACAAAAGCCTTTTAAACTTGAACTTCAACATAATATGGAAAAGATAAAATGAAATAATGCCATTTACTTATTCACATGGATATTCTACTAATCGAATAATCACATGCAATATCAATAACCACTTTCATAATGATGGAATGCATAATTCCAGACTCTCATAACCATATAGTCAAGGCCTTGTGCCAAGACACTAGTTTCTCTCATGAGACCTACTGATGCATTAAAGAGCTATGGCGGGCTCCACCCATCACTTACTAAGTCCAATGCATTCCTCATATGAACAGGTTTAAACATAACATCAACATTCGTATTAAAACTAGCATACGAAATGTCAATACTTTAACCACAAACCATGAATGGTATAAAAATAGCACATCCACAGTCAAACATAACTCATTAGATACAATATGGATGATTTTATTGTATCAGATTAACCTCAATCAAGAATAATAAAGGATATTGACATAGATTAAAATAATCATCAAACAATTGAGAGAAGTATCCCCTTTTTTCTTGAAAACATTTAAAAGTCACACTATTTGTCAAGAAGCCATTTAAAATAGATTTTTGAATCAAAGTGTCCCATACCACTTTGAAACTTTTAAAAGGAACTTTGATTTGAAAACTTTAATGTCCATATAAATAAATCCTTAAAACCATTTTTAAAACATGGACATTAATGAGAATGATTTATAATAATAAATCATTAAAACATTTTAAAATGATATTTTAGTTAGAGTTCCTAACCAAAAAAGTGACACATGAATACAAATAATTGATGTAATAAAAACTTTGTAATATCATAAGAATAAAGGGATTCCTGATATTCTATGTCAAAGTACATTATATGCACCATATAAAAGTGATTTGTTGTATAACAACAAAGGAGTCTCAATGGAATGTAAATTGAGATGAAATCTCTCATAAGGTTGTATCCTTAGGTTAAGGATAAATAAAAAACATAATTATGTGTGAAAAATATAAATACACTCAATATGATTGGATATTTAGTGTAAATCATCATAGGACATTCACACATATTCTTGTAAAAACAACACCAATGAATTGGATATTTAACTCAACAAATGGAGATTGAGTTAAAATTACTCTTATCAAGTTCATATCGATGACTTGAGAATTTATCAATGGAGTGATTATGTGTATCAAAATTATATCGACATAAAGGGGAGTTGAAATTTTGACATAATAAAATGAATAGTGATTCCACATATAATTGTGTAGTAAAATATTCAATGAAGTATGCGTAAAGAAGAATGACTGGAAATTGAAATTTGTAATTACCTTACCAATTTGGTAACTTATGAAACATACATCCCATGAAAGAAGTACCACACAATTATGATGTAAATATCCATAAATTAAATTATATTACACAATGAATACAATCATGGGAAGTACACACACCCCATGCAATAAATAAGTGGTGAACAATGGAAATCTCATGGAATTAAAAGTGAGATAAGAAACCCCTTACTTTGTAATTTTTCCTTGTTCGAGGGTAGGTTAACCTCCTGTATAATGGTGAAATAATTTTCATTTAATTATAAAAGAATCATATACATTAATATGATATCATATATGATCTTTTGACATTTATTTGTTGATAATATCTTAGTATTATCGTCGTTTCGGGTGTTAACGAATTCATTTTACTTTATATTATTTGTTATGTGAGTCATATTTGTTATGGATGGGATGTATCTTATTCATATACAGAATGATATAATGTCTCTAAACATCATTTTTAATAATAAAATGAAATTTATTCTTGAATGGATATGATGGGGAATGAATCTCATCGCGTTCGTGGAGACGGTAATCCGTACGTACGCACAAGTGACAATATCATTCTTTTGATATTAAAATAATATATAATTAGATGGTATATCATATATAAAGAATCATTATCATGTTATATTTATTATTTACATGAATTAAACTTCATTATTATACCCATCCAAATAATAATATATTGAATAACAATTACACCACGATGTGGAGATGGTAGGTCGTACGTACGCACGTATGGTGACATGTCATTCAAAGGATGGATAGAATACTGAATATGGTTGTACCATATTTATAATAACATAATAGTATATATAAGATACTGGATTTATTATTTTAGAATGTAAATAACAAAGAAAGAAGAAGTGGAAGAAGAAAGAAACTTGAAAAAGGGTGGTGAAATCAATACCTCTTTTTCGGGTTCTTCCTTTTGATTTGTTCAAAAGGGCTCCTTAAGTTGGATTTATGACCAAAGTAGGGCCTATATGATGAGTTGAGGAATTTTTAGAGGATATTTGATTAGTTTTTTGCCGATCCAAATGGATTTGAAGGTGTGAAATTAAGATAAGGGTGAGTTCCCTTTTATAAGAGGGGTGAGAGGCACCTTAGGAAAAGCTAGAACTATTATTTTAAAATAAATTCATATTCCATTTATAATGGCTCCAAAGTGGATTATTTAAAGTTTAAGGTGGTGATAGGTCTAAAACCACTCAAAAAGTAGGTTTTATACAGGTTTGGGTCACTATATTAACCTTAAAATTTAGATTTAACTCTTAGTTAAATAGTTTGACATTTACCATGTCTCTTTTTATTTTTATATTATATAGTTAATAAACTTACTATAAACTTCCAAGAGACCCCAAGTGGTCCATAAATAATACAACTATAATTATATAAGTCCTTTGGCCGAGCCTTAGATTTTTAGGAATATAATATCAATTAATAATATAATATTTGTTTTAAAAACTCCTTTATGTCAATTTTGACATTATTTAGTAATTGATTTTTGTTAATGTCATATAAAATTTATTAATTAGAACCAAATTCATTTAAGAAATCATAACATGTCATATTAACTAATATATTTTTTTATGTAATCAAAACTTTCAAATTATATTTATTTTAACATTTATAATACTAATTATTTGATTCTTTCATTAATAAGGAAAATACATCATCATTATTGTGTCATAAATAAATTTAATTATTAAATGTCTAAAATTATTAATAAAATACCATTATGTATAAAATAGTTTTATCTTTCTAATGAATATTTATAGTCGAAAATATAACATATATAACCCTATGTAAAAATTGGTTTGCTAAAAGATATATCCTTATGTCATTTTTTGAATTTACTTTAACTTAATTAATATAAAGTGTCATTATCACTTACAAGTGGATCCATGGGGTCCCAAAATCGACCCAAAGATGCCCATGGTCAGACATGTATCGACCAATAGGTTTAGGACACGTTTTAGGGAAATTTATTATTATTATAATATTATTTTTTCCCTTATTTACCGGATTTACCCTTTAAACATATTAAATAAAATATTTACCGAAGTAATTATTCAAATTTTATAAAAATAAAAGTTACATATTTACACAATTTGGACCTCCTGATTCTAAATATGGAATACATTTTTATAAATTCAAAAAACATAAGTGGTAGAAATTAATTTAAAATTAATTCCCGCTGTCAAAACAAAAAGCGTGTATTTAAGAAATAATAACTATCAAAATATTGACACTTGTTTATGTCCGGTTTAAATGTGAAATTACATACAATGACCAAAATTTTATTAAATGGTAAAAATATATTCTAAATATACTTTAAAACCACTCAAATTCATAATTTATCACTATGAATTATTTCAATTATAAAAGTTGTTTTTTATTAAAATTTAGTAATTGTTACTATTCCTCAAAATATGTAAGTTATCAGAAATGTACCAAAAATTCACCCTAAGATAATTTAGATATTAAGAATCCAAAAATAAAGTCCATTTTGAAAGATAAAATTTATAAATTTTCAAAAAGTGGGTATTACTATTCATACTGGCTAGTTTGACTGGTTGTGGTTTGGGTTAGAACTCGAAGTTGCGTACAACACACACTACTATATTATTCAAAGAGAAGCGTACTGTGGAAGATTTGGGTGTTACAACATTAGTTATATGATAATCTCACATAGTTCCACTTATGGATGGAAAAGATTCAATTCCTGGTCATATTATCTTAAAGACAAGAGTATCAGTAAACCCAAAGAAGGGGAGAGATATTGTTTCATGGGAGAATCCCAAGAACATATTTAGAAAATAGGGTTTCTTGGGGATATCGAGAATTTATAGGCATTTCATATATGAATTTTCATGCTTATAATTTCCATTGATGAGATTGAATAAGAAGGGTGTAGTGTTTGTGTGGTCAGATATCTATGAGGAATCCTTTTTAAAGCTGAAAGGGAGATTGAATTTAGTGTCATCTTGATTATCCTAGAGTCGAGTAGTATCAAAATTGTGCACTGCGATGCATTAGGTATCAGGCTAGAAGAATTTCAAATGTAGGAGGATAGAGTTGTGGGGTATGAGTCTATTCAATTGAAGAAACGCGAGAGTAACCCCTTACTCAAAAATATTGATTTTGATGAAGTTTTTTATACTATGAAATATAGGAGACACTACTTACTTTGAGTGTTTTTTTGTTCACAGACCACAAATTCCACAAGTATATATTTACACAACATGACCTAAATTTGAGACAGCATTGGTGGATTGAGTACCTACAGTATTTTAATATCATGATTTCCTATATGCCTATAAAGGGTAATGTGTTGTATGATGCAATGAGCAGGAGGACTCAAATACAAATAGTTTAATAAGAAATTAGTGAGTCGAAATTTATGGATTTGTTTTAGAAGATGTACTTCGAGGTGAAGGATGTTTGAGGGTATAATTTTCTCTCATCATAATCTATGAAATCTACCCTTCTAGATAGAGTAAGTATAAGGTAGATATTAGATTCTGAGGGCATGGTACTATGGGAGAGTGTGGAAGGTGAGGACCCACCTCCTATTTGGATAATATGCAAGGATGAAATACTACATATCCATTGTTGTATTTGGATTCTAGTGGACATATGCGAGGAGATGATGATGGAGATTCATACCTCATTTTGGGAAGTGAACCCCAGATTTACCAAGATATATCATGATTTATGTCACAAATATTGGTGGCTAGATATGAAGTATGAGGTAGATGGTTTAGTTATAGGGTGTTCCACCTATCAGCAGGTGAAAGTAGAAAATCAGAAACCAACCTAAATTTTGCAGAAGTTACCCATTCCTGAGTGGAAATGGGATGATGTTGTGATGGATTTCAGGACTAGTTTTTTGAGGCCACCTCAAGGTAGTTTTTTTGTTTGGGTTTTTGTTAACAGGATCATAAAGTTTTCTCATTTCCTACTGACTAGGGAGACCTTCTAAGTGGATGAGCTTGGGAGGTTATATACCTGTGAGATAGTGCAACTTCATGGGGTACCTTGTACTATAATTTTTGATAGATAATCATAGTTTATATATCATTTCTATAATAATTTTCGAAGGGAGTTGGGTTTATTGGTGATCCTAAAAATGATATACTACCATATGACTAATGTCCAGTCAAATCATACTATATAGGTGATTGAGTACATGTTATAGGAATGTATCAGGGATTTATTGGTCTCATGGAAGAGACATATAACCCTTTTCGATTTCACCTAAAAAATATTTATTTGGAGACGACACTGATGGAACCTTTTGAGAAATTGTAGGGTAGGACATGATAATCGCCCTTGTGTGGGTTAGAGGTAGATGGGACATCATTTTTGGGATCGTGTTTTGTGTAAGAGACTTATGAGTAGTCACAATTGACCAAAAATAAGATGGAAACTACATAGTCTTGACATAAATCTTATGACAATTTCCATTCATGGCCTCTAGAGTTTGAGGTTAGAGACCAGGACTTTTTACACATCTCACCGAGGCTGGGGCACAGTCAGATTTGGATACAGGGTAAGATTTCACCCTGATATGTTGGACCGTTCGAGATTATAGAGAGGGTAGGGCCAATAGCCTATCTATTTTAGTCAAAAAATAAGTACCAAGACATTCATGATGTCTTGCATGCATCTTAGTTATGTCATTATCACTCAGTCTTGTCTTACAATCTGTAACTAGATGATGTGGAGTTACAGGTTGTTGAATTTTTTTACGAGAATCCTATTTATATCATTATTAGGACCAAAAAGGCTCTCTAATGATATTCTATTCCTCTAGTACATGTTTTATGGAAGTATGACCATTTACTGGACAAGACTTGGGAGCATGCGGCCGATGTACATGGTCAATGGATGGAGTTATTCTTAGGAGATTCTTGACCACCCTTGAGAGGTTAACTCAGGGAATAATTTCTTTAATTGGGGAAGATTATGAGATCCTGGGTTTTCTTACAAGGTACAAATCTTTCATTTTTAGTTTAAATACTTTTTTATGGATTAATGTGAGTACCCAATGTTAAACGAGTGTTTTAGGGGTGTTTGGGGTTTGTTCAGAGCCTATAAAACAATTTTATTGGGAAATAAGATAAGACACGTGGTTAAGAGAAACCATAAAGGACATGCCACTTGGTTACCCATAATTGTGTGGGGATTGAAAGTGGGGTTTAAGAGGTCTCATGATTTGAGGAAACTTTGAAACCTTAGACATACACCTGTATGTGAGGATCTACATTTTTTAATAGACCATGAGACATAGTTTGAGCATGGTTTGAAAATCCATGTGCACTAACCATTAGGGGTGCCCTCCTTACCCAATGAAGGGTTCACAGTTGGTGCATAGTTTGTGTAGACATGTGGCCAAACTATGTGGAAATTTTTTTTTTGGTCAAATTAAAATTTTCCAATAAATTATATTAAAAACTAAAAATATTATTTAATTCCTCTATTGGATAGAAGTACACCGTTGGGATATCCTTTAAAGGATAAATCACAACGTTTTCACCCATTTCAGTGTCTATAATCGGATTTGATCATTTTTTCTCTCATTGGATTTACATCGGTAAGTTATTAAATCGCCTTGTTCCATTATTCACTTGAATTTTCATCGACAAATTTATTTATGTGAAAACTAATATTCTCTATTTTTAGTTTCATCATCTTTTCATCATTTTTCATTTGATCTGGGACAAATCATAAGTTGATACTGGATGATTTCTCCCCTATGGACCTACTATATATGTTATATACCTTTTCTCTTAGGGTTTTCTATTTTATATGGCTAGTTATAGTTTTACCGCATGTCATACTTTTCGGCAGTGCTCCTTAAATTATTTAAATGGCTGAATTGAATTAATTCGAGACTATTAGGAATTCCCACTAGTTCCTTTGAGGTTTTTAGAGGTTGTTACCTCAACCTAAGATACCCATAGGATATTCCTTTATATCATTCTTAATTGTTACCACCATTGGGGTGCCTGAGTGATTTTCTAGTTATAGGAATCCATTATTTAATTGAATTTAATTGTTTAATATTAGTAGGATAAGGTTTACATACTTCTCTATTTTATACTTGAGTTAATTATTTAACTGGTTAAATTTGAATTGTTATATGGGTTGGATGAACGAATGGAATTATATGGAATTTGAATGAAATATGATGATGACTTGAAATGGTAGTGGATGCCTTAGTTGGTATACCTTGGATCCTGATTTTAATAGATTCCATGTAAGGTTATCCCATAGACCTTGAATGCTCTAATGGATTCCTTGGATGATATTTCTACTTGGGTCTTGATTCAGTAGGATGCCTTGGGCCTTTATACCCCTTGGATCTGGATTGCTTAGACTCATATTGGACATGTGATTTTAACATGCTCCTTTGAATCCACCCAAGTCTTTACCAAGTTTCAATCGTGATGCTCTTGGGAATCCATGAGGATTCCATTGTATTTTATAAATTTGATATGGACCTATAGAGTCCGAAACTTTTGATTTTAAAGAGAGACCATTATGTATGACTTGTTTATACAAAGAGATCATGATATTTATTATATACTAGATTATACAGGAAGTTTGTGATAGTGGTTAACACATGGTTATATGATAAGGTCATGTGGGTGGAGAAGGGGGGTTGGCATGTTTTACATCTTCCCATTTCATGGGATCCTGAACATTGTTTTTCCGGGAGACTAGTTGGCCTTGAAAATATCACATTACTTGTATCAAAAATGCCTTGGGTACTTGTTTCATTTCTGATATACCTGTTATATATTGCACAATTCTTTATCTTTCTTACACATCATGGATTTTTTATAGACACTATTGGTGGTGGCCTACTGACTGTTTTCTCACACCTTATTTAGGCCACTGTTTTGTACCCGGATAAACTATATGGATTCAAGTAGGAATCAGGGAAAGTGAACATAGCTCGATTCTTGAATTTTTGTTATGATTAGGAGTATGGGAGCACAAAACTGATCATAGTATCACATTGGGATAGTTTTTTTTCATTTTTTTCTTTAATTTTTATATATGTATTATACCGGATGCTTGTATACCAATTTTACAGCTTTGTAGAGACATGATATGACATATAATCATGTATATGAGATTATTTTTAGTAATTTTTATATATTTATATCTTGTATGTTTAACTAATATATGGTCAATTTTCTACTTTCTTTATAGACAGATATGTTTACTACTGATGTTCTACACTCTGAAATGGGGATATAGTCTCCCCACGCACAACCTAGGCCTTATCTTCATGATGGTAGCCTTTGTTATTTGGGGGGATATTCTTTTGGTTGTGTGATCTATTGGCTAAAGGAACCAATTTTTGGCATCTTAGTTGGGACGTTAAATTAAACATATAGGGAATGTATTTTATCTATACCCTCAATTTAATAATAAAAATTAAATTTATGTTAATTCTATGTTTGGTGACATGTGACGTGCTAAATAACTTTGATGAGTGATATGTGACTTATTCATTAAAATTAGTTAGTCAATTTAAAAGAATCTTGAATATTTGTGACATGCTATACTGGTTTGACATATTCCATGTTTGTGTACATTTAATGTCCTTAATAATGGGTTTACATAAGAATATATTTGATTTATTGAGTACATCCTATGGAAGAAATGTTCATAATGATATACGAGTGAACTTTATTGAGATTATAAAAATACATTTTGTGTCAGCAATGTTAATAGTGTTTTGGAAGAGGTTGTACTTTGTGTAAAATTATGGATTAAAATGTATATAATTGTTACAATGATATAAATTCTCATAGGGGATAATAAATTCCAAGTAATATAGATAATTTTTTTTAACAAAGGTTTTAACAAAGGTGTAATCTATGTTGATTATGTAGT
This sequence comes from Viscum album, assembly GCA_963277665.1. NCBI lineage: Eukaryota > Viridiplantae > Streptophyta > Magnoliopsida > Santalales > Viscaceae > Viscum > Viscum album. Next base: position 417,261,278 of record OY728135.1, read on the forward strand.
GGTTATCCATTGATGAGATGGTTGATTCTATGAAAGATTTATGTGACCTAGTTTATATTTTGTGACTATATAGACATGGCTTATCTTCCTATATGGGGTTGAAGTAGGTAGGAATGGGTCTTATGGCATCCTGGTTAGTGAAAGATGACATAACTGGTATTGTGGTTACATATTCTTTATTTAAAATAAATGTTCATAACTTTATATATTAATGATGAAATTATATGAAGGATACATTGGTGGTGTTCTGTAGGGTTGTATACTTACAAATTTCATGGGAATACATATGTGAATGGAAATATTATGGTAAGGGATTTAGTGAAGGGAAAGGGAGCAATGTAAGGAGGTGGAGAAGGAGGAGTAGGGTGGAAAAAGGATGTGATGGAGAAGACACGAAGAAATTTGAATATCACGATTTATATTTTATTTGGATTTTTTCATTAGGAACATTAATTCAACACATGTTGGGATCCCTTTGACATGATATTACTAATGTATTCCATCTTATTTCAACATTGATATCGTTTCATTGTTTTGATTACCTTATAATTATGTGGTGTTTTTATTTAAATATTTTATTTTTTTCATATTATCTATGATTGTTAGAAATCATTTAATGAGGGTATAGTTAAACCACATTTTTTCATAGTCTCTCACTGCAAGTTGGTAGCCTGTTGCATATTGGGAGGCATGTATGAGGTCATATGAGCCTCTGACCCAAATTGAGTGACTCGGGTCTAGGTGTTACAAGTGGTATCAGATAAGGTTTTATTTTTTATGATTTAGGACTTGGTAGAATATATATATGATGTCCAGAATATGGGTTAATGAATTATGATAGTGTCCAGTTAGCACTTGTATAGTGGACCTATGATTTAACTGGGAAGTGGGATTACTTTTACATACTAAATGATTACATTTTTAGGTTCTTATTTTGGAATTATTAAGTGGTATAATTTATGGGATTTTATCTTGGCAAATTAGAAATTATGGGGTACTTCATGCATCATGTATTGGTATGTACGTTCACTTGTCATACACTTATAGCATGTAATTGATATTACTTGAATATTTTATAAATTTTTATATATATAAATGTGACTATTTTTTAGGAACCATGATGGTCTTTAGCCTTGGGTAATTAAAGATAACTATGCCATGTAACCGTGTTTAGACTATTAGATATTTTTCCATGTGTTATAATCTTATAATTAATTTATTAAATATTTTGATTATTTAATATGTTATGTGGGATTCCGAGATTTCATTTAGAAATAAAAATATGTCACCTAGAATAATTCCCCTTCTTCCTCTAAGGGACCTAGTTCAAAAGGTTACTATGGTGGGAAATGCTATTATTGTTCTTCTTTAGGTACAAGAGGATGTGGTTGGTGGCATTCCAGTAGTTGTTCCAGCAATCCAAGATATAGAATGATTAAGCCAAGGGTTTTTAATTTAGTTCTAGTTCCAAGAATAGGTGCATATATATTTTTAAAGATAATGGTAGATTTAACTAGGGAATTTTAGATTTATCATCCTTTTTCATTATAAGTTATAGTAGGTCTGAATAAAAAAAGAGAATTATATATATATCATCGAGGGGATATTCAATCTAGTTTTGACACCTAATTATTAGAGGGTTTAGAATGAAACCTATATACTCTTGGTACCCATTAATAGGTGATGGGGTCATGATTAAGATGAAGAGGAACACAATTCTAACATGAGGGGAATTTTAGGATCACTTTTTTGAGAAATTATTTCCATAGATATTGAGTTTGGAAAAAGAATTGAAATTTATGGAGGGTTAGAAGGGAGTGCTATTGATGGCCAGTTACGGAACTTGTTTTGTGATTTTTTTAACTTCTATCCTCTATTATATAGGAATGATAATTAAATGTCCTTAAAATTTTAAATTGGGTTATGAATCGGGGGTAGGTTCTAGGTTATTAACTTTGACTTGACATCTTACTCCTATGTCTATCATACGTCTCTCACAATTGAGAGGACCTGAAGGAGGAAATTTTTATCAGGACATATTGTTTATTTCAATGGAATAATGATTAGTCTTTCTAGTGTAATTATGGGTTCATATTATGGACAATTTAAGATAATAAAAAAGAAGAAATACTAGGGTGGTGATAGGTAGATATGACCATGTAGGGGTTATTTTGATCCTTTCATGGGAGGAGGTCCTTCATGGCATTTAAAATGTACTTAGAGTAGACATCATTGCATGTTAAGTACTAGTATTCTAAAATATTTCCATAAGTGTAGTAAAATTTGGAACCTTTAGGAGAACTTGGAATAATATTTGGGATACTATAGGAAGTTCAGGTCATATAATGATCCTTAAATCTCAATTATAGTTATAGACTACGTAGGATTTAGTGGACCCTTTGAGTAAGGGACAACAGGGGAATGGTTTTATTTTTGATGTAGGTAGAGGTTATGTGATGAATCATGTTTTTTCTAATAGTAGAGAGGGACATTTAATGGTGTAAAATATAGTTATGGTTATGTATAATATTTATAAAGTCTTTTTCAATACTTTATATTCCTATTATTTTATATTTTGCCAAGTAATTTTTATTTTAGAGATGATAATAATGTTTTTCTCGAGATTGTTATTCCCTGAAACTCATATTTGAAAGAGATTAGATTATATTAAGATATTCCTAGACTATCCTTTACTAATTGTGTTCTATGGACATGAATGTGATTTTCTTGTTTTATAAATAAAAAAATTTGATGTTTTCTTATATAAGGATTGGATGAGGAGTTTTCAAGTTCACATTGACTAGTTCCACATGCGAGTGTTCTTTGCCACTCCTGTTAGAAAGAAGCTAGTTATGACTATCAAATAGGATTTATGAGTAGAAAAAATTGGATCAAGCCTTATTTAAATTTTAATAATTATGAAACAGGTTCATGGAATAGCTCTTATTGATAAATAGGTGACCATTCTGTCAAATCTACATTCTATGGTGGAATGTTACTAGGATGTTTTTCTGAATTATTTCTCAGGACTTCATCCTGAAACGGTAATTGAGTTTGATATTGAACTCATTCTAGGTGCACAACCAATATCAATTCCTCTATATCATATATCACTGACCATGTTGAAAGAGTTAAAAGTGCATCTTGTGGATCTATAGGTGATGGGGTTTATTCAATTGATCAATTATATTTGGGCTACTCTTCTCCTAATTGAAAAGAATAAGAATGGTAGTATTCAGTTATGTGTGGATTAATGGAAACAGAACCAGTTCATGTTGATGAAGAGGTAACCACTCCCAATGATAGTTGATCTGTTTAATTAGATTAAAGGACCCTAGGGGTTCTCTATGATTTACTTAAAACACATATATCATCAACTTCTATTTAAGATCAAGGGAATTAAAAAAACAACATTGAAAATAATTTATAGACTATATGAGTATCTCAGTATGTAGTTTGGGATGATGAATGTATTAGAATTTTCATGGATCTCATGAAGATTTTTTTACCCAACCTAGAATACTTTATTAATTTTTTTAATTAAATATTGATAAACTCGAGGACCTAGGAGTTACTTGAACGAAATTTGGATTTTTTTGAGTACTCTTCACACACATATTCCTTATACCATGTTCTCTAAGTGTCATTTATGGATCCATGATGTATATTTTCTAAGGCTTGTGATACCCAAAGTAGGAATATAAGTAAATATAGGGAAGGTGAAATTAGTATTTTCATAGTAATGACATAATAATTTATTTTAAATTCTGATCGTTATAGGATAGGCTAGATTTCACTAGTGATTCATTCGGTACTTATAACATTTGGAATCAACTATGATGAAGCTGACCATGAATAGAGTCAATTTTGAGTTAATGGATCATTATAGAGAGGATTCTTAAGAATTTAAGATGATGCTTAAATCCACTTCTAATCCAAATCTTACGAACCCAAGGATTGGATGTACAATATATTATAAAGATTTAGGAGTTGGATTTGGAGATTTCATGATACATGAGATTTAGATAGTTACTTATAGTTCGCATCAGCTATGAACCTCATGAACCGAACTACCCTACTCAGGATCTAGAGTTAGCTATTATGGTTCATTCTTGAATGGTTGGAATCATTATATTTTTAGTGATATATTTTTCATCTATATGGATTATAAAATCTTGTGATACATTTTCTCCCACTAAAACATATACTTATGACAAAAGCTTTTGGTCAGGGGCTTAAATACATTCAACTTTGAGATAACGAATTATTGGGTGAAAGGAAATGTTTTTGGGGATTATATTAGTAGGAAAACATTTTAATTATGGAATTTAACATATGAATAGGGGTGGAGATGATGAGATTTCATGTATATTAGAATATGGAAGTATTGTAAGACTAAAAGGTTGTGGTTTTTTCTCCTCATGTTATTTCATCAACGTTATTAATTTGGATAAAGAAAAAAATGAAACTAATTTAAAATCTCAGGTGATGCAAGACCTTCAGGTTAGGTAATCTCCTAAGACTACGGGCCATGTAATCTTTGAGCCTATAGGCCTTGTAAGGGTTCCCCATCATCCCTTTAAAGGGGGATTATCAGAAATCAATAAAAATGAATGTCTTCAGGCCATTCAAGTAGGAATAACCCAAATGCTGCATGACATGATAAATAATTTTTGGTAGCCCAATATAAATAATGGAATTGTAGGTTTCATCACTAATTGATTTACGAATCATATAATAATTTTGTAACAAAATAAATAATGTAGATTTGTGCAGTCTCTTCCAACACCTTCATGGAAGTGGGATGACATGATGATGTACTTCATCATAAGACTACTCAGGACTCTGAGGAGTCACGATATAGCTTGGAAAGAGGTTAAATTACTGATAAATTTTGCACAATTATTTATTATTTGAGAAACCTTCTATGTGGATGAGTTGGGTACAATATATATTTGGGAAATAGTATGACTGGATGGTGTGACAATGAGTATCAAATCATATTTGGATACAAATTTCACACTATTGTTTTGGATAGGTCTACCAAATGGGTTGGGATAATAGCAATTGTTGAGGAATCATATAACCTGTAGATAGAAGGATAGTCTGAGAGGATTATTCAATTACTATAGGATATGCTCAATTATTTTGTGCTTGATTTTTGTGGGTCATGGGATAACCATCTATGCTTGGGAGAGTAATCATATAATAAAAGCTTTAAATAGTTGTTTAATATGGATCCATTTGAGTCACTTTATGGTTGTCTGTGTTATCCACCACTGTGTTGGCTTGAGGTAGGTGATTCGATAGTGGTTGACTCAAGCCTATTATAAGATACTTTTGAGCGAGTGTAGTTGATATGGAAGTGGTTTTTTACCACTGAGATATGACAATGTTCATATTCCACCATGAGGTAATAAACCCTATATTTAATCGTGGTTGATTATGTATTCTTGTGGGTATCACCTTGGTTAGGGCATGCAAATTTGAGAAAATAGAAGAATCTAGCACCATATATTTTTAGTACTTTAGAGATTGTGGAATAAATTGGGATAAGGTCATGTATGTTATAACATTGTTCATGACATTGAGGCATGCATGATGATTTTCTATTGTAACAGCATTAGAAATATGAGATGGGATCAATTCATGTGATTGATAGTGGGTATTTTGACCTATATTTAAATACTTCATCTGAGGAAAATCTGGTAAAAATTATTGATTTGAGTTATAAAGTTATACGATATAATACTATAAATTTTATCTATGTATTGTGGAAGCATAGGTCCATCCAATAGGATACTTGAGAATGAGTTTTGGATGATTTTATATAGTTTCTTACGTTGTTTAGTAGAGACTCCTAGATACACTTCTCAAGGATGAGATATCCTTTTTTGTAGAGTTTGTAATGCCCCCCATTTTTCAATTATGTATCTATTTGTTTTTTGTCTAATCATGTGAATCTTATTATTACTTGGCTATTTAGGGTCTTCAGATGGACCATGATTATATTTTAAAGAAAATGGATCCATTCATTCATTGAAATGATGTTGTAAGAGCTATCAAATAACCAGTGAGGTATGACCATCTACTCAGTGGGAAATAAATAAGCCCAGTGGGATTTCTTGATCCACAGGATAACTAGTGAGGCAAAAACTCACCAGTGAGAGCCAGTAGATACCCTGATGGAAATTTTAGTAATGGGATCCTTTTTAATTTTACAACAAAACCCCTAATTTTCTTATATCTCCTTCACCTCACCCCTCACTCAACTTGTATGGATATTAGCGACTCACTATGGAAATTTTATCCACCTCCACGTCTTATCTTCTCCATCCATAGTGTTGTTTATTAAAGAAGATATTGTTCAATGATAAAAATCATATCTTTTACCTAAACACTTCATTCTTCTTTATTCATCTTGTAAAAACCATGTTGTGATTAATTTTGGGCTGATACTAGGTATTTAGTACATGGGTATCGATTCTGGTGGTGTTTCTTTCCAATTGAATTTTGTAATGCATGAGGTATGAAGTCATTAACATGTTTCACTTTTTATATGAAGATATATGTCTTTATTAGACTTTGGTAAAGTGTATTTACCTTTTATACCATACTACATGGTATTAGTAGTATGTGGTTTCTTATTTTATAGTGTACACCCATCATTGATATGTCTGAGTTATATAATTAATTATGTTGTTAGTGTAAATTATGTTGTAGTTATCCATCAGTGAGATGGTCAACTCAATGAAAAAACTATGATATCAGTATTGATTTGTTTTTGGCTATCAATCTATGATATTGTTGTGTCATTGAAATAATTACATGACATATTTCATAATACATGAATGTAAAGGCATGAATTATCTTCTAAAATAGGGCTGATGTAGGTTGGAATAGGGTTCATGGAATCCTGGTTAGTACACAATGAATTGGATTGTAGTGTGACTACATATAATTTATTTCAATTCATTTCATACGCATTTATATACACATGTTGTACTTATGTTGAAGATGCATCAGTGGTGTCCTGCCTAGTTTTATAATCACACCCTACACATGCATCTCAGTGTGCATATAAAATTTATGGTTTGAGATCCAGTAAAGATAGAGGGACCTATATTAGGTAGTTGAGTAGGAGGACTAGGGTGGATTGAGGTGATTTCCTGACATAATTTATGATCTTTTTCTATGATTCCATATTAATCTTTCTATTTATTTATTTATTTTATCCCATTGATCCACCACATGCTAGGATCTTGTTGACTTGATATTACTCTTGTATTATATCCTTTTACAATAAGGATATTGTTTCTTTTTTTCACACACTATTGGTGGGGGTGTTGTTGATTAAACTATTTTTTTTATTTCTCTATATTTTAGATTACGAAATATCTTCAACTAAGTGTATAGAATTACTACGTTGCCTCCCTAGCTATCAGTGATAATCAATAGACTCTTTTGTATGGGGAGGCATGCATAAGATCATGTGACCCTCCATCCCATACTAGGTGGTCCACTTCAGGGTGTTATAATTTTATAAACTCCCCTATTTTGATTATCAAGATAAATATAGATTTTTGAACATCATATAATGAGGTGTTAATAAAGTTAACAATAAAAAGAATTTTTTTCAAGTCACTTTTTAAAATATTTGGTTGTAGTATAGAGTAACATATATAGAAACATAAAAGCTAAAAGTTTCATAACATATAGAGTAATAGACTCCAATAGGGTCCTTAATTTAATGAAGGAGTTCTAATTTATCTAGTTTATAATCCACATTTGAGGATACTAAAAATTATTCATCCAAAGATAATTCATCATCATATAATATTCTCTTAATTTTAATTGTAGAGGATTTTATAGAATACTAATTAAAAGGAATGATTCCTACTCAAATGTTTAGTGAATTTAGTGATAGGTGCACACATTTAGATATATGAACCAATTATTTTGTCCTTAGATAATTTGATTAAACACATGGTTGTAGGGAATTCAATAGGGAAAAAAGGTATACATTGTTTAATAGTTTTGAATCTATTCATGATGGTTTGTTTTCATATCAATCTTTTATAGGGTTATTGAGTTTTTATTGTCCTTTATATGAGTAGATATATACCCCAAATAACCATTCAAAACATGAATTAATCTAGGGGGATTTTGTAAAACTCTAGTTTTTAAATGTATTATTTTGAAATATTATATGGATTATTTTTAGAGATAGGCACTAAGATGAAATGAGATTATGAGGCCTAATGTGTGTAGAATTAATTCATGAAATATATTAAATATATTAAATACACACATTATATTTTCCTAGAAAATCAAACTAAATTCTAAATTCAGGCTCATATAGGAAATATAAGGCCACCATAGAGTTTAGAGCATGAGTTTTACACATGGCGTGATATAACATTAGAGTGCGTTCGACATCTAGTCTGGACACAGTCATGGGTGGAGGTTTAAATAAAATAATTTAATAATTTTATTTATTTAGTTAATTACCATGAAATACAATTTTTTTATATAAAATCCCTTATGGAAATTTATCAGGGTTATCCACATAACCATGTTAATGGGGAGGATCCATTTGAGGGCATTAGGGAAGCTTTTTTTTAGAGCAAAAATCAGATCAGGGATCACAGATCTGTGTGTGACAGAGCTAAAGGACATTGATAAAAATAATTATATAGGATTATTCTTCAGTAGAAATGTTTCTAAATTGGGGTAGGATGTTTTTATTTTTTGGATTCATCCTTGTTTTGTATTTCTACAATGAACACAAATCAATCGACCAACATATTGATTCGTGGATTGGTCATATTACGAGTTTGGTTTTATCTGCGGGGATTATTAGGGGAATTGTTTATTGTTATTTGGATATTCATTATAAATTCTAACAATAGTTAATCAAGTCCAATTGAAGACGACCAATATTCATTCCTCTTAGTGTGTTTATTCTATTTCTACCACCATTATTTGTTTATCACAGTTAATTCCATATAGATGTGGTTTAAAAAATTCTGGTTAATCAATCATTTCTCTCTTATTTCTTAGAACAATGAATTAATATCATATATACGAGTTGGGATTGATAATAAGATTATGGTACGATGATGGATTGAAACCAAATTAGAATTTATTCATGTGGGTTCGATATGCGGCTACTGGGAGATATGAGGGTGGGATTTCCCATTCATTTTTGTGGCTAGATTTTGAGAAGTGGTGATGTCAAGGGTGGGTTGAACTAGATCCACACTTCCCATCATGATTCAAGATCAAGTTGGAAGCCAGATGAGTGGATGAAGACATGGGAGGAAGAACCACATGTTTTTTGAAATCCCATAAAACAAATTGTTTATTATATGATTAAATAGGGCATGGGGTCCTGGAAGCGGTGCTAGGGGTTCCATTAGAATATAAAAACCATATAGTGTATGAACTTATAGAGAAGATTAGTGTGTACTATGATGGGTACACATACATGGCTAGAAGTACATGATCTTAAACACCCCATATTATCGGACATGGACATGACAAATTGGACACATACACATCTTGGATTACACAGGATTTGACAGGCCTTTTACTTAGGCATAGACACAGATATGGGAACAAGATGTGATACACAGGTAGGACCTGAAGTGGAAGGGACACACTATTTACTATTAGTAAACTCTATTTAATTCTTCAAACATTTCTTATAGACCTTGTCCTCTTTGTATTGGAAAAGTTTCATAATGGAGTGTTACCTTGATCAATTACCTAAGTGTTGGTATGGAATCAAAAATTCCACTTATTAGTTTGATAACAAGTGAAACTGTTCTCCCCTAGCATGCTTTCCCAAGTGCACCTCTCTTATTTTTCCTCGTCTTCCCTTCCCTAGTGTTGGAGAGTCCTTGACTCTGTTCACTTTTTTTAAGATCCCTGGAGTGATCTTATTTATTCTTCCCAGGGTTTCATCCACTGATGTTCTATTTGGAGAACCTTTCTAGATTCAGTCATCTTCATATCCTTCCTCTTAGAGTTTCACTCCTTCACTGTACATAATGGGGTTCAATCCTGTGTTTGTTTTAGGGCATTAATACCATTATTTTCCCTTACTTGTTCCATGATGGTTTTAGGTTGTGTCTCTACTTTTTTTGGGTAATTTTGATGGAGTTGTGGTCTCTATTATATTGGTGAAGGTTCATCATTGATGTTTTTTGGTGAGTCGGTTGGTTCTTTCTTGGCCATAGCTTGCTATGGAAGTCTTACCCACTCTTAATCCTCTCTGGACTCCAGATGTACTATTTCCCTCGAGGTCGGTCAGGTTCTATGGTTTCTAAGAGGTTATGGGTTGGGTTGTGCATTGTGGTGGGGGGGGGGGGGTTAGGTGGCTCGATCTGTGTTCAGGATAGGGAGGGGTTTCAGTTTGTTTGGATGATGTTGATGAAGATCATGAATCCATGTAATGACTACATGCTTCTCCTACTCTGCTCTGTCTTCAGGTACTATCTCTCCTCCTCAGGTCCGTCTGGTGAGCTGGTTATCACGCAAGCTCATGGAGGTGATATTAGAGTAGATATCAGCGTTACAGGAGGCATGATCTTTTTTCAGTTGATGCATCATCATTTTGTGATGGTATGCGGTATGCTGATTTGGGATGATGATTTTTGATGTTCTAGTGTGGTGGTTGATCCATGACGCTGATGGTGGTGGTGGACCATAGTTTGGTGCAAGTGGTGGATGTCAGATGAGGTCAATGGTGAAGATCCAAAGAAGATGATGACTATGGTGATGTGATGACGTGATGGAGATGAAAATTATGTAATGATATGATAGATATGTGATGATGGAGGTATGGTCTTCCTTGTTGGTGGGTTTCTTAGGTGGCATGCTTTTCCTGCGATTCCAATTTTTGAATTTGTATGTTAAATTTCAAATGTGGTTTTTGGGATCAGGTTTTTTGTGTATTATATTTTATGTGGGTGATATATGATTTTTTTTTATGTGGTGTATGCTATTTTATGGTGGTTTGTTATCCTATTTTTTGTTAGCTTCCCACTTATCCAAAAAATTGTATTTTGAAAATGGAAAAAAGGGATTCGAGGTTAGTATGGAATCACGTCTTTCATATAGGATGGTGATCCCTTGAGTTGGACTTCAATCCTAGATAGAGTTTCCATAATCCTTCAATAACAGACAAAGAGGGATTATCTATCATCACTATCTTCCCTAGGTGGAGTTCTTGGTATCATCACAACCAACACTATGCAAGCATCGATCCTCTACTAAGTGGGTTATTCCAGATTGAGTGGTGGGTATACCCCATGGATTTAGGTGTGATCCTCATCTTTGTATTGTTCTCTTTAGACTTCCATCTTTTACTTCTTATGGATAGACCCAATGATCAGGACATCTCGGATGGACATGATCAGTTCTATGTGACCCATGGAGAAATTTCTTCTAGACAAGAGCTATGTGGAACCTTCGAGCAAGAATCATAGGCTGCATTATAGTTGTGACTTTACCTTGAGAATGTGGGTCTTTGTTGATTATATGAAGATATTTTTGTTATATGTGGTATTAAAATGTACATGTCGTGAGATGTCTATTATTAGTTATGTTATATTCTTAGTGATTTTGTTATATCCTTTTAGGTATTGTTATACTCACCCCTACATGAGATTTTTCTACATGTGTCATGTCTTATGCAGATGATCGACCTTTTGATAGAGTCCTAGAGGGATCAAGACCAGGTGGAGCTTAGTGATCCATACATACTGAGATTTTTCCTACTATTTCATTTTATAGTAGTCCCTTTCTATAATTTTAGGTTATAATTTTATTCATATTAATTGTGGTGGGATTGTATTGGGTGCATTTTATTTCCATTACTTGTGGTCATATTCAAATGGTAGGATTTAGATTTATTCATGCATGGTTAATTAGTTTTTTTTACATTTAATTATTGTATGGGCATGGATATGTGTGTGTACATGATCATTTGGAAAATTCCACCCATGTGAGTGATATGTTACTCTCTGTCGGTCACCATCCCTTGGCCTATTAGAGGCAGTCTTGAGGTAGTCGTGATTCAACCCCCATTGGGGTAGGTATTGACAAAGTTAATCCCATAATACATGAATTTTTCTGTTTAAACTATCATATATTTTATATCATGCATCTGTAAGATATTTTGGTTCATATTATTAAAATTTTATCTCATAAAAAATATTAACGCCTCTAATAACAAATCATATTAGATTAAATAGTCTATAAAAACATTAAAATTTCCTTTAAATAGATGAAACAATTGATGAATTATGGAAAACTATGAAAACATATCGTATAATGTTTTTTGACCTTTAATTTTTCATTATAAATAAGTTTTATACATGATAAACCATTGAGAATCTATAGAAGTGTGACCAGGACATATTATTGATCACAATACCTAAAATGTTCCATATAATTGAAGATATCAAATGGTATGAAATTTTGATATTGGATTTTTAATGTTATCATTCAAAAATTATATGAATAATTTTATTAATATTAATAAAAATTAAAAAATGTGAATCTAATACATAATTCATGCATCTTATTACATGTGGTTAATTTTTCTCATAATATAGTGTTATTTTCAAGAAATATTTTATGACATTGGTTATAAAAACATAGGTGTAAAAATTATAGATGATTAAATTAACTATATAATGGAAGAAGAAGTTCTATTACTCAATAATAGATTAGTATATTAAGAATTAAATAAAAATTATTTTGATGAATATATACAAATATCCAACTTCATATATTGATGTCGAGATACCCACCAAAAACATTAATCTCACTCTTGATAAGTGGTTTAAAAACCTCATCATTTTATTATTCTATAAGTTTATGTAATTCTTTAAATCCACAAAAAGTATTAACTTTTATTTTATAAATGTATATTTATTTAAAGGGATGTATAATTTATTTTATGTTATGTATACCTTTTCATCTCATACATTATCTTGATTTTTCAAAACATCATCTAAAATTCAAAATTACTTATATTATATATGATGCATGAACATGTATTTGATGCATATATATAAGGATTTATGAAATAAAATTCAATAAAAATTTATAAAATTTACTCACATAAAACACTATTGATGGGGTATAGGGGATAAAACCCCTAAATGATTTTTCCAAAAAATTTACAATTAGAATATAATCCTTGATTTTAAGGTTTAGTGTTCCATTTAAATAAATTCATTCAATTTATTATATTCAAAAATGAAATTATTTGGATTAGTAAAAAATATAAATTAAAATATCATCAAAATAACTTTGGTTTTGGAAAAAATACATAAGATTATTCTATATAATAATGTTTTCCTCCTTGGGTAATTAATAAATTCACCATCCAAAAGTGGTTGGTCTGCCCTTAGATGTTACTACATGGAATGGGTGGAAATACCCATTATGGCTTATATAATTTTTGGTGAATATAGATAAACAATATTTTAATTTCCCTCTATAATAATAATTTAATAATTTCATCCGAATGGGGACAATATTTTTACATAGTTGATTAAAATAATCTTTAAATATCATTATTAATAGAAACATTAGTACCTATCACAAAAATTTTATATCACTTAATGAAATGAAGTAGGTTATTATTTCTCTATGAATTACGGCATTTGGATTCTTCACATCAATTAGAATGAGGAAGATCAAATAAAAAATTATAGAATGGTTCATCAAAGTAATTTGACTAATTAAATATTATATTGATATAATAATTTAAATGATTTCAATATATTATACTTTTTGATCATTTTTACATATATTGTATACACAGAGGAAAAATAATACTTAAAATTATGTTTAAATAAAATTAAAAAGTATTTTAACTTTATATAATTTTCATGAAAATTAAAAATCCTAAAGTAATTAGTTTTAAAAGTATATCATTTGAAATATCCTTTCTATTTCTAATGTGGGATACCCAATCTCATTTTATATTGTTTCCTTCAACTACTTCATTCTCCCATTCTTAATGTGGGAAACTATTAATATATACTCATATATATATATATATATATATGAAATCTATAAAAACATCCAACTGCAATTCATTAACTATTTAGTTGTGAGAACATTATTCAAATAATTATCCATAACAATGGTATCCTTAAATTTAATCATCTAATTAGAATTATTATCTCAATGTATTATCATATTTTTATGTTTTTTTAATTAAACATGTTAATTATGGTGGGAAACTAGAGACACCACATATATATCTATTAATTTATATAATAAATTTTATTTAATCACATTTATATACATGAGGTTATAAACATTTCAAATACTCTCTATTGAAAAATATTAATAACTATGATTTAAAGTGTAACCTCCTCATAGTTCACATGGGAGAAATATTCAATTTGATTCCATTTTTATAAAATATATTTCCTTATATATTAATCTATAGTTAAGAGTTTATAACTCACACTCTAATTATAACAGATGGTATAATTATCATACCTTCCATGACTTTTCATTACCCATTAATCAAGTTAATTATGATTTAACTAAGTAATGTTTTTAGTTTTAATTACTAAATGAATTATTGTATTGGATATATAACAAAAAAATTAATATTTTAAAATATAATATATCTAAAAATAATCCAATAAATAAATCCACTATATAATATATTTCATAAAAAATTGTCATGATGTAATCATTTGAAAAGTTTCTTACATAATCTTTCCTAAAAACATGATTTTATGACATTCTATCATATATAAAAGGATAATAATTTTTAAAAAGATCCATTTTAGTAAAATTATATAGAAATATGTAGCAATGGACAATAGAATGGCTTAATTTCCAATAATAATTTATTAATCCATTTTTATTCCATTCCACATGCCTCTAAGGAAATAAATGATCACTCTATACTCAAATGTGAACAAAATTGATTTTAAGAAATAATGTAACTTATAGTGTAAATAGGCACCTAGATATTGATAGGTTATCTCCCATATTTTCAATCCATCATTCATTGGCATGTCTTTCAAATAAATTTTAATTATCATTGAATAATAATCTCAATTATTTAGTCTTCAATAAGTATCAAATACATCTTATTATATGTTTTAAAAGATATATAAAAGAATGAATAGTATGTACACTCATATTACATATTATAAAAGTAATAC
Source organism: Viscum album (assembly GCA_963277665.1). Taxonomy (NCBI): domain Eukaryota; kingdom Viridiplantae; phylum Streptophyta; class Magnoliopsida; order Santalales; family Viscaceae; genus Viscum; species Viscum album. The sequence continues at coordinate 417,276,493 of OY728135.1, forward strand.
TAGGACTTGTACAATGCATCAAATATTTTAAAGAACAAATTGAACTAGAATGTTAATGTTGTGCTATATTTCTTCCCATATTAATACATGTTTTAAGACATCAATAAAATGAATTATTTGTATCCCTGAAACCAAGATAATTAAATTTCATAAAATTTTTCTAAATAAATATTTACATAATTAATGGATTAAACCTCAATATTCTATCATAATTTGATGGAAAGAATAACATATATTATTCTATAGTATTTCAAATTGATCAAATAGGATAAATATTATTTCATGTCATAGATATAAATATTGTTAGTTATAAATATTTACATGTAATCTAGAAATAAGAACTGAATAACTACATTTTTTTATTCTTTAAAATGAATAAAAACAATAATTATTTCTGTTATTTAAAATGTTCTATTATTTCTTTATGAAACATGAAATGTTTTTTATGTAGAGTCACTTGTGGTGAAAGAAAACAATAGAAGTTTAATTATCTGGAATAAAATAAAAAGAAAATGTAAATAAATAAAATGAGAAACAAATAAAAACAAAAATATCTTTATATTAAATTACTTCTATTTTTTCTATTGTATACATTAATAATGATTTTCACCAAAATGAGTGTACAATCATAATAAAATGAACGATATAACAAAATATTAATCAAAATATAGTTTTTTTTGAATACCAACAATAAAAATTTCTTTTCAACATAATCTTGGATACATTATTATTTCACCTCAGTTAAAATTTTAAATTCTAATAGTTTTTTTTAAATAAAATTTTCTATTTCGGTATAAGGTAAGGTCGCATTAATATAAGAATATTTTATATATTCATCTTTCAAACGTGAAAAATCTTCAAATACATCAAACGAAATATTTTCTAAGTTAATTGTAAATTTTTACCCTAAAATTATATTCCTTGTAAATTAGGAATATACATTTCTTGAATGAGTTCCATTAGATTGATAGATCAAGAAACAATCAAAATCAACCATTAATATTTTTATAATTATTTTAATGTAGTATAATAGACTAATATATCATTAAAATTATGTGTAATTGACTTGTGAAGAAAAATGGTCTCCATCATAAGCTACCTTTCTAGGTTCTGATTAAGAGAGTTTTTAAAATAATATAGGGAAATAAATATATTACAAACATTCATTTCAATACTAAAGAAAAAAAAACATTCACTTTATTCCATCTAAATTTCTTTATATAAATCTCTATTTAATAATATTGTTTTATCATATACTTGAAGAACATAAAAATTATTTTTTGAAGCTAAATAAGAAAATATCATTACTAATTTAATTTAAGTTATGGGATCATAATTATCAAAATAATCAACGCATATTTTTCTTTAAAAACTCTTGAAATGAATATTTCTATAAAATCATTAATGTTTCTATTTGAATAATCCCTCCTTCTAAATACCTATTTTTATTAAATTGTATTTGATTAGTTAATAATATATAAAATGACTAATATATTGTTTCCCATTATAGAATTTATTTCAGCATTAATTTATTTATTTTATAAATATACATACCTAGAATATATTTTTTATTTATATTAATTTGGATCATCTTAAACTATTTTACCAATGTATATCCATCGACAAGATTACTATTTTGATCTCCTTTACTAAGAAAAAATTTCACTTAGAAGATATAAAATATAGATATAGATATTTTTACATCATTGGTTTTATTTTCTATATATATTTAAATGATGAATATAATTTATTATTAGCTAGTATATTTCAGTTACAAGGCGTACTAAATCTATATATATATGGGGAAATAAATCCTCCATAGTATCAATATAAAATTTATTTAAAAAAACATTATGTCTTTAATTAATAAGGACATTAGCTATAAAATATATCATTATATATTAATTTCAATATTCTATATTACTAAAAACATAATTAATTTCCATGGATTCCATTTTAGATATTTTAGGATAAGGAACTTTAAAATATGATATACAACTTAACAAAATAAATTATTTAATGTTATATTTCATAAAATTGTATATTTTTTACTATAGAAAATTATTTTTCCTAGATTCGAATCTATTATGAATTTATATCAAAATAATAATGCTTTTATATAAAAATATCATTTTATATTATATTTATTCAGTCTGTTGTTCACTATTTTTTTAAAATAATTGTTTCCCTTTTAGCTCAATCATTATATTATTGTGTATAAATAGAATTTAATTGATAAATAATAATTTTTATAAAATTTAATTAAAATCATTAATTAAGTATTAAAAACTTCTATCTCGGTGTAATAATTTATTATTTTTTATTTAATCGATATTGAATTGTTACTTTATATTTTTTGAACATAATAAAATGGTTTACTTTAAATACTAGAAGATATATATATATATATATTTGTATATTTGTATTTATAATACTATAGTAGTAAATAAAATTAATAAAATACTATGAACCACTATGAGATAATAAACAATTTATTTTAGTAATATTATTATTAATTTATTTATATATAAGAAAACTATTTCAATATTTCGAACTAGTTATATTAATAATATATTATAAATATATGGTATTACTTGAATATCGTTTCCTAATAAACATTCCTTATATTGATTGAGTAACCTTGTTGGAATTAAAAGATACCCAAAATTATTTTTTTTATAGATAGTAAATAAGGAAAAGATTATATTAAATAATAGTTTTATACAATACATTTGGTAGATTAAATTTATTTTAAATTTAACATTTTCACATTCTTTGGACTAGTGAATTTGATATAAAAATTGTTTCATAGATATAATTTGTTGTCAATAACACTATACTATCAATTCAAAAAAATCATTCAAGATCTGTAATAATGTCCTTATCCTATCTTCATAAAAATCATAATAAATTTTTTATCATCATAAATTCATTTTTTTAATCAATATATTTACATTTGGTTTGGTAACATTCATGAAATAGATAAAATACCTTGGAAAATTCTTAAATATACCATAAACAAAACAATATCCATTTTTTATTGATGTATTTCTAGTTTTGTTATTTGCATGTAAGAAAATAATTTATAGTGGCTTTCCATCAATGATATTAACCTATAATTATAATTAATATTTAATTCATATGACTCTTATCATACATTTCTCATAGATATAATGAATTTTTTAGACTCATTATAAGAATACAGACACACACACACACACACAGATATATATATATATATATATATATATATATAAAATAATTATAAATACATTCCACATAGCTGAATTTTTTTTAATAATTTCATCTACTTTGAAATATTTGTGGTTTATTAATTTTAGAGAGACATGTTTTAGTTCAATAAAAATATGTTTGTGAAGTTTTTATAATTCTCAATTTGTATCAACCATATTAAAATAAAGTTATTTTTTAGTAATAAATTTATTCATACCTTCCACATCAACATTTTATTTTAATTTTATTACATAATATATAACTCAAGTATACTTAATTTTTTATAAATAATTTTAAAGATGATTGGACTTGTTATTGATAATACAACTTAAATATATTACTTTATTATATTCATGTTTCATATCCATTGATTTTTTTGTTAAAAATCAATTGTATAAATCTTCTATCCAATTTGATTTGATGTTAGATCATAGAGAATGTGAAGTGGATTTGGTTTCAAGATTCATAAGATAACTTGAGTAGTGAAATAAAACGTCATTATATATTTCCATCACTAATATATGTTACCATTGAATCAATCGAGCTTCATTATGTATTAATGCACTACATTCAATGACCCAGAAGTTAATTTTATGTACTTACTTGAATGTTACAATTTTTTTATTATTTATAAATTATAACAAAAGTAATTAAAGTATTTATGACTCAAAACCTGATGTGTGAATAAAATTACAATTTTAACGAGTTTAATCTACACACACATGTTATTATAGGGTAAAACTCCCTATGGGTCTGGGTGATATATATTAATAGAAATTATGATTTTATATAGTGAAAAATTTGTGTGAATTTGAATTTTTTTCATTCAAATCAGGATGTAAATGTTGTTAATGATTTATAGGATTATTAATATTTAATCTAGATATAAAAGGATTTATAGAAAATGATGGGACATGAAATTTTATAATAAGTACAATGAATATAATTTGAAAAGTTGTAGTACTATCCACTAAATATTTAGTGAAATTATATCATAATTATGGTGTTTTGGGAAGAAAAATAGAGCTACTACTACTATTTCTTGAAATACAATGGAATCCATTGGGAGACTAGTGGTTCCCTTAGAAATATTATTGAGACCGATATAGATTTAGGGGGTTATATATTTTTTAAATTTGGTAAAAAATATATTTTAATATCCAACTCTTTCATGTTTAGTTATAAGATGTACTAAGGGAGGTTTATTCACCTAGACTTTATCCATATTAAAATCTCTTTCACTCATCATATAATTGTTTTTCATTGGTACGAGGGTTCATCAGGTAGATTATAGTTAAGTGATTACACTTGAAATCTTCCTTTATTTTTCTCATTGTCTTCTTCTTTGTAATAATTTTTGTTTTATTTTTGTGAAAACGAAATTTATTTCATAATTTGATTATATAGTGGTATAATATATCCATGTGATGGGGTATTCATGTATTGTGGATAGAGTTGGAAAAGATTTGATGAAAACACTCTATCAATTACCATTTTATCATTATTTTATCCCATTGTTTATTACTCTTTTGATTTTTCATGTTTGTGAAAAACTATAATTTATTGAAGTTGAGGAATGTGGGTATTTTATTCATTGGAGGACAATTATTTTAGTAAGAGTATTATTCAAAATTCTATTAGGTTCATCAACATCCATACACCGGTTTATGATTTTTAAATATTTTATGTGATTTTTTAAGGTATAGAAGAATAAACTAATTATGGTTTTTTGGGTTTTTATATCTTAATAGGTACTATGTAGTAGGACATATTATTTTAACTTAACTATATTTTTAAATTATTACATTGAATTCTAGTATTCCATAAATTGTCATAGTATTTTTATTAATTTGGGTTTTTTACTTTTATACTATATATATTATATTCATGTGCAATTATAATTATATTATTTAAGGCTGATTAGAGTCTATAGTTTTGATATTGTTTCCCTATAAAATAGTATGGGCCATTTTTCTTCTTAATCATATATAAAGACTATAATGTTAGGAAAAATTAGTTCAAATTTCAATTTCCTTATTGAAAAAAAATCAGTACCCCATATTACAGTCAGTGTGTATTATATGATTTCAATATTATATATATATATTTCATTTAAGTAATACATTAAAACTATATAATTGGATTAAAATAAAATGTAATGTCTTGAAATAATAATTATAAGGGGAATGTTCTAAAATGAATAAATGGTTTTAAAGAGATACATGACATTTGGGTTGATGGTACATGATTGAATATAGTATGATATTTAATCTAAATTTTATTTTTAAAGAGTTTTTAATGAGATATCTTATGTATGTCTCTAATTATAAAAAAAGTGAAATATTTTACTATATTTTTTTAATTTACTGAATATCGAAAGTGGTAAATTTGGAATACAAATTATTCAAGAGTTATCAATATTTTTTGACATTTTTTTATATGTATTATATTATTTGATTGATAAATTTTGATGAATAATGACATGTTCTTGGATATACATGATACATTCCATTATATTATAGATTGGATGTATTGGAATATGCATTGAGTCCCTTAATATTAAGATATATAATTAGAATTTAAGATGTTTCCTTTAGTATTTGAATAAATCCTAAGTCACTTAATTTTCTTAATTTTATAGAGAGGGGTGTAGGGTTTTAAAAGGTAATTCCAAATTGATCAAATCCAATTGTGGTTATATTTGTGAAGTGATACTTAGGATGAAATGAGACACCATATAATACGCTAAGAGATATTTTATAAATTTCATCATAATAATTGTGATAGTTATATCCTCATTATAATATTATCTCTAAATAATGTTTATGTGAGTATTAAATAACATAGTATTTAGTGAGAGTGCCTTTTAAATAGACCTTAGTAACATAAGAGGGAGATAATGATAGTATTATTAATCTTAATGAATTAGTATGGTCTTAGGGAGTTTGTTCTACTATTATATATATATTTATGGATGAGATTAAGATCATGGAATTTGTTTTTTGTAGGTTCCAATATTAGTGTTCTTAGAATTTTCCATTTGTATAGGAGATAAATCAGAAATATTGATTTATAGCGATAGATGCATTTCAAACAAAACTTGATAATGAATCTAATATATAGGAAATCCATATAATTCCATGATATTACCCAAATAGAGAATAAAGAAAATGTACAACTATAAGGATCATGAATGGGCTTCAAAGGATCCTGAGTTATTTTCCTTGTGGGGTCATATAAATGAATGGTATTTTTACTAGTTGATGGTTGATCCTAGAAATTGTAGTTATTAAGATTGTAATTGATTTAGATAAGATTTTTGGGATTTAAAAGATCTATATGAGAGTGGTTAGTTGGAATTTACTAAATTACATCATTTTATTCCAACGATACAGAAAATATTTTATCTAGTGATTGATCAATGGTAAGGCCATATATGTGGTATTTAAGGTGACTATTTTTAATTGTTTGATCAAATTTATTAATGTTTAGTGCTATTTTTATTCTATAATTTAATTAATTCCATCCCTTATGGTGGTTTTTGATATTTGGGATAAAGTAGGAGCTTCTCAACGGGTAATTTGGCATGGATAGTTTTGATAATTACTCAGGATTTGAGATGAGGTCAAATGTTAGAGATTGATGATATATATTATTAAATTCATGTTTTAACCAAAATTATAGTTTTCCTATTAATTTTTACATAATTTAATAATTATATTATTATTTTATAGTTGGTTATATTCTTCATAACCCTATTTTCTTGTTATTATTTAACAATTCTCATATTCTCGTTGATTACCCTTGTTTGGATTTATTCATATGATGATGATTTCCCTTAATATTTTATTTTTTAGTTACTAATATCAAATAATATAACCATTGATTTATGTGATACTCTAATTAAAAAATTTATTTAAAATTTATTTTAAATGTAATTATAATATTTATTATCATTTAGTGTGAAAATAGTGTGGCTTTAAGAAATTCCTAGTATAAAATGCGTACCTGTGTATCATTAGTAATAGTAATGTTGGATATAGATTATACTTGGGTCTTATGGTGTGAATATGTCTTAAATTTCATGATATTATAAAATAATGATAAAATTTCCTAAATCATGCTTATTAACATGTTCAAATTTGGGTTGAGTGGCTCTTCCTAAAGGATCTTAGATAGTTTAGCTTTGATCACCAATAGTCCATTAGTTGAGGAAAATTGGTGAATCCCGTTGGTTATTTGGACTCATACCCTATGTAAGTACATGGTGTAATATTTAATGTATGTGTGTGAAATTTATGTCTTATATTGTTTTAGGTAGTAACTTGAAGTTGGAGGTTTGGATTAGGATTAAAATTATTATTGATATTTAGGAGTTAATAGAAGACTTTTTTGTGAGATGGGAAAAAGTCTTGTGTATTTTATTTATTTATTTATAAAATATCACAATTATATATGGAAATATGATATTGTTAATTTTTAATTGTTTATTAAAATTTTATTTTTAAAATAAATGAATTTATGCATCACATGGACCTTTTTTTGATATACTAGATTATGTGGGCCTATGGTAGCTCCATATATTTCTATCAATAAATTGTTATATTTGATGTATGGATAAAACATAAAAAGAATTTTTTAACTCTGTCTTGGACCTAGTGGGTTATATTTTAGTTTATATTCTCTTGATTGTTGTATTTGGAAATATTTGTAAGATAACAGCCTTTAACATATATGGTGTCATAACTGACGTGTTGCAGTAATTGGGATTGAGTACTAGGTTTGGTATAAGAGTTAGAACAATATAAAATTTATATTAAATAATTTTATTCTAAGATATAAGTTATTAGAGGTTGGGAAATTATATCTTGATATAGAAGGAAAATAGTGAGAATTCTTAGCCAGCATGGATATAGTTAAAGTCCCTTTTATTTGGGAATATGATATTGAGAGTGAGAAATTTAGGTATGAGTTAGTATTTTTTCCCTTTCTAGGGATAAAATAAATATTACTTGGGTTAAGTCATAAGTCTCATCCTTAAACTTCCTTCTTAATATTTTCATGTGCCATGATAGTGAAATGCATTAGTAATCATAAATACTCTTATTATTTATTTTGATTAACTGTAAAACCATAGGAGAATTCAGAAATAATTTATTCCTTTGAATAATTTATTCAATTTTAACTAAAAAATATTCTTATTTAATAATTCAAAACAATAAATTATATGAAATTTCGGATTGATGAAATTTATTAAATGAATTTTACTATTTTGTTGTCTTAGAATAATGATTTCAGTTTTTTTTTATTTTTTAGAAAACTGATTTTTTAAAAATAGAATGTGTGAACTGCAAATATATTTTAAAAACTCTTTTATATGTTGTTTTCTTCTAGAATATAATATGGATTTTATGTATTGAAATAGAATATAAACTTTAATTTTTAATGTATTTTTTATTTTTAAACTATTTTCTCTTGAAAACCCTGGAAAAATGGTTTCCTAAAATTTGATAGTAAGGCCATGTGTTATGTGATTTTAATAATTTTACAAGACATCCAGGGGTTCAGAGGGTGTGATTAGCATTGGGTAAAATACTTTTTTTGTTTTTTGGGGTTGAAAAGTGATTTGAATTATTTTTCAAATGAGAAATAGGTGTTTTCATAGTTACTATCCTAAACCACACTGAGTGTATCCTCCTACCAGTGCTCTATGTCACGATATTAACCGCTTCAGTAACCTAATTCATAGTTTTCATCCCAAAGTAATTAAATACATTACAAATTAAAATTTATCATGACATGGTGATGTATACACCCATATTATTAGGTACAACACAATGCCTCTAATTTTACAAGTGGGACTCGTATCTCACTAGTATCATGAACTACATGTAGTATAATAGGACGACTATGAATATGTCACTTTGGAATTAGGTCATCCACTTCAAAGGGAATCACATGTTTCGTTAATTATTAGTCCTGATAAGGGATTACATACTTATATGGGTGTTAACAAGGGTATATAAAATTGAAGTTATTCCCTTTAATAATAATGTTCCATAGTTAGTGAGAGAACACTTCTTCCCATCCTTGAATAGAAAATAAATAAGGAACCCAAAACACATGATTTTAATTGGATCACCTCACTAGGAAATATAAAAGTATCAAACACCAATATTATGATAATTTACCAAGTTTTAGAGTTAACGCATTGTCCCTATTGGTTTAACACCATATAAAAAAGTTAAAATTATCTTAAATCTCACTTACAATAATGTTTCACCATCAATCTTGTGTACATTATTTATCTTTAAAAACAAAAACAAAATATATTCACCTCCATTGGTGGAAAACGTTTTCATATCATAATTTTGATTGATGATATACAAATATTTCATTGGATCTATATGTCAATTTTATAAAAATTTTAACAAAATTATGTATAATGGAATAAAAGAATCTCATTTACTCTATGTTGAAAATATTCCATCTCTCTTGAGGGCTTTATTATTCACTTCCTAGGATTTGATCAATGACTAAGATCTTCATATGACATTAAAATATTCTATGATAATAATATTTATATTTTTCCCTAATTATATTTTCAAACAATTTAATATGTTTAAAAAATTATCTCCCCATCCCATACCTTTTCCTCATTGTTTTATGGATTTTAAATTCATTAAAATATGATGATAACACCAAAATTATTGAAAAAAACACCCCTTCACCATTCAAATTTCACGTCCCTATAAAAATATTGTCTAAATAAATATTTAAATTTTAAATTTTATAGAATAACATATCATTTAATATATATCATTTATAAAAATTATTTTATAACCATAATCATCACAGTATAATCATGTCTCTAAGAACTTTAATTATGGTGTGAGATAATGTTTATAATTATTAACCCTATAATCCACTTTAATAAAAGACTTCAGTGAAAAATCACTATAAACATTATAGCATGAATATTTTACCATAATGTAGAGAGCTTTATACATTCCTTATGATTCATCCATACATAAAAAAGTGTGGTATAGTATTTTACTATTATTTAATTACATTTTATTTTCCTTTTAATTCAAATTACAACATCAAAATATAATAACATCCTATAAATAACCATGTTTTAACCAACCCTTCACAATATATATCCAAACAAAAAAATAAATTATGGAATAATTCATAAGGCATAATATTATGGTTTTTTCTCTAGGGCCAAAACCTATCTTTGTATCCTCTAACCTTTATGAATACATAAAAAAAATCCTCAGGATATTTTGAGTATTCTTGAAGAAATTATTTTATCCTTTACAATAAACTAAACCTCAAAATTATTACATAAAATATTTCTAACATGAAACCTTCCAGTAAAATATAAACTTATATTTCATAATAATAAATAGAAAATTGAGTAAAAAAAATGTATATTTTCCTTCATTACCACCATAATTTTTACAGTATGTTTTGAAAAACCATTATTACTCCAAAATTTAGTTTCGAGATAGACATGAGAAAGTTTTTCAAAATATTCTTCCTTAGCTACATAAATAAAATTATATACCTTCAAAAATAAATATCCAAATTTTGTGATATAGTTTATCCATCAATAGTATCACAATTACTTCACGTATCCCTCATACTCATATATTCACTATTAGATAATGGATTCTATTTCACTCTACTGATCAATTTAAAATTTACATTATGACTAGAGAAGAATATAAAATACATTTTTTACTTTATATATATGTAAATTTCTTCCAATAATAAAATTAAATTCCAATAATCCCCAGATTATTTTAGTACATGAGATATGGAAATTTTCATAAATTAATTTTCCATGTCATTTACCTTTCCTTTTTATATGTAATCTTAAAAATAAAATGATTGATAATACTAAAATAACAATTTTTATCTCACATTGACATCACATAGTATTAAGATGGAATAAAAAATCTTATGATAAATATAAATAAGAAATATCAGTCTAAAATATAATTCCTCATTCTCTTAAAATTATGAATAATAATAACTAATTCTAAGTCAGGTGTAGTATAATTCATCTCATAGGGTCTTGTCTTCCTAGAACCCAATACTACAACCTTACTCCCTTGCATAAATATTTATCCTATACCTAATCAAATTGAGTTATAGTACATATTTTAATCATCCAATATTTTATTAATATTCAAAAATATAGAGAAAGTATGTTTGTTATTTAATTCCTTGAATCATACATAGTATTTTTCATTAGAATCAAATAATTATCCTTTATAAATCATGGTTAACATTAAAGAATCTAATTTCATAAAATATTTAATTAATCTTAGGAAATAATTTTTAAATCCTAAATACCTATATATTTTAATTTGTTTTATTTTTTCTCGTAATAAATCATCCCTTTTACCTTCTTAGGATCAAAATTAATTCATTTATCAGAAAAATATTATGTAATAAATGTTTCTTATTGATTACAAAAGTGAAATTATGAGAAAATGAAAAACCAAATATTCCCTCATAATATTTTAAAAATAATATCCTTGAAACATTGAAAATCATCCAGTAATATGAATAATACAATTATGTTTTCTATATACACAAATACAGTGGTATCTATTTATATATTGATGAATTAATTCATTAATGTTTTCAAAAATATTTGGCACATTGGTAAATACATAATAAAGAAACAAAAAGTTATATTGGTTTTATGGAAATAGAAATACATTTTTGCAATGTCATCTTCTTTTTCCCTTTAATGATTATCCCTAGAATAAATCACAATTTAATAAAACAAGGGATATCCCTTAATATAGTTATAAATATCATAATTTTAGGGAAAGTAATTTTTGTAACCACCACTTAGTTTTATTTCAAATATTTAATTATTGAATTCTATAAAAAATCATCATTATTATAAAATATAATAGACATTTCCCATGTAAAACACATGGTTGAATGAACCCTTATTTATAATTCACAAATATTTGTATCATCAACTACAATAATTTCATAGGTGACATGTGATAAATAGTAGTGGAATAGGGTGTATTAGAGTTACATGGTAAACAATAAAATTCCATGTCACTTTTTGTGGTAATATATAAAAATTCTGTTAGAAAAAATTTAGATTTTGATTCACTACCATTGTAATTAGAGGTTGATTTCAACTTCCCTCTGACCCACTCACATTCCCTTAAAAATTATGATAAAAGAGTATAAAACACAAATGAGTGGATATAACCTTCTAATAAGAATATAATTTCATCTCCTTGAATGTGTTTATAGTACTATATAGATATATAAAGATATATATTTTTATATAATAGTTAGTTCAGTCATTAGATCTTTTTATCAATCCTTTTTTATAATTAAATAATAATTTTTCATCTCAATGAATAAGAAGATTCATGAGATTAGAAAATTGGAAATCATAATTGAGTTGGATGAATACATAAGCCAATGATTACTCAATTCCCTTAGTATTGTAGAAATTTCTATATATTACTACATCAAATATATAGGGTCATTAAATTGATTAGATATAAATTTGATTATTAAATATATAATTGTGTATAAATAATACTAAAAGTCCTTGGAAAGGAACCTCTCAGAATCAATGATTTTATATTGGTTTCAAACTCCTCTAATTTAAAATCATTTATTAAGATATTTACTTCATGATTCTATGGTTTTGGAAGACCTCTTGGTTTTTCCTACACACTATACTGTGAGTTTTTTTACAGAGCCTACCTTTAACTATTAAAAAGTATCCTCTAACCCCAAAACATGTATAATACATTGATGAAATTCATTTAAATGAATATCTCATGAAAATTATTCCTTTAACCAAAACACATATACTAAAACCATTAGTGAGGTAAATCCAAATACGTTGACTAATGATTTCATACTCTAATACATCGGAATAACTCTAATAGAATACTCCCCTAAAAATATGAAAAATATTATTTTACATATTTATTTCATAGTTCCCTATACACCCTCTTCATAAAATTAAATTAATATCTTCCTCTAATAAAATAGGAATAAAATTAGTGTTCACTCTAAGTGTTTTCATTGACTAACTCTATTATATCTTTCTTACTAACCATTTCTTCTTATGTACGTAATTTCATAAAACTAATATGAGATAATATCTCCCCCTATAGTCATATATTGAAAAATTGGGCATCATGGTTCTCATTCATCATCCTTATGTTTCTCTTATCCATTAATTAACACCAATTTTTTTGATCTATGCCTCTATATAATAATATATAATCTCAACTATTGCGATCTCATGTGTCCATAAAAAATATATGTTTGATCTTTACCACTCATTATTTTTTATCCTCTGATAAAAATTCAACTATAAATGATGTTGGATTCTATATGTACAATAATGAGGTTGGTCTGCTTTCATTGGACTATATTTATCACTTCTCCTTATAATCACCAAGATATTTTAAAAAATCTTACTCATAAAATACAAATATAGGTTAAATTTCCACATCTTTCAGTCAAATTTGAGATGGAACCATTTAAGGAGGAATAATATTATAATTTATATAATAATCTACTCAAATCCCATAATAACCTTTTAATTCACCATCATGGAGTATAATTTAATACAATATATAGGTGGCATCAAATTGTTTTTCATATTAAGTAATCCCATTACAAATATATTTGTTATAATAAATCAAGAATGTCTATATGTTGAAACATTTAAAATAATGTTACATGAGAATCATGTCACTAAATCTACTTTCATATCTCAATCATGGATATTTAATTGGACACAAATGAAGAAATAGGTCTTTTATTTGCCACCATCATAATTAATAATTATTACATTTCCACCTAGGTGTACATGTTGTTGTGATTATAAACTTTATAGGATTTATAAATTAACATTAATAAGTTTCCATGCATGAGAGATCCAATATATATAACATTAATTGAAAAATAATATATCAAATTAATGTTCCTCTAAACAAATTTATTCATTCGAAACATTACTAAAACAATGATATGAAAATACAAAAATATCCAATAATTTCAGAAACTACATTTTCTAAAAATCATTAATAAAAAATAAACAATTTAAATAAAATTTTAAACCAAGTTTTGAACCTAAAAAATTAATTTAGAGAAACTCCTCTTTTTTCAAAAATTTTAATGGAAACTCCCCTTTTCTTAACTTTTCCATTAAAACAAAACTTTATATACATAACTTACATAAAAGAATAATATTTCTTGAAATTCACTTATTATTTTAAACTTATAAAGCATAAGAAAATCAACAAAAATTATATATAAAAACCTAACATGAGTCATCACCCACATGAAAAAAAATTGAATTAATTTTATCCTAATACTTGGGTTTGAACCATGTTATCACTCATTAACATATAAAAACCAATCCATATACATTACCAAGAATTTTTTTATGGAAGTCATACAACCCAGGGCATCTGAACTACTTTTTAATGATGTAACACACATTTTTTATGTTTTTATCCTTTAATTAATTGATAATTCCCCTAATATTTATATAATATATGACCATGATTATCATTTTCATGATATTGGTATATTTTTTATTTATTTAAAGGCATTAAAAATGTATTATATTTTAATGGTCGAAGTTATATTATTTATAAAATTGTAATGGTGGATCATTGATGTAAAATCCCAACCCAGGTGACACTAATAGTTCCCCAATCAGGGGGTCACATGGCCTCAAGTGCACTTCCCCATATGATAGAGGCTACCAAATAGTAGTTAGGGCCTAAGGTGTGTCTATGGGGAGGATATTTCATCATGTTAGAGTGTATAATGATGGTAATAATCATAATAATCATGTAGTAGAAGAAGATAAAATAACTAAACAACACACATAAGGTAAATCATCCAAAAGATTGTAATAATAAATTATCCAAAAACAACATCATGTAAAATATGATGATAATGTAATGTCTTTAAACAAAATGAAATGAAATAAATATAAATAGGAAACAAAAACAATAAATGTATAAAAATATAAAAAAACCAAAATGAAATATCTTCAGATAACATCACAAGCCTAGTTTGGTCTTATGCTCTCGTACTCCTAAGAAATTATCAACTCAATCATCATACAATGGGCGCTTGACCCGGTCCCTACCTGCATCCATTATGTATTTCTAGTTACTCAATGATGGCTCAAACAGGGTGTGAGATAACACACATTGGGACACCACCTACGATGTCTATAACAATTTCACTTTATGCATTGAATCCAAAGAAGTGTGAAATATATCATAGGTATGAGAGTAATGTAAATATTGTGTCAAAGAATATATGATCCAATCTAGCCAAACCTGGATCCTTTTGAAAAATAATCAAGAAACTGTAATCAAGGTAAACTATAAATTATAAACAAGATGGTGTAATATTGTCTAGTCTAACAACTTTAATAAAAAACCCATACTAGGGATTTTTGTAAATCATTTCAGAAATATCCATAGTAGCCACACTGTGTAGTCAATTGTCAACATACACAATAGCCTATGACATATAATCCAATTTTTGACCATGAAATGATAGATCCAAGGTATAAAAGATGAAGGAATACTAATTGAGTCCATGGAGTATCTCATTAGAAACATGGTAAATACTTTGGTGGAGTCCAAGGATCATGTCCATAGAGCATGTCTAATTTGAGTCCAAGAAATACAGATCCATGAGGAATAAAGGTCCTTGGCATCCTATATAATCAGGACCCAAGGAGTAGAAATCACCAAGTCATCCACTATCATAATCAATACATATCCATGGAGTAGAAATATCCCAAGCATCCAATAGAATTTGGATTTAAGGATATTTTCCAAGGAATCCTCTACAATTATCTATACCTCATAAATTCATTTATCATTTCATAACCAATCACAATCCATGGCTTAGTCCAACTCATTTACACATTTTCCATTCAATAATTTAATAAACTTAACATCATGTAATCACATTTAAAAAAGAAATAACCTTCTCCGAGTCATTCATACAATTCTCATTAAATTTATTAAGGCTCCCAAAAATACATTATTTCTCATAAACAACCAAAATAGTGGTATATCATGGGGAAGATAAAAAAAATAATCCTTAATGGTGGTATGATTTGAAGATATCGACCTCCAATAGTATAATGGCACTTGTGGGAAACCTAAACAGGTAACAAAAATTTATAAAAATAAATTGATTTAATTTTAGTGGAAGCTTTGGAGAGTTCAGCATGAAAAACGATGGTATTAATTCATATAAAACACTTGACTTGTAGGGAAAGCTATATAACACCTAAATTATACCTGTGGTAGAACACTCATCTAGTAATGAATGCTTACTCAATCCGGATAAGAAGAAATCAGAAGAATGGATGGTTACCCTTGAAGTAGGGCATATTAGTTTTCAACAGAATTACTCCATTGATATGAAGGAAAACAAATAACAACACAAGTGGAATGTAGAAATTATAAGCATGAATCCAATGATATGAACATTGATCGATTACATTTTTGTATGGAGAATTAGGAGAAAAGTCTATGATTTGGATTAAAATGACCTCCAAAATCCAAGGAGGATGTCCAATAGAATGAGGTGGAAATTAGATTTAGGTTTTAAGAAATTTTAATGTAAAATGGTCATTTCCCAAATTTTAACTAGGTCGCATGGTTTTTTCACATGGTTGGCCAAACCATGTTCCCCTCAGATCCTCTCTAGGGAACTTGTAGGGTTCATGGACATGGTTTGGAAAAATGTATTCAACCATTTCCACAATCCATTTTCCCCTATCACCCATCACACAACCATATGGAATAGTTAGAAAAACCATGAGATGATCTTCCGTTTGTCCTATGTTAAAAATTATAAGTTTACACGCATGAGCATGTGTCTTGGGTGCATAGTTAGGTTGAAACATGAAACCCTTGATTCCTTGTAAAATTCCCCACACAATTTACTCAGTCCATGTGGCATGGGTCACCCAGTTTCTACTAACCATGCAACTCAATTATTTTTCTTGATAAGTCTAGCTCTAGGATCTGAAGAAGCCCCAAACACCCCCAATACTCACGTGACCTCATCAGTAACATACATTCAGTCAAAATAAAGAAATAAAAAAAATATTTTTACCTCATAAAAAAACAGGGATCTTACAATATTTCCCCTAAAGAAATTTTTCACCAAATTTTGCTTCCATGGGTGGTCAAGAATCATCTAAGAATAACTTCATCCACTAAGAAAGTACATCGGCCTCCCACTCCCATGTATCTTCTTGTAAATGGTTAGGTTGCCATAACACCCATACTAGAGGAACCGACTGGCCTCGAAGATCCTTTGTTCTCCAATCAATAATATTAATAGGATGCTCCTCAAAGGGCCCATCTACCTATAGATAAAAATCATTTGACTGTAGAGTGTTAGAAAAGTATGAGTAATAATGGCGTAGATGCGATATGTGAATGAAATCATGCATGACATAATACCTCTGACATAACTGAAATCAATAGGAGTCCAGCCTAAATCTCTCTATAATATCAAACAAATTGACATATAATAATGAAATATTACCATGTCTCATAATCTATATATGCCTCATTCTTGGTGAGACACATAAAAAACCTTATACCCAACCTGAAACTCTAGAGGTCATCAATTAATATCATCATAAGATTTCGGTCTGGTCTATGCAGTAGCCATATTATTTTTGATCAAATATACCCACTCTAAAGTCCCCTGCGTGAGATGTCATCCGAGTAGCACTACCTGTCCTACCTCTAACAAGCACATAGGCGATCAGTATGTCCTACAGTAAAAAGCCTCAAAATGTTCCATCTATATAGTTTCCAAATAGCTATTGTTCTAGGAAAACTTAAATAGGTTTATATGCCTCTCCCAAGAGCCCCCAAAATCTAGGATGCATGCTCTAATAATGTACTCTAAAACCAATATTGTGCACTCTGACTAGACCTCAGTTTGAGGGTGGTATTCCAGGCTCAGAATCACTTGTGTACCCAATTACATCTGCAAACTCTTTTTGAATTGATATGTAAATAGGGTGTCCCTATATGATACCATGGTTTAAGGAACTCTGTGAAGTTTTATAATCTCACAAATATGAATTATCTCATGATCATCAATTGATAAGGTCTCCCTGATCGGTGGAAAATGGGTGACCTTCATGAGCTTGTCCTCCACAACCTATATAGAATCACTATAATGAGGCGACCTTGACAACCCAATAATGAAATCTATCACAAAACTTTCCATTTACACTTGGTAATCGGTAACTGTTATAAATGAATAGTTGGTCACTAGTGTTCTACATTCACCTACTCTCAAGTGGAACACCTCTTCACAAAACCAGCTACATATTGTTTCATACCTGGCCACCAGTATTGATGGAGGAAGTCACGATGCATATTTTTGATGTCATGGTGCAGTGCCCATGATAAAGAAATAAACTCCTCAATCACCTCCTCACGTATGAAATTAACAACCAAAATGTAACCATGTATGCACAAAATTTAATCCTTGCTCATAGTATAACTAGGAGTCAGGTCCTCACCTGCCACCCTATCCCATAGGACTAGGTCCTTAACATCTGATAACTACCTCATACCCACTCTATCTAGAAGACTGAATGTAACTACTAAGGATGAAATAAAACTCTTCCCTTGGATATCAAACACCTCTAAGTGCATCTTATAAAACAAGTCCCTAATATTCTACTCGATACATGCCTCCTGAACTGCATGTATCTGAGTTCTATTTCTAAGTTCATCAGAAAGTTATTTTACCTTCACAGATGTGTAGGAAATCTGGAAGCCAAAATATTATAGGCCTCCCACATAACTTATTTTCCTCATATTTAAGTCACAGTAACTAATATATAATTGACATTTTTTGTTCTGTGTACACCACAAAATTCTCTCATAGAAAATATTTTATCCAATATCATAATGCAAGTACCACATCAGCAAGCTCAAGATCATGCGCCAGGTAGTTCCTCTCATGTTTCCTCAACTAACGAGACCGATACATCATGACATGCTCCTCCTAAATCGGAAATACTCCAAGATTGATACCTAATACATCACAATACATAGTGTATCTCCCTCAAAACTCTAGCAGAATCAGGACTCTTGCCAAAGTCAGTCTCCATTTTAGCTCCCAAAAGTTTGTATTGCATGTATCTATCCGTAAAAACATCATAACCTTATTAGTAAATCCCAAAAGTTGTGCTTATAATGATGATAATAATTGTATGAAAATTTTATAATATCTAGTTGTCCCTAAGAAACTATATATTTCAAATAATTTATTGGGATTATCACCAGATTCTATAGCTCTCTCCTTATAAGAGTCAATTGATTCTCATGTATTTGATATAATATTACCAGGATGTGAATCTTATCTATACAGAAGTGGCACTTTGTGATCTTAGAATATAAATTATGTTCTATCGATGTTTCCAATATGATATTTATATGTTTTTCATGTTGATGTTGATTGTAACAATACATCAAGATATTATCCACAAATACCACAAAAAAATACTGATAAGTTTGGAAAACTCGGTTCATCAAATCCATGAAAACAGTTGGTGTTTTCGAGAGACCAAACAACATAACTAAATACTCATATAGACCATACTTTCTAAAAAAATGTTTTATGAGGTATGTTTGAAGCCCAAACACATACTTGGTGATAACCTAACCTAAAATAAATTTTTGAGAAAACCAAAGGTCCTCATATCCGGTCAAGGAGATCTACTCTCTATGGAAATGGATACTGTTTCTTAACTATGAAAGAGTATAATTTTTGTTAATCCACACATAGAATGAGGGCTCAATCTTTATTTTTCATAAAAAGGATAGGAGAACCCACGGAAAAGTACTAGTTTATATAAAACCTTTTGCTCTTAAGTCTCGTAGCTACCTCTTAATCTTCTGAAACTATATAGTAGCCATCATATAAGGAGGAATGGATACGAGTAAAGATCCTTGGACTAACATGATAGAGAACTCAAAATCTCTCTTAGGAGGTAAAATAGAAATGTATTCTGGGAAAAAATCTCTGAAATGATTAACCACTGGAGGAAAATATACCTAGTGCATTCCCTGGTCATCCAGATACAAACAAGTAATCTGGGTTGTCATACCGCCTAGACTAAGATGCATGGGTCTGTCTCGCGTCACCAAGACATCCCATTCACCATTATGAATTAAAACTCTACCCTCTGGTGTGGTGAATGTTACCCTTTAGTGATAACATTATATATGTTCATCATAAGAATCTATCATTTCCATCCTGGTTATGACATCAAACCCTATAATCTCAAGGAAAAAAGATCTCTTATAAAGTGACACCTGCCTATCTTAAGGGGAACTCCCTACACTGGAATACACCCTCCATTCTAATTCCCAATAGAGTATCTAGTGTATAACCCCATCAAAAAAATGAACTAACATCTGAATGATTTTTACAATTTTTACAAATGTAAAAATAATAGAAATAGTAGTATAAAAAAGGGGGGATACAAGAGTAGAGGCTAACAAAATCATACCTCTCACTATAGATGACCTGTCATTTTTCTATTTAGGTATAAGACCTATAGAAAATATATGGTCTGAACATCAGTCCTATGAAACAACTTCTCTAATTGGATCCACCCCACTCTACTATCATGGTACAAATGGTGCTCGGATGCCTCAACCATGACCACCACATTGGCTTGAACAACTAGCACTACTCCAGCTCACAAACAGATGTAATGCTATAAATACCACTTCTAAACATAGATTTGGATTTGATCACCTTCCAATAACTACTAGAGGAAAGGTCCTATAGAAAGGTTGAACATGTCCTATCCTACTGCATGATCAATACTTGACTGGATCTTGACCACATTTGTTCCTCATAATTTACTTCCACCCACACTGATGACAGAAGACAACACTACCATCACTAATATCTTGGTTGGTATTTCCCTCACTAGAAGTATCAAAACTGGACTTCCTACTAGATATTGTTGAACCACTAGGTCAAAAGGATGAACGTCCCTGATCTTAACCCCTATCTCTCCTTAGGGTTCATTTGGAAATAGATCCTGATTCACAATCTCTGTAATAGTGGTCAATGAAAACATGTTTAACTATGATCAAACTTTATGCTTCATACCTTCCTCGAAGCATCTCACCCTCGATAGATCCTTAGTAAGATAAATTGGAAAAAGTGGTGAATCTCTATGAAGAATCGTGAATAATCCATAACGATCATCACTCCCTGCTCCAGACATATAATCTCACAAGCCCTTTTATCTCTCATGGTCTCAGGAAACAATTATTAATAAAAACTGGATTAGAAATGATTTGAAACCATATCCCAAATCATATCATCCAGGTTAAAAACATCTCACCAGTTCATAGCTTCTCATCAAATAATTAATGTTGTGATCCTCACTATCCTCTCAGGAGGTGTCTCGTGATTCTCAAATATAGAAAATATAGTCTCAATACACAGCTCAGCATCCTTTGGACTTCCATTACCAAAACATATGGTTGGATGCTTCTACTATAACACAAGAGGAATCTCTTCTATAGATGAGGTAGGAAACATGGCTCCCTAAATGTTCTTCATAAAGCATATGAAACCCTTGTAGAACTATGAATCAACAACCATATCTAGTATAATCACTGGTAATAAAACTGGTAGTAAAGGAGGTTCTACTGGAGTCTCACATCCCACCACCTTTTAATCATGGTAATAGCCACCCTTCTGGAACATGACTGGAGGCTTTCGTGGTGGAATCTATCTATAATGTCAAACACATGCCTCATAAAAGACTGATAATGAGAATATCATAGATAAAATAATAGGATGGGTCAAATCCTTCATATGAAAAGCCACACCCCTATAACTACTCCAAAATCTAAGACTAGGTAATAAGAACTATAATAAAAATCACCAGAGAAACTACATACTATTCACTCTGAAGTCGGTTCAAGGTCATGTTCTATATTTAACAATTTCAATTTCATTTAAATTCATATAAATATACAACTATCATTAAATGGTTGAACCAAATGGGTCACCACTTTTGACCCATAAGGGCCTATATACCTCATTAACCAAAGTGTAGTGTCCACTTAATTGAAACCATAAAACATTCTAGTCGATGCAACCAATGGTCTATGACTCAACGTGCTATAATTGGATACTTACAGGGTCAATGGTAGACTATACAGGAAAACACTATATAGGTTATGATAGGCACTCTAAGTACCAATTATATTTCTCAATTCCCTGAACAAATAATTTATCAACCAATATTTATATCACTCAAGGCACATATAATAATGTCATTCCGTCAAGAAATGCATCCTATATGGCATGGTATAATGAATGTCATGTGAATTCCAACAGGTGACTAAAATGATGCATGATACGGAATACCCTTATCTCATCGAGAAATAGTAAAATCCATAATTATGAGGAACATCACACATCAAGTGTGTCACTCAATGGTGGAATAAAATCACCTGTAATAGGAAAATTCTAGAAAAAAATGTCAAGTTCAGGGAAATTTAGTTTTTTCATGTACATAGTTCGGTTAATCCTAGGCATAGTTTATTACCAGATTCTAACAAATTCTTAATCTCTAGCCTATTTTCTCAAAACATTAATACCATAAAAAACTAATATAATATGAATTTATAACATCCTGACCTAGGTGGCACTAATGGTGAGCTGAGCCAATGGGTCACATGACCCCAAGAGCACCTCCCTATATGCCAGAGGATGCTAAATATCAGTGAAAGACAGGGGTGTTCTATAGGGAGAATATACTTCCGTGAAATAGTGTATAAAATAAGTATTAATTATAAAAATCATATAGAAGAAGTAGATAAAATAACCGAACAACACACATAAGCTAAATTATCCTAAATACTATAATAATAAATAACCTAAAAATAGTGTAATGTACAATATGATGATCATGTCATGTCTCTATACAAAATGGCATGTAATAAATGGCAATGTGAAATCAGTAAAATACATGAATCAAAATACTAAAATACCAAAAATAACTATCTCCAAATAGCATCATGATCCTAGCTTGGTCATGTTCCCCATTCTCCTAATCAATGAACAAGTCAAGAATCATATAGTGGATGCTTGTCTCAGTCCCTACCTACATACATGAAGTCTATCCAGGTAGAAAACCGTGGCCCAAATAGGGTGTGAGATAACATTTAGTAGGACACCACCAACATTACCTATATAAAATATTTTATTTGTATAAAATCCTAAGAATTTTGTTATATATCATTGGTATAACAGTAATGTAAATAGAGTTTGAAAATATATATGATTCAGTCCAGCCAAACAAGGATCCCTATGAATAATAATCAAGCAATCGTAATTAGGGGATACTATAAAGCATAAAAAAGGATGTGTGGCATTTATCATCTGTAATCAAATACCCATATTAGGGATATATGTGAAGAATATATTAAATGTACACAATGTCCATGCTATGCAATCAAGTTTCAACATCCACAATGGTCCATGCCATATAATCTAGTGTCAGACTTTGAGGGGACTGAGCCAACGTATAAAAGACCAAGGTATCCTTATCATTCCCATAGATCATCTTGATGGAAACTCATTAAAGACTTGGGTGGAGTCCAAGGAGAATGTCCATAGAGCATTTCCAATACAAGTCTAAGATATCCAAATCCCAGGGGTAGAAAATTCCTTGACATCCTACAGAATCCGGATCCAAGGAGTAGAAATTCACAAGTCATCCACTACTATAATCAATACGAATCCATGGATTATATATGTATATGGTATAAAATGGAATCAAGATAAAAGGATATCACCCGAGTAATCCAATTCCATTTTCAATAATTTAATCAATTAATTTATCATTTCATAACAATTCACAATTCATGAGTTCATCCATCTAATTTCCACATTTTCCATTAAACAATTTAATCGATTTAACATCATGTAATCACATGGAAATAAGGAATAAACTTATTTTAATCATTCATTGAATTCTCATTTAATTTTTTAAGGCTCCTAATAGAGTTGGTGACCACCCACACACCCAACAACATTGTATATCATGGGGAAGATACAAAAATACACCTTGAAGGTGGCCTATTTTAATGTGATTAACCTCTAAATGTATAATAGTACTAGTGGGAACCTAAACAGGTCCCAAACAATTAAAAAATACATTAAATTAATTTTATGAGAAATTTTAGAGTTTTTGGCAAGTGGAACAATAGAAAAAATGATGTTAAAATACAAAACCTTGAGGGAACGGTATATACAACCTACCATATACCTAAGGTAGAACACTCATCCTGTATCGAATCCTAACTTGATCTAGATTGTAAGAAATTGGAAGAACATAATATTACCCTAGAAATTGGGCATATTAACTTGAACCAGAGTAACTCCTTTAATATGAAGAAAAATTATGAAAAACACAAGTGAATGTAGAACTTATTAGTGTGGTTCCAATGAGTTGAATATAGTTTGATTCCAAGTCAAGATGAAAAATCCAGAGAAAAACATAGGATTTTTCTTTACAGGATATCCAAAAACAAAGAAGGATATCTTCTGGGATGATGATGAAATTATATTTATGATTCAAGAAATTTTAATGGACAAACGACCATTTACTATATTCTAACTAGGTCACACGATTGGACTAACCATGTGCCAACTGTGTGACCCTCACTGCATCTCTAGGGAATCTGCACGTTTTAGGTGAACAATTTGGAAAACCATGCGATGAACCTACCATAAGCCACTATCCCCTATACCCCTCACATGGTCATGGAGCACGGTTAAGCTAAACATGCACCAATCATGTTTTTTGGCTCCTGTAAAAATTTTAGGTGGCCATGCATAGACATGTGGCCCTGGGTGCATAGTTAGGGTGAACTTCACGCCCCCTGATGCCTTGTAAGACACCCCTCAAGGTCTCCTCAAACCATGTTATCTAGGTCACATGGTTTCTACTAACTTTGCGACTCACTTTTTTTGAAATGTTAGGCTCTAAGATCCGAACAATCCCTAAAACCTCTCAAAACTCCCATGGCCTCAAATTTCATTTACATGAGTTCAAAACAACTAAATTAAACTAAAATTAAAATATCCATAATTCATATAAAAACTTTGTATATGATACTTGATTATGTATATTTTGATATGAAGGTGATAAAGGGTTAAGGTTAGGTATAATCCATGACTCGATTCATAATGGGTGAGATCCACTGCATGGTGGATTTTGTATCCATTCATAGTTGATGAGATCCACTATAAGGTGGACCATAATGTCCTTCATGGAGAAAAAGAACTATTACACGATGGATCGTGAATTCCTCTACAAATGACCATGATTCACACATTCAAGTGTTAAATACAATTTCATAACTTTGTTAGTACCTATGATTATTAGGTCTTCCAAAAAACTATTACATTTGTAATGCATACTAAGAATCATAGTTTTTGAATGATTCCTCATGAAACACTATTTTTATGGGTGTAGATATAGTAGATTATTAGTCGAATATAGGAAGTGATGGATATATATTTCTATCATATCACTTAAGTACCTAACACCTCATGATTTTTATGATATAATAGTTCAATCCACAGGATATATAATAAAATCCTATAAATTAATGAAAATAATTTCCACATAGTTTTTATATTAAATACCAAGGGGAAAATGATTTCTCTTTACAAACCATCCATAATAAATCCAATAAGAAATATAAAAACAAGGGAACATTTAAGAATATCAAAGAGACAATGGAATTAATAGATTTAGGAAAGAAAATTCTATATTTTACCATGATTAACTATTAAGAGAGTTTAATATATAATTTGATCTAAAAGAATCTCACTCATATAGAAGAAATTATTAAGTTAACTCATTAAATTTGAAGTGATCCTACTAAATCAAGGTATTTATAGAAGTTTTTAATAGAGGGAATAATCCTCAAGATTTTTTTTAAATATTACCTTTTTAACTTATCCATTTCAAAGGTTTATAAGTTTTCATTCATGTTTCTCTATATTACTTCAGGCTCTACTATGTACTATGAACTCTATATAAAACAATAACCACACCTAGTTTTTATCCATAATGGGTATAAATATAGAATTAAAGTAACTATGTTTTAATTAATAACTTATAATTTACTTTTTTTTATTATAATTGATTGAGTATACGTGGTATTCGTGATATTGTTGTTTTTAATTTTTCTTTCACCTATTTTTGTTCATGAATTAATTTTTTTCATAAATAAAAATATTTTTTTCTAACATATATGATGGTATGGTGTGGTAGGGTAGTGAAAAATTTGGTACTCCTGATCATGTTGATGGAAAACAATGCTGATTGACTTCACTATTTTAGGAATTCATTTCTATAGATTTGGGGTTTTTTATGTAGTGATATCTGTAGACTTGTGTGATTGTTGGTGGTTGTTAATTTTCCCCTATTTTCATAATAATTGACAATTATTTATCTAAGATTATAATTAATTGGTTCCAAATAATAAAATCAATGCAAGAATGAGAGATCTGGGATCCTGTATTATCTTATAAGGTATTAGTAATAACATGAGGTTTCTTTGTGTGTAGTGATGAAATCGAGTGAAAACCTATCAAGTATCATCCCAATATATATTCTGTTGAAGTTTTAGATTTTTTATTCAATTTATTCTTTCACCACATTATAACCCAATCCCAAACCCTTATTTCATTATTTCTAAAAATAATAAAAAGAAAAATGGGAAATAAAAAATAATAATTAGTGATTTGTATAGATTTTTGAAAATCCAAGCACTCTTTATTTTATTCTTTATAGTATAAATTATTTATTATTTTTATTTTACTTTCATTTATTTTATAGTCTTTTTCAAAATAGGTATAAAAATATCTGGCATTCCATTCTCTATATAATGTATATTTTTACTTCATGGATGAAAAAATTGAGGGATATAAAACCACATTTCATAAATCATTTTTTTATTTTATTCCAACTAAAATATAAACTTATCTATCTAGACATAAAATTACATATTTATTAAAAATATGGAATGAAATTTCTTTGAATAGATATCAAGACACTACACCCTAGGAATTTTATTTTGAATAAAATCTTTATGATCCATTGGATAGTTCTAAAATAACATACATTCAAGTGGAAATTCTTGTGAAATAAGGGTATATAATTGATTCCTTATAGAGAGATGATTTAAATTTAATTTAAACTTTCGAATTTTTTTAATACTGAAATCCCATATAATATCTCTATTATTTATATTGTTGATTTTAGTAAACATTTATAGACCTCGTACTTTGATGAAAAAGAGGATGAAATTCAAAAATATTATCTTTAAGGGATGTCCCAAAGATCCACTATATTCTCTAATAAACCGTTTTATCAGGATAATACTGAAAAAACATGTTTATACACTATAGATATATTGATCAACTATTAACTCATATTATTATAATTTTATTGTGAAGAAAATGAAATATGATTTCTTTAATAGTATATTACAGACTCACCGCCTATATTAAATTCCCTTGTATATTTTCATATCAAAGAGGACATATTAGAAGTGGATACATTCAAAGAGAGAATGAAATATTCCAAGATTAGTGTGATAAATATTTAGAATCATGAGGAATTTGGAATAATAATGGAATAAAATCTGTAATAACCTACAAAAGAGGAATATGAAAAGTTTATTTCTTTATTTTATAAAAAATACATAGTGGGCTATATTGTACCACCTATTAATGTTGTAAAAAAAGATACCCATATATTGTTCTTCTTCATCAATGAATCATAACTACCTCAAGGAGACATAATAGTATTAGGACACATATTTCATAGCATATAGGTTCTTTAAGAGGTATATTTATAAATATAATTTTAATTGGGAGTGATTATTGAATAACTTATGTGATTGTAAGATATGGTGGTTCCAACCCAAAAAATCCTTTTCCACCTTCAAACTCAGGACGAAAACTCATACTATAAAATAATGATAAAATGAAATAGATTTATACCATGGTGTTTTTAAAAATAATCTATTAATTATCTCTTTTCAATTTCAAAGTTTTGATTTTTGTAATTTTAAATGTAGTTATTATTTTTCATGAAATTTTGTTTAAAAAATGCATGAATAATATATGTTTTTATTCAATGTATCTAGAATGCCTTAGGTTGTATCTATTTTTTATATTCAATAATGTGATTTCTATAAAAATATTTTAAAATAGAGATAAAATAATGGATTAGCTCAAATAATAAAAATTAACAAATACTTTATGTGAGAGTAGGATTTGGTATTTAGTTTAGGATTTTTCTTTTCATTTAATTTGTTTTTATTTTAGAATACATTAAGATAAAAATAAAAAAAATACCTTTTGAAATAAAACATAAATTTATATTTTAGTTAATTATTATAGTAAATATTTATATGATTATTGATGTGATTCATTCATAAAATATCATTTTTAGCATTAAATGTTTTTTTAAAAACTTATGTTTTTCTCATGTGATCACATGGGTTTTTATTCATTTCATAAATAACATATATATATATAATATATATATATCTATATATAACATATATATATAATCATCATATATAGATTATATGTATATATTAACATATCACACATTAATATTAAAATTTATATTAAATTATATAAATAGACATTAATATAACGTCTTATTATTTATAAAAAGAAATGAACTAATTTTAATCATAAAAAATAATTTTTTTACAAATAAAGTAGTGATGTGGTGACAATCATAATTTGATTAGTAGAAAATAAATATTTTTAAGAAACACTATTTTAATGATATTTGGATAATATATAGAGATTAAATAATAGAAAGAACCTATAAATAATATTTTTATGGACATGGAATTAAAGTCCCAGACACTATTAAATTAAAAAGGGTATATGAAGGCTATCTTTTGAGAACAATTTCATAACATAATCTATAAACTTTATCCATATGGTTTATATTATTTTTTCACTCACACAGATTTCTTATATTCATCACTTGACATGTTTTTAAACTTCAAATAATTATAAAATTGGAAGATATATATATTCATAGATCATAGAGATAGTCTGGGGATAAAAAAGTATTACTATAATTATATGTCCAAAATAAATAAATAATAATTGATTTTAATGGATCATAATTTAAAATGTTTTACGTCATGTTTTCTAAGTTTCTAATTATATCTATATATTCCTTATTGACAGAAGTGATGTGATATACCCAGTGAATTACATTTTATTTTAATGAAATTTATGAATGAAATAATATGTGAGGACATTTAATTTTAATTTATTGAATTGAATAAAAAATTAATTAATTATAAAAGCATTGGAAACTAAATTTTCCTTTAATATTATAAAATATTTTACATTTTGATTTTTTAAATATATATTTTGAAACAAATACGATTTATTGAGAAAACATGGTAGTATATGAGTTTCCCTCCAAATTATTTTTCATACATAAAAAATGAAAACATTGTGTTATATACCAGGAAAAGGGATATATACAAGTAATCTGACTTTTGAAATTTGATATATATATATATAGGAAATCTGACTTATGAAATAAAAATATAAAACATAAATAACTTTTCAATCAGAAAAAGAGACATATATAAGAAAAGGCACTTTGAAATACTCGGTTTTTCAAAAAAAAATTATGTTTAAGAAAGGGCCTAATTTTTTTTTAAAAAACTGAAATCTTATAAAAGATATAATGTAATAAATATTCATTATGCTCAATAAAAAGAACAAAAAATATTGAGTGTATGAAATATTATTTTTTTAAAATAAATACTAAATAAAATAGTAATAAATTCCTTTTTACAATTTAATAAAAACACTATACTTGAATGAAGGAGGAAGTTAATATTATTTGTAAACCCCAAGTAATGATTACATAGAAGAAAAAATAAACAAAAATAAAATTGTAACATATGTTTCTAAATAAAATAAATACTTAATGTAATTTTTATTTTTCCTAGAAATAATGAATGGTGTTTTATTTTAAAGGTATATTTGATAATTTCTCCCATTTTCTATTAATATAAATTTTTATGTATGAATACATTCTGTAAAGTTCAATATAAAAACTTTTAAAAGGAATTACTATTTTAAAAAAATGTTAAATAAATGAAAAATGGCATTACATCAACTAAAATATATCCTTCTTTATAGGTTATGAGTTTATAGATTATATAAGAACATTGACATGACATTGTGATTGGTAATCCATTTTTGAAAAGAAAATTATATCAACTAAAAAATTACCCTATACCTAGTTTTTGAGTTTATAGAAGTAAAAATATTTAATTAGTGATTTTGAGTGGTAATCAAGTTCAGATAATATAATATATTAGACGGAATTTCATACAATCCAGCATTTCAAACCAAATGCATGAATATAATAAATATATATATATATAACATAAAATTGAAATCCTAGAGAACCTACTATTTGAATCCATGTTGACCTAAAAAGTATAGGACATTATAATATATTTCATAAATGTTTATTAAGGTTTTATTAATGATAATAATAAATTCAAAAATTTAGGGAGTAAATTATCAATGTAAAAAATATTTTGTCTTCTCACATCCAGATGCAGGAAATTATTTTTGATCGATTCATCCTGATCCACCAATTTATTTCATTCCACATTAGGCATTATTGACATTTAAATTTCTAGAAATTAAATTATTATTAAAATTATAACATTACGCCCTATAGAGGCGTAACATATAAGCACTCATATTACATTGAAACTAAGCCTCTATCAATGATATTTCAATTTAAAACTATCCCTCTATATAGGATATGATTTTATAGATTTAGTAAAAAAGTTTAACATGAGAATTTTAGTGACAATAAAGTTTTATAAATATAATTAATTAAATAGAAAATTTGATCCATGTGATGGTTATGATTTTATATATTATGTAATAAAATTAAAAATTATATTTCTAGAGCCCATCATGTTTTCATAATATAATCACTAGGAAGTACATTCTTGGAAAACACAATTTCAAAACCTAATTCATCAATAGGATGTAAAAAGACCATATTTTATTTCTATTTTTTCAAGTTTTATATAACCAAACATAGATTAAATTATTTTTGAAGATAGTTTACTCGAGTGGATATAATAATTTGTATGAAATAATGAATTGACATAGTTAATAACCAGTTATTTGAATCCATGTAGTTAAAAATATTATATGACCTTATGATAAATTTATGATATAACCATTATGGTTATATTTAAACTAATTATAAAAAAAATTATATTTCAAATTAAAAAAGTTAAAAAAATGTTGTTTTACATTATTTTATTAATGAAACATTTATTTTTAGTTGATTCTATAACTATAATCATTTAATTTTTTTTACACTTTACACATCATTGATGTTTCAATTGCCACAATTTAATTGTATATTATAAATATAAAAATTGACCATATAGAGTAGTAACAAATAAATATCCATGTTATAAGGTATTCGAAATGATAATTTCTAAGTGATGTGCTTGAAAATGTTATTTAATACGAAGAAGAATTGGCCAAGTTAGAAAAGAATTTATACAATACGTGAAAATAATAAAATAAGGTGATATTAAAGGCATCAGAAATGGTACATTAATTTTATACATATCACAACATGTAATTCCTGAGGGACCCCAAATGAATTCTTCCATAATTTTAAAATATCGGTAGCTATTTAAAATTAACATTTCTATTAAATTGTATCCATGAAAATAATCGAGAAAATCTTGTAATATACATTTATTCAGAATCTTAGTCTAATCCAAATATTAAAAAATAATTTAGATAATCCAAAAAATTATTTGAGTTTTTTATTAACAACCACAAAAGAACATGAGAATTTGTTCTAAAAAATTGAATAAAAGGTTATTTTGAAAAAAATAATGTAGAACGTGTTAAGTCTCTACACTTGATATAAAAATAAATAAATTATTTTCGAAATTAAAAATGAATATATAAATATATATTTATATTAATAAAAAATAATATAAAATAGTATAATGTATTTTCCTCGGTTGATTGTGTGTGAAATCATGATTTTGTTATGGAATAGTAACATGAAAATTATTGTATGTAGTATGATATCACAAGCTAAAATCCACCAAAAAATCCCTAAATAATATCAAATAGTTGGTCTATATGATATATTATTGGTTCTAATAAACTGATAATGATTTATTTTGGATAGAAATCTTGATAGTGCTATTAATTTTTATGTAGAAGTATTTTAATCATTAAACTATGGTTTTGATAAAAAAAAATTGACTATAATCGGAGTCAATGGTATATTTATTTAAATACATTATTTCAAGGAATTTGAGTAGGTAATGTCAATTTTGAGGAATGAACATATAAAACAAAATAATATTGAAATGTAAACATTATAAAATAGTTTCACCATTTTAGTAGCCAAGAACATGTACTAAAATCTAGTTTTGAAATACCGATCTATGCATTAAATTAAGAGGCATGATATATCAAAATTTCATAATTTTATTTAATTAACAATCATGAATCTACCTATAATTTATCTTTATAACACGAACTAAAGTAACATTATGACTCTTTGAAAATTAATTTGCATGCTAATATTCACCAAGAATAATTGTATACATTTATGGAAATATAAATACATAAAATAGTGGTTCAAAAAAATGAAGTAATGATAAATACACTTCTAACTGAAAATTTCACAAACCATCCCACAAAAATGTACCCCTTATATATCCTGAATGAGAGAATGGATACTGTAACTACCCGAATCTCATCTATAATTGGCCCTGAGTTGGTGACTAGAACTGAGAGTATAATAAGCATACACATGGGAGGTGTTACTCTCTGAGAGAACATTCTAAAGAGAGTGATAAGATAGATACACCAAACAACACAATCTTACAGACACACACACAGAGAGATATATATATATATCCCATGTTAATCGAATAAATTTCATATAGTATAAAAAACTAAAAAGGAAACCACAAGTATGAAAAAGTTAAAGGCGATAGTGATCAAAAATCCTAAACAGATCCTACAAAACCACAAGATAGAAATATTGATCCCATTATCTAACCTACACTTTTGGTTTTGAAAATAGTTTATACATACATGGGGTGAGAATAAAAATATACTCATAAGGATCCCTCCTAAAGCCTATCTTGTAAAAGATAAAGAAAGTGTGCTAATGAACAATGAACAATAACAGAACTAAATCATCATCTAAATAGGTATACTAAGTTCCCAGCCTCACCATGGATAACTCTCACCAAGTATTTCATACAAGATATCACATAATATAACAGTAATGAATCAAGGTAACCCATATCCTACATCCCCACTAGTTTTCCGCTATTCCCTACCTTCACACATCTTAAGCCATATCTCTCTAAAATAAGTCATCTCATAGACACCTGGGTTAAGTAACCCAACATGAACCTTATGCATCAAATCATAACATCATCCCGTATAAAAGTATTATATTGTAACTAGGTAGTTTTTATGATCCTTCATAGCCTGTATGACATGTATCATACATCAAGTATTATACCACAAGCCATCACAACCCATACACCAAGTAAGGAACCTCAATACATCACAACCTATAAACCTTAGTATTGTACTAACCATTTAGATACTATATATGGGGTCCCATGCGTGTGAAATAACCCTAATCCATCACATCCTTCTACACCCATATATGGGGAAAGTATCTTCTATGAATATAATCACAAATAACAACTAGTATAAGAGTGGATAGCGAGAGGGGGTTGTCATCCATCTATCCTCCCACCAGGATGTTGGGGAAAACACCCTCCCATAGTCTACTATGTTCCAGTTTCCCTATCCAATAATGGAGGGGTAGTGTATGAGATCAAAATTAATAAAATATATAATATATCTCACAATTAAACTGTGGTAATAACCTAGTGTTGTACTAAATTTCAACTAACATCACTCAGACTCCAAGCATACACTACTAGGACTAGATTTACTATAAGCACAAATTTTTTTAATGAGTTACATTATTATTTTATTTCATCAAAAAATTAAATTTAAATTAAGTAACTCATTAGACAATAATTAACCACCAATATTATTCTAAATTACATTACTTTAATCATTAGATTAAATTCCATACCCTCCATTGATAATCTAAACCAATACCACGGTTTATCATGAATAACACCCTTCGAAAATTTTCATTCCATCAACACTAACCCCATGGGTTAAGAATTTATTAAACCTCATTAAAATCATCCCATAATCCAGGTAATATGGAAAAACCATCCTAAGTTACCACAAAGAGGAAATATTGAACCAAGAACATCCATCTGACTCAAGTAGCGGGGAAAGGAATGGAGATAAAACAAGAAACCTAGCTATTGGAAATTAAATATATTCATTTAAAAAGATAATCCATAATTATCATGTAAATACTAAATCCAAACTTAAACTAATTGTATCATCTCTAGTGCCATCCCAGACACACACATGCATATCCTAATGCATCTCACTATCATAGGAATCAACTACTACCATAACATTCAGGCCACCCCACCCTATATCACATCATACATCCCAGGATCATATCAGACAATCCATCCCAGGATCATACAACCAATGCTCAAAACACATCACAATATCACATATATAGCACATAAAAAGGAAGCAACCCAACAAGCATAATCAATAAGGAAATCTAGTCCCTAAAACGAGGAATCTATTCTATTCATGTAGATGAGCTCTAACTACTCCAAACACATAGCACCCTTCCTTCTCAATAATATGGGAAAATCAGGCTCTAGAAATTATATTTATCCAAAAATAAGGTTTTATTCCTTCTTGAATGAACTGATTAATTATTCATTGGATAAAACTATAAGTAACCAAATGCATCAATCTATAACATGATACTAAATTAAGTAAATAGTGTATTTAAACATGTTTCCAAGCATGCATTCTAGTTTCAATAAAGTTTTTGGAAATACAATTCATTATCATGTCTTTAATTATTTTCATCAACAAGAATTAACATGATTCGCATTCTTCAAAAAATTCCATCAATACATGGAATAAAATATTCAATTAAACATATAATCATCTTCAATTTGATTATGTTAAAATAATAACAAACACTATATTAATTAAACAGGCACATTCATTATCTAGTAAATTAATTATCAATTAAATATTTCTTTAAGTTATTTATGATTTTCCAACAATAAAAACATGATAAAATGATCATAACATCATTATACATAAGAATATAATTGATCACACACTAGTAAAAAAACATAAGGAAAACTATTATCACTATAGAAAGAAATGATAGACAATAACAATGCAATTATTTATTAATATGCTTCTATCTTCATTAGGATAATTTATTTTCCATCCAAGGGGATAAACCATTCTAACATTACGATTTCATATAAATAATTAAGAGATGCAATAAATACGCTACCTGGAAGAAGAAGCCTCACACAACTCACTACACAAGAAAAGGGTACTCACAAGTTGGAATCATTGTGGGATGAAACATGTGCTAATGGAAGCATTATTCCATGACTCCAAGGTAATAATTTAGAATTCTGAACCTCAAGAGGAAGAAAACAGGAAGAAATGAATGGAGGGACCTTTTTTTTGAGTCAAAAGATATGGGACGATCTTAATTTTTATATCTCAAAATATTTAATTCTAAATATTACAAATCTCATTATAATCTCAATGAAAGGATGACTTTACAACATTAACCATCTTAGAAAATCACAAATAGAATTAGCCATGATAAATCATCCATTAAAGGCCCTTAATTCATGCTATAGAAATACCCACGTGACTTTTTGCACAAAACTGGAAAAAATCTACATGGGTTGAGTTCACGTAGCCAAAATCACATTATAGAAAAAATCCCCACGTAGTTGTTTCCACATATCCTATTCATGTAGATGATCAATCATGTAGTTGATCACTCGTATATCTGATCATTAATGTTGTTGAATGCCCACTTAGCCAATCCACATAGTCGATCACACACATAGTCGATCTCTCATGTATCTAATTGCTCACGTAACTGATCCACATAGCTAATTAAACCACATTGTTGATTCAAATAGTCGATCCATCAAAATAGATGATTCATGTAGCCAATCACTCACATATACAATTTCTCAAGTACCTGATTCACATATCCAATCCTTCCACATAGTTGATCTCACAAAATAGAGCGATCCATGTAGTCAAAGGCTCCACATTTCCAAATCAACTGACCATGAATAAGACTATCACCCATGCCATGAACCACAAATTCATGATGTGAAACTATTACATGTCTTAAATATTACCTAATTACAATTTTTAGCATCTAAACACCCCATACCTGATTTAGGCCTCCTACATGAACCACAGGATTTGGAAACACACACAGGGACTAAGTAGACAGATCTAGGCCCTTACATCAGATACCTCTCAAATATTTCTCATCCTCGAGAATCCAAAACAAAACATGGGGATAAAAAATGGGTTCATTTTAACATCCACCCCATGAGATACCTATCAAAGATCTTACCATCAAAGGATCTTAACCACATCATTAAATAAAAAACATATAAAACCATGAAACACAAATATATGTCTCCTAAACACTCACTTGGGGGAGATAACTATCAAACTATAGTAATTTTACCAATCACGACCCAGCCCATGCTGGGGTTCATACCACAATTACCCCAAGACCACCTTCATAGGATAGAGGGTGTCGATAAGTGCCAAAGGCGCAACAAACTCAGGGAGGCCTTTTCCTATGAACCTATACACACACACACAGACACATCCATCTCAATGAAATAGTGTAGAGGAAAATGAACAAAATATAAAACAGTACAATAAATACACCAAACATGCATGAACTACTAAACAATACAAGTACGACACAATAAACTGAAATGGAAAAGGAAAAAATACATGACTAACAAGAAAAGTACCAAAACCTGGTAGCAACTGAAAATTAAAATAGCTAAGAGATCCCTGCTCCTGGAACCCAAGCTATGACCACCGTACATGGTCCAAGCACCTATATCCCTATGCTCCTCTAAAGTCAAGGTCAATATATTCATATTTTACATAAGGCATGACACGTGTGGGAAAATACCATGTAATAGTGAGTATAAAAATACATATTAGGATGCCTAGAAAAGGAGAAGGGGGAGTTATAAGAGATACTATGGAAAATAAAGCAGTAGATAAGACTATGTATATTAAAAGGATTGCATCTCAACCCAAAAATAGAGTGAAGTATGCTCATCCAAGCACATGTAGCTAAAAATACTGAGAATATGAACTTCTAATCGAGTCTTTACTACCTATAGTAGGAGAGTAGACTCATCCAACTACGAGAAGGTAGATGCAGAAATCACATGGCGTACCCCACGAATCTTCAACTCTCCTGAAAAGAGAGTATCAAAAACCTAGAGAGTGGATACTATAAATAGAATATATATATATATATATATATATATATATATATATATGCTCAGTCAAAGAAACCCAATCAAGAGAGAGTAATTGGATCTTCATCTCACAACTCAGCCTAAGAAAGTGAGTAGCCCAAAGTCCCAGAAGTAACCACCATCAATGCTTAGGATCCCACACGTCTTCCCTGAACTACAAGTCTAAGGGACTCAGTCACATCACCTTGATACTATCCACTCTGGGTGGAACTATCTCCCCTAAAGGTTTTAGGTCACATCACAAGAATGCGTCTTGGTGGGAAAAGTATCCCTCTTCCTCATGAGTCCAAAGGTATGTCAAACCATGTATCATCAATTATTCTCATAGTCAAGAGGTTATACCTCAAGGTTGAGGACTCATGCCTAGCTTGGCTGGAAGGTACCACTCTAGTGTCATTGAGGACCCATGACTAGTCCGACAGGAGGGTTCCAATCTAGTGTCATCAATGACCCGTGTCCAGCCCGACTAGAGGGTTCCACTCTAGTGTTGTTGAGGACTGATGCATAGATCCACTAGAGGGTCTACTATAGTGTCATCGAGGACCCATGCCCAGTTTGGATTGAGGGTTCCACTCAAAAGTAACTATAGAGAAACTACAATGGGTATCCCTATTAGATGGTACCTCTTAGAAAGAATCAAGAAACTACACTAGTAAACCAACCGGATCACAACCGTCATCATACATCACCTGAAAAGGAATCACAACCAAAACATCTCACATAAAATCTCAAAATACACTACGAAGGGCACCATCACATTCTACACAATAAAAAACTCAGGATGGGCTACTCGCATGCCGAAATTCAAATCCAAAAGAACGAGATACAAGAGATAGAAGATTTATCATGTTGTACACTATTCTTATAGGGACCACATGAAATGTGACCCTTCCTCGTCACTTGGCCATGTATAGATCCATTCATAGGAACTAAATTGCGAACAAGTACCCCTAGGAATGCCAGTGTATTCCTAGAGTAGATGAAATATCTAAAAAAGGATATATGGGAACATGATGATCATCATTTGTCCAAAGGTAAAAAATATAATTTCACTAATATGCCTCCTCAAACTCCCCAGGATAATAAAACAGATCACATTTTTTTGATCCTTGTAAAAAAATACATCAGATCAACTATTCATTTTCCCAAATTGGACACCAGGTAAAGAAGATACATTCCACAACCTTATGCATGAATAGTGCACCATGGGGACCATATATCAATCTCGAAATAATATATACAAATAAAAATATTTAAATCCTCATGAAAAAACACACATTATATACTATTCAAGTAAGAACATAGGTTTTGAGCCTGCAAGACTTTAAAATTTTCTTGATGTTATTCCAGAGCAGCGCGTTTAGACGGCGTGTGATTCTGAGCCCTGGTGTGGCTAGAATTAAATTTTAAGTGCGTTCACACTAGACACGCTAAATAACTAGAATAACTCCTAAATGGTTTCTCAGATGAGAAAACCGAGGGCACCGTTGAGTTCGGAGCGTGCCATTTATCCTAGGAGGGATGTAACTTTCACTGGCACAACCCTTCTGTGGAAAACCCCACCAGGGGCCTTTTTGTAATTTAGCGGCCTCAGGTGTGATCTTTACAACTTCTAAATGGAATCTCGGATTAAAATTCTGATATCGCCGTTATGCTCAGAATGTGGATTTTACCCTAGAGGTAGCTTAACACCGACCCCGCTGAATGTTCGGGTACGGAGCCTACTGGTTGGTGTTTAAGTGTTTCTCTACATAAACACTTCTCCAGCCCCTCCTCCTCCTTTCCTCTTGTCTCTCCCTAGCGGATTACTCTCAACAAGCATCATGCCCTTCTCCCCACCTCTCTAAGGCATGATGGCTCCGGCAGATCATCAGTGAAGCGAAGGGCTACGCCCTGCGAGGTAGGATTCTGTATTTATTTTCATTTTTAATTTCTGCAACCTCTTCAAATGCAATTCATAGTGTCAAAATGCTATTTTCCTATCGAGTGAAGCCCATGGTTGCATAGTATTTGAACCGAGATTTCTAATGCTCTTCTCGGATCGAAAATCCGAGTCCCAGAGCGCCGAGGGAAGCGTCGAGATGTTTTTTCGGCCAAACTTTGTTTTCCGGTAGGCTCCCAGGCGGCGGTGACAGTCCCAGGCGGCGACGGGGTAGTACCAGGTGGCCGTGGCAGGATCCCAGGTCGCCAGTGTGGGGTGCGACGAGGGTCGCGGCATGCGACCCTGAGCGGGAGATCGAGACCCCCCGAAGGTAGGTCTCCGCGTGAGACAGCGACAGGCCACGAGGGTCGGTCGGCGTGGGTGGACTGCGGGTCCACAGCCGGGCCGCACAAAAGGTTTGCGGGCCGGCCGGACCAGGCCTGTCCTGCCCAAAGGGGTCCCCCCCCCCCCCCCCCCCGTTGTCTTTGGACACCTGTAACTTCCACTACGGGTGTCCATTTTGCGTTTCGTCTATGGCAGGACAATCCTCGGATCGAGACAGAGATTTTTGAGATGGTCTCAGAGATTTTTAATTCCCGAGAGGGGGGCTTGGTGCCGCGTCATGCTCATTAAGTACCTCACCAGGATTCTTCTTTCGGATGGCGCGAACACATCCGGAGTCCGTTTAAGGTGTCTTCAGCAGTG
This sequence comes from Viscum album, assembly GCA_963277665.1. Taxonomy (NCBI): domain Eukaryota; kingdom Viridiplantae; phylum Streptophyta; class Magnoliopsida; order Santalales; family Viscaceae; genus Viscum; species Viscum album. The sequence goes on from OY728135.1 coordinate 417,317,089, forward strand.
TTGTGACCCTGGAATCGAGGTGAAGTTTTCCAGGGCAGTTTCAGGCGTCGAATCTAGAGTTGAGACGTGGGCCCCATGGGCCGTATTTTAAGCTGTGAGTAGCCTTTTGCGACTTTTTCATCAGATGTCTATTCGGGGAGAATGAGTAGTCATTTTGGCATGTTTTTTCAAGATCCCAATGATGGCGAAGTTCACCCGATCTCTTTTGGGACCGAGGTGTGGTCCACACGAGACGTCGTATGGGCATAAAGCGGTGTTGAATAACTTTTTCCTCAGGAGTACATTTCCAGCAAGTAATTAGTCTATCTCACATGTTTTTCCATGAGGATTACAATGGTGTAATATATTTGGGTGTGTGGATCCTCATTCGAGATCTCATTAAATATGGAAACATGAAAGGGCATTGGTCGGAGGTTCCTTTGACTCACTCCTAACCAACTCATGGTAGCGATGTTAGTGACACCCAGATATGGTTCAGGCAATTCAGAGTTATCGGACCAGTTCAGGGTTTACCCTCCAGTGGGGCTGGGTAGTGGGTTACCCACCGGCGTATCAGGGTTTACCCTCCAGTGGGGTTGGGCAGTGGGTTACCCATTGACTTTAGGGTTTACCCTCCAACGGGGCTGGGCAGTGGGTTACCCGTTGACTTTAGGTTTTACCCTCCAGTGGGGCTGGGTAGTGGGTTACCTGATGACCTTTTAGGGTTCACTGTCTAGTGGGGAAAGGAAGTGGGTTACCCAATGACTTTAGAGTTTACCCTCCAGCGGGGCTGGGAAGTGGGTTACCCGAAGACCTTTTAGGGTTTACCCTCTAGCGTGGATGATCAGTGGGTTACCCGATAACTTCTTTTAGACTTAGCCCCTTTTTATGAGGCTAGTTAGTGACTTTTCTCCATGGTTACCGGAGTAGGATCCTTGGTTGTGCGATTCAGCGATGAGACAGCTTTGACGTGCAGGACGTTTGGGAATCAGTGATAGATTTCCGTAGAACGGTTGGCGACTTTTTTGTGGATGATCTTGGAAATAGAGATCCCCTTACACACTCATTCGGGTTTCTTGTTGAGAATATATATATACACCCTACTTTTGTTCCCACTCCTTGGGTTCAGTTTCTCTCCTTCTAGGAGGGGCAAAGACACGCGAGGTATGCCACGTGCTTTCCTTGTCTAGCTCCTCTTGGTTGGGATGAGTCTACTTTCATTATTTTTTTGGGTTGAGTTGCACTCTCTCTATGATACTCTTACACTGTTCTTTGTTCTGTCTATTGCTCACCATTTTAGTACCACCTTTATTATTCCCTCAAGCTTTTGGGGCATCCTACTGAGTATCTTTATACTCACCCCTACTTAGGCATTACCCGCACATGGTGTGCCCTTGCAGACGATAGACAGGTTGATCAAGACTACGGAGGAGCGTAGAGGACACAGGAGATTGGGCTACATTCAGTGGTCATAGTAGGACTTTCAAGTGTGATAATCACAAGCTTTTTTACTTTTGTTTACCTGTTGTCGGGTTGAGGCACTTTCGGGTTGGGCGCGTGTTTTTCCCTTTTTCTATTCAGTTATCTTGTCAGTATTTTTCGGCACATTACTTTTTCTATTTATAAGTCGATGCATGACTGTGGATGGGTTTTAGCTGTTCGTTATTTGGTTTTCTTTTTACACTGCACATTTTCATTGAGTGGGTTGTGTGTACAGGTACTTAGGGAAAGGCCTCCCCGAGATTGTTACACCTTCGGCGCTTGTCGCCAGCCCCTGGCCTATGGAGGCGGGTTTGGGGTAGTTTAAGCTCAAGATCGGAAGATTCAAGTCATGACAAAGTTGTATCAGAGGTGGTTCGTTCCTTGGGGTGTTGTTCAGACGTCCATAAAAAGGAATTGGTTGTGATTTAGGGCAATAGTGTCGATGTGTCTCGAGAGCTGATCTCAGGCTAGGGAGTCCAGTGATGGTATGGGCAACCGACGTATTCATTCACCAAGACCCTGATAACCACCTTGTTCACTCGGTATGCTGAGACACTTGTTGCAGGGATCTTTGGAACATGCATCCGATAGGATTGAGTCTTTGACTATCCTTTTTGAGTCATCTCTCCTTTGTAATTACTGATATATATGTATATGCTCATCTGATCGCGGTAATCCTTGATAATTTTCAGGATGCCCCCATGATATCAGCCAGCCGGGTTACCCTCTCCAGTTCGTGAAGATGACCTGGCGAACGATGAGGCGTCAGTTTAGGGACCCTCACGTGATCCCCTTCCACCCAGTGCTTCAGTAGTAGCCCCTCCACCTGGGGAGCGGCAGTTTGTACTGGCAGCACAGGATGAGGTTGAGCGTAGGCTGAGTGCGCTCTGATACTTCTAGCGTCAACGATCGTAGAAGTTCCATGGGGACCCAGATCCCTAGGTAGCAGAAGACTGGCTAGAGTCTGTAGACCGACTTTTCAAGCTGGTACGGACACCAGCAGACCAGATGGTAGCCCTAGCTACCAGCCTTTTCCTCAGGATGGTCGGGCATTGGTGGGGGTTGGTTACGCAGACCCACGACGAGTCGTCTCTCACGTGGTATAGCTTCCAATAGCTCTTCTAAGAGGAGTAATACCCCTCTTATTTATGCTCCATTCAGATTCAGGAGCTTTTGGAGCTGAAGCAGGGGGTGATCGTGGTGCAGTACTTGGCTAGGTTTACTGATATGACACGATACTCGCAGGATATGGTCAGTGATAGTTACTTCCGGGCGTAGAAGTTTGAGCAGGGTCTTCGTAGGGAGATCTATACTAGTGTAGTACCCTTTTTCATCCCTACTTATGTCGGGGTGCTAGATTGGGTGCTCCTGATAGAGAGATTATTGCACGAGTGATGCCAGCTGGCAGGGCCTAACAGTGGCCGCTTCAGAGTAGAGTCTTAGGTAGCAGGCAGGCGACAGAGAGCAGAGCCTCAGTCGAGGAGACCCTTCCATGAGAAGACTCAGGGGTAGGTTCGTACACCGCAGTGGCGCCGTAGAGCACAAGGGTAGTCAAGATAGATTCACTGCTATGTTTGTGACAGGCAGGGTCACCTAGAATGGGACTGCCCGACCAGGTGTACCGAACAGCCATGGCAGGCAGTGGGCGCACCACAGCGGCAGAGGTAGCGCCATGACCAGGGATCTCCCAGGTGAGGACATGTTGGTCCTCAGGGAGGTGGCTCAGGTAGAGAGGCAGGACCTGGGGGTCCAGGATGGCATTTCAAGGTCCTTCCAATGCTACCACCGGGCGGCCCACGCCAGGCTCAGGGAGCAGGTGGTAGGGGCCGCAGGCAACATCAGGCTATGGGTGTTCGTGACCCCCCAGCACACGATATGTTCTGAGTTACGCTTTGTGTTTACTCTACACTTTCTTCGGTACTAGTAGACATAGGCGCCAACAACTCCTTTATATCACTTTTTTTGGTATGGGAGTTGGAGCTTCCAGTAGAGGCCTTGACACCTGCACTTAGCCTCAAGGTTCCTACATGAAGTGTCTCATTGGTGACCGTTATCTGCAGAAAATGTGAACTATCATTCATAGGAGAGAGTTTCACGTTGGTCCTAATATTCATCACAACGGGACCTTATGATGTCATCTTGGGCATGGATTGGCTTTCCATGGTTCACACCCAAATTGACTATCGGGGTAGACGAGTCAGAGGCATGTTTTTTGATGGGATGAGGTTCACCATCCTCGGTGAGTGAGTCATCATGGCAGAGCAGGTAGGTACTCTGAGCAGGAGACCATGGACCTTTTCTCACCAGTTAGTGATCATGGATCTCGGAGCAGCAGACGCTACAAGCACCCAGATCCATATCGTTGTCGAGGACTACATGGACGTATTTCCCAAGGATGTCCCAGGACTACCTCTGAGGCGAGAGATGGAGTTATGCATTGACATGTAGCTAGGGACTGCCCTGATATCATGTGAAACATATTGGATGGAACCCACAGAGCTTCGGGATCTACAAATTCAGTTGGAGGACCTTCGTGAGAAGGGATTCATCAGGCCCAGTGTGTCCCCCTAGGCAACTCTATTTTTTTTGGAAAAAAGGCATATGGGAGTCTGCGGATTTGTGTGGATTATCATCTCCTGAATCAGGATATGATAAAGAACAAGTACCCTTTTCCAAGGATTTATGATCTCTTCGACCATATTAGGGGTGCGAAGTGGTTCTCCAAGATTGATCTTCGATCCGGCTACCACCAGTTGCGGGTTCGTGAGGCTGACATCTCGAAGTTGGCTTTTCATTGTCGTTACGGGCATTATGATTTTCTGGTGATTCCCTTAGGCATGTCGAATACCCCCACTGTTTTCATGGCTTTGATGAACCAGATCTTCCAGCCATACTTGGACCAATTTGTGGTGGTCTTTATAGATGACATACTCATCTACTCTGCGATAGAAGAGGAGCACACAGAGCATTTGGGGATGATCCTACACTTACTCTAAGAGAACTAGATGTATGGGAAGCTCTCGAAGTGTCAGTTCTAGATCCATGAGGTTCACTTTATTGGTCATGTCATTACGGAGCAGGGATTGTGCGTAGATCCCGTAAAGATAGAGGCAGTGCTTGCTTGGGAGCCACCCAAAAATGCGTCAGAGGTGCGGAGCTTCCTTGGTTTGACAAGGTACTATAGGAGGTTTGTGAAATATTTCACAAGGATTGCTACCCCTTTGACCACATTGACATGGAAGGGATGATCATTCACCTGGACTGATCAGTTCCAGAAGGCCTTCGAGGAGTTGAGATAGAGGATGACTATTGCTATAGTGTTGAGGCTGCCAGAGGAGGGAGCTGAGTTCGTGGTGTACTGCGACGCTTCAGGAGCTAGGCTTGGGTGCGTACTGATACATCAGTGGGCAGTGATTGTATATGGGTCAAGGAAATTGAGGCCCCATGAGCAGAATTATGTGACACATGATTTTGAGCTGGCATCGGTGGTCTTCACCTTGAGGTTATGGAGACACAATCTTCTGGGTGAGCGTTTTCTAGTCTACTCAGACCATTAGAGCCTCAAGTACATCTTCACTCAGAGGGATTTGAATCTGAGGTGGAGGTGTTGGCTGGAGTTTCTACAGGACTATGATTTCGAGATAGTCTACACTCCAGGGAAGGGAAACATAGTAGCAGATTCCCTTAGCAGAAACTCCCAGGCTTGTTTAGTGTGGGAAGCTTCAAAGCAGTTGGCTTCCCTACAACAGACCTTGGTGGAGCAGGAGGGTACTAATTTTATACAATCGATGGTGTTGACTCCTTCACTCCTTGAGCATGTGAGAGAGTCGTAGCAAGGGGATGTCGACAGCGAGGTGCTGTGTGATCAGATATCCATGGGTGATGCACTCGATGGGTATTCTGAATGAGGGAATCATGAGATCTTATTCCAGGGGCGAGCTGTAGTACCAGTGGAGATGCGGGAGGAGGTGATGTGTGAATTCCACACATCTCCCTTGGTTGTACATCCCGGTGTAGGGAAAACGTACAAAGACCTTCAGCGGTAGTTTTGGTGGTCTGACATGAAGCGGAGTGTAGATGAGTTTGTTTCTTGGTGTCTTACCTGTCAGCAGGTGAAGGCAGAGCATCATGTTCTGGTAGGGTTATTGCAGCCCCTTGATATCCCAAAGTAGAAATGGGATGGTGTATCTATGGATTCATCACAGGGATTCCACGCACAGTGAAGGGAAATTATTCCATTTGGGTGATAGTAGACCGACTCACGAAGTCGGAACACTTCCTTTTCCTTAGGGAGTAGAGCTCGATGGAGAGTCAGGGGAAGCTGTATGTTCGGGAGATCGTTCGCCTTCATGGAGTACCCTCTAAAATCATCTCTGACCGTGACGCATAGTTTACGTTGTAATTGTGGCAAGGCATGCAGGAGGCATTCAGGACACAGCTGCAGATGAGTACAATTTTTCACCACCAGACAGACAGGAATACCGAGCGCACTATCTTGGTGTAGGAGGATATGCTCAAGGCATGTGTGTTAGAATTTGGCCTAAGCTGGGAGGATCACCTACCCTTGGTGGAGTTCGCGTAAAACAATAGTTACCACTCTACTATCGGCATGACACCCTTTGAGGCCCTCTATGGGAGACCCTACATGTCACCATTGTGCTGGGTGGAGGTTGGAGAGACCTCCCTTGTGGTCCCAGAGTTGGTGCAGGCAACGACAGCGAAGGTGCATGTCATTTGTGAGCGTATGAGGATGGCTCAGAGTAGACAGAAGTCCTACGTAGATCGTCGTCGCAAGCCTTTGGAGTTCGACCAGGGGGACCATGTCTTTTTGAGAGTCTCCCTACGGCGTGGAACACAGAGGTTCGGTTGGGGAGGCAAACTGTCTGTGAGGCTCATTGGACCCTTTGAGATCATGTGCAGGGTTGGTGAGGTTGTCTACCGTCTTGCTCTACCCCCACAGCGGGAGAGGGTGCACGAAATCTTCCACGTGTCGCAGCTGAGGAAATATGTGCGTGACCCCACACACGTCATCGATTGGGGAGAGCTGGACATCGAGGATGGAGCCATATTTGCAGAGCACCCGGTGGCGATTGAGGACCAGCAGGAGCGGACCCTGTATGGACGAACCATCCATTTTTTTCGTGTGCTGTGGTAGCACGGGAGGGTGCGAGAGAGCACCTGGGAACGGGAGAGCTATATGCGGGCTCATTATCCCGAGTTGTTTTTGTAGTTTTGTTTTTCAGGGATGAAAAACATGAAGGAGGGAATGATGTAAGAACCTAGGTTTTGAGCCTGTAAGACTTTGAAATTTTATTGATGTTATTCCAGAGCAGGCCGTTCAGACGACCTGTGATTCCGAGCCCCGGTGTGTCCGGAATTAAATTTTAAGTGCATTCACACTGGACATGCCAAATAAATATAATAACTCCTAAACGGTTGCTCGGATGGGAAAACTGAGGGCACTGTTGAGTCCGGAGTGTGTTTTTTACCCTAGGAGGGGTGTAACTTTCATGGGAGCAACCCTTCTGTGGAAAATGCCACCAGGGGTGTTTTCATAAATTAGCGGCCTCGGGCGTGAAATTTACAACTTCTGAACGGTAGATCGAATTAAAATTCTGAGACCGCCATTACGCTTAGAATGTGGATTTTAACCTAGAGGTGCTTTAACCCCGACCCAGCCGAAATTTCAAGTACAGAGCCTACTGGTGGGCGTTTAAGTGTTTCTCTATTTAAACACTTCTACCACCCCTCCTCCTCCATTCCCCTTGTCTCTCCCTGGAAGATTCCTCTCAACAAGAATCATGCACCTCTCCCCACCTCTTCAAGGTTCGGTGGCTCCGGCGAATCATCGGCGAAGCGACGGGCTATGCCCTGTGAGGTAGGCTCGTGTATTTCTTTTCGTTTTTAATTTTGGCAACCCCTTCAAATGAAATTTGTAGTGTCGAAATGATTTTTTCTTGTCGATCGAATCCCATGGTTGTGTCGGATTCGATCCGAGCTTTCTAACTCTTTTATCAGATCGAAAATCCGAGTCCCGGGGCACCCGGGGTTGCCCCGGGAAGTTTTCCGGCCAAACATGGTTTTCCGGCGGGCTCCCAGGCGGCGGCGACGGTCCTAGGCGGTGGCGGGGCGGTCCCAGGTGGTGGCGCGGTCCCAGGTGGCGGCGGCACGGTGGCAGGCGGTGACGCGGTCCAAAGCGGTGGCGGCGGTCCCAGGCGTTGGCGGCAGGCTCCCGACGGCGACGGCGAGCTCCCAGGCGGCGACGACGGGCTCCGACGCGGCGGCGGCAGGCTCCCAGGTCGCCGGTGCAGGGCGCGACGAGGGTCACGGCACGCGACCCGAGCAAAAGACCGAGACCTGCTGAAGGCAGTTCTCCCCCCGGGACAACGACCTGCCACTTGGGCCGGTCGGCGTGGGTGGACTGCAGGTCAGCGGCGAGCCGCGCGGAAGGGCCGCGGGCCGGTCCAGCCCAATGGGGTTAGCCCCCCCTATTTTCAGACACCCGTAACTTCCACTACGGGTGTCCGTTTTGTGTTCCCTCTATGGAAACACAATCCTTGACTTGAGACGGAGATTTTGAGATGGTCTCGGGGATTTTTAATTCCCGATATGGGGTATCGGTGGCGTGTCACGCTCGTTAAGTACCTTGCCGGGATTCTTCTTTCGGATGGCACGAACACATCCAGAGTCCGTTTAAGGCGCCGTCAGTGGCGTTGTGACCCTGGTATTGAGGCGAAGATGTCCAGGGAAATTTCAGGCATCGAATCCAGAGTTGAGATGTGGCCCCCATGGGCCGTCTTTTAAGCTGTGAGTAGCATTTTGCGACTTTTTCATCATACGTCTGTTCGGGGCGAATGAGTAGTTGTTTTGGCGTGTTTTTTCGAGAGCACCGCGATTGCGCAGTTTGCCCGATCTCTTTCGAGACCGGGGTGTGGGCCCCACAAGATGTCGTATGAGCATAAAGCGGTGTTGAATAATTTTTTTTTTCGGGAGTCCGTTTCCAGCGAGCAAGTAGTCTATCTCGCGTGTTTTTTCGTGAGGATTACAACTGTGTAATCTGTTTGAGCGTGCAGAGCCTCTTTTGAGATCTCATTAAACATGGAAACATGAAAGGGCATTGGTCGGAAGTTCTTTTGATGCACTCTGAACCAATGCACGGTAACGATGTTAGTGACACCCATAGATGGTTCGAGCAGTGTGGAGTTATCAGACCACTTTAGGGTTTACCCTCCAGCGGGGCTGGGCAGTGGGATACCCAATGAATTTTTAGGGTTTACCCTCTAGTGGGGCTAGGTAGTGGGTTACCCGTGGACTTTAGGGTTTACCCTCCTGTAGGGTGGGCAGTGGGTTACCCCATGACCTTTTAGGGTTTACCCTCCAGCAGGGCTGGGCAGTGGGTTACCTGTTGACTTTAGGGTTTACTCTCTAGTGGGACTAGGTAGTGGGTTACCCGTTGACTTTAGGGTTTACACTCCAGCGGGGCTGGGCAGTGGGTTAACTGAAGACCTTTTAGGGTCTACCCTCCAGTGGGGCTGGACAGTGGGTTACTCGTTGACTTTAGGGTTTACCCTCCATTCGGCACTACACTTGATGAAATTATTTTTCCATCTCGGTTGCCATTACACGAAAGGAATAACACACCAAAAATATACGCATATATTTTTATACCCGCTAAAGGGGTGGATTAACAAAAAATTGAAATTATGAATTATCAATTCAATGATAATTTTCACAAAAAAAGAGTAGAAAGAATTCAACGATTCAATTATACCAAAAGAGAAAATAATTTAACCAGTTTATGTATTGCAGTCCAACTATAAGATATGAAATGAAATCATAAACTTAATCAATGAATTCATGATAAACTAAAAAGGGATGTGGGGGGGAAAATCAACAAATCAAAGGTCCTTTCTCATGATTGAATCGATTGTTGATGAATATCATTCTTTCCAACATAGGAGTAAGATTTGTTGTTGTAACACCCCAACCTTCCATGATAAGTTTCTCTTTGAATAACGCAATAGCTTGCGCTGTACGCAACTTGAAGTTTTAGTACACCGCGACCAATCAAACTAGCCTTTATGAATAGTAATACCCACATATTGAAATTTTGTAAACTTTATTTTTCGAAATGGACTTCATTTTTTGATTCGGAATATCAAAATTTTCTTACGGTGAATTTTTTTTATTTTTCTGAAAACATTCATTTTTTGATGAATAGTGAAAAATGCTGCGTTATTGTTTAAAACTAACTTTTTAAAATAATTATTTATTTTATTTAAATTTACTTTATGTAAAAATATATACATAATACCTATATATGTTCAATGTAAATCATTTGTAATGCCCCGACCCCAGTTACCCAGAGTCGGTGCATTATTACATAACATTGGCATGATCACAAGAAAGATCAAGTCTCGAAAGACCGATTAGTTTAGTAGCCTTGGAAACACTAGATACATTAATAAATGTTACATTACATCACAAAGTGAAAAACTAAAATAACATATTTTCCATATTCCACACTCATATCCCCTTCAGACTATCCCTGCAGGTCAGTCATAAAATATTTCTTCACATCCTGGGAAAAAAAACATAGAAAGGGGTGAGCTCAGATGCTCAGTAAGGATAACAATATAGCGGAAACTTTCATAAATAAACATAAACATTTAAGTCAATGTATACATAAAAAAAGCCTTTTAAACTTGAACATTAGCATAATATGGAAAAAATAAAATGAAATAATGTCATTTACTTATTCACATGGATATTCTACTAGTCGAACAATCACATGCAATATCAACAACCACTTTTATAATGATGGAATTCATAATGTCAGACTATCATAATCACATAGTCAAGGCCTCGTGCCAAGACTAAAAATAAGATTTTGTCAAGGCGTTGTGCCAAGACACTAGTTTGTCTCATGAGACCTACCGATGCAATTTTTTTTAGATGATACTTACGTTTAAAATTTCTCAAATATACTCTAGTGTTTTTCTGAAAACAATATGCAAGATTTTAAAAACAACATAACTAATTCTGAGATTGCTCGACTAATTACAGGCCATGATGGGTCCACTCCCAATCCCTTCCTGTCTGCCACACTCGAGAGTCAGGTTTTCTAAAAACATTTTTAAGCTTGCATTAAATACGTATACATTTGCACTGGATTTTCATATATTTGAGAAAAATATATCCTTTTTGAAATCATTTAAAAATCATATAATTATAAAAGAAGACCTTTATTTTGAAAATATCCTTATAAGCGTGTAAGAGAAGCTTCAAAGGTGTAATAACGGCGGAGAATAACCGCACCTGTCATATAAGTAAAAAAAAGACATTCTTACCTTAATTTTCTCAAAAAGGTTAAAAAGGACCTTGTTTGGAAAATGACGGAAAGATTCCATTATAAACTTCTTATAAAAAGTCAAAAAAGGGTATAAATGACTTTAACCTATATTCTGTAAAATAGTAAGAATGTTTTGAAAGACATTTTTAAGAAACATGGATGTGGATTATAAAGAAGTCCCAGTAGATTATTACGTATAAACAACCTCGGATAATGAAGAGATTGAGAAATAAACCCTTACCTTGTTGGAATCAATCAATTAATATGAACAATAGTCAATAACCACCAAATTAATCATATAATATCATGAATATAAAGAGGTTCATGATAATACATATCAAATGGCAGTACACAATACACCACATGCAATAAGTAAGTGGTGAACAATGGAAATCTCATGGAATTAAAAGTGAGATGAGAAACCCCTTACCTTGTACTTTTCCTTGGTTGGGGGTAGGTTAACCTACTGTATAATGGTGAAATAATTTTTATTAAATTATACAAGAATCATATACATTAATAAGATATCATATATGATCTTTTAACATTGTTTTGTTAATAATATCTTAGAATTATCGTCGTTTCGGGTGTTATCTTTCTCGTTTTCTTTTATATGTTTTGTTACATAAACAGAGTTTGTTATGGATAGGTTATATCTTATTCATATCCAGAATGATATCAAGTCCTTAAACATTATATTTAATCATCAAATGATAATTATACATGAATGGATACGATGGATAATGAATCTCATCGCGTTCGTGGAGAAGACAGTCCGTACGTACGCACATGCGACAATATCATTATTTTGATATTAAAATAATATATAATTGGATGGTATATCATATATAAAGAATCATTATCATGTTATATTTATTATTTACATGAATTACACATCATTATTATACCCATCCAAATAATAATATATTGAATAACAATTACACCACGACGTGGAGACGGTAAGCCGTACGTACGCACGTATGGTGACATGTCATCCAAAGGATGGATAGAATACTGAATATGGTTGTGCCATATTTATAATAACATCACATTATATAGAATATACTTGAGTTATTATGGAAATAACAAAGAAATAAGAAGTTGAAGAAGAAAGGAACTTGAAAGAGGGTGGTGAAAACATTACCTCTTCTTCGGGTTCTTTCTTTTGATTTGATCAAAAGGGCTCCTTAGGTTGTCTTTATGATCAAACTAAGGCCTATAGGTTGAATTTAGGGAAGTTTAGAGAGTATTTGGGTAGGGTTTGGCCCAGCCAAAAGGCTTTTAATGTGTGAATTAGTGAGAAGGGGAAGTGCCCTTTTATAAGAGAGGTGAGGGGCACCTTTGGAAAATCTAGAAATATTATTCTATAATAAATTCTAATTCGGTTTCTAATGGATCCAAAGTAGATTATTAAGAGTCTAAGGTGGGGTTTGGTCTCAAACCACTCAACCAATAGGATTTAGACAGGTTTGGGTCACTATATTAACCTTATATTTAATTATTAACTCTTAGTTAATTAGTTTCACTTTTACAATGTCTCTTTGTATTTTTATATTATATGGTTAATAAACTTACTATATACATCCAAGAGATCCCCAAGTGGTTAATTAATGATACACCTATCATTATATAAGTCGTTTGGCCAAACTTTAGATTTTTAGGAATATAATATCAATTAATAATTTAATATTTGTTTTAAAAACCCTTTTATATCAATTTTGACACTATTTGGAAAATTTATTTTTGTGAAAATCATAACAGAATTATTATTTCAAAAAAAGTTAATTAAATCAATCCTAAAATGTCATATTAACCTAGAAAATTAGTTTAATTCATAAAAAGTCTCAAATTATATTTATTTGGGTATTTATAATATCAATTAGTTTAATTTTTCAGTATTATGGTAATTACAACATCATCATTGTGTCATAAATAAATTAAATTATTTCATATCTAAAAATTATAAATAAAATATCATTATGTAGGAAATCTTTTTATATTTCTAATCAATATTTATAATCGAATTTATATTATGTTTAACCCTATATTAAAAATGTTTTATTTATAAAACATTGATTTTACTTCTTTTAACTTTTCTTTGAATTAAATAATAATAAATGTCCTAATCTAATCCAAGTAGACCAAAGAGGTTCAAATTTTCTTTATAAGGTTGTTTTTGGTCGAATTAAGCTTATCAAATAGAATTATGACATGTTTCAAGGTAAAAATAATATCATTTTTACCTTTAATTACCCTATTTACTTTTAACCGTGGTAAATAAAAGTAAAAAGTTACTATTCACCAAAAATTATTTTCATCTCATTGAACCACATTTTACTTACTGATATCAACTGTGTTTCTTGGATTTTTGAAATTCAACTCACAGAAGTGGTAAAATTAAGTTTTATGAAAAATTCAGTTTTTTAACTACCACTTAGTGGTTTCACTATTCATCAAAAAATGATGTTTTTTAGAAAAATACCAAAAATTCACCCTAGGCTAATTTTGATATTCTGAATACAAAAATGAAGTCCATTTTGAAAAAGAAAATTTATAAATTTCAAAATGTGGGTATTAATATTCATAACGGCTAGTTTTATTGGTTGTGGTTTGTTAGAACTCGATGTTGCTTACAACACACGTTATTACATTATTCAAAGGGAAGCGTACCATGGAAGATTGAGGTGATATATTCTCCCCTCCTTCAAATAATTGTTTCCTCGTAATTTCTAGAGTATTAATACATAAAAAGACTCGGGTGGTTCTTCATTATAAGTTCCTCGGATTCCCACATTGCCTCTTCCATCTTATGGTTTCTCCATAGAACTTTTACCAGATGAGTCGTCCGATTTCTCAGCACTTATTTTCTGGTATCAAGAATCCCGACAGGATCTTCGCAATAAGACAGATCGGGTTCCAGTTCTAATTCCTCATAGGTGATTACATGCGTTGGGTCAGGCATGTATTTTCTCAATAGAGATACGTGGAACTCAACGGGAACTTTAGAGATACTTGGAGGCATTTCCAATCGGTAAGCTACAGCCCCAATTCGTTCTTGAATTTCGAAAGGTCCGATGTACCTGGGGCTCAATTTACCTTTCTTACCAAAATGTATGACTCCCTTCCATGGAGATACCTTTATGAAAACATGATCACCGACTTGAAATTCCAAATCCTTCATTCGATTATTACCATAGCTCTTCTGCCTACTTTGAGTTTCTTTTATGTGGGTTTGGATTAACTTCACCTTTTCCATCGTTTCCTCCACAAGTTCTGGGCCTACAAGTTTTCTTTCGCCAATGTCATCCCAACAGGTTGGTGTGCGAAATCTCTTTCCATACAATGCTTCATATGGTGCCATCTGAATACTTGAATGGAAGCTATTGTTATAGGAAAATTCTACCAGAGGTAAACATTGATCCCACATACCCTGAAAGTCAAGTGAGACAGATCTCAACATGTCTTCTAAGGTTTGAATAGTTCGTTCTGATTGTCCATCTGTTTGAGTGTGGTAGGCAGTGCTCAGACGAAGTTCAGTATCCTGGGATTTCTGAAGACTTTTCCAGAATCTTGATGTGAACGGGGATCACGGTCAGAAACAATCGATAGGGGTACTCCATGAAGTCTCACAACATCATTAATATATAGTCTTGATAGACATTCAAGTGGTAGATCTTCTCTTATAGAAAGAAAATGTGCTGACTTGGTAAGACGATCAACAATTACCCATATTGCATCGTTTCTTCTAGGAGTATTTGGTAGTCCCATGACAAAGTCCATCGTAATATTATCCCATTTCCACTCAGGTATGGGAAGAGGTTGCATGACTCCTCCAGGCTGTTTCCTTCAAGCTTTCACTTGTTGAAAAACCATACAACTTGACACAAAATCAGAAATATCCCTCTTCATGTTGTCCCACCAAAAATATTCCTTCAAATCTCTATACATTTTGGTGCTCCCAGGGTGTATAGAGAAATTGGAACTATGAGCATCATCTAACAATTCCCTTTTTAGATCAGGTATATTTGGAACACAAAGTCTCTTCCCAAACTTCAAAATTCCATCTTCATACACAAAGTCATTCAATCGCCCATCATTCACAGCTTTAATATTATTTTGAAACTCTTCATCACTGGTCTGAGAACCCTTTATCCTTTCAAGTAAAGATGGTCTGGCAACCATTTGAAAAAGTATTGATGTTTCACCTTCCATGGTGATTTCCATATCCATCTTCACTAGATCCATGTATATAGGATCCTTTTCTACTCTCATCTTGTTTAAAACTCCATGATCTTTTCTACTCAAAGAATCTGCCACCTTATTTTCCTTCCCCGAGTGGTAGTGTATCATACAATCATAATCCTTGAGTAGTTCAATCCATCTCTTTTGCCTCATGTTGAGTTCTTTCTGTGAGAAAATATACTTCAAACTCTTGTGATCAGTATAAATCTCACATTTCTCACCATAGAGGTAGTGTCTCCATATCTTCAAAGCAAAGATCACAGCTGCTAACTCGAGATCATGAGTAGGATAGTTTTTCTCATTAATTTTCAAATATCGTGATGCATAGGCAATAACTCTGTCATTCTGCATAAGGACACAACCAAGTCCTTTATTCGACGCATCACTATAAATAATGAACCCATCATTCCCCGAGGGTAGAGTTAATAGAGGAGAATTGACTAATCTTTTCTTCAGTTATTCAAAACATTCTTCACACTATTTTGTCCAAACAAATTTAACCCCTTTACGTGTGAGCTTTGTTAATGGGTTAGACAATCAGGAAAAATTCTGGACGAAACGTCAATAATAACCTGCTAAACCAATAAAACTCTGTACCTCAATTATAATCGTTGGTGCAAGCCATTCTTGGATTGCCATAGTCTTAGAAGGATCAACAGAGATTCCATCTTTAGAGACAATATGGCCAAGAAAAGAAATATTCTGAAGCCAGAATTCACACATGCTAAACTTCCCATATAATTCATGTCTTCTCAGAGTCTTTAGGATAATGCGCAAGTGATTTTCATGATCTTCGTAGCTTTTGGAGTATACCAAGATATCATCAATAAATACCACTACAAATTCATCGAGATATTCCTTGAAAAATCTATTCATCAGATCCATGAATACAGGGGTGCATTAGTCAATCCAAAAGGCATTACTATAAACTCGTAATGCCCGTACCTGGTTCAAAATGCTATCTTCGGAATGTCTTCCTTCTTCACACACAACTGATGGTATCCATATCAAAGGTCACTATTTGAAAAGTATTGATCTCCATGTAGTTGTTCAAATAAATCATCAATGCGAGGTAGGGGATAATTGTTCTTTATTATTAAAGCATTAATCTTCCTGTAGTCGATACATAACCTCATAGATCCATCATTATTTTTAACAAAAGGAACTGGGGCTCCCCATAGAGAAACACTAGGGAGAATAAATCCCTTAATACTCAGTTACTCTAGTTGTTTCTTTAGTTTAACTAATTCCACAATGGCCATTCTATAAGGGGTCTTCGATATAGGCCTTGATCCAGAAATTAAATCAATGGAAAACTCAACTTTTCATTCTGGAGGATGTCCAGGTAAATCTTCCAGAAACACATCTACATATGATGGAATGCATAATTCCAGACTATCATAACCACGTATTCAAGGCCTCATTCCATGACTACAAATAAGATTTTGTCAAGGCCGTGTTCCAAGACACTATTTTGTCTCATGAGACCTACCGATGCAATTTTTTTAGAAGATACTTACGTTTAAAATTGCTCAAACATACTCCAGTGTTTTTTTGAAAACATTATGGAAGCTTCTGAAAACAAATTAACTAATTCTGAGACTGCTCGACTAATTACAGGCCATGATGGGTCCACGCCCAATCCCTTCCCATCTACTACACTCGAGAGTAGGGTTTTCTGAAAACATTTTTAAGCTTTCATTAAATACATATACATTTGCACTAGATTTTCATATATTTGAGAAAAATGTCTATTTTTTTGAAATCATTTAAAAATAAAATAATTATGAAAGAAAACATTTATTTTCAAAATATCCTTATAAGCTTGTAAGCGAAGCTTCAAAGCTGTAATAACGGCAGAGAATAACCGCACCTGACATATAAGTAAAAAAAATACATTCTTGCCTTAATTTTATCGAAAAGGTTAAAAAGGACCTTGTTTGGAAAATGACATAAAGATTCCTTTATAAAATTCTTATAAAAAGTCAAACAAGGGTATAAATGACATTAACCCATGTTCTGTCAAATAGTAAGAATGTTTTGAAATACATTTTTAAGAAACATGGATGTGGATGATAAAGAAGTCCCAGTAGATTATTACGTATAAACAACCTCGGATAATGAAGAGATTTCGAAATAAACCCTTACCTTGTTGTAATCAATCGAGTCATATGAAAAATAGTCAATAACCACCAAATAAATCATATAATATCATGAATATAAATAGGTTCATGATAATACATATCAAATGGCAGTACACAATACACCACATGCAATAAGTAAGTGGCGAACAATGCAAATCTCACGGAATTAAAAGTGAGATAAGAAACCCATTACCTTGTACTTTTCCATGGTTGGGGGTAGTTTAACCTCCTGTATAATGGTGAAATAATTGTTATTAAATTATACAAGAATCATATACATTAATATGATATCACATATGATCTTTTAACATTGCTTTGTTAATAATATCGTAGAATTTTCGTAGTTTTGGGTGTTAACTTACTCGTTTTCTTTTATATGTTTTGTTACATAAGACGTGTACATTATGGATAGGTTGTATCTTATTCATATCCAGAATGATATCAAGTCCATAAACATTATTTTTAATCATAAAATGAGAATTATACTTGAATGGATACGATGGAGAATGAATCTCATCGCGTTCGTGGAGACGGTAGTCCGTACATACGCACGAGCGACAATATCATTATTTTTATACTAAAATAATATATAATTGTATGGTATATCATATATAAAGAATCATTATCATGTTATATTTATTATTTACATGAATTACACATCATTATTATACCCATCCAAATAATAATATATTGAATAACAATTACATCATGACGTGGAGACGGTAAGCCGTACGTACACACGTATGATGACATGTCAATCAAAGGGTGGATAGAATTATGAATATGGTTATACCATATTTATAATAACATCATAGTATATAGAAGATACTGGAGTTATTATGGAAATAACAAGGAAAGAAGAAGTTGAAGAAGAAAGGAACTTGAAAGAGGGTGGTGAAAACATTACCTCTTCTTCGGGTTCTTCCTTCTGATTTGATCAAAAGGGCTACTTAGGTTGTCTTTCTGATCAAACTAAGGCCTCTAGGTTGAAGTGAGGGAAGTTGAGAGAGTATTTTGGTAGGGTTTGGCCAATCCAAAAGGCTTTTAATGTGTGAATTAGTGAGAAGGGGAATCACCCTTTTATAAGAGGGGTGAGGGGCACCTTAGGAAAAGCTAGAAATATTATTTTATAATAAATTCAAATTCGGTTTATAATGGCTCCAATGTAAATTATTAAGAGTATAAGGTGGGTTTGGGTTGAAAAAAACTCAACAAATAGGATTTAGACTGGTCTGGTTCACTATATTAACCTTATATTTAAGTATTAACTCTTAGTTAATTAGTTTCACTTTTACAATGTCTCTTTGTATTTTTATATTATATGGTTAATAAACTTACTATATACATCCAAGCGAACCCCAAGTGGTTCATTAATGATACACCTATAATTATATAAGTCTCTTGGCTGACCCTTTTATTTTTATGAATATAATATCAATTAATAATATAATATTTGTTTTAAAAACTCTTTTATATCAATTTTGACACAATTTGGAAAATTGATTTTTGTGAAAATCATAACAGAATTATTAATTAAAAAAAAGTCAATTAAATCAATCATGACATGTAATATTAACCTATAAAATTAGTGTAATTCATAAAAATTCTGAAATTATATTTATTTGGGTATTTATAATATCAATTATTTTAATTTTTCACTATTATGGTAATTACTGCATCATCACTGTGTCATAAATAAATTAAATTATTTAATGTCTAAAAATTATAAATAAAATATCATTATGTAGGAAATATTTTTAGCTTTATAATGAATATTTATAATCTAATTTATCTTATTTTAAACCCTATATTAAAAATGTTTTAGTTATAAAACATTAATTTTACCTCCTTTAACTCTTCTTTGAATTAAATAATAATAAATGTCCTAATCTAATCCAAGTGGACCAAAGAGGTTCATATATTATTCCTAAGTTTGTTTTGGGTCGAATTAAGCTTATCCAATAGAATTATGACATGTGTCAGGGTAAAAATAATATCATTTTTACCTTTAATTACCCTATTTACTTTTAACCATGTTAAATAAAAGTAAAAAGTTACTATTCATCAAAAATTATTTCAATCTCATTGAACCACATTTTACTTACTGATTTCAACCTTTTCTCTTAGATTTTTGAAATTCAACTCATAGAAGCGGTAAAATTAATTTTTATGAAAAATTCAGTTTTTAACTACCACTTAGTGGTTTCACTATTCATCAAAAAATGAAGTTTTTCTGAAAAATACCAAAAAATTCACCCCAGGCTAATTTCGATATTCCGAATCCAAAAATGAAGTCCCTTTTGAAAAATAATATTTATAAATTTCAAAAAGTGGGTATTACTATTCATAACGGCTAGTTTTATTAGTTGTGGTGTGTTAGAACTCGATGTTGCGTACAACACACGCTATTGCATTATTCAAAGGGAAGAGTAAAGTGGAAGCCTGGGGTGTTATATCATTGGAGTTATTTTATAATAATATTACATGTATAAAATTTTATTGAACTTTTTACCATCTTTTACCCACCTTCTAGGCACATTTGAAAATTTGCATAAAATGTAATTTTACCACTTCTGTGAATTGAATTTCAAAAATCTAAGAGACATGGTTGACATCAGTAAGTAAAATGTGGTTCAATAGAAAGAAAATAATTTTTGATGAATAGTAACTTTTGAATTTTATTACCACGATTAAAAGTAAATAGGGTAATTAATGGAAAAATGATATTATAATTACCATCACACATGTCCTAATTCTTTTGGATAAGTTTATTTCGACCAAAATCAACCTTAAGAATAAAAAATGATACTTTTGGTCTATTTGGATTAGATTAGGACATTTATTATTATTTTATTTAAAGAAGAGTTAAAAGTGTTAAATTCAAAGTTTAATAACTAAACCATTTTAACATAGAATTGTAAATAATATAAATTCGATTATAAATTTTCATTATAAATCTGAAAAAATTTCCTATATAATGGTATTTTATTTATAATTTTTAGACATTAAATATTTAAATTTATTTATTAACCAATGATGGTGCAGTAATTTCCTTATTATGAAATTATTAAACAATTAATATTATAAATATCCAAGTAAATGTAAATAGATACTTTTGATGAATTAAAATAATTTTCCAGGTTAATATGCCATGTTAGGGTTGATTAAATAATTTTTTCTGAAGTGATAAAGTTGTTATGACTTTCACAAAAACAAAATACCAAACAGTGTCAAAATTGACATAATTGATTTTAAAAACAAATACTATATTATTAATTGATATAATATTCCTAAAAATATAAGGTTTGGCGAAAGGACTTATATAATGTTAGATTTATCAATAATAAACAACTTGGAGTTTACTTGTCTTTTTATAGTATGTTTATTTACTATTTATTATAATAATATAGGAATACATGGTAAAAGTTAAACTATTTAACTATGAGTTAAATCTAAAAGATAAGGTTATTATGGTGTCCAAAACCTGTATAAAACCTATTGGTTGAGAGGTTTTCGACTCAAACCCACCTTATCCTTTAAATAAATCCTTTTGGTGCCATTATAAACTGAATATGATTTTATAATAAAAAAATATTTCAAGCTTTTCCTAAAGTGACCCTCACCTCTCTTAAAAAGGGTATTTCCCCTTCTCTCAAAATCACACTTCAAATTCCATTTGGATTGGATAAAACCAGATCAAATATCCTCCCAACTACCCTACCTTCAACCTAGATACATTACTTTGATCAGAATCCAACTTATGGAGCCCTTTTGTTCAAATCAAAAGGAAACACCCAAAGAAGAGGTAATAATTTCATCACCTCTTTCAAAATTAATTTCTTCTTCCACTTCCTCTTTCTTTGTTGTTTCCATACCAAAATAATAAATGCAGTAAGTTCTACATATTGTGATGTTATTATAATTATGGTACAACCATATTCATTATTTTATCCATCCTTTGAATGACAAAGTCGCCATATGTGTGTATGTACGACTTACCGTCTCCACGTCATGGTGTAGTTTGTTATTCAACACATAATTATTTGGGTGAGTAAAATAATGAATATAATTGTTGTAAATAATAAATAAAACATGTTAATGATTATGTATATATGATATACCATCCAATTACATATGATTTCACCATCAATATAATGGTATTGTCACTCGCGCCCACGTACGAATTACCATCTCGATGAATGCGATGAGATTCATTCCCCATCATAAACATTCAAGAATAATTTTCATTTATTGATAAAAATAATGTTTAATAACATAAAATAATTCTAGATATGAATAAAATAAATCCTATCCATAACAAACATGACTTACGTAACAAAACATATAAAGGAAAACGAATCAGTTAACACCCGAAACAATGATACTACTAAAATATTATTAAAAAAGCAATATTATAAGATCATATATGATATCATATTTTGTATTTGGTTCTTGAATAATTTAATAAAATTGATTTATCTATTATACAGGAGGATAATGTACCCTTTACCAAGGAAAAGTACAAGGTAAGTGTTAATTTTACAATCTCTTTATTATCTAAGGTTGTTTATATATGAGTATCTACTGGGACCTCTTTATCATCAACATCCACGTTTTTTAAAAATGTATTTCAAAACATTTTTAATTTTTCATAGATTATGGTTTAAAGTCATTTATACCCTTTTTTGAATTTTTATAATTTTTTTAGAGGAATCTTTTTGTCACTTTCCAAACAAGGTACTTTATAACCTTTTCGAAAAATTGAGGTAAGAATGTTTTTTTACCTTTTATGGAAAGTGCGGCTATTTTCCGTCGTTATAAAACCTTCAATGATTACCTTACAAGTTAATAAGAGTATTTTCAAAATAAATGTTTTCTTTTATAATTTTGTGACTTTTAAATTATTTCAAAATAGAAAGAGATAATTCTATCAAATTGTTTTGATTTCATCTATTTCAACATCCTTTGATGGATTTTACACTTGTTTGAAGTTGATTTATTATTTTACAATATTCCATATTGTATTGAAGGTTTTGTGATATGTTATATTGTTGATGTGTTATATTTATACCATTCATGGTTTATAGTTAAAGTATTAACATTTTTATGCTAGTTTTAATATGAATGTTTATGTTATGTTTCAACCTTTTCATATGATGAATGCATTGGACTTAGTAAGTGACGGGTGGAGCCCGCTATAGCTTATCGATGCATCGATAGGTATCATGAGAAAAAATAGTGTCTTAGAACAAGGCCTTGACAATATCTTATTTGTAGTCTTGGCATGAGGCCATGACTATGTGGTTATGATGTTCGACATTATGCATTCCATCATTATGAAATTTACAATTGATATTACATGTGATTATTTGACTAGTAGAATATCCATGTGAATAAGTAAATTGAATTATTTGATTTATCATTTCAATATTATATATAAGTTTATGGTTAAAATGAATGTTTTTTAGTTTTATACATTGCCTTAAATGATTATTCTTATTTATGATAGTTTCTGCAATATTGTTATCCTTAATGAGCATCTGAGCTCACCCATTTCAATGTTTTATTTTTCTTAGTATGTGAAGAATTATATTATGACTAACCTGTAGGGATAGTCCAAGGGAGATGAATGTGTTAAAAGGAGACACAATGTTGTTATTTTTCATTTCATAATGTAATGTAAAACATATGTATGTATCTAGTACTTCCTAGGCTACTAAACAGATTGGTCTTTCAGGATTTGATCCATCATGATCTTGCCAATGTTATGTAATATTTCACCAACTATGGGTAACTAGGGTCGGGGCATTATAGTTAATATCAGAGGAATTTTAGTACAAAATTGGAAGCTAGATTTAGAAAAACTCTGATTAGAGAACATTACCCTAAGATAGACATTGAAGATTAGTATAGAAGAACATCCTAGAATTTTGGTAATGTAGAGATTTTGTGAATTTTCCAACAAATACATCCATGTCTAGATACGGGAAGGTAGAGGCATCTCTGGCATAGAGTTACCTAGGATTGAAAACTCTGACAAGGAGTTTCAGGCTTGACTCGGGGTATCCTGGTACACGACAATGAGCCTTGTTACACTCTTGGTTATGACACTCCCGAGGGATATGATTTGGATAATTCCAATTTTCATTACAAAACACTATGAAGGATTTATGAGTATATAATTCGTTAAAGAAAACATTTATTTATGATTATGGATTATATGCATAAACTGTTCAATTTGTGATATTTATTTTACTAGTTTGTAATTATGTATTGTGATTCATAAACTAATCTAGTGTATGACATTGTTTTGAAATGGGACCTAGTAGAAGGAATAGAAACTATATCAACTCATGTAATCCATGTAGGGATCTTCCTCCCACTCAAGATAATTATTGTGGAGATGGTGATGCAACTAGTGCTGAACAACTTATAACCATACTAGGAAAACTCACTCAGGTTGTAAATAATAACATTACCCATATGGAGCACCCTGATCCACAATGTAGAATATCAATTCTATACCTCTTAATGAGGTAACAACCACTAACATTCAATGGGACTACAAATCCATTTGTATTTGACCAATGGATAAGTTCCTTAGAGAAAATATTTCATGATTTGGGGAGTAGCGAAAGGGAAAATGTTTTCATGGATGTTTATCACATCATAGGAGATGTAGATTAATGGTGGTCATTAATTAAAAACACAAAGGAGGATGAAGAAGTATCAAATATGAAATGGAGGGAGTTTAAAGAGATTTTATCAGAAAAATACTTTCCTCGTGACCATCAAACAGATATGGAAAGACAACTTATGAGTCTGAGGAAAAATGAGGATGGGAATTTCATAAAGTATGAGGATAAATTTACAAGGTTAGAAAGGCATGCATCAGATTATATACGCAACCCAATGTGTAAGATTGATCAATTATTTGATGGGTTAAAACCATTTCTCCATCGAGCATTAGTCATACAATACGTTTTATTGTACGAAGATATTTTCTTGTGTGCTATCAAGATGAAAAAGTAATTCTGAGAGTCATATGACTTTAAAGTAATAAAAGAGAAGAAGAGAGCTACTTAAAACTCTGTAAATTGAAATAAGGAGAAGAAGGGAAAAATTGAATTTCCATTCTATAGTAAATGTGGTAAGAAACACCCTGATATTTTCCTGAAGAAAATGAGAGTCTGTTACAAGTGTGGTGAAAAAGACCACCAAGATCATGATTACAAGGGAACGAAAAATGCTATCAATGTTGAATGCTAAAATTTTAGAGAAATGGGTCATTATGCAAATGAATGTCCTAAGAACCAAGTAAACTTACCTTAGAAAAGGACAAGGGAGAAAGGCCAAGCTTATGCGATCACTACTGATGAGGTTGAAGCTCCAAATGATGTCGTGGCAGGTAATTTAAATGTTTCGTCAAATTTAGCCAATGATTTATTTGATTCTGGATCATCACATTGTTTCATATATTCCCAGTTTTTAAAGAAAATTTGATCATTCCAAATTGATTTTAAAAGTGATTTTTCAGTCAAAACTCCTTAGGGAAGTATCATTGAAACAAATGTTTGTGAATCAGTTCCCATTAGGGAATATAAAAATACATTATCTGTTGATCGCATCATCATACTCGTGAATGAATTTGATATAATCCTCAGTATGGATTGGCTTTCAGACCATGATGTGAAAATTTATTATAAGAAGAAGGAGGTTACAATTTTCGATGATGATAAGGGGTACATTATCTTTAGAGAGGAAACGTCACCATCTGATTCTCATCTAGATCCACCCCTAGTAGCTCTACTAAATTTAATTATTAGGGAGGAAGAGAATGAAATAACTAGGGGTTTTAAAAGGAATGTTCAAATAGAGGACGTACCTATTGTGTGTTTCCAAAGGATTTACCTGGACATCCACCAAAATGAGAAATTGAGTTTTCCAATGATTTAATTCCCATTTCAAGGCCAATATCAAATACCCCTTATAGAATGGCCATTGTGGAATTAGTGGAACTAATGAAATAACTAGATGAATTGAGTAATAAAGGATTTATTTTCCCTAGTGTTTCTCCATGGGGAGCCCCGAATCTTTTTGTTAAGAAAAATGATGGATCGATGAGGTAGTGAATTGACTACAGGGAGATCAATGCTATAACAATAAAGAAAAATTATCCCATACCTCACATTAATTATTTATTTGATCAACTTAATAGAGCTCAATATTTTTTAAAGATTAAAATTTGATATGTTTATCATCAGTTTTGTGTGAATAAGGAAGACATTCTGAAGACATCATTCTATACCAGGTATGGGCATTACACATTTACAGTAATGCCTTTTGGACTAACTAATGAACCCTCTATATTCATGGATCTAATAAATAGAGTTTTCAAGTAATATATTGAGGAATTTGTAGTGGTATTTATTGATGATATCTTGGTATACATAAAAAGCTACGATGATCACAAAAATCATGTGTGCACTATTCTAAAGACTCATTGAAGAAATGAATTATATGGGAAGTTTAGAAAGTGTGAATTCTGGCTTTAGGAGATTTATTTTCTTTAAAATACGGTTTCTAAGGATGGAATCTATGTCAATCCTTCAAAGACCAAGGCAATCCATGAATGGCCAGCACTAATGAGTATAACTGAGGTATATAGTTTTATTGGTTTAGTAGGTTATTATCGACGTTTCTTCCAGAATTTTGCCCGATTGGCTAACCCACTAACCAAGATCACAAGTAAAGGAGTTAAATTTGTTTGGAAAAAAGAGTGTGAAGAAGGTTTCGAATAACTGAAGAGAAGATTGGTCAATGCTCTTATCCTGACTCTACCATCAGGGAATGATGGGTTTGTTATTTATAGTGATGCTTCAAAGAAAGGAATTGGTTGTGCCCTTATGAATAATAATAGAGTTATTTCCTATGCATCATGATAGCTAAAAATTCAGGAACAAAACTATCCCACTCATGAACATGAGTTAGCAACTGTAATCATTAATTTGAAGATATAGAGACACTCTATCTATGGGGTAAAATATGAGATATATACTGATCACAAGAGTTTGAAGTATATTTTTTCACAAAAATATCTCAACATGAATAAAAGGAGATGGCTCTAACTACTCAAGGATTATGATTTCACTATACACTACCACCTGAGGAAGGAAAATAAGGTGGAAGATGCTTTAAGCAGAAATGATTATGGAGTTTTTAACAAGATGAGAGTTGAAAGGGATCTTATGTTCATGGATCTAGTAAAAATGGATATAAGAATAATCATGGAAGATGAAACATCAATATTTTTTCAAATGGTTGCAAAACCATCTTTACTAAAAAGGATAAAAAGTTCTCAAGACTAATGATGTGGAGTTTAAAAAGAAAATTAAACTGTGAATGATGAGATATTGATTGAAATCGTATGTGAATATGGAATTTTGAAATTTTGGAAAAGAATTGTTGTTCTCGATATACATGATATAAAAAGGGAATTATTGGATGATGTTCATAGCTCCAATTTCTATATACACCATGGTAGCACTATGATGTATAAGGATTTGAAGGAAAATTTTTTGTGGGACAACATGAAGAGGGAGATTGTTGATTATGTGTCAGGATGTATGGTTTGTCAACGAGTGAAAGCTGGAAGACAACAACCTTGATGAGTAATGCAACCTCATCCCATACCTTAGTGGAAATGGGATGATATTACGATGGACTTTTTCATGGGACTACCAAAGACTCATCGAAGGAATGATGTAATATGGGTCATTGTTGATCATCGTACCAAGTCAGAACATTTTCTTGCTGTAAGAGAAAATTTACCACTTAAACATTTAACAATAATATAAATTAATGAAGTTTTAAGTCTTCATGGAGTGCCCTTATTATTTATTTCTGATCGTGATCCCCATTTTACATCAAGATTCTTGAAAAGTCTTCTGATGGCCCAAGAGAATGAACTTTGTTTGAGCACTTCCTACCACCCTCAAACTGATGGAAAATCAGAACAGACTATTCAAACCATAGAAGACATGTTGAGATCATTCTCACTTGACATTCAAGGTATGTGGGATCAATATTTAGCTCTATTAGAAGTTTCCTATAACAATATCTTCCATTCAAGTATTTAGATGACACCATATGAAGTATTATATGGAAAGAGATGTTGAACTCCAACTTGTTAAGATGATGTTGGTGAAAGAAAGCTCATGGGCTCAGAACTTGTTGAGGAAATAATAGAAAAGGATAATATTATCCAAACCAACATCAAATCATCTCAATGTAAGAAAAATATATATGCCAATAACCGAAAAAAGGATTTGGAATTTAAAGTAGGAGATCATTTTTTTATTAAAGGTATCTCCATTGAAGGGTGTTTTATGATTCGATAAGAAGGGTAAATTAAGTCCCAGATACATCGTGCCTTTAAAAAGTCTAGAACGAATTGGAGTTATAGCTTACCATTTGGAAATGCCTCAAAGTCTATCTAAAGTTCATGATGTGTTCCATGTATCATTGTTGAGAAAATACATGTCTGACCTAATGCATGTACTCACCTATAAAGAAATAGAACTGGAACCCGATCTGTCATATTTTGAAGAACCTATCAAGATTCTTGATACCAGAGAATAAGTGTTGAGAAACTGGACGAATCATTTGGTAAAAGATATATGGAGAAACCATAAGATGGAAGAGGCAACGTGGGAACCTCAGGAAATTATGATGAAGAACCACCCAAATATTTTTATGCAGTTGTATTCTAGAAATTTCGAGGATGAAATTATTTGAATGAGGGAAGAATGTAACACACCAATCTTCTACGGTACATTTCTCTTTGAATAACGTAATAGCTTGCACTGTACACTACATGGAGTTTTATCACACCACGGCGAATCAAATTAGCCGTTATAAATAGAAATACCCTCTTTTTTAAATTTTGTACATTTTATTTTTCAAAATGGACTTCATTTTTGGATTTGGAATATCAAAATTAGCTTAGGGTGAAATTTTGGTATTTTCTGAAAACTTTCAATTTTTGATGAATAGTGAAAAACACTGTGTTATTGTTTAAAACCTAATTTTTATTTTAATTATTATTTATTTTATTTAAATTAATTTATTTCAAAATATATACATAACACCTATATAAGTTCAATGTAATTCATTGGAGTTATTTTATAATAAGATTAGATGTATAAAACTTTATTGAACTTTTTACTGTCTTTTACCCAACTTTTAGGCATATTTGAAAATTTTCATAAAATGTAATTTTACCACTATTTTTAATTGAATTTTAAAAAATTAAAGAGACACGGTTGACATCAGTAAGTAAAATTTTGTTCAATAGGATGGAAATAATTTTTGGGGAATAGTAACTTTTGAATTTTATTTACCATGATTAAAAGTAAATAGGGTAATTAAAGGTAAAAATGATATTATAATTACCCAAAAAAATTTCCCAATTCTTTTGGATAAGTGTATTTCGACCAAAATCAACCTTAGGAATAAAATATGATCCTTTTGGTCCACTTTTATTAGATTTGGACATTTATTATTATTTTATTTAAAGAAGAGTTAAAAGTGTTAAATTTAAATTTTAATAACTAATTTTTTTTATATAGGGTTATACATAAGATAAAGTTAACTATAAATATTCATTATAAAGATAATAATATTTAATACATAATGTTATTTTATTTATAATTTTTATACATTAAATAATTAAATTTATTTATGACACAATCTTGATGCAGTAATTACCTTATTATTGAAAGATTAAAAATTAGATATTATAAATATTAAAATAAATTTAAATTGAGACTTTTGATGAATTCCACTAATTTTATAGGTTAATATTATAGGTTAGGGTTTATTAAAGAATTTTTTTTCGAAGTGATAATGTTGTTATGACTTTCACAAAAACAAAATACCAAATAGTGTCAAAATTGACATAATTTAGTTTTTAAAACATATACTATATCATTAATTGATATAATATCATAAAAATATAAGGTTCAGACAAGGGACTTACATAAGGTTAGATATATCAATAATTAACCACATGGGGTTCTCTTGGATTTTTATAGTATGTTTATTAACCATTTATTATAATAATATAAGAATACATGGTAAAAGTTAAACTATTTAACTAAGAGTTAAATCTAAAAGATAAGGTTATTATGGTGACCTAAACCTGTCTAAAACCTATTAGTTGAGAGTTTTTAGACCCATACCTACCTTAGACTCTAAATAAATTCTTTTAGAGCCATTATAAACTGAATATGATTGTATAATAAAATAATATTTCAATCTTTTCTTAAAGTGACCCTCACCTATCTTATAAAAGGGTACTTCCCCTTCTCTCAAAATCACACCTCCAAAGCCATTTGGCTCGTCCAAACCCTGGTCCAATATCCTCCAAACTACCCTCCATTAAACCTAGATCCATTAATTTGATCATAATCAAACCTAAGGATCCATTTTGATCAAATAAAAAGGAAACACCCGAAGATGAGGTAATAATTTCATCACCACATTCAGAGTTCTTTTCTTTTTCCACTTCCTATTTCTTTGTTGTTTCCATACCAAAATAATAACTCAAGTACCTTCTACATACTATGATGTTATTATAAAAATGGTACAACCATATTAATTATTCTATCCATCCTATAAATAACAAATTCACCATACATGTGTACGTAGGGCTTACCGTCTCCACGTCGTGGTGTAGTTTGTTATTCAACACATTATTATTTGGATGGGTATAATAATGATTATAACTGATGTAAATAATAAATATAAAATGTTAATTATTATTTATATATTACATAACATCCAATTACATACAATTTCACCATCAATATAATTGTATTGTCACTCGTGTGTACGTACATATTACCGTCTCCCCGAACGCGATGAGATTCATTCCCCATCATAACCATTCAAGAATATTTTTCATTTAATTATTAAAAATAATGTTTAAGAACTTAATATAATTCTAGATATGAATCAAATATATACCATCCATAACAAACATGACTTACATAACAAACAATATAAAGGAAAACGAATCAGTTAACACCTGAAACAATGATACTACTAAAATATCATTAACAAAGCAATATTAGAAGATTATATATTATATCATATTTATGTATGTGGTTCTTGTATAATTTAATAAAAATAATTTAACGATTATACAGGAGGTTAATGTAACCTAGACCAAGGAAAAGTAAAATGTAAGGGTTAATTTTACAATATCTTTATTATCTGAGGTTGTTTATACATGAGTATCTACTAGGAACTCTTTTTCATCCACATCCGTTTTTCTTAAAAATGTATTTCAAAACATTTTTACTATTTTCTAGTTTATGGGTTAATGTCATTTATACCCTTGTTTTACTTTTTATGAAATCTTTTGAAAGGAATCTTTCTGTCTCTTTCCAAATAAGGTACTTTTTGACATTTTTGACAAATTGAGGTAAGAATGTTTTTTAACTTATACAGTGGGTGCGACTATTTTCCAGTATTATAACACTTTCTAAGCTTCCCTTACAAACTTATAATATTATTTTCAAAATAATTGTTTTCTTTTATAATTATGTTACTTTTAAATGATTTCAAAAAATAAATAGATATTTCTCTCAAATAGTTTTGATTTCATATATGTTAACATCCTTTGATGGATTTTACACTTGTATAAAGTTGATTTATTATATTAAAATCTTCCATATTGTATTGAAGTTTTTGTGATATGTTCGACTATAGATGTTTTATATTTATTCCATTCACGGTTTATGGTTAAATTATTAACATTTTGTATGATATTTTTAATATTAATGTTTATGTTATGTTTCAACCTTTTCATATGAGGAATGCATTGGACTTAGTAAGTGATGGGTAGAGCCCGCTATAGCTCCTCAATGCATCGGTAGGTATCACAAGACAAACTAGAGTCTTGGAATAAGGTCTTGACAAAATCTTATTTCTAGTCCTAGAACGAGGCCTTGACAATGTGTTAATGATGTCAGACATTATGCATTCCATTATTATGAAATCAGCTGTTGATATTACTTTTGATTATTCAACAAGTATAATATCAATGTGAATAAGTAAATGGAATTATTTGATTTATCTTTTCCATATTATGCTGAATTTTATGTTTAAAAGGCTTGTGTTTTATTCTTATACATTGCCTTAAATGATTATGCTTATTTATGATAATGTCCTCTATATTGTTATTTTTACTGAGCATATGCACTCACCCCTTTCTATGTTTTATTTTTTCTAGGATGCGAAGAAGTATATTATGAATAAATTTCAGGGATAGTCTAAGGGAGATGAATGTGTTCAATGGAGAGACAATGTTTTTATTTTTCAGTTCATAATGTAATGTAAAATTTATGTATGTATCAAGTACTTCCAAGGCTACTAAACTGACCGGTATTTCAAGATTTGACCCCTTGTGATCATTTCAATGTTATGTAATATTGCACCGACTTCGGTTAATTAGGGTCAGGGCGTTACTGTTTCATTCACCACACATTGATTTTCCTTGATCCTTTTTCCATATTAGCCGGATCTCAGTTTTCCAATGGAGGAGGAATTAGAGATCTGGAATCCCCCCAGTGTTTATGAATCCAACCCTAGAAGATTATACATAATATTCTACTTATAATATTTCCATTTATTTCAAGGTCAAATAAATAAATAAATTCTTTCATTCATTAACAAGATTAAACATTCTACCAATGAGCGAGGCATTCAGGAATCCCATGTCGACTCATTTTAGGATGTGCCTAGGGAAAACATCACATTACGAACTCAACGTTGGTCTCATTTTTCCAATATGAGAATATTTGAAAAATTTATTCAATCATAAATCCAAAATAAATAAATAAATTTATTTATGAAAACGCTCTCAATAACTTTTTCCACAAAAGGTATGTGTCCAAAAATTCTATACTTCACCTATGGTAAAATACATGCTCTGGACTCAACCGTGGCCTTGGATTTCAGATCAACGCTACAATTGGAGAGATATGCTATTTACTCTGTATTCATAGTATATAATATACTTAATATTTTTTTATAAAATTTATTTCCGGCACAATGAGCCTTGTAATCGCACGTCGTCTCAGCACCTAGCTCTAAAAATATATATAGACATATTACAAAGTCTTATAATGGGAAAACTAGGTCTCTATAGTACAAATAATAAATAATATGAAACCATATCATTAAAAAAAGATCAATATCCATAGGAGAAAAATGTTACAAGAGAAGAGATAATCATTATATATATCAGGGTACTAAGTTTGTATTTGGGAATCACTTTCCCAAGTACTTTTCTCCATGACATCATGCCTCCAAAAGACAATAAACAATGTAATAAAATGACCATGGGACACCTTATTCTTGTAGTCATGGATCTCTATAGGCATGTCCTTGATGGTCACATCATTATCAATATCTATCTCACCCAAATAGATGACGTGAAATTTATCATAAATGTAGTGAAAGAGTTGTGACATGTTAAAAAATTATATATTCTGCTAATTTACAGGGGGAATTCCTATCTGATATTCCATGGTTCCATTATGATATAACACCTTGAAAGGACCATCAAACTGGGGAGAAATATCACTTCAATGACCAAACCTTCGCTTCCCATGTTTAGGAGTCACCTTCCGAAACACTTGATCTACAAAATCGAACTCTATAGGTCTCTTCCTATGATCGGAATAGGATTTCTGATGATCATGGACTACCTTCATCCTCTCACAAATTACCCGAACCATCTCAATTGTATTTTGTACAAGTTTCAGCCTTAGAATTGTTTCCTCTTCAACTCCAATCCAGTATAATGGTGAATGAAAATTTCATCAATAAAAATATTGAAGTGGAACCATACTAATGGAAGAGGGTAAAGTATTATTGTAATAAAAATAAACCAAGGGTAGGTTCCTCATGATCAATCCTACAAAATACAATACATATAACGACCCACACTTTACATACATTGTTAATACTTCAAAATTGAAGCACTCTTATTACAACATATGACAAAACCACAAAGGACCGTATAGGTATAGTGTCTTTAGAAACTGGGAAACATAAACAACTGGTTCATAAATCTTCTACAGTGTCTCCCATTTATTTCATCATATCTAGGGTCCCTTTTAGCATATTCTACTTAATATCCATCTTCCTGACCTGGGGAAAAGAAAACATAAAAGGGTGAGCTCAAATGCTCAGCAAGGGCAAATAAAGGAAATAAAAATCATATCATATCTTTATGAAAATCAAAACCTGCAAAAGAGATCATAATATCTTAACATGGAATAAATCATAGAAGTGAAAATGAGATCCCCATAATCATAACATAAAACTTGAATCTTTGTGGCATGCACACATAATCATGGAAAATCATTTCTTGTTAGTCATGACTCATTGCCAAGACTATCTTAGTGGACAAAGTCCCTTTCTGAACCGAGTTCACTCCTCGTTTCAGTCCTGTATCACTGAACCGAAATAACCTTCCGTTCCAGCCATGTCTATCTCATGAGATATAAAATCATTACCCAATGCATTGGAGGGAGATATAGGTCCCACCCATCTTATAATGAATCCTTTCTTATGTGTGCCACATAATCATAAAACATACATCATCGCATAACACATATAACAAAAATGGGATTCTTGAAACATCATGACATCATAAATCAATTCATATATGATAAAGGAATTCATAAACATAATTCCATCACAACATAGTCAAACCAATGTAAAAATATGGATAGAAACAGAACCCTTTATTATCTTAGATGAAAAATAATTTTGATAAAACACTTGAATTGAATTCTTGAGGAAAATATCCTTTCTTCTTCAAAAACATTTTTCCTTTCATAACATGTCATACAACTTTAAAATAAAATAAGTTGATTAAAAATAAACTTGAAAACTTGTAAAGGAAGCTTCTTTGAAGTAATGTTTTAAAAATCCATTCATGCCGTATAAAAAAAACATTCTTCGTACTTTTGTCGGAAAAGTCAAAAAGTACCTCGTACGGAAAAACGACAAAAGATTCCTTTCATATTCTTTACTAAAAACTCACCTAAGGGTAAAATTGGATTTAAACTATTTCAAGTGGATGGAAACAATATTACATATTGAGGGAACATGGATGTGGATGATAAAATACACCCCAGTAAATACTTACGAATAAACAATCTCGGATAAAAATGAGATTGTGATATTTCCCTTACCTTAGGTCCGATTTGCTTTGTTCGTGTCCGAAGCTCCTGTATAATGGTTTAAATAATGTTATTGACTTATTCCAGAATCATACATATTTATATGAGATCATATATGGTCATATTATTAGCTTCTTGTTAGTAATATTTCATTGTTACTTGTTACTCGGGTCTTTATAACTTTTTGTTCTTATGCGTGTTTTGTCGAATAAATTCTTATTCTTATCTTTAGGTTATAGATAATTCATTTCCAGAATGGTATTAGTGTAGTATATACCATATTCATTCATTCAATTCATTTATAAAATAATTATGAAATGAAGATCATGTAGAACGAGTCGCATCACATCGTGGAGACGGTATTCCGTACGTACGCACGAGTGATGATATCGTTCCTATGATCGTGGAATTGTATTGGAGTATATATATATTATTTCAGTATCAATATTACTTCATAATAATCATATGTAGTTACTCATTACACCATTATACCCATCCTTGTAAGGTGATGGTGGAAAATAGATTACACCACGGCGTGGAGACGGTATTCCGTACGTACGCACGCGTGGTGATTTCATTTTTCCGTAGGATGGATAGAAGGTGAATTAGGGTTGTTTTATAATAACATATCAGTATGTAAGTAATACTGATGTTATTACTTTATCATGAAACAACTAAAGAAGAAGAAGTTGAAGAAGAAAGAAATTGAAAAGATCGGTAATGGATATTACCTCTTCTTTGGAACGCCTTTTTGAATCCTCCACTTAAGGAACTAAGATTGGTCTTTGGAGAAGACCAGGACCTCTAGGATTATTCTAGGGAAGTGGAGAAGGGAAAATGGCAGGGGTTGGCCGAGCTTGAGTGCTCAAATTGGTGTGAGGAGGAGGGGGAGGAGGTGCCCTTCTTATAAGGGAGGAGAGGGGCACCTTAGGAATATCTCAAAATATTATTTTATATTAAAGTCAAAATCGGTTTATAATGGTTCCAAAGGGTCTTATTTCGAAGCTAAAGTGGGGATGGGTCGAAATCCTATCAACCAATAGAATTTAGACAAGTTTAGGATATTATTTTAACCTTATCAATTAAATTTAACTCTAAGTTAAATAATTTAACTTTTACCATGTCTTTTTGTTTTCTTTCCCTATATGGTTAATACACTTACTATAACATGCCAAACGAACCCCAAATTGTTTATTATTAATATATATATCCTTATCTAAGTCATTTGGCCGAACCTTAGATTTTTAAGAATAAAATAACAATTAATAATATAATATTTTATTTAAAAACTATTTTGTGTCAATTTTGACACTATTTGATATATGATTTGTTTGAAAGTCATAACAGAATTATATGTTCGAACCAAGTTGATTAAATCAATACTAATATATCATAGTAACCTAGAAAATTAGTGGAATTCATAAAAAGTCTCAAATTATATTTATTTTGGTGTTTATATTATCAATTTTGTCAATATTTCATTAATAAGATAATTACTGCATCATCTTTGTGTCATA
This sequence comes from Viscum album, assembly GCA_963277665.1. NCBI lineage: Eukaryota > Viridiplantae > Streptophyta > Magnoliopsida > Santalales > Viscaceae > Viscum > Viscum album. The sequence continues at coordinate 417,353,069 of OY728135.1, forward strand.
AATAAATTAAATTATTTGATGTCTAAAAATTACAAATAAAATACCATCATGTAGGAAATCGTTTTAGCTTTCTAATGAATATTTACAATCGAATTTATCTTATGTATAACCCTATATTAAAAATGATTTACTTATTAAACTTTGATTTTAACTATTTTAACCCTTCTTTAAATAAATTAATAATAAATGTCCTAATCTAATCCAAGTGGGCCTAAATGGTCATATTTTATTCCTAAGTTTGTTTTTGGTCGAATTACACTTGTCCAATAGAATTAGGACATGTATTAGGGTAATATTAATATCATATTTACCCTTAGTTACCCTATTTACTATTAACCGCGGTAAAAATAGTAAAAAGTTACTATTCACCAAAAAATTATTTTCATCTCATTGAACCACATTTTAGTCCTTGATATTAACCGTGTCTCTCGGATTTTTGAAATTCCATTCACAGAAGCGGTAAAATTAAGTTTTATGCAAAAATTCAGTTTTTAACCTACCACTTAGTGGTTTCACTATTTATCAAAAATTGAAAGTTTTCAGAAAAATACCAAAATTTCACCCTAGGATAATTTCGATATTCTGAGTCCAAAAATGAAGTCCATTTTGAAAAATAAAATTTATAAAATTTCAAAAAGTGGTTATTACTATTCATAACGGCTAGTTTTAATAGCATATTGTTGTTTAGTGAAACTCGGTATTGCGTACGACGCAAGCTATCGAGGAAGGTCGCGATTGCGTGTAAAGCAAGCCAAGCAAGTGTTGTGTAGAAAAAGATTCCTTTGATGATTTATATAACATAAAAGTCTCGGGTGTTACATTCTACCCCCCTTAAAAAGAATTTCGCCCTCGAAATTCGTCACTTTGCAACAAACAAATGAGGATACTTCTCCCTCATCATATCCTCAAGCTCCCATGTAGCTTCTTCAAGTTGGTGGTTTCTCCATAAAACTTTCACCAAGCGAGTGGTCTTGTTTCGTAGGACTTTTTCGCTACGATCCAGAATCTCTATCGGCTGTTCTTCATAAGAAAGATCTTGCTCCAGCGGTACAACTTCTGAGCTGAGTACATGTGAAGGATCTGGTATGTACTTTCTCAGGAGAGATACATGGAACACATCGTGAACTTGAGAGAGATTCGGTGGAAGCGCCAATCGGTAAGCTACCTTCCCAACACGATCCAGTATTTCAAAAGGACCGATATATCTAGGGCTCAACTTCCCCTTCTTTCCAAATCTCATAACCCTCTTCCAGGGAGATATTCATAAGAACACTTTATCACCCACTTCAAACTCTAGGTCTTTTCTTCGGTTGTCGGCATAGCTTTTCTGTCGACTCTGAGCTGCTCTTATGTGTTGTTGAATAGATCTGACCTTTTCTGCCATTTCATCAACGAGATCAGGTCCTAATAGCTTTCTTTCCCCAACTTCATCCCAGCAAGTTGGAGTCCTGCATTTCTTTCCATAGAGAGCTTCATAAGGAGCCATTTGAATACTGGAGTGAAAGCTATTATTATAAGAAAATTCCACCAAAGGTAGGTGTTGATCCCAACCTCCTTTGAAATCCATAGAGCAAGCTCTCAACATATCTTCTAGGGTTTGAATTGTTCTCTCAGACTGACCGTCTGTCTGGGGATGATAAGCAGTGCTGAAACTCAACTCTGTATCCAGAGTATGCTGAAGACTTCGCCAGAACTTCGAGGTAAATCTCGGATCTCGATCAGATATAATAGAAAGTGGTACTCCATGCAATCTTACCACTTCCTTTACATATATCCTGGCAAGCTGATCTAGAGAGAAATCCTCTCTAATAGCAATGAAGTGTGCAGACTTTGTAAGACGATCAACTATGACCCAGATAGCATTATTGCCTTTGGATGTTTTAGGAAGTCCTGTGACAAAGTCCATAGTGATGTTTTCCCATTTCCATTCGGGTATGGGTAATGGTTGTAACATCCCCTTAGACTTCTGTCTCTCAGCTTTAACTTGTTGACAAACCAAGCATCGAGACACATATTCAGCAACATCTCTTTTCATGCCATCCCACCAGAAGTACTCTTTCAGGTCCCTATACATCTTCGTGCTTCCAGGATGAATAGAGAATGAAGAACTATGAGCCTCATCCAGCAGCTCTTTCTTTAATTCGGGGATGGGAGGAACACAAACCCGATTCCTGAACTTTATTATCCCATCACAATCAAGGTTGAATTCAGGAACATTTCTCACCTTCTTTTGTAACTCGACATCTTCTTTCTGTGCCTCTTTAATCTTCACATGTATAGATGGTTGAACATTCATTTGAGAAAGATAAGATTTTTCCCCTTCCATTATAATTCCAAGATCCATCCTTTGTAAATCCATAAATATTGGATCTTTTGTGATCCTCATCATGGATAAACTAGCATGGTCTTGTCGACTTAATGCATCTGCCACCTTGTTTGCTTTCCCAGGGTGGTAATGAATTGAGCAGTCATAATCCTTAATCAGCTCCAACCATCTTCTTTGGCGCATATTCAGCTCCTTTTGTGTGAAAATATACTTTAAACTTTTATGATCAGTATAAATATCACACCTTTCACCATAAAGGTAATGCCTCCAAATCTTTAATGCAAAGATTACCGCAGCCAACTCCAAATCATGTGTTGGGTAATTTTGCTCATGGATTTTCAACTGTCGTGAGGCATAAGCTATCACCATATCATTTTGCATAAGAACACACCCCAATCCCTTCTTGGATGCATCACTGTAGATCACAAACCTTTCTCCACTACAAGGCAGTGTGAGCACAGGTGCACTGGATAACCTTCTTTTCAACTCCTTGAAATTCTCTTCACATTCCTCTGTCCAGACAAACTTAACTCCTTTCCGAGTCAACTTGGTGAGTGGATTAGATAATCGTGAAAAATCTTTTACAAAACGTCGATAATATCCAGCCAAACCAAGAAAACTTCGGATCTCAGTTACTGTGGTTGGTCTCGACCATCTTTCGATAACCTCTGTTTTTGCTGGATCCACAGATATCCCCTCTTTTGAGATTATATGACCCAAAAATGCAACTTTTTGAAGCCAAAATTCACACTTGGTAAATTTGGCATAAAGCTTCTCTTTTCTCAGGGTCTTCAATATAATTCTCAAGTGATCTTCATGCTCTTCCTTGCTCTTTGAATAGACAAGAATATCGTCTATAAAGACTACCAAAAATTGATCAAGATAGTCTCTAAAGACTCTATTCATTAGATCCATGAAGATAGCAGGGGCATTAGTAAGACCAAATGGAATCACTATAAATTCATAGTGTCCATACCTTGTACGGAAAGCCGTCTTTGGTATATCCTCCCTTTTGACCCTTAATTGATGATACCCTGAACGAAGATCAATCTTGGAAAAGTATTGAGCTCCGCGTAGTTGGTCAAATAAGTCATCAATGCGTGGGAGAGGATATTTGTTCTTGATAGTGATCTTGTTAAGTTCTCGATAATCAATGCAGAGTCTCATTGATCCATCTTTCTTCTTAACAAATAGAACAGGTGCTCCCCAAGGTGACGCACTAGGGCGTATGAATCCCTTATCAAGATTCTCTTGGAGTTGCTTCTTCAATTCCTGCAACTCAATTGGGGCCATTCTATAAGGTGTCTTTGAAATAGGCAAAGCACCCGGTACGAGTTCTATTGAAAACTCAACTTCACGATTTGGTGGAAGACCCGGTAATTCCTCCAGAAAGACATCATCAAACTCCCGTAAAATGGGCATATTCTTAATCGTGAGTTTCTCACCAACTATTTGAGATAAATAACCTTCATTTAGTGGAATCAATACCCATAAGATGGAAGAAATTTCCACTGGAAGGTTATGTTCATCCTTGCATTGATAGACGATCGTAGGTTGATCTGGAATATGAAATGTGACTTCCCTTCTTTGGCAATTGATATGAGCTCCATGTAGAGAAAGCCAATCCATGCCAAGAATCACATCAAATTCCACTAAAGGAAGGATCACAAGATTTGCAGGAAGCACTTTCCCACAAACTTCGATCGGAGAAGAATTATAAACTTCTGATGCGATTGATGTGCCATTAGGTGTTGTCACAGCTAACTCAACATCTAATTGTTGAGGTAATACGGTGATACCCTTAGAAAAGTCTTCAGAAATAAAAGAGTGGGTGGATCCAGAATCAAATAAAACATTTGCTACTTTAGAGTGGATGGTAAGTGTACCTTTCACCACATCGTTATCGTACTCCACATCGCTGATAGAAATTGCATGTGACTTTCCTTTGTCTTTAGCCTTAAGATTTTGTTGACGTCGACCATCATCATCAACCCTTGGATTTGGGCATTGATTGGCATAATGCCCCATCTCCTTGCACTTGAAACATTGAAGTGTAGCAGGTTCATTCTGTGTATCCCTTCCTTTGTTTGCATCATTAGACATCTTCTTCCCATTATCACGGCATTCAAATGCCCGATGACCTTCCTTTCCACATTTAAAACATTTACTTGTCCCTTTAAGACAACTCCCTCCATGTTTCTTTCCACACTTTGAGCATAAGGGAAAGTTCATCTTCTTTTCCGTGTGCTCTTTAGATTTTTCTTTGAATTCCATCTTCCTCTTCTTATCAAACCCATGTGACTGATGGGTTACTCCAATCTCCATCTCGACTTTGAGAGCACATCGAACGATTTCCTCGTAGCTATTGAAGTCCCTTATGGCTAACACCCTTCGAAGACTTGGTTTTAAGCCACTAAATAATCGATCGATCTTACTCTCAGGTTGGATAATAATACCAGAAGCGTACCTTGCAAGTCTTGTAAAATTTGCTTCATAGGTACTAACAGATTCATCATCCCTTTGCTTCAGTTCAAGGAACTCTTTCTCCATCTTTGTTCGGAGAATACGAGGGAAGTACTTATTGAAAAATAAGTTCTTGAACTCGTCCCATTCCATAGACTCAATTTCATCCCTTTGCCTCGTATTCTTAACAAGATTCCACCATTGATCAGCATCTCCTTCCAAACGATACACTGCTAGGATGACTTTATCATGCTCAGAACATTGAAGAACTGAAAATATCTTTTCAGTAGTACTAATCCATTGTTCAGCAACTAATGGATCAGTAGACCCGCTGAAAGATGGTGGACGCTGCCTCATGAAGGATTCAACAGAATGTTGCTCCCTCCTTTGTTCGTTTGGAAATCCTGCATGATTCATAGCTTGAGAAAGTTGTGTGAGCATGGCTACAAGATTTTGCATTCCAGCTCCCATATCGTTTGGTTGCTCAGGGGGACAATCATTGCATTGCCCATCGCATTCCGCATTAACACGGTTCCTTCGGGTTCCAGCCATTGACTAAAACCAAGAAGAATAGTGTGAGCAACACTAATTATAATAGGAAACCACATAATTCATGAATAAAATTTTCATGCTTATGGTCTTATCCTAGGTTATTCATGGCCATTTCTAAGATTGTGTTCTATGCTTAGACTTATCCTTAGGGTTCTTACTAAGGCTTTCACATCCTAGTTTCCAAAGGTTGACTATACCTTTCCTCTGATACCAACTATAACGACCCACACTTTACATACATTGTTAATACTTCAAAATTGAAGCACTCTTATTACAACATATGACAAAACCACAAAGGACCGTATAGGTATAGTGTCTTTAGAAACTGGGAAACATAAACAACTGGTTCATAAATCTTCTACAGTGTCTCCCATTTATTTCATCATATCTAGGGTCCCTTTTAGCATATTCTACTTAATATCCATCTTCCTGACCTGGGGAAAAGAAAACATAAAAGGGTGAGCTCAAATGCTCAGCAAGGGCAAATAAAGGAAATAAAAATCATATCATATCTTTATGAAAATCAAAACCTGCAAAAGAGATCATAATATCTTAACATGGAATAAATCACAGAAGTGAAAATGAGATCCCCATAATCATAACATAAAACTTGAATCTTTGTGGCATGCACACATAATCATGGAAAATCATTTCTTGTTAGTCATGACTCATTGCCAAGACTATCTTAGTGGACAAAGTCCCTTTCTGAACCGAGTTCACTCCTCGTTTCAGTCCTGTATCACTGAACCGAAATAACCTTCCGTTCCAGCCATGTCTATCTCATGAGATATAAAATCATTACCCAATGCATTGGAGGGAGATATAGGTCCCACCCATCTTATAATGAATCCTTTCTTATGTGTGCCACATAATCATAAAACATACATCATCGCATAACACATATAACAAAAATGGGATTCTTGAAACATCATGACATCATAAATCAATTCATATATGATAAAGGAATTCATAAACATAATTCCATCACAACATAGTCAAACCAATGTAAAAATATGGATAGAAACAGAACCCTTTATTATCTTAGATGAAAAATAATTTTGATAAAACACTTGAATTGAATTCTTGAGGAAAATATCCTTTCTTCTTCAAAAACATTTTTCCTTTCATAACATGTCATACAACTTTAAAATAAAATAAGTTGATTAAAAATAAACTTAAAAACTTGTAAAGGAAGCTTCTTTGAAGTAATGTTTTAAAAATCCATTCATGCCGTATAAAAAAAACATTCTTCGTACTTTTGTCGGAAAAGTCAAAAAGTACCTCGTACGGAAAAACGACAAAAGATTCCTTTCATATTCTTTACTAAAAACTCACCTAAGGGTAAAATTGGATTTAAACTATTTCAAGTGGATGGAAACAATATTACATATTGAGGGAACATGGATGTGGATGATAAAATACACCCCAGTAAATACTTACGAATAAACAATCTCGGATAAAAATGAGATTGTGATATTTCCCTTACCTTAGGTCCGATTTGCTTTGTTCGTGTCCGAAGCTCCTGTATAATGGTTTAAATAATGTTATTGACTTATTCCAGAATCATACATATTTATATGAGATCATATATGGTCATATTATTAGCTTCTTGTTAGTAATATTTCATTGTTACTTGTTACTCGGGTCTTTATAACTTTTTGTTCTTATGCGTGTTTTGTCGAATAAATTCTTATTCTTATCTTTAGGTTATAGATAATTCATTTCCAGAATGGTATTAGTGTAGTATATACCATATTCATTCATTCAATTCATTTATAAAATCATTATGAAATGAAGATCATGTAGAACGAGTCGCATCACATCGTGGAGACGGTATTCCGTACGTACGCACGAGTGATGATATCGTTCCTATGATCGTGGAATTGTATTGGAGTATATATATATTATTTCAGTATCAATATTACTTCATAATAATCATATGTAGTTACTCATTACACCATTATACCCATCCTTGTAAGGTGATGGTGGAAAATAGATTACACCACGGCGTGGAGACGGTATTCCGTACGTACGCACGCGTGGTGATTTCATTTTTCCGTAGGATGGATAGAAGGTGAATTAGGGTTGTTTTATAATAACATATCAGTATGTAAGTAATACTGATGTTATTACTTTATCATGAAACAACTAAAGAAGAAGAAGTTTAAGAAGAAAGAAATTGAAAAGATCGGTAATGGATATTACCTCTTCTTTGGAACGCCTTTTTGAATCCTCCACTTAAGGAACTAAGATTGGTCTTTGGAGAAGACCAGGACCTCTAGGATTATTCTAGGGAAGTGGAGAAGGGAAAATGGCAGGGTTTGGCCGAGCTTGAGTGCTCAAATTGGTGTGAGGAGGAGGAGGAGGAGGTGCCCTTCTTATAAGGGAGGAGAGGGGCACCTTAGGAATATCTCAAAATATTATTTTATATTAAAGTCAAAATCGGTTTATAATGGTTCCAAAGGGTCTTATTTCGAAGCTAAAGTGGGGATGGGTCGAAATCCTATCAACCAATAGAATTTAGACAAGTTTAGCATATTATTTTAACCTTATCAATTAAATTTAACTCTAAGTTAAATAATTTAACTTTTACCATGTCTTTTTGTTTTCTTTCACTATATGGTTAATACACTTACTATAACATGCCAAACGAACCCCAAATTGTTTATTATTAATATATATATCCTTATCTAAGTCATTTGGCCGAACCTTAGATTTTTAGGAATAAAATAACAATTAATAATATAATATTTGATTTAAAAACTATTTTGTGTCAATTTTGACACTATTTGATATATGATTTGTTTGAAAGTAATAACAGAATTATATGTTCGAACCAAGTTGATTAAATCAATACTAATATATCATAGTAACCTAGAAAATTAGTGGAATTCATAAAAAGTCTCAAATTATATTTATTTTGGTGTTTATATTATCAATTTTGTCAATATTTCATTAATAAGATAATTACTGCATCATCTTTGTGTCATAAATAAATTAAATTATTTGATGTCTAAAAATTACAAATAAAATACCATCATGTAGGAAATCGTTTTAGCTTTCTAATGAATATTTACAATCGAATTTATCTTATGTATAACCCTATATTAAAAATGATTTACTTATTAAACTTTGATTTTAACTATTTTAACCCTTCTTTAAATAAATTAATAATAAATGTCCTAATCTAATCCAAGTGGGCCTAAATGGTCATATTTTATTCCTAAGTTTGTTTTTGGTCGAATTACACTTGTCCAATAGAATTAGGACATGTGTTAGGGTAATATTAATATCATATTTACCCTTAGTTACCCTATTTACTATTAACCGCGGTAAAAATAGTAAAAAGTTACTATTCACCAAAAAATTATTTTCATCTCATTGAACCACATTTTAGTCCTTGATATTAACCGTGTCTCTCGGATTTTTGAAATTCCATTCACAGAAGCGGTAAAATTAAGTTTTATGCAAAAATTCAGTTTTTAACCTACCACTTAGTGGTTTCACTATTTATCAAAAATTGAAAGTTTTCAGAAAAATACCAAAATTTCACCCTAGGATAATTTCGATATTCTGAGTCCAAAAATGAAGTCCATTTTGAAAAATAAAATTTATAAAATTTCAAAAAGTGGTTATTACTATTCATAACGGCTAGTTTTAATAGCATATTGTTGTTTAGTGAAACTCGGTATTGCGTACGACGCAAGCTATCGAGGAAGGTCGCGATTGCGTGTAAAGCAAGCCAAGCAAGTGTTGTGTAGAAAAAGATTCCTTTGATGATTTATATAACATAAAAGTCTCGGGTGTTACAATACATAAGATCACAAAACGTCTTCAATATTCTAGATGGTCTACTCTATCTGAATACTGGTATATGGTTGAAAAGTACTGAAAAGGAATAACTGAGATCCAAAATCAGGATGGAGACCTCTCCACTATCTGGTGGTAAAACGAGGATCCCTATCAGAGATAATCATCATTGGGGATCCATGGAGTTGTAAAACCTCCTTCAGATACATTATTAACAAAACTTATACTAAGTTTGACTCCCTAATCACCATAAAGTGGGATGATTTTTTTGAATGATCCACTATCATCCATATAGAATCGTATAGTTCTTAATATTAAGGGAAAATAGTAACAAAGTCCATTAATATGTCCTCCCACATGAGTTGGGGAATATATAACAGATTGAGAAAACCATCAGGAACACGATGCTCATATTTCACCTACTAGAAGACTAAACATCGAAAAAAAATTCTGCAACTACACATAGTATCCCAAGACACCAAAAATTGACATCTCAAGTCTCAATAAATATTTTTCACACTGGGATGTACCATCAAATGTGAGCTACAAAATTCATAGAGAACCATATCACGCATCACCGATGGGACATAAATATTTTTATGATACAACATAGAGTTCTATCCATCCTCATACAAACCATTAGTTGAATTGTAAAGAAACTCGAGCACTCGATTCAGCCACCTTAGAATACACTAAATGGGTCTCCTATACTTGTTTCACCAAAGAATACTAATCTATTATCTGAAAAAGGTAACCTCTTCGTCCAACCTCTCCCAATCTAGATGAATCATTGAGAGTTCTTCTATCACTATATAAGAATCCTCAGATTCATGAACAACATCACTATATGACTTCCTTATCATCACATCAACTACAACATTTCCCTTTCCCGATGTATATGAAATATCGAAGTCATAATCATGAAAGTATTCCATCCACTAAAACCGACATATGTTTAAGTCACACTAGGAGAATACATACCTCCATATCTTATGGCCAGTAAAAACAAAAAAATACACTCTGATAAGGTAATGTTTATATATATTTAAGGAGAACAAAACAAATTCCAACTCAAGATCATGGGTTTCTTAGTTATGTTCATGGGGATGTAACTTCCAAGAACCCTAATAAAAAAACCACTCTATAATGCATCAGAAAACATCTCAACACAAGAGGTCAAGCATTATATAAAACCTCAAACTAAACATCTTATATTGGAAAACAATGTATTGGAGTGCTGACTAACTTCTCTTTAAGGTACTCCAAATCCACATGACACTAGTCATTCCACAAGAACACCTGATACTTTATAGTCAATGATATTTGAGGATTCACAACCTAATATAAATTGGATATGAACCTCTTGAAATAGCCTTCAAGACCAAATAAAATTTACACCTATTCCACTATCTTGGGGTCTACTCAAGACAGAAGAACCTATATCTTTGAAGGGTACACATATACTCTATTCTAAGACATGACATGCCCTAAGAAATATAATTCATGTTCTTGGAAATCACCCTTCGAAAAATCCAAAATTTCTTATCATGACAAAGAACTCCAAAAATAGCATGTAGATACTTTGCATGCTCCTCCTTAGTCGTAGTGTGTAAAAGGATGTCATCGATGAAAACTACCATGAACTTATTCAAGAACTCTATAAAAGTTCATTCATCAAATCTATGAACATGGATTTATAATTCATCATTCTGAATGACATCAAAAAAAATCATAATGCCCATGATGACAATGAAAAGTATTCCTCTGAATATCATCATCCTTCAGTAGAATTTGATGATATCCTGACCCCAAATTAATTTTTGAGAACCAAATTTCTCCCTTTCTCTGATCTATTATAATATTTATAAGATCCACTACCCTTGGATAAATGAGATGATGAGGGTTGGGACCTACCCTTAGATGACCAAATGCTCTTCTATCCAAGAAACTAGGAACACCATACCACACTCTTCTTTGTGCGGAATTCTAATGAATCCCATCTAGTGATGATCCATCTCAGGACAGTGTCCTCTCAAAAACATTTTATATCTCCAACACATTGATATAAATCTTTAGGATAAATGGGGTGACCTATTTCTAGATCCATATACACAAAACCTATATGAAATTCCTTTACCTGGAATCTTCATGTTGAAAAAATTATGAAGCATATCACTGAGGGGTCCTAAAATTTTACATAACCACTCAAACACTGGAATTCCCCTATTGAATGGTAAAAATATCCTGTAAACACTCTTACTTTATGGTATATGGAAGAATATATTCTAAAAAATAGTCTCAGAACATCTCCCATGATATTATAGACATCTCATGATCTTGAAGAACAAAAACCTCCACTACCTCACTACTCCACATAGAATTTTCACAACTAGTGAAACGCAGTGCTCCTTCCAAGCACCGATCAAACTGAAATCTATATCCACCTCCTCCAACTAGTCTTTCATGACCCCATATAAAAAATATCCCTCATACATTAGTATAATCTAACACAAAAATTCTTGTAGTTTCATCCTCAAGGATTTATTTCCATTGATATCTACTCTATTGTGATCTTCTAGAACATCCTGCTGAATATATTTGGTGGAAAACTGATGAGGATTTCATTCTAGATCCATTCTTGAAAAATAATTAACTATTATACTTTTAATCCTTGAATATGGAATAAATTTCATTAATTATTTAATTACATTTTATATTTTTTATGATCTTAACATAACCCATGGTCTAACAATTTCAAACACAAGAGAAAAGAAGAAAGAAATATGATCCTTTCCTAGGTCTCCAACCTGCAACCATCATCACTTCATTTAGTTTGTTTAGTAAAGATAATGTTTCATGCATCAGATCATCCAGAGACTAAAATACCAGTGTCTCATCTGGTCCCCCATGTTTACATCACTTACTAAACTTAGCTGACACAATTTCCCTAACAACCCATTCAATATCACTTGTGCCTTACCACATACTCTATCCTATCTCTCAACCTAAACCTATGATACCTCTCTATCATGACCCCTTGAAGAGAACCCCTCTTGGGCCACCAATGGGAGAACATAGATGGTGACTACTCAAGTCTTTCCTCTATAAGTACTTGGGTTGGTGACTAGCATTGATTGTATAATAAGCATACTCATTGAAGGAATTACCTTCCAAGAGAACATGAAGAAGATAGAGATAAGATAGTTGAACCAAAAAAACAACCATTGAGACATCTATATATAAATAAATCCCATGTGGATACTTGAGAATTAATACAGTACTGAAACAACTAAAAAGGAAACCACATGTACCAAAAAGGTAATGATAACAGTGACCCGGAAACCCAAATAACTCCTAAAAAGAAAGTGCTAGTAATATCCAATGTGATTTCAAACCTACTCCTACTTACCTGAAAATTGTTTATATATAATTGGATTGATCATAATGGTATACTCTATAGGACCATCCCCAAATACTCACATGAAAAATATAAAGAAATCATGATAAAGGACATTGTACGAGAGTGAAACTAACTCATCACCCAAAATGGTATACTATATTATCAGCTTCATCATGGATGAATCTCATGAAGTATCACATACAAGAGATCATATAATATAATAAAAAAACATCAAGGGTACCGCACCTCGCTTCCCCACTAGTTTTCTACTCTTCCCTAACATTACACATCCTAATCCATCTCATATGATGGGTATCATGCATTGGGTAATATGTGTATCATGCATCAGGTATTATACCTTAATTCATCACAGCTAATTGACTGATTAAGGCACATCAAGCCATCAAAACCTATACACACCATACCAATAATGACCATTTGGGTACTATATCTAGGGATACATGTGTATGAAATAACCATAAGATGTCATAGATCTATACACGCATATATGGAGAAACTAACTATAAAGAATACTGTAATGAATAGATTCCAAGAGAAGAGAGCGGGGCCAGATAGTGTAGTCTTTCATCTATCCTCCCACCAAGATATTGGGGAAAATACCCTCACAGTGTCAACTAGGTTTCAATTTCTAAAACCAATGTGGGTGGGGTTGTGTGTGAGATAACAAATAATATATGATATAATATAAGTCACATCAAAACTATGGGTATAACATAGTATTAGACTCAACTATAGCTAATGTCACTCAGACTCCCATATAACACTACTAAGACTAGATGCCCTATAAGAAAACAATCATTTAAAGATCTATTTTAAATTCATTATTTTCTTCCATCAAAAAAACACTTTATGTAAAATAATTAATTATCTATTAATTAAAAACAACATTATTCTGAATTAAATTTCTTTAAACATTAGAGTAAATTCCATTCCCTCTAGGAATAATCCAAACTGAGTCCATGGTTTCTCATGATTAACATCATTCTAGAAAATTTATTAAATTAACTCCAACCCCATGGGTTACGAATTTATTAAATCATTATGAACATCAATCCATAATCCATATACTCCAAGAGAAAAACCCTAATAACTGACCAAGAGTAAAAATGAAACCATGCACATCAAGTTACCTCAATCATGGGGAATGTAATTTATATAAAAAAATAAACCTGACTATCAATTATTAAACAGATTCATTTCAAACAAGAATCCCACAATATCAAATAAATAGATAATCTCAGCTTCAACCCATTCCATAATCTCTAGTTCTATCCCTGATACCCACATACATATCTTTTTGTGTCTAGCCATCACATGCACCAACTGATGCCATAACATTTGGGCCTCCTCGCCCCATATCACATCATCCATACTAGGCTCAACCCTCCCAGGATCATATCAAATTATCCATCTAAGGATCATCCACCCCAAACAAATATCACATTGCATGATAATATTAAGATCACCTAAATGGAATATGGAAAACAAGAAAAAATAACTAAAAAATATAGCTCATAAATCAAGTATTCTCTCCTTTTCATAAAAATGAGATCTCACGGCTCCTCACACTCATCCATATCAAGAAGATGGGAAACTCATACCCTAGAAATTTTATTTATAAAAATACTTATTTTTATTCTTTCTTGAATTGACCAATTCATTATTCAAAGGTTTAATCAAAATACAACCTAAGGTATCAAGTAATAATAAGATATAAAATTAATTAGATAATTAATTGAATCATTCCCCCAAGCATACATTCTAATTTCAAAAAACATTATTGAATTAAAATTCATTGAAATTCAATTAATTATTTTCATAAAAGATAATTAACTTGATTCAAATTATTCATAAAATTCCATCAACACATGGAATATAATATTTAATTAATCATGATATCAACATCAATTTTACCCTTACCAAATCACAAAAATCACAAGATTCATTAAACATGCCTCTTTATTATCCAAATGATTAATTTTTAATTAATTACACATTTAATTTTTTTTAAAATTTTACATTAAGATAAAAATAATAAAATTATCATAATAGAATTCTACGTAAGAATAGAATAGTTCACACACTATCTGGAAAAAATGAGGCAAACCATTATCACCGTAGAAAGCATCAACAAACAATCACAATCTAATTATTTATTAATCCAGTTCAATATTCATTAAGTTAATTAAATTTTCATACAATGGGATAAACCACGATAAATATATGACTCTACATAAATAATTATGAGAATAAACAAATACCCACCTAGAAGAATACGCCTCATGTGACTCACTGGCCCAAAAATAGAGGGTTCACAGAAGACGGAATCATCGCTGGAGGAAACACGAGCCAATAGAAGAAGGATTCCATGAATCTGAGGGAAGGCTTAATAAAATTAAACATAAAGAGGAGGAAAATAGGATGAAATTAAGGGAAGGGCCTTAATTTTTTAGTCAATAGACATAATATGGTTAGTATTTTTACATCTCAAAATATTTAATTCCAATAATTTCCAATATCATTAAACACCAGGTGAAAGGATGTGTTTTCATCCTCAACCAACATAAAAAATCAAAGATATAAATATCATTTATGAATATTTCATTGAAGTACCTTGACTAATAAAATTTAAATAACCACATGGTTTCTTTCAAAAAACTATCAGAAATCTCTAGGTGGCAGATTTCACATAGACGGAAGCACCACAATGCCAAATTCCCCACATAGAAATTTTCATGTATCTGATTCATGTAGATGATCACTAATTTATATGATATATTAGATAGACTATCACTCATGTAGCTAATCGATCACAAAACTTACTTCTTTGGTAGCTAATCTAGCCAATTCAAATAGTTGATCTATCAAGATATTTGATTCACATGGTTGACTGATCATGTTGTTTATTCACACAATCAATCCTTTCATGTATCCAATATTATATAGACGATGGCTCTATGTAGCAGATGGACTCACATATCCTATTCAACTAACCATGAATCATGCTCTCACATAAGCTTTGAACCACACATTCATGATGTAAAACCCTTAAACATTGTGAATCCTCCCTGCTTCTAGATTTTAGTAGAAAAACACATCCAAACCAACTATTGGCATCCTTCAAGCACCATAGGATTCATAAAAACAAAAAGTTTCAAAATAGATAGATCTGATCACTTACCAAAATTGAAGATAATATATATTAATAGAAATTATAGGTAACAACTTGTTACTTGAATTCCAATAAAAGTTATAGAATCGCTTTACAAAAAATAATTTATTGAATTATTTTTTCTTCAAAAAATTTAATCAAATCATTATTTTAAATATGTCTATTGGAATACTATTAAAATTTGAAGAAATAATTTTATGTAAATATAAATTTATAATATAATAAAAAATAATTGAATATAGATCATATCAATAATAACAATCCTTGATGAATTCATGTCAAATATAGGATTCTTTTAGGAATAAAATTTTAATGAAAATTAAATAATCAATTAAAAATAGATCATAAACTTATAATAACTATAATAAAATCAATATAAACAATAGAACTAAAAATCCTGATTGATAGATTTAACTAAAAAAATACATAGTATAAAAAATATTTCATAATAGATTCAATACAAATACAAACTCATTGAAAATATAAAAAAAATTAACTGATTACTAAAAAGGTAATATATGAATTTAGAAAATATTATATTCAAATAAATGAAAAATATTATAAAAATTATTAAAAGAAACATATTTTTTTTATTAAAAAATATGACAAATGCAATAAAAAATCAATAAAAAATCCATTCAAAAAAATAATATTAACCATTAAAAAAAATTGCATTCATTACAATAACTTTGGTAAAAATATATATATTTGTTTGATGATAATAATTCAAAAAATTCTAAGGGTAATTTTTATTAAATCATCTCCAAAGAATAAATCATAAAACATGTAGGACCTTATCACACTATTTTTGAAATATTAAAATTAATATTATTAATTTTATACCTATTAAAATAAAAAATATTTCACTTAATGTTTACCCATAACCTCAAGAACATTTGGTTATTTTCTTTAATTAACATCATTAAATAAATCAGAGTATTAGATATATGTAAACAGAAATCTATTTTTTTACTATTAATAATCAAATCAATATAAAATTAATGAAAATAATTGTCATAATTTGTATGTAAAAAAATAATAATCAGGGAAATGGTTAAAATTTTGGCAGGGAAGTATAATTGTTTTAATTCCAATCAATTTCCATCATCTCAATTATTTATAAACATAAATATTAATTTATGTATAAATGGATGAAAGAAATGAATGAATGAAATGATTAAAAAAGTGACAATATATTAGAAATCAAGAGAAAATTTATAGAAGTGATGAAAATATTGATACAAAAACCTATTATATAGAATATATCCTTAATTAAGTATCCATATAGTTGATTCTGTTAGTCTATTAGGAGAATGAATAATGTAATTAACATTTTTATGAACATAGGTGGATAACTGATACATTATTAAGAAATATGTGGATATAATTAGGGTTGTGGAGAAGGAAAATACATGAAGGAGAAAGTAACATGATTGGATTATCCTAAGTGTTGAGTATCATTCTTGATTAATATAATCAAGGGTTTGAAAAAGATACTATTTGGTAAGGGAGTATCTTAGGGGATGTGGGAATTGAGGATTTACGTTTTTAAATGAAATTTTAAAGATATCATAAACATGAATAGAAAAATAAGTGGTTATCAAGATTGGAGGAAAAGGGGGTGGTGGAGAATGGGTGGTGGTGATGGGGAGGTAGAGGTATAGAAACCAATGTAGGGATAAGAAGGATAATACTAGGTATTAGAGGTGTGGTGTTGGGAAATGAGGATAGTGAATGTAAGAAATAGGAAGAAAGGTGAATCATGGAAGAAGGGAGGAAAACAATTATTATAAGATAGAATGGGTTCAAGAAAAACATTAGAGATAAAATGAGAAAAGGGTGGGTAAAATATGCATGATTGTCCCATCCTTAAAAAATTATATTTAATTTATAAACTATATTTAGAAAATGAAATAATTAAATTTTTAGGGAATATTTTCTAGTATCATATGTTTTCTATGTATTCTTACAGATACTTTCCTAACACCTATTATATTTCCCAAATTTCATGTCGGAATATTAAATAAAGTTAAAAAATTTAAATTATGAAAATAAAAAACATGAAAAGGTTTTTGTTATATAATTAAATTGTTTCAAAGGAGAAAGTATATTAAATATACCATTTTAAAACATAGTTTATAGATGCAACCGAGTTCAAAATTGTGAGCCAATATTTTTATATGGAATTTTATCTAATTAAATTATATATAAAGCTTAGTAATTGAAATTAATGAACTTAAAGAAATTAATATATAATAAGTAATAAATTTATTATTAATTACTCTAGTAAGATGAAATATATATAAATTATATAGTTAAACTATAGTTAATTTCTAGTATTAAAGGATTATTTTTCTCTGAAGCCTTCATAATATTTCTAAAGCCTCACAAATAGAAAACATAAATCAGAATTGAAAATCATATTTTATATCATTTTAATGAATTGATAATGAGTATAATAAAATAATGATTTTTTATGTGTTTATGTTAGTCTTAGAAAACAACATATTATACATGAATATAACAGAATGAATATACTTGTAAATTGAATAAGAAATATAAAGATAATAAATATAAAGTATAGATATAAAAGAAGTAATGTAAAAAATATGAATGTACAATATAGATAAACTAAATATTCAGTAAAAAAATATTGATAACATGTATACTAAATAATTTATATGTTCTTCTGTTATATATAATATGTAAACATAATTGGAAAACATAAATATGTGTTGATTTTGTATATAGAAAAAGGGTTACACATTATATAAGCTGTATAAAAGAAGAAATATTCAATTTATAAATAAAAAATAACATACATGTAATTGTTAATATTAAAGTTAAATTGGAGAAACAATGACAATGGGAGTGAGATATAGTTATTTTTTAAAATTTGTGATTTTTTTATTGAAACATCCTCTCTTGTTTTTTATGTATGAGATGTTAAGTTTAAAGAAATTATCCTATATCTTTTTCTCTTCTTCCATGATATGGTATATGAAGAGGAAATAATTTAGTGAATATGGGTCTGGGTATCAAAGGTGTAAGAGTTGAGGAGGTAATGGCATCAGAGATTCTATATAATAGCAACTCATCAGCCGATGGGGTTCTAGCGGGTCTACATTATTCTGTAGACACCATCAGTCAATGGGTGGTTCAACTAGCTGACCAATGTTCCCAATACCAAGGTGTATTAAATTTCCCCCATGATAGATAATAAACAATTTTTTTAAATTTTTCTTATTACCAAAAATCCAACAACTAAGTATGTAATTAGAATATTAGACCTCCCTTTAAGACTCTTTAACTATCCCATTAACCTCTGCTTTCTCCTTCATCATTAAAATGATATGATGATGAAGGAATGATAAGATATTTTTAGAACCATTCCAAATGCTTCTTCATCCTTAATATATGTGAATGTATTGATACATGATCTATTTTTTCCTTCATGAGCCAAGGATTTTTTTATTTCTATCTTCATTGATCATTGAAGTATCCACCTTATGGAAAACGTTTCTTGATCGAATCAAGATCTATCAATAAAAACAATTTCTCAATGGTTATGTGTTTGTGAATCATCATCCAAATATTCATAGTGATGGTGTAATGATTATATAAGCTTAATATATTGGAAATTGTTTGGTATATTAGTGTATAATTTCATGTTTCAATGGAAAAAACTTTACTAGAGCTATAATTCAAAAAAATGGTGGGTATTTCCTTGAAAACTTGCATATAATGATCATTATGTGACCATATTTTTTTATTATCATCTAAAATCCCTTTTATATTTATGGATTGATGATGAATTTATGATTATTGGCTTTACTTGAGGCTCTCTTCTAAAATTAGTGAAAAATTCATGATTCCTTCTTCAAATGAGAATAAATTCAATGAATTGGATTTCCTTCCTTTGACAAAACATATAATTGAATTTTTGAGGGAATCCATAAGGTATGTGATTATAGAACACCCCTAGAGACTTTTAATACTCTTGAAAATCCATTCTAAACCTCTTTATTTTTTTAACTGAATAAAAATATAAATCCATGATATTAGACCACATTTTCAATTGGTGAAAAATTCATTCAGTATTGAATCTTTTTACAAAACATAGAGTTATTCATAAAAAATATTTAGGTAGGAATTTCCTTAGCATTTGGGTTTCTCTTAAATTTTTTTTACCATGGAATGTTTCATGTGTAGGAATAGTCATGTTTTTGATTGATGGTGACTTTGTGGAGGTGTGTAAGTATCTTTGATACTAATATATGATCCTTATTTCCATAAGAATTTATACAGTAGTCTATTACCGTGTTTGATGTTGATTCACATGTTGTTATATATTTCTATTACATTTCTTATAATGTCATGTTCTTATTTTTTTATCATGCTCTACCTTGTTTGTGTCTTCTTTCCTTTGGAGGTTAGTTCTTGGTATTCATGATTTAAGGACCACCGAGGTATGCATAACCTAAAAGGGGTATTGCATATGTTTTACTACAATGATGATGATAGACCCATACATGGGGTAATATTCTCAAAGACGTGTGGCCCAGAAGGAATTCAATGCCTTGAGGATACTAAGTACCACACTAAAACATACTACCTTATGGATACCAAGTGGTGTGTCCAATCTATGCCTTGAAGATGATGAGTAACATGTTGATGGAATTCTAACTATTTCAAATCATTTTTGGTATATATTTTCATCCATCTATAATAGACCCAATGAAGGTAAAGTCATGGATCAAGGTGGTTTGTTTTCATGTGGGTTCTCATTATGTGTTTTTATGAAGTTTTTTACAGTTATTATTTTCATGGAATACGCTTGTTACACATGGGAACATCTGTTAAGGATGCATTTGTGGTGTCTTGGTAGGTTATATAATTCACACCATGCATGAGAACTTAATTTCATGTGAATAATTTATGAATATGGATATAAGAATGTGGAAGGGTCTTATGGAAGATAGTTGAGCCAAGGAGTATGGAGCTAGGAGTAGTACCCAGATACACTCTATATGAAACCACCATTTTACTTATTTACCTTCCTGTATATTTACTATGGGTTTTCTTAATACTTGGGTACCTATTTATTTACCCAAAAGGCATATATACCATTTAATGCTATTTTTCTTCTTCTCTATTACTCTAAGATATTTATATTAATTATTATTTATTCAAGGACATGATCTTGATGGTATTTTATCCCCACTAATGGAGTTTGGAACCTTTCTGCAAGTCATCAACCTCTTGTCTATGGGGACATGGACCTAAGGTCATGTGAATATCTGAATCAGACCTGATGGTTTTAGTTAGTGCATTAAAGATGGTAACAAAGCACAAATTTATCCTAATTCTTTTGAATATCCTAGTATATATTGGAATTATGATTGGATGTTTGGGACTTGGGTTAGTGATCTTCCATGTGCATGGATATAACATGTGTAATAGACCTTTGAGTTAATATAGACATGATTTATTTAGAAGAATTATGGTATTTTTGGGGGTGTTCAAGAATCATAAAATAGAACATAGGATAAAATTGCACACATATATATACCTATTAGTGTTCTATATAATAGTTCATAATTTACTTTATTCATTTTTTCTATCTGTTTGGGATTGATGTGTACACTATTTCATGACATACCGATTTTCCTTACTATTGTGATATATCTATGTTTTCATTAATTACTATAACTTGAGCATGTTTTATATGTTTTTATATATATGAATGTGACTAACATGCTGGGGGATACTTCAGTTAGTGCTTGTAGGGTTATACCATGGGTTGTGGGTAGACCCATGGGGAAATCTTTTTGTGATCCCTTACCCTAATTACGACCTATCTTAAATTTCATAAATGTTTCCCTTAATGGTAAAAAATTTTCTTCCTCATATAAGACAAATGGGACCAAAAGTTCTCATGGGACAGGGTACTCCCATAAGAGATGATTCCCCCAATTCCACTACCTTTGGTGTAAGAGGGTAAACCAGAGGATGCACTCACTATCACTCTAGTGGTAATACTCGGGGGGCACCTCAGTCGAGATTACTTATTATAGTTCTATCCCAGGGTGCATATGTAACACCCCATGCTTCCACGGTACACTTCTCTTTGAATAATACAGTAGCGTGTGTTGTACGCAACTTCAAATTCTAACACACACCACAACCAATCAAACTAGCCGTTATGAATGGTAATACCAACTTTTTGAATTTTTTTAAATTTTATCTTTCAACATGGACTTCATTTTTGGATTTGGAATATCGAAATTAGCCTTGGGTGAAATTTGGGTATTTTTCTGAAAACATTCAATTTTTGATGAATAGTGAAAAAACACTGAGTTATAGTTTAAAACCGAATTCTTATTTAAATAAATATTTATTTTATTAAAATTTAATTAAGATCAAAATAGATAAATAATACCTATATATGTTAAATTTAATTAATTGGAGTTAGTTCATAATAATTTTAGATATATAAAAATTTTATTGAACTTTTCACCGTCTTTTACCCACCTCCTAGGAGAATTTAGAAATTCCCATAAAACTTAATTTTACCGTTTCGGTGAGTGGAATTTCGAAAATCTGAGCGATACAGTTAATATCAAGGAGTCAAATGTGATTCAATGAGATGAAAATAATTTTTGTTGAATAGTAACTTTTTACTTTTATTTACCACGGTAAAAAGTAAATAGGATAATTAAGGGTAAAAATGATATTAATATTACCCTAACACATGTCATAATTCTATTGGAAAAGTTTATATCGACCTAAAAAACCTTAGGAATAAAATATAATCATTTAGGTCCACTTGGATTAGATTAGGACACTTATTATTATTTAATTCAAAGAAGAGTTAAAAGAGTTAAAATCAAGGTTTAATTACTAAAACATTTTTAATATAGGGTTATACATAAGATAAATTTGATTGTAAATATTAATTGGAAAGATAAAAATATTTCCTACATAATTTTATTTTATTTATAATTTTTAGACATTAAATAATGTAATTTATTTATGACACAATGGTGATGCAGTAATAACCTAATTAATGAAATATTAAAATAATTGATATTATAAATATCCAAATAAATGTAATTTGAGACTTTTTATGAATAAAAATAATTTTATAGGTTAATATGACATATTAGGATTGATTATATGAAACGTTTTTGAAGTAATAATGCTGTTATAAATTTATCGAAAACAAAATACCCAATAGTGTCAAAATTGACATAAAAGAGTTTTTAAAACACATATTATATTATTAATTGATATTAAATTCCTAAAACTCTACGGTTCGGCCAAGAGACTTATATCATGATAGGGGTATCATTAGTGGACCACTTGGGGGTATCTTGTATGTATATAGTATGTTTATTAACTATATAATATAAAAATACAAAGTGACATGGTAAATGTCAAACTAATTAACTAAGAGTTAAAACTAAACTATAAGGTTAATATAGTGATCAAAACCTGTCTAAAACCTATTCGTTGAGTGGTTTTAGACCAATAAAAACCTTATACTATTAACAATACACTTTATATCCATTATAAATAGAATATTAATTTATTATAAAATAATACTTCTAGCTTTTACAAAGGTTCCCCTCACCCCTCTCATAAAAGGGAACTCCCCCTTCTCACTAATAAACACATTAAAAGCCTCTTGGCTCGACCAACCCCTACCCAAATACTCTATAAACTTCCCTAAATACAACCTAGAGGCCTTAGTTTTACCAGACAGCCATCCTAAGGAGGCCTTTTGATCAAATCAAAAGGAAGAACCCGTAGAAGATGTAATGATTTCACCACCCTTTTTCAAGTTCCTTTCTTCTTCATCTTCTTCTTTATTTGTTATTCCCATTATAAAATAATAACTAAAGTATCTTATAAATAATACGATGTTATTAGAAATATTATACAACCATATTCAGTATTATATCCATCCTTTGAATGACATGTCACCATACGTGCGTACGTATGGCTTACCGTCTCCACGTCGTGGTGTAATTGTTATTCAATAAATTATTATTTGGATGGGTATAATAATGATGTTTAATTCATGTAAATAATAAATATAACATTATAATTATTCTTTATATATGATATAACATACAATTATATTTTATTTTAATATCAAAACGGATGATATTGTTGCTCGTGCGTACATACAGACTACCGTCTCCACGAACACGATGAGATTCATTCCCCATTGTATCCAATATAGTATATTTCTCATTTGATGATAAAAATAATGTTTAAGGAATTGATATCATTCTGGATATGAATAAGATACAACCAATCCATAAAAAAAACGCCTTATGTTACAAAACATATAAAATAAATCAAGTAAGTTAATACCCAAAACAACAATAATAGTAAGATATTATTAACAATGCAATGTTAAAAGATCATATATATATCATATTAATTTAAATTAATCTTGTATAATTTAATAACAATTATTTTACCATTATATAGGAGGTTAACCTACCCCCAACCAAGGAAAAGTACAAAGTAAGGGTTATTTTTCACAATCTCTTCATTATCTGAGGTTGTTTATACGTCATTATCTACTCGGACTTCTTTATCATCCACATCTATGTTTCTTAAAAATGTATTTCAAAACATTTTTACTATTTACTAGAATATGTGTTAAAGTCATTTATACCCTTGTTTGAATTTTTATAAGAGGTTTATAAAGGAATCTTTCTGTCATTTTCCAAACAAGGTCCTTTTTAACCTTTTCGACAGAATTAAGGTAAAAATGTCTTTTTTAACTTATACGGAAAGTGCGGATATTTTTCGCCATTATAAAATCTTCAAAGCTTACCTTAAAATATTATAAGTATATTTTCAAAGTAAATGTTTTATTTTATAATTATGTGACATTAAATGATTTCAAAAAGGAGATATTTCTCTCAAATAGTTTTGATTTCATCTATGTCAACATCCTTTGATGGATTTTAAGCTTATATGAAGTTTATTTATTATGATACAAAACATCCATATTGTATTGATGGTTTTGTGATATTTTTGACTGTGGATGTGTTGTTTTTATACCATTCTTGGTTTATGGATAATGTATTGACATTTCATATGCTAGTTTTAATATGAATGTTTATGTTATGTTTAAACCTATTCATATGAGGAATGCATTGGACTAAATATGTGATGGGTGGAGCCCGCTATATATCCTCGATGCATCAGTAGGTCTCATGAGACAAAATAGTTTCTTGGCACAAGGCCTTGAAAAAATCTTATTTGTAGTCTTGGCACAAGGCCTTGACTATGTGGTTATGATATCATGGAATTATGAATTCCATCATTATGAAACTGGATATTGATATTACATGTGATTATTCAACTAGTAGAATATCCATGTGAATAAGTAAATGGAATTATTTCATTTTATCTTTTCCATATTATGCTGAAGTTCAAGTTTAAAAGGCTTTTATTTTAGTTATACATTGCCTTAAATGTTTATTCTTATTTATAAAAGTTTCCGATATATTGTTATCCTTACTGAGCATCAGAGCTCACCGCTTTCAATGTTTTATTTTTCCCAGGATGTGAAGAAGTAATTTATGAATAACCTACAGGGATAATATGATGGGATATAAAGAAAAGATGTTGTTATTTTTTTTTGAGTTTATGATGTAATGTAAGACTTATGAATATATCTAGTGTTTCCAAGACTACTAAAGTAATTAGTCTTTCGAGACTTGATCTTTTGTGATCATGCCAATTTTATGTAATAATGCACTGACTCTGGGTAACTAGGTTAAGGGAGTTATAGCATAATTATTAGAGGAAATTTAGTATAAACCATGGAAGCTAGATTTAGATAAACTCTAATTAGAGCACATAGCCCTAAGATATACTTTGAGGATGAGTATATAAGAACTTCCTAGAATTTTGGTATTGTAGATATTTTGTGAGTTTTCCGAGAAATACATCCCTGTCTGGATATGAGTAGGTAGAGGAGGCTCTGGAACATATGTACCTAGGGGTAAAACCCCAAAACACCGCTTTGAGCTAGACTCGAACAGGAACTGGTGCACTACAACAGGCCTCGCTGCACTCTTGGTTACGACACTCCCGGGGGATATGCTTAGGATAACTCTCATTTTTTTTCAAACTATTATAGAGGGTTTATGAGTATATACATCCTAAAAGAAAACATTTTTATAATTATGGATTATATCCATAAATAGTTCAATTTATGTTAATTTTTTTACAAGTATGGAATTATGTATTTTGATTCATAAATTGATCTAGTTTATGACATTGTTTAGAAATGGCTCCTAGAGGAAGAAATGGAAACTGTATCAATGAACGCACTCCATGTAAGGATTTCACACTTGCTCAAGATAATTATAGTGGAGCTGGTGATGCAACTGGTGCTGATCAGCTTATCACCATACTGAGACAACTCACTCAGGTTATGAATAATAACCTTACCCGTATAGAGAACCCTGATCCACAACATGGGGGATCAATGTTAGATCGCTTCATGAGGAAAGAAACACCAACATTAAATGGGAGTAAAAATCCATTGGTATCTGAGCAATGGATAAGTTCCCTAGAGAAAATCATTCAGGATTTGGGGATTAGTGAAAGGGAAAAAGTTATCATGGCAGTTTACCGCCTCACTGGAGATGATGATCAATGGTGGTCATTGATTCAAAACACGAAGGAAGATGATGAAGTATCAAATATGGAATGGAGGGAGTTCAAAGAGCTTTTCTTAGAAAAATTATTTCCTTGTGACCATCGATCAGATATGGAAAGGTAATTTCTAAGTCTGAGACAAAAGGAGGATGAGAATGTCGCAATGTATTAGGCTAACTTTACAAGGTTATCAAGGTATGATGGAGATTATATACATAACCCCAAAAGTAAGATTGATCGTTTCTTTGATGGATTAAAACCATTTCTCCATCGAGAATTAGTCTTACAATCCTTCTCGTCGTATGAAGACATTGTCTCATGTGCTATCAAGACAGAAAAGTAATTCTCTATGTTTTACGACTTTAAAGAAATGAAAGAGAAGAAGAGATCTGCTTATCAATCTGAGAATGGAAATAAGGGGAAGAAGGGAAAAGTTGGATATCCATCCTGTAGTAAATGTGGGAAGAAACACCCTATTACTTGCTTGAAGGGAATGAGAGTCTGTAACAAGTGTGGTGAAAAAGGCCACCAAGCTTGTGATTCCATGGGGAAGAATGAAGCTACTGATGTCCACTGCTACAATTTCAGGGAGATGGGACATTATGAAAATGAATTTCCTAAGAGTCATGGGAACTTACCTCAGAAAAGGCCATGGGATCAAGGCCAATCTTATGCTATCACTACTACAGAGGTAGAAGCTCTGAAAGACGTGGTGGTAGGTAATTTAATGGTTTCCTCAAGTTTAGAAAATTATTTATTTGATTCTGGATCATCACATTGTTTTATATCTTACCAGTTTTCTAAGAAAATTATATATTTCCAATTTGATTTAACAAGGGACTTGTTAGTTAAAACTCCTAAGGGAAGTATCATTGCAACAATGTTTTGTGAATTAGCCCCCATTAGAGCACATAAATGTTCTTTATCCGCTGATCTCATCGTCATACCTATGATCAAGTTTGATATTATCCTCGGTATGGATTGGATTTCAGGCCATGATGCGAAGATTTATTATAAGAAGTAGGAGGTTACTTTTTTTGATGATGATGATAAGGAACTCCTTATCTTTAGAGCATAATCATCACCACCTAATTCTTATCTAGATCCATCCCTAGAAGCTCAACTAAATTCAATTATTGGGGAGGAAGAGGTTGAAATTACTATGGGTGAGGAAAGGAATGTTCAAATAGAGGATGTAACTATTGTGAATGAATATGTAAATGTGTTTCCGGAAGATTTACCTGGACATCCTCCAGAACGAGAAGTTGAGTTTTCCATTGATTTAATTCCTGGATCAAGGCCTATATCGAAGACCCCTTATAGAATGGCCACTATAGAATTATGGAACTAAAGAAACAACTAGAAGAATTGAGTAATAAGTGATTTATTCACCCTAGTGTTTCTCCATGGGGATCCCCAGTTCTTTTCGTTAAAAAGAAAGATGGATCCATGATGTTATGTATCTACTATAGTGAAATCAATGCTATAACAATAAAGAACAAGTATCCCCTACCTCATATTAATGATTTATTTGACCAACTGCATGGATCTCAATACTTTTCAAAGATTGAACTTCTTTCTGGATACCATCAGTTGTGTGTGAAGAAGGAAGACATTCCAAAGACAACATTTCGAACCAGGTATGGGCATTACGAGTTTACAATAATGCCTTTTAGGCTGACTAATGTGCCCTCTGTATTCATGGATCTAATGAATAGAGTTTTCAAGGAATATCTAGATGAATTTGTGGTAATATTTATTGATGTTATATTGGTATACTCCAAAATCTATGAAGATTATGAAAATCACTTGTGCATTATCTTGAAGACTCTAAGAAGACATGAATTATATGGGAAGTTCAGTAAGTGTGAATTTTGGTTTCAAGAGATTTCTTTTCTTGGCCACATTGTCTCTAAAGATGGAATCTCTGTTGATCCATCTAAGAAGAAGGCAATCCAAGAATGGCTTGCACTGACGAGTATAACTGAGGTATGTAGTTTTAATTGGTTAGCAGGTTATTATCAACGTTTTTTCCAGAATTTTGCCCGGTTGGATAACCCATTAACAAAGCTCACACGTAAAGGGGTTAAATTTGTTTAGACAAACGAGTGTGAAGATTGTTTCGAAGAACTGAAGAGAAGATTATTCAATGCTCATATATTGACTCTACCATCAGGGAATGATGGGTTCGTTATTTATAGTGATTCATCTAAGAAAGGACATGGTTGTATCCTTATGCAGAATGATAGGGTTATTGCCTATGCATCACGACAGTTGAAAATTCATGAAAAAAATATCCTACTCATGATCTTGAGTTAGCAGCTGTGATATTTGCTTTGAAGATATGGAGACACAACCTTTATGGTGAAAAATTTAAGATTTATACTGATCACAAGAGTTTCAAGTATATTTTCTCACAAAAAGTACTCAACATGAGGAAAATTAGATGGCTTGAATTACACAAGGATTATGATTGCACGATACACTACCACCCAGGGAAGGCAAAAAAGGTGGCAGATGCTTTGAGCAGAAAAGATCATGGAGTTTTGAACAATATGAGAATTGAAAGGGATCCAATTTTCATGGATCTAGTGAAGATGGGCATGGGAATAACCATGGATAGTGAAACATCAATGCTTTTTCAAATGGTTTCCAAACCATATTTACTAGAAAGGATTAAGAGTTATCAGACTGATGATGAAGAATTTCAAAGGAAGATTAAAGCTGTGAATGATGGGAGATTGAGAGACTTTGTGTATGAAGATGGAATTTTAAAATTTAGGAAGAGAATTTGTGTTCCCGATATACCTGATCTAAAAAGAGAATTGTTGGATGATGCTCATAGTTCCAATTTCTCTATACACCATGGGAGAACCAAAATGTATAGATATTTGAAGGAACATTTTTGGTGGGACAACATGAAGAAGGAGATTGATGATTTTGTGTCAATATGTATGGTTTGACAGCAAGTGAAAGCTATAAGGCAACAGCCTGGAGGAGTCACGCTACCTCTTCCCATACCTTAGTGGAAATGGGATAATATCACGATGGACTTTGTCATGGGACTACCAAAAACTCCTAGAAGGAACGATGCAATATGGGTTATTGTTGATCGTCTTACCAAGTCAGCACATTTTCTTTCTATAAGAGATGATCTACCATTGGAACGTCTAGCAAGACTATATATTAATGAAGTTGTGAGAACTCATGGAGTACCCCTATCAATTGTTTCTGATCGTGATCCCCGTTTTACTTCAAGATTCTGGAAAATTCTTCAAAAATCCATGGATATTGAACATCCTTTAAGCACTGCCTACCACCCTCAAACAGATGGACAATCAAAATGTACTATTCAAACGTTAGAGAACATGTTGAGATCATGCTCACATGACTTTCAGGGTATGTGGGATCAATATTTACCTCTGGTAGAATTTTCCTATAACAATAGCTTCCATTCAAGTATTCAGATGGCACCATATGAAGCGTTATATGGAAAGAGATTTCGCACACCAACCTGTTGGGATAACGTTGGTGCAAGAAAAATTATAGGCCCAGAACTGGTAGAGGAAACAATGGAAAAGGTAAAGGTAATCCAAAACCACATCAAATCATCTCCAAGTAGGAAGAAGAGCTATGCCGATCACCGAAGGAAGGATTTTGAATTTCAGGTAGGAGATCATGTTTTCTTGAAGGTATCTCCATGGAAGAGAGTTATACATTTCAGTAAGAAGGTTAAATTGAGTCCCAGGTACATCGGACCTTTCGAAATTCTAGAACGAATTGGGGTTGTAGCTTACCATTTGGAAATGCCGCCAAATCTCTCCAAAGTTCCGGATGTGTTCCATGTATCACTGTTGAGGAAATACATGCCTGACCCAATGCATGTACACACCTATGTGGAATTAGAACTGGAACCAGATCTGTCTTATTGCAAATAGCCCATCAGGATTCTTGATACCAGAGAACAAGTGCTGAGAAACTGGATGACTCGTCTGGTTAAAGTTCTATAGAGAAACCATAAGATGGAAGAGGAAACGTGGGAACCCGAGGAACTTATGATGAAGAACCACCCGAGTCTTTTTATGTAATAATATTCTAGAAATTTGAAGGATGAAATTATTTTAATGAGGGGAGAATTTTACATCCCATACTTCCACACTATGCTTCTCTTTGAATAATATAGTAGTGTGTGTTGTACTCAACTTCGAATTCTAACACACACCACAACCAATCAAAGTAGCCGTTATGAATAGTAATACCCACTTTTTGAAATTTTATAAATTTTATCTTTCAAAATGGACTTCATTTTTTGATTCGGAATATCGAAATTAGCCTACGGTGAAATTTTGGTATTTTTCTAAAAACATTCAATTTTTTATGAATAGTGAAAAACACTCAGTTATAGTTTAAAACCGAATTCTTATTTAAATAATTATTTATTTTATTTAAATATAATTAAGGTAAAAATAGATACAAAATACCTATATATGTTCAATGTAATTCATTCGATTTAGTTCATAATAATTTTAGATATATAAAAATTTTATTGAACTTTTCACCATCTTTTACCCACCTCCTAGGAGAATTTAGAAATTTACATAAAACATAATTTTACCGCTTCTGTGAGTGGAATTAAGAAAATATGAGAGACACGGTTAATATCAAGGATTAAAATTTGGTTCAATGAGATGAAAATAATTTTTGTGAATAGTAACTTTTTACTTTTATTTACCACGGTTAAAAGTAAATAGGATAATTAAGGGTAAAAATGATTTTAATATTACCCTAACACATGTACTAATCCTATTGTACAAGTGTATCTCAACCAAAAACAACTTTAGGAATAAAATATTATCATTTAGGTCCACTTGGATTAGATTAGGACACTTTTTATTATTTAATTCAAAGAAGAGTTAAAAGAGTTAAAATCAAGGTTTAATTACTAAAACATTTTTAATATAGGGTTATACATAAGATAAATTTGATTTTAAATATTCATTGGAAAGATAAAAATATTTCCTACATAATGGTATTTTATTTATAATTTTTAGACATTAAATAATTTAATTTATTTATGACACAATGGTGATGCAGTAATTACCTAATTAATGAAATATTAAAATAATTGATATTATAAATATCCAAATAAATGGAATTTGAGAGTTTTTATGAATTAAAATAATTTTCTAGGTTAATATAACATATTAGTATTTATTATATGAATCTTTTCTGAAGTAATAATTCTGTTATAAATTTATCAATAATAAAATACCCAATAGTGTCAAAATTGACATAAAAGAGTTTTTAAAAGAAATATTATATTATTAATTGATATTAAATTCATAAAAATCTAAGGTTCGAACAAGAGACTTATATCATGATAGGTCTATCATTAATGGACCACTTTGGGGTATTTTGGATGTATATAGTACGTTTAGTAACTATATAATATAAAAATAAAAAGTGACATGGTAAATGTCAAACTAATTAACTAAGAGTTAAAACTAAAATATAAGGTTAATATAGTGACCAAAACATGTCTCAAACCTATTGGTTTAGTGGTTTTTGACCCATCCCTACGTTATACTCTTAATAATCCACTTTGGAGCCATTATAAATTGAATATGAATTTATTATAAAATAATATTTCTAGCTTTTCCAAAGGTGCCCCTCACCCCTCTTATAAAAGGGCACTCCCCCTTCACACTAATTCACACATTCAAATCCACTTGGCTCAGACAAAACCTGCCCAAATACACTCTAAAATTCCCTCAATACAACCTAGAGGCCTTATTTTTATCATAAAGCCCACCTAAGGAGGGCTTTGGTCAAATCAAAAGGATGAACCCGAAGAAGAGGTAATGATTTCACCACCCTTTTTCAGGTTCCTTTCTTCTTCAACTTCTTATTTCTTTGTTATTACCATTATAAAATAATAAATCCATTATATTATATACTATGATGGTATTATAAATATGGTACAACCATATTCAGTATTCTATCCATCCTTTGAATGACATGTCACCATACATGCGTACGTACGGCTTACCGTCTCCACGTCGTGGTGTAATTGTTATTCAATAAATTATTATTTGGATGGGCATAATAATGATGTGTAATTCATGTAAATAATAAATATAACATGATAATTATTCTTTATATATGATATATCATACAATTATATATTATTTTAATATCAAAAGTATGATATTGTCGCTCGTGCGTACGTACGGACTACCGTCTCCACGAACACGATGAGATTCATTCCCCATCGTATACATTCAAGTATAATTCTCATTTGATGATTAAAAATAATGTTTAGGTACTTGATATCATTCTGGATATGAATAATATACAACCTATCCTTAACAACCATTCCTTATGTTACAAAACATATAAAATAAAATGAGTAAGTTAACACCCGAAACAATGATAATACTAAGATATTATTAACAAAGCAATGTTAAAAGATCATATATGATATCATATTAATTGAAATGATTATTGTATAATTTAATAACAATTATTTCACCATTATAAAGGAGTTTAACCTACCCCCAACCATGTAAAAGTACAAGGTAAGGGTTATTTTTCAGAATCTCTTCATTATCCGAGGTTGTTTATACGTCATTATCTACTGGGACTTCATTATCATCCACAACCATGTTTCTCAAAAATGTATTTCAAAATATTTTTACTATTTACTATAATATGTTTTAAAGTCATTTATACCATTTTTTTACTTTTTATAAGAGGTTTATAAAGGAATCGTTCGGTCATTTTCCAAACAAGTTCCTTTTTAACCTTTTCGACAGAATTATGGTAAGAATGTATTTTTTTTAACTTATACGGAGAGTGCGGCTATTTTCCGCTGTTATAAAATATTCGAATCTTACCTTACAAGATTATAAAAATATTTTCAAAGTAAATGTTTTATTTTATAATTATGTGACTTTTAAATGATTTCAAAAAGGAGATATTTCTCTCAAATAGTTTTGATTTCATCTATGTCAACATCCTTTGATAGATTTTAAGCTTATTAGAAGTTTATTTATTATGATACAAAACTTCCATAATGTGTTGATGGTTTTGTGATATGTTTGACTATGGATGTGTTATTTTTATACCATTCGTGGTTTATGGAGAAAGTATTGACATTTCATTTGCTAGTTTTAATACGAATGTTTATGTTATGTTTAAACCTGTTCATATGAGGAATGCATTGGACTTAATATGTGACGGGTGGAGCCTACTATAGCTCCTCGATGCATCGGTAGGTATCATGAGACAAACTAGTGTCTTGGCACAAGGCCTTGGGAAAATCTTATTTGTATTCTTCGCACGAGGCCTTGACTATGTGGTTTTGATAGTCTGGAATTATGCATTCCATCATTATGAAAGTGGTTATTGATATTGCATGTGATTATTAGACTAGTAGAATATCCATGTGAATAAGTTAATGTAATTATTTCATTTTATCTTTTCCATATTATGCTGTAGTTCAAGTTTAAATGGCTTTTGTTTTAGTTATACATTTCCTTAAATGTTTATGCTTATTTATGAAAGTTTCTGCTATATTGTTATCCTTAATGAGCATCTGAACTCACCCCTTTAAATGTTTTATTTTTTCCAGGATGTGAAGAAGTAATTTATGAATGACATGCAGGGATAGTGTGATGGGATATGAAGAAAATATGATGTTTTAGTTTTTTTGAGTTTATGATGTAATGTAAGACTTATGAATATATCTAGTGTTTCCAAGACTACTAAACTAATCGGTCTTTCGCAACTTGATCTTTTGTGATCATGCCAATTTTATGTAATGATGCATTGACTCTGGGTAACTAGGATCGGGGCGTTACAACATAGGTGCTGAGGTCTATGGTCAACTGTGTTAGAGACCTCTAGATCCAACATCCACTATCCTGTTAGAAAATTAGAAGACATTGGGATGCTACAGAATGAATATACATCATTAAGGGTGTCTTCCACCTCATTGACACGCCTAAGGATCAACTGGTGAATATTTAAGTGTTTATATTGCAGGGAACCACCAAGAATTGGTGACATATAATAATACAACCTAAAAAACTTGTGTGTATCACCTGGGATATTTTCAAGGATATTTTATTTATGGAATTATTTCCATCTAAAATGAAAATTGATAAAGTGATGGAGTTCATTGAGGTACAATAGGGGTCCATGGTAGTATCTTCTTGATCCACTTGTTTTAAATAACATCTCTAATTTTCTCAAACTTTTGGTAGAAACAAGGTACATAAGGCTAGGAAGTCAGATATCAGACTTTGTTCTCATATCAGATGGCAGGTAAAGGGTTTCAACCAAGTTACTTACCCCGAGGTTTTGTGTAAGGTCTTAACTATCATGATGGACCTAGAGGAGGATCAGACAGTAGTTCTTATTTTATTACTAAATGATCAGGGATGTATACCCCCTACTGTTGTGGTGATTTCCACTTGTAGTATCAGGATGAGGAAGACAATTGATGTGTAGTATGGTTGTGGTATATAGGTAGACTAGAGTTTTAATTCTTTAGCCACCTCAGGAATTCATCCATCTAAGGCCCTTATAAGATTCTTCATATGATGATGACTCAGACTAGTCATGTGTCTCAGGGGTAGGGTCATGGAAATGAGGTCGTATGTGTTTATAAAATATACCTAAATCTAGTAGATGGTGATGAAGGACTGTCTACTATCAAGGGTATGGTTTTAGTCACCAATACATTATCTAATACCTTGTTTTATATCAATGTTTTTCATTCCTTTTTATCTCAAAAAATTATTGTTAGACTTAACTTACTAATAAGGATGTATTATAATTAACTTTACATCAATACACCATTGGTAATGAAAGTGAAACATCTTTATGGATACTAAAAATTCCTATAGACATTACCATTTATAAAAATATTTGGGACTCCATGATTCTAGAGATGATGAGATTTGTTTTTTTATAGGTATATACCTATTAACCATATTATGAGTATAAATTGATTATTATCAAAGATGAAAATATTTTACTAAATTTAAATGAGTGAAGTACATGATGACCTGGAATTGTGAACATAGAGTAGATAGAGTTGGTTTGGACATGATTTATCTTGGTATGATCATGGAATAAATTATAGTATTGGTACTTTTAGTAGGATAAGTGGTTTCCCCCTCTTATTTTTCTATAGTTGTGTATCTTTATCAGGATGTCTTTACAGATGAATAAACAAGATATACCCATGATATGGGAATTAACTTTGTGATAGAATTCATGTTGGGTGTGGAGCCCTTTTCAACACCCCCTTAACATATGGTGTCATAAATGTTGAATGATATCAAGGTACGACTTGAAGACATGGATCAAATGTTCTTTATCATGATGATTAATTCACCATAGAGTGCACCTATTTTGATTTCCAAGATATTGGATGGTATTATTAAAATGTGTATTGATTACTAGAAGCTGAATCAGATTTTGGTGAAGAATATATTACCTTTTAATAGGATCAATTATTTTTTAGATAATTTATGGGGATACCAGTGGTTCTCAAACATTAATATTTAGTTTAGATATCACTAATTCTATGTTAGAGAGTAGGACATCATGATGATGGAATTTCAGAGAAGGTATGGGTCATAAAAGTATATGTTAATTCCTTTCATACTAATGGATTCATATTTAGTGTTCATGGATACCGTGAAAAAATATTTTCCACCAATATATAGACTCATTGATTATGATGTTCTTTAACAATGACCTCAACTAGTCACTGACCCTAGAGTAGAATTCTCGAAGTCTTGACATAGTCATGTGTACACTTAAAGAACATCTACATTGTTACAATCTATCAAAGTGTAAATTTTGGATTGATGAGTTGAAATTATTGGGGTATATGGTGTCTAATATTGGTATATCTATGGACCTAGTGAATTTCAAGGCAATGAGGTTCAGGATATGTCTTTGGAATGTGTTCGATATCAGGTGATTTATTTGTTTTTATGGATACTACTTAAATTTTATCCATGGATTATTTTATTTTTATAAATCTTAGACTATGTTGAAAAATAAGGGAGTGAAGTTCCATTGGCTAGACCTATATGAAGAGGTGTTTCTTGAGATGAAAAAGAGTTAACTACTACTCCTATGTTCATACATTCATATATCGGGATTGGATATGATATATACTACATTGAATCAGGAGTTGGTTTGGGAGTAGTATTGATATATAGAGAGTTGGTGGTAGATTATGGGTCATAATCTATACCCCCATGAAAAGAACTATCATACTCATGACTTGGAGCTGTAAATCTTTGTCCACATTCTAAAGCATCGATGACACTATCTCTTCATTGGGAGGTTTATTTTCTACATAGACCACAGAAGATTTCATTATATCTTCAAACTGTGGGACCTCAAATTGAGGTAGATGCATTGGACTGAGTATATATATACAATCAACATTGACATAGATTACACACATCATTGGAGATTATCTTAGTTTTAAGACACATGTAGCTCAAGTTATTGGTGAGTGGCCTATTGAGGAACAATGGAACCTACTGATCTTTTTTATTGACAAGAGAATAGTTACTTACATGTAACATTGATTGATTACAAGATCTTCATTAGTGATAAAATATTATATTCAATAATCGGTGAAGGATGGTGAGGAATCTGACCCAAAGTGTGTTGGGATGCAGGAATAGCTAGAAGGAGGTGACCCAATAATCAAGTGGCCATTGGATGGTGTTGTTGTGATACTTATGAATGTTAGAGTTATATTCCCTGATTCCATTAGAGAAGAGCTGATAAGACACATCCATACCTCTAGCTGGTAAATACATCCTGGGGAGATGAAGATGTACTATAACTTTAGGTGGCAGTTCCAGTGTTCAGGGGTGAAGAAAGATATTTCTATATTTATTTACAAAGGCCTTACCTTATAGATGATTAAGGCCTAACATTAGAATCTTATTGGTTTACTCCATCCAATTACTATGAACTTATAGTAGTGGGATGATGTCACCAAGGACTTGGTGATGAGGTTACCCAGGTTTCCAAGGTGTTGTGGTGCTATCACATTGATTTTCTATTAGTTAACAAAAGCTTCCTATTTCTTACTAATTCATGAGACTCACTTAGTAGACAAGTTGGGAAAAAGAGAGATAGATAGATATATATATATCCCTGGGATATTATACTTACTTGGAGTTCCATTAAGCATCATATATTAAATAAAATCACATTTTGTGTCATAATTTTTGTAGAGTTTGTATAATTCCTTAGGGATACAATAGATATTGAGCACAATGTTCTATTGCCAAAGAGACAGACAGTCTAAGAGAATGATTCTAATACAAGAGGATATCCTTATTTCTTGTTCCCAATACTTCATTGGAGCTTGGGATGATTTCAAAAACTTGGTTGAGTTATCATAAAAAAACTTATTACGTTTTGATTGAGATGTTTCCATAGGCATCTCTTTACGTGAAGCCATGTTATTCGACACTTTGTAAGAGTAAGGTAGGTGAGGTATAATTTATGGTTCCTCATATGGTAAAAATTACCCCTGATATATTGTAGTAGGTGAGAGTTGGTAAAATTTATATGTTAATTGAAGGAGTAGACCTTTGGTTTTTGTTATCAGGGGACTAGTTTTTTGGAGAGTTACTCATTGATTGGGACAATGATGTTTGACAAAGTAGGTGAAACTAGCATCACACTATGTTTGATAAATAAATATCACTAAACTATTTGGGATAGTGGAATACCATGTATACCTTCATTCTCACTACCAAGGTGTGCATGATGTGTTTTATATTTCCTAGTAACAATGTTACATGCCCGATTGTACATATGTCACCAATTGTGAGGATGAAGAGATAAAGCCTAATGAATCATACATTGATTTCCAAGTAAAGATTATAGAGTAGGGTGAGAAATCCCTTTGAGGGAAGAAAATACCACCAGTCTAGACTCTATTTCATTAAGTATGGATCCATGAGGAAACATTTGAGTGAGTGGCTGATATTTAGACTCAATGGCTTTAATTGTTTGAGATGAACCTTTAAAGAAACATATTATGGATGAAAATTCATTATATGGGGTTAATTGCGACATAATCACTTATTTTTGATGTATGGTATTTTTTTTATGTTGACACCTACCAAATGGGCATAAAAAAATTCAAAAATGAATAAATACTTGAATATCAGTATTATTTTCCATGCAATGAAAAGGAGACTAAAGATGGTCATGATCAAAAAGATTGCATGAAACCCTAGGAGGCATGAAATTGAATGACCCTAAAAAGGTCATAAGGATGGTAATATGTTCTGTATATCCTGTATAAAGCCACATGAAGTCATATTAACAAGTCCTTTTTCTCTTGTGATGGTACTAAAAACAATCACTGATTAGGCGACGATAACTAGATAATCCCCTTAGGCCACACAACCTTTCAACTAGTGAATTCCCGAACAAACCATAAAAAATCCTTGTAAAATACCAATAATATATCCCAAATGAGGGAGCCTATTGAACTCGTACAACTCATGTTACACATCATTGATGGGGAGAATGATTGTCCTCGAAAACATTCATACAACCTTACAAGATTTCCAAAATTTAAAAAATAAATGAAGGAAATAAAATGTGGAGAAGGTGGGAGCCTCTTACGGTCATAAAAATCATGGGATGCGCCCATGGATATCCACAAGACACTACAAGAACCCAACAACATGACTGACTCATCTTGTGAAAGACCGTTGGAATGCCCTCATTATTACACGAAGATCCTTAGACACGTCTAGGCGACCTCGTGCCCCCCTTTGGATCCATAAGGATAAACAAATGGAATTTTACATGAAATTCAAATGAATATCCACATAAACATTTTTCAGTCACATGATGTATCACCAAGAGGTAGAGTGATTTTCTTCAACAACACTCATATAACCTCAAAAGATCCCCACAATTTAAAATAAATAAGGAAAATAAAGAGGGAAATTATAGGAGAATATCATGTTTATAAAACTCACATGACATGACTAGGATGTCCATATAATAGTCTCTTAAGACCCCTTGACCAACTGGTTTGATTATTAGAAGGCCCCATGACAAGACAACCTTGTCTCGTGAAAGGTCCCAGAGAAGTTGCCTAAAATCATGTGAAGGCCTTTAAACAGACATCCTGATCTCAAAATGGAACCTAGACATGTGAACATTAAAATATAAAAGTCCCTTGACATGTCTATATGATTCAAAATGATCCCCTTAATCAGAAATAATCCAATACGGGATCCATTGATGGGATGATAACGCGGTATTTGAAAATCATTCAACATACCTAGAATGAATTGTGGAGGGAAATCACAAGAATTATGATGCTGAAGACCTCCACCAACTATAGCCTTGATTCATGTGACACGCATAGTAAAAATCGGTGAATAACCAATCTGGTGAGGGCTATAAATCCCTCACACCAACATGAAAAACATAGGGCCTAATATTTATGTAGATTAACTTTTCCTCAGAACCTCACATTGGTTCACCAAACCACTAGAGAATAATTATCTGAGAGTTTGATATAGTGAATGGAAAATATTCTCATATGGTAAGATACAAAAAACAATCGGAGTGATCATGCAATAAGCATAAGCACTTTCGGTGATCATTCATAGATCATGCAAAGGTCTTGTGCCATGAAACGTGAAGAACATCCCACATATCTGCTAGATCACATGAGAATTAATGAAATATAATACTAAAAAAAGGATATTTGAAATAAATGGCTTGAAAAAGACTAAAAGATGAGATACTTATGCGAAAAATACATATGATGATCCTAATGTGCTTCACGTGAACCACTAAGGACAAGTGAAAGAATCGATTCATGTATCCCATATCTTGCAACATTCCTTTGGTATACTATTTGAATTAT
Organism: Viscum album; assembly: GCA_963277665.1. NCBI lineage: Eukaryota > Viridiplantae > Streptophyta > Magnoliopsida > Santalales > Viscaceae > Viscum > Viscum album. The sequence goes on from OY728135.1 coordinate 417,393,468, forward strand.
GAGAAGTCCTCTGGACATGTCAAATCATGTCACATGGTGCCCCTCGGGCATGAACTCCTAGTCTCTTGAAGTCCTATGGGATTTTAATCCAAAAAATTGAAGTGTACATAAAAAATGTTTCCTGAATCATGTGAAAACACCAGAACAAGTTAGATGATTATATCCATAGCACCTGTGCATGTCAACTGGCTCTCATGATTCCTTCCGATAATGCTAGCTAGATCTCACGATTACCTCCAGATAAGTCTTCTTGTATCTTGTGTCACTTTATAGACATGTCCCAATGACTCACGTGATTACCTCAAAGTGTCTCAGCTAGCTTTAGCGATGACACTATGGAATGTTAGTTGGATCATTTGACACCCTCTATACATGTCTTCCAAGATCATGTGATGGATTCCAAGACAATACATTCAAGTCTTACAATGTACTTCAGACATGTCATCCATGATTTTGAGACAACCTATAGACATTACCTCGTTGTTATGTGGTGTACCTTGGAATAAACAACTGGATCATGTGATTTTCTTTATAAATTTTTGGAAAACATCCTCTTATATTCCATATAAACAATTAAGTCATGTCAATAAGACAATCAATGCAGGTTAGGTAGGAAAGAACGATAGTTTAAACATGTATCTTAGGACTTGATAACCATGTCCATCCTTAGTGTGTAAGCCCCAATCAAAAGGGAAACCTCTAGTTGTATGCCCCAATCAGTGGAATTACATGATATTTCATTAATTTAGGACAATATCAGTGTATAAACCCAAACTAATAGAACTATGATGACTCTGATTCTTTCCATAACCAAGATATGTAGGAAACCATCATAAGGTCCGAGATCTATATTAAGAATTCAAAGGTAAATACCATCACATAAGTACCTCATCCAAAAGTACTGAAACTGATTATTTTCCATCCCTTATTTCTCAAAATTACCATATCTATTGTGGTATTATGGATTCGAAATGATCATATCATTCTTGTAAAAAGTCTCTATCAATATAAGAGAAACCTTAGTGTGTAATCCCTGATCAGTGGAATAACATGATATGTCCTGCATATAAGGGAAACATCAGTGTATAATCCCCTTCCAGTGGAACTACAAGGACTCTAATTCCTTCCATAACTAGGATACAGAAGACACATTCCTAAGGATCAATCCCAAACTCAAATTGGCATCCACCATAGTGTAAGTCCTATATGTCTCTAAAATTTCAACCATCAAGACCCAATCATTCCCATGGGAAGATCATTGAACCTCATCTATTAGTGGAATAAGAAGAAAACTGGATTATGATGACTCTTATTCCTACTATAACCATGATACGTAGGAAACCTTATTATGGACCGAACTCTATATCAAAATATACAAAGAGAAGTACTAGTACATAATCCCCGCATCTTTATGCAGTAAGACTAATTAATTATTATCCCATATTTATCACATTGAGAATGGCTCATGGGTTATAAGGAGTTATGATGGTTATCTCATTCTCAACATGAATCTTCACCATCTAGGGAAATATTAGCATGTAATCCCCAATGAGTGGCATGATATAAATACACCTTATATGAGGGAATCTACCTTGGGGTCAGTCCTAAGGGCATGATCGAACGATGATAAATCGGATTTCTACTATAACCAAGATACATAAGATGTATAATGGAGACTCAATCTCAAATATCCTATACCTAAGTGCCCGAACATTTGTCCCTTATGCATTAGGTTTAATTTCATGGGTTTAGAAAACTATGTGGGTCTCAATTACTATAATAAACATGATAAATAGGGTGCATCATAATGGATCAATCCCCTCCTCAGAATATTAACTACCTCCCTGCATAGCAAAAAATTCTGAAGTGCCCAGTTATAGGACTTCAGCATGTAAGAAAAAATTTGTTATGGAGAAATGGATGAAGAAACTTGAATATATACAAATGGATCCACTAATGATGTCCTCTTCTTCTGTACATAGAAGAGTTAACCTATGATCATTTTGTTAGGGTAACCTATCCCGTATCAGGATTAGGAATAGATTCACAAACATATCTTAAATCTATAATAGAGTACCATAATAGGAAACAATTCCCCCAACCAGGTGTGATGAGCCCAAACTCCCATCCTCTTAACCGATGTGAGTTCCTATGAATCATTGGGTTTGAAACTCCAACTTACCACCTACATTTGGAAAGCAGGTCTATACACAGTTATGGTTGAGGGAACCAATGGTAGTTTCCATAAAAAAAATGGTAACCTGGTATAAATGTTTTTTCATCACATTTGACCCCCCTAACTCACAATCAACCATCATTCTAAACCAAACACACCTAGTCGTTGTCTCTTTCCTATCAAAACATAAATGGCGAATCCAATGTGAATATCTAAAATAACGAAATGATTGGGTTATTATTTTTCAGACTATATGATAAAAATGGTGAACCCTACTTGAGTGTCTCAAATAACAAAATGATTAAGTTATTCCAACATTTCATTTTTTTCACACTAAGAAAACCAAAATTTATAACCATACGTTGAACTCTCAAATAATAGAATGATCAGTTAATCACACATTAATCCACTTTTTTCATATCCTATACAAAAAACATGATAATCATGATATAAATCTTATAATTGATCCTCTATAAATGTAGTTCCCATGAAATAATTCCATCCTCACCTTGAAAAGTCAACATGAGTAGAATGGATGGATCGGGAATAAAAGTAAAATTGTGTTAACCATGAATGTCTGAGGAAGAACACATCATTCCTAAAATATTTCACTAATCAGAGACCTTGTTCCCTATTGCATGCATGACTATATATACTTCTCTCATCAAAAACATCCTGATCTAAGAAAATTTCATCATCCAGTAACCATTCTGGAAAGTTGGATATGGATGCAACCCTAGTGGGTCGCAAAATATTATCACCTACCCAACATGCCCAATGTTAGTTGGCGAACACAATGGTTCAAGAGTACCATCGACATGGTAAAACACTTACTGTAAAATATTTCCATGAGCGACTCTATGTACTGAAGCTGATGAGTCCTCATCATCAAAGGAATGTTACAACTAAGTCAGTGGACCTCATTTCCATATAAAACCTCTTTAGTAGCTTATCCCTGAATCATGAAAATTACCACCTTCAGTATCATATGATGGTGTACTAGAGATTCATATATGGACCCCTTATGGATTAGGGGATATATAGGAGGTCTCCTGTCAACCACCACCACCAATAGCATCCCACTGATACCCACTAGTCACCTACTAAGGGTACCACCCAACACACTACCACCTATAAAGCTCATGCATGGGTAATAAGTAAGATAGAACAAGAGAGGAAGACACTAGATATACAAGAGTGGGATCATATCCCCACTCCCACAACTGATGTCTGTCAACATATTCTCATAATAACCAATGAGTAGGATCATATCTGTACACACTCATAATATGTTATTGGGAATATCCCTGAAGCAGACATGAGGGAGATGCATATCCTTACCTCCATGAATTAATACCATCAACATATATTGGTGGCACAAGGAAGACATAAGTGGAATCATATCCCTGCTTCAATCGAAGATATCTAACATTATATAGTGATGAAGGAAAATGTATAGGTTTATATCCTTACACACAGTTTTCTAAAATTCCAATAAATCCTAGAAATAGATGGAGAACTCTATTAGCATATTCTATCACTAATAATGATATTGGGACTAGTGCATATTCTTATCCCTATAGCAAGGGCATCTCAACACTCTTAATAATTATGAACAAGTGGTTTCTCCAAAAAGGCTCACATTCTTTGTCTAGTCCAAGAGTATTATCATCATATTCTATTAAAGGACAAGGAACCAGATGGGGATCAAATTCCCATTCCAAATGGGGCTTACTAGGTGAGAGAAAAACAAGACTTAGGATAGGGGCACATTCTTGTCAAAAAAGTTCGGTGGCATATTACAAAGGCTCAAGATTTGTCTCATATCCCCTTTCTGGTCAGGTCTCACCAAGTGATAGGGAAATATTCCATAGGAAAAAATCATATTATGATCAAAGAATATCCACAATATACTCCAAAGTCGAAGTATTGGGCTCATATCCCCATTCTGACTGGAGATAACCAATTGAGAATGACACATGCCTCTGAACATGATCATATTCTAGTTAGTGAATCTTCCAAGAATATTCTAGAAATCATGTAATCTAGATTCATACTCTTACTTCATCCATTGAATAATTTTATTATCATTATCATGAGGCCATACAGGTGGAGGCTCATATCCCTTCTCCCATTATGTAGGTCTGTCGACATATTTTGATATTGGAATCCATATTTAGACTAGGCTCATATTCTAGTTCCAACTGGGGCTCACCAAGTGGGAGTGGAACATTCCTTAGGGAAGCCTCATATTATAGCCAAAAAAGACCAATGACATATTAGAAACACCATGAGAATAAATAAACTATTAAAATAAATAAGAAGATGACTATTACCATTATAGTTCTCCTCATGATAGTGTGTATATGGACCATAAGAACTCTACTCTTGACATCCACTAGGGCCAACCTCCCTATATTGATATCTCCCACAGACAAGGAAATCATTCACTTTCCCAGACACCTTTGCACAGATAGGTGTCCAAAACTCAAACTCCTTCATATAGATAGCTTCTCAAAACATCATGATCAACCATATATATTTCCCCACCAACTTCTAGCAGCACTCCACTTAGGTTCGAAAAAGACCTCAAGAAGAATATTTTTTGGTCTGATCGGATGGAGTTTTGTGTGTCTGCTGATGAGTTGGTCTACATTGACATACATAGAGAGTTTGCAGGAAAACATATCCCCATCATGTTTTGGATCCTCATTAATTCTAGATATGAATCCCCAGATGAGTTATAAAAGTATTTCATGCCTTATCTAAACCAAAATATATAGGATTATAATTAGACAATGAAGTATAGAAATATCACTTATTAAAGATACAAGTATCATATTCACCTCATCAATCAAATCTGTTTTCAATTGGATATGGATTTCTTTTCTGTATTTTGGTACCTAGGAATAGAGGATCATTAAATATTTCTATGCGGTTATTTTCTCTACACCACGAAAAATCTACGTCGACTAATTTTCAAGGAATCACCAAACATTCATATCATAAGATGGAAAAATTATAGAGAATTTCATTCTACTATATACCAAAAAATTGAAGAACCATTTATATATAGTGCCCTATAATTTTATAGCCTCCGGTGAATTCATAGGATCATGTAACACATGAGCTAGCTCGTCACTACAAGAGAATTTCCCCTCTTCAATGATGCCCAAAAATCAGTAATGGAGGGGGTGGATAGCTTTTAGACCTTTTAATTGGGCCCCTCATAGAAATATTAATGCATTTAATTCACAGAATCCAATGTTGTGATCAATCAGACAACTTCCCATGAAGAATGATTCTGATCATGGGCTTCCATAACGCCCATCTCCTATACGAGCATAGTTTCACCCCATCAAATGAGTTGTATTAACAACTTCTATTATAGTCATATAGGAGAGAACTCAACTCATCAGGTTAGAGGAATATCTATCATCACCTCAACCCCTTGTATTTTCAATTACTGAGAGGATTTAGGATATATCAACATCCACTATAAAAAACCCCATCCCAGAAGGTTGGGGGAAATTTTATCTCAATCACCATCACCAGGTTCATCATAGGCTGAGAGGGTTATGGGGAAATAAATAGTGATTCTAGATCAACCCCAACCTACTGGGATGTGGGAATTTTTATATCAATGTTCATCATGGGATCAAAAAATCCCTGAATAGAATAATTGGATCCTCAAAAAAGGGATCAATAAATGCCAAATCTATACTCAAATGACCCCCAGATAATAGGTCTGGGGAAAATTTTCCTCATCATATTTACCATAGAGATAATCAATATTCTCTAGGCTAGGAGTTAAAAATTGATGGTCGACATCCCATTTATTCCTCCCACCACAGGGTAAACATCTTCTATACGGGGCTTGTTTGATAATAATGAAGAAAAACTCTCTTAGATTCACTATTCATAGTCCAATATAGGAGGAATGTTTGACAATGGAAATCATACCCCCATTGGGGTTTCAATCCAAAATGGCCTAATATGGTTAGTGGTTCGAATAAAAACCCTAATAAATGAATTAAAGAATCACCATATTGCGTCAGAAGTAATGGGTAACAACCATTGATAGATATGGAGTTGTGAATTTGATCACTTTAAACGTAATAAACATGATGTATCAAGATGAAAATAATGAGATCTACAACATGGAAAAAATAACTATAGATGGGGGTGATTAGGATGCACCAACTGAGGTTGCACGCACTGGAAACCAAAGAAAGATCCAAAATATGGCACCTCTAAATATCTAGTTCCCACCTCTATGGTGGTACATTTCCAAATGAAAATGGAAATGTGTGTCCATGTCCCAATTATCACAAAAAAATAATTGAAGTTCCTTCCTTGGAGGAACTACTTTCATAAGAGTCACATATGAGTGTCAGAACGCATCGAGATCCCGGTATTTGGTCTACATAAATGAGAAATTAAAAAATGATTGTGACTTCCCTCCATTATATTGAAGGCCTCTCCCTCTCTAGGGTGATCATTTAATATTTTTAATAATCAAGAGTTAGTGGGAGATGAAGGTGGGGTCATATCATTGACCCCTACTTACTCCCTGTAGATAGGAGGCGGCTCAGACCATAGTTCCCCTAGAGCTAATTTACATCATAGAGTCCCTGGATACTCAAATTGAATCCATGGAAGGACGATGTGCACCTGTCAGCCTGATAGGAAGCCATATACCATATGAGTGGATGTAACGTTTTCCCCAACCCAATTTTGGTAATTCTACCTTCTCCACATTTGACGGTGTAGGAACCCCCAAACTACATCTCACAAACATTGCATCCCAATGTGTTCCAATGATGGGCCCTCAGGATCAAAAAGTGGCAATAAAGATTAGGTTTTTTATACAAACCTTGACAAAGATATATTTTCTTTGGTAAAATAGTCTTTCAATAGGATCCATTGTTGGATGGGAAGACCTTTTTTGTCAATTACTTTATCAGTTCACCTCCACATCGAGGAGAATTAAAATTGTCAAATTGAAAAATAGCAAACAATGAAAAAAAATAAGAGGGTGTCTCAATTCATATCCACATGTAATGGTTTAATATATTCACTCAGCATAACCCTATTATAGGATAAACAACTAGAACTATACGTTAAAAATATCTGGGATGAATTGAAGACACCTCTAATCCTAATGAATTATCTTGGTGGGTTCTATGAGTTTTAAGAAACAACCTGATGTTTGGAAGACAGAATTTAGCGAAGTCGATCCAAATCTCAACTCATTCACTCATCATAGGGGAAAATTCTAGGAAAAAAATAAGATGTAGATATCACTCTCATGCCATAAAAAGTTCTTATCCAATAACCTTGTAATGTCTTGAACAAACCAACATCTCTTGTTGAGTGACTACAACAACAAAATCTCCCTCAGTAAGAAGCACTGAGAAATCAGAGCCACCTGATATTTTAAGAATGAATGAGTTAATCATAATACTTCCATAATGAAAAATTCCCTAGTTATTTCATGAATATATTAACAATATCCTTCTCAATCTATGAAAACCTATGAATCTTTATGAGTTCAACCTCACCAATCATCCTGACTACTTCCATTTCAATAGGTGTTTGGGCCATAATATCCCGAACTACTTTTTCTTTAAAGATGTCCTTCAAGGCATGGTCAATTCTTGGAAAGGGGTGTTGGATAAATCCTCAGAGAAGGTTTCCAGCATGACAATTTACTAGTTATAAGAAGAAGGTGGTTGGTAAAAAGTTCCTTTTAGGCATGATTGGAAGTTCAAAAACATTATGACTTGAATATGTTTTGAATGAGATCATGCCAACCTAAGATCATAGCTGCACAAAACCACAATAGCTCCACTAACTAGGGATGTAACATCAAACATTCCTTTCAATGGTCGACACAACCATCTAATGTAGGAAGAACCAAAAGTGGATGAGTCATATTGTTATCCAATGCAATATCTAAATCTTTGCATATTTCTTCGCTACAACCTATGAAGCAAGGGCATCGCCCCACCAAATGGAAACATCATTGGATGAAGAGGTAATATTTGGTTATATAAACATGATGCACTTTGAAAAACCATTTTTTATGATGAATATGTCTCATAATAGGATTTTCTTACACATAATTGGGGAACTGGATGCTATATGCACAGGAAATGAGGACACAGTGGACATCGCAGGTATGGGTCTACAAAATATATCATTCATGTCCCCATAGAGGCCATATATGTAGCTTAAATTCATGAAATAGTGCTCTAGAAGGGCCAAAAATAGATATTATTGTGTCCAATAACCCTCCATCAGTTGTCCACAACCAGTTGTCTTGCAGGACCACCTAGCAGGGGTATGACTATCTAATCATCATAAGCAATGGGGAAGTCCATCAAGACCAGCGCCATTGGAAGCAGATGGTCCAAAAACCTCAATGTATGTACCAGGCTAATCCACTTCAAAATCCTTGATTCTTGAGCTACATGTGAAAGAGAAACCCCATCTCAAACAGAAAAATATGACATTCTCAAACAAATGGCGGTTATCCTATCAAATCTCTCAATTCTAGATGCACTCCATATTTCAAAAGGACTTAGGGAGAAACTTGTTTAAGCCTTCTAGAGACCATATGATTTCAAGAAATATGTTTCTAAATTCAAGTTTTATCGAGTAGAGACCATTCCATTATAATTCTATGTCTCTATCTCATTCACTAAAAATGACAAGGAAGAGGCCATCCAAGGGAAAATTTGACCCCTATATGTTTTGGGTAGACTCAATAATGTCATTTTCTGAAGGTCACTAATTTTTAATGGTTCTATGATCAGAATCATCCAAATTCAAACCTTTAAAATTTTAGGATATTGCGAATGGGACCTATCTCCCATAAATATTACTATTCAAGGGTATAATAAGCATGAACAATGACCTATCAGGAATATCGAGATCAATGTTCAGTGTGGAGATCTCACCTTTGATGCTGATTTTATGGTCACCGAGTAAGAAACCACATATAATGTCTTTCTTGGAAGGCCTTGGATCTATATCCATGTGGAGATACCTTTAACATTCTATCAGTGTCTGAAATACCCCATCGATTGAAAGGTCATCATACTACATGGTGATAGTTCCCCCTTCAATACTTCCAAATCCACATATGTCGAAGTAGGTTTTTATAAAAGGGAAGAAAAAAAACAATGGAGTTTGATGATATGTAGGTTTTATCCCACAAATATCTTTTGGAAAACCCCTACAAATCCCTTGAGTATGCATGATAGTGACTATTTTCTCCATATAAATCTAGTATAGGTGATATACTTGACCCCTTATGAAAAATCCCCCTCATATCCCCAATAATGGTGTAAAAAATCATCTCTAATATTTTTTATAATGACTCAGATAGTATGGGATGATAATGTCTCTTCTCATGGCCTCTCTCACCCTAATAGTGATAGAGAAGCCCCAATATTATAAACTTCATTAGAAAATGTCTTTATAGAATCATATGTCGAAGAAGATGAGAATGACCATAGGAATTCCATACCGAATTCAAGGAATATGTATCCACTACCATTAATGACCTCCCGAAGGTGAATCAACGAATTGATGAAGACCCACGACCTACACTAATTTGGCCCACCATGCCCCTCAAGGAGGAAGAGATATATATTTAATTTCTAAAGAAACACTGATATCTATTTTCATGGAACTATATAGAAATTCTTTGAAAAAACCTATTCATGGAATCAAACCATTTGTCTTACCCAATGAGCATCAAGGATTCATGTAGGCATCAAAAAGGATACACCCCTCGCAAGCAACCAGTGTAGAGAAGAAAGTTGACAAATTTATTAAAGACAACTTTTTTCTAGAAGTGAAATACCCAAGATGGATCACCAAAATTGTCCCTGTAAAGAAAAATAATGGGAATATTGGGGTCTGCATCGATTTTATAGAACTTAATAAGTACTACCAAAAGGTTGATTTTCCATAATCAATCATAGAAATTTTAATCAATGCAACTATTGGCTTATAAACCCTTTCCTTCATGGATGATTATTTGGTGTATAATCAGATAAAGATGTCTCCCAAATATGAAGAATCCATTGTCTTTAGAGTGCCTTAGGGGATATTTTTCTATGAATTCATTCCCTTTGAATTAAATAATGTTGGTGAAAATTGTCAACATTCCATGCATCATATATTTAAGCAGTTATTTGGAAGAAATTATGAATGTTGTGTTGAATACTAGGTGGTCAAATTTAGAAAGTTATGTGATTGCTTCATGGATCTCTAAGAAGACTCCGACAAGTTGTGACAACATAGTGTGAAGATGAATCCGCTGAAATGTTCCTTCTGGGTAACATCAAAGAAGTTTAATGGCTTTGTGGTACACCACCATAGAATCAAGGCTGAACCAGAAAATACTAGTGTTATTTTTGCAAAGTCACCCCCCAATCTCAAATAATTGAGGGGGATATAAGGGAACCCACCATATATTCAATGTTTCATATCAAACTTTTCCAGAAAAGCTCTGCCCTTCACCAATATAATGAATAAGGGAATAACCTATCAATGGGATGATGACTGCCAAGAAGCCTTTGAATGTTTAAAGTGGTATTTACTACACCCATCAGTTATGTTGCCTTTGGTGGAAGGGAGGAAACTCATATTCTATGTTTCCACCATAGAGTTCTCACTATGTTCCATCACCATAGTGAAAAATTATGTAGGGAGTGAGAAAATTCTCTACTACCTCTACTAAACGATGCTAGGTTATGAGACCTGATATTCTGATATAGAGAAGAACTGCCTTGCACTCATATTCTTAATGAAAAATATGCAGCATTACTTGATGCACCATGATGTCCATATGGTCCCTAGAATTGATATGTGAAAGTGAATCCTTGGCCTTCCTATGTTAATCAGGAGCATGACCCAATGAGTGGTCATTCTGCAAAAATCTAAAATTTAGTTCATATCAAGAATTTCGGTGAATGGGAAATACCTAGTTAATTTCCTCACAACATATCTATCCCGGAGAAATACACTAGTGGACATCGAACTTCTAGATTAGGAGGTATTTTATGAACCTGATGTTCCCTGTACATGGGAGACATATTTTGATGGTGACTCCTAAATTCCAATTTGAAAAAGGATGGAAAACCCCGATTTGAACTCGGTTGGTATAGGGACTATATTTATCTCTCCATAAAAAATAGTTTTTCCTACACTTTACCTCTATCCGAAGTTATCATGAATAACAAGACAGAATATCAAGCCCTCATCACTAGGATGGAAGTAGCTATATCACTATTGATAACATACATGAATATCAAATGGGATTCCAAATAAGTGATAAATAAGATCGTTGGGAATGTGCCATAAAAAGGAATAACCATCCCTTATCACATGCTATGTCAGGGGTTTGATGGTAGATTTCCCTTTTGATACCAAGTTGCATCAGGTTACTTGATCATAGAATGACTGCATTGATGCATTGGCTAATGCAATCACAGTCATAGAAGACCCTAATCAAGAGGAAGAAATATTCTATATCACACACCAAATAATGGTATTGTTGATCATTATCTATGATATGGGAGAAATCAATCAGGTTAACACCACCACAGAGCATGATAAACTGACATCTTCCTCTAGATGGATGGATCCTATAATTGGTTATCTCTAAAATGGGAATCTCCCAACAGATCGAGCAAGAAGGGAACAAATCCAACACCGTGAAAAAAAATACCATGTAGTGTGGTACAAATGAAAAGAGGGGCCTATAAAAGAGTGGATTCAACACAATCCTCCTAATATTAATAGAATAAGGAGATATATCACCATCATGGAAGAAGTCCATTAGGGATCCTGCGATGCTCATCATTCTAGGACCAGGCTCTCCCACTAAATCAGAAGGCTGGATTATTACTGGAAAACCATGGTACATGATTGTGTATAATTGACGAGGAAATTTTATAGATGCCAGATCCATGAAAAATTCATTCATAAACCCCTAAATTTATACATACATCTAAATATTCACGTCCATTTTTTATGGGAAATGGATGTTGTGAGGAAATATCCCATGTCCATAGCTAATTAGTTAAAGTTCATACTTACTACCAAACAAACTGAGTCAATGCCCCTCAAATAAGTCATGACAATGAACACCATCAACATCGTAAAGTCCCATTCCATCACTAGGTTTGGGGTCCCTCATAAATAATGTATATCGTAACAGAGCTTACCTACTAGCCAAAATTGATGGGGAGCGTGTCACACCACCCACCAATGCGACGTTTCTCAAGAATTACTTTTCATATCTATCATTAAGTGAGAATCATTCTAGTTGTATGATGTTGAAATACACAATTTCATCCTAATAACATGATGCTAAATGGTATGGAAATCATCTTGGAAGGTAGATGTTAAACTAAACAAAATATATCATCCTCACAACATGACATTAAACTATATGGGAAGCACCATCTCACTAAAGAATCACTGCACACGATATAGAACTGTGCGAGGGAAAGATAAAATTTCCGCATCCCCATGTGAGAGTTAGCACCACATAGGGACTCTATTCAATTAACGACTATGTGTTTCTTGATTCCTACCATAATAGTATATGTTGTGATGACTGGACCTTTAATCTTGGTCCCAAACATAATCTTCATTTTCTTTCACATTGACCAATCCTCATCCTTACTGCATGACATTTAACCACATAGAATATGTATTTACTGCATGACATAGAACATCAAAGATCCAAAGTGTTAATTACCTGTCACATTGGTTGATTCAAATCCTTACTACAAGACTTTCAACTACATGGATGATGTCCTGGACACACAACATGAAACTGCACAGATTTTTAGAACTATGTATGGATTGATTCTCATTTTAATGGGATACGTAGTGATGACTCAATCCTATATATTATTCCATCCACCATAAGATAAAAAATTCCTCAATCCTAGCATTAGAATATTTCTCATGGTATGAGGGACCCTTTCTATTTCTCATGTCTCACTCCGGGACTAGCTCAAGTGAGTTTCGGAATTTTAGTAATGGATTCCCTAAAAAACAAGACATAAAAACTGTAGAGACCCGTATCTTGACGTACATTGACATTACATTACTTTTGCGGAATACTTAGTACATAACAAAAACACACACACAAGGATCGTAATAGTTTAGTGTCTTTGGAAACTCGGAACGTAATCTTCTAATCCTGGTGAAAGATCTTCAAAATCTCCCACAAAGATCTTCTTCTTTTTTTACCTAAAACCTTTCTTTATATCCTGGGGAAAAGAAAACATAAAAGGGTGAGCTCAAATGCTCAGTAAGGGTAAACAAAAGAAATTTCAATCACATAATTTTCATAAGAACATAACATTTTTGGTAATCTTAACCTACAAAAGAGAGCATAATTTCATAACATGGGATAAATCATAGTAGTGAAAATGAAACCCTTACTTAAAACATTACTCATTGTGGCATACACACATAATCATAGAGAATCATTTCTTGTTAGTCAAGACTCATTGCCAAGACTATCTTAGTGGACAAAGTCCCTTTCTGAATCGAGTAATCCTCGTTTCAGTCCTGTTTCACTGAACCGGTATAACCTACCATTCCAGCCATGTCTATCTCATGAGATATGAAATCTTTACCCAATGCATTGGAGGGAGATATAGGTCCCACCCATCTCTTAATGAATCCTTTCTTATGTGTGCCACAAAATCATAAATCATACATCATTGCATAACCCATGTAATAAAAATGGGATTCTTAAACAACATGACATCATAAAACCATTCATATAAGATAAAGGAATTCATAAACATAATTCCATCACAACATAGTCAAATCAATGTAAAAATATGGATAGAAACAGAACCCTTTATTATCTTATATGGAAAATAATTTTGATAAATCACTTGAATTGAATTCTTGAGGAAAATATCCTTTCTTCTTCAAAATCAATTTCTTTTCACAAAACATCATGCAATTTTAAAAGAAAGAGATTTTATTGAAAATAGTCATGAAATCTTATAGAGGAATCTTCATGAAAATAAGGCTTTATAAAATAGTATAAATCCGTTCGTGCCGTATAAGTTAAAAAAAACATTCTTCGTACTTTTGTCGGAAAAGTCAAAAAGTACCTCGTATGAAAAAGCGACAAAAGATTCCTTTCATATTCTTTACTAAAAACTCACCGAAGAGTAAAATTGGATTTAAACTATTGTAAGTGGATGGAAAAAATATTACATATTGAAGGAACATGAATGTGGATGATAAAATACACCCCAGTAAATACTTACGAATAAACAATCTCGGATAAAAATGAGATTGTGGTATTTCCCTTACCTTAGGTCCGAATTGCTTTGTAAGTGTCCGAACCTCCTGTATAATGATTTAAATCATGTTATTGACTTATTACAGAATCATATTCATTGTTATGATATCATATATGGTTCACTTATGACATTATATTACCCGTTCTTTTGTAAATTCCATGTTAAAGAAGCGTTTTGGGTAAAATCGTTTCATTTATCGTAGGTGTTTTGACTTGTTGTTCTTGACATCATTATTACTTATATCATGATTTACTTACTTCCAGAATATAAAATATGATTTATATATCATATATATTCAGTATATATATATATATATAATAGGTAGATAAATAAAATGAAAAACACCGTTCATGGAGACGGTAGTCCGTACGTACGCATGAACGCTGTTTTCCTTTCCTTATTGTCTTGAAATGGAAGTAAGTAGATGACATACATATGTATATATATACATAAATCCAGTAGCTTTATAATGTCATATATTTCATTATTATTTCTTATATATACATTATAATCATTCTTAAATGGTTAACATGGAGAATGAATCTCATCGCGTCGTGGAGACGGTAGTCCGTACGTACGCACGAGCGATGATATCATTTCTATAAATATTGAATTGAATTGGACTGGATTATACAATATATCAGAATCAATATGATGTTGTAATAACTATGTATAGTTATTCTTTACACCATTATACCCATCCATGTAAGGTGGTAGTGGAAAATAGATTACACCACGGCGTGGAGACGGTATTCCGTACGTACGCACGCGCGGTGATTTCTTTTTCCGTAGGATGAATAGATGGTGAAATAGGGTTGTTTCATACTTATAATAACATATCCGTATATGAGTGATACTGATGTTATTACTTCATAATGAAACAACCTAAGAAGAAGAAGTTGAAGAAGAAATAAAGATGAAAGAATTGGTAACGGTAATTACCTCTTCTTTGAAGTGCCTCTTTGAGACCTCCTCTTAGGGCACTAGAATTGGTCTTTGAGGAAGACCAGAACCTCTAGGATGTTTCTAGGGAAGTGGAGAAGAGATTTTGGCAGGGTTTGGCCGAGCTTGAGTGCTCAAATTGGTGTGAGGAGGAGGGGGAGGAGGTGTCCTTTTATAGGGGAGGAGAGGGGCACCTTAGGAATTCTTAAAAATATTAATCTATAAAAAATCTAACCCCACTTAAAAACCTCCAAAAATGACTCATATTCGAAGCTTAGATGAGATAGGGTTGTAATCTCATCAACCAATCAAATTTAGACATGTTTGGATCTTATTTTAAACCTTATCAATTAGATTTAACTCTAAGTTAAATAATTTAACTTTTACCGTGTCTTTTTGTTTTCTTTCACTATATGGTTAATACACTTACTATAACATGCCAAACGAACCCCAAATTGTTTATTATTAATATATATATCCTTATCTAAGTCATTTGGGCGAACCTTAGATTTTTAGGAAGCCAATAACAATTAATAATATAATATTTGATTTAAAAACTATTTTGTGTCAATTTTGACACTATTTGATATATGATTTTTGTGAAAGTCATAACAGAATTAAATGTTCGAACCAAGTTGATTAAATTAACATTAATATATCATAGTAACCTAGAAAATTAGTGTAATTCATAAAAAATCTCAAATTACATTTATTTTGGTGTTTATAACATCAATTATGTCAATATTTCATTAATAAGATAATTACTGCATCATCGTTGTGTCATAAATAAATTAAATTATTTTATGTCTAAAAATTACAACTAAAATACCATCATGTAGGAAATCTTCTTAGCTTTCTAATGCATATTTGAAATCGAATTTATCTTATGTATAACCCCATATTAAAAATGATTTACTTATTAAACTTTGATTTTAACTATTTTAATCTTTCTTTAAATAAATTAATAATAAATGTCCTAATCTAATCCAAGTGGGCCTAAATGGTCATATTTTATTCCTAAGTTTGTTTTTGGTCGAATTACACTTGTCCAATAGAATTAGGACATGTGTTAGGGTAATAGTAATATCATATTTACCCTTAGTTACCCTATTTACTATTAACCGCGGTAAAAAAAAGTAAAAAGTTACTATTCACCAAAAAATTATTTTCATCTCATTGAACCACATTTTAGTCCTTGATATTAACCGTGTCTCTCAGATTTTCGAAATTCCATTCACAGAAGCGGTAAAATTAAGTTTTATGCAAAATTCAGTTTTTAACCTACCACTTAGTAGTTTCACTATTCATCAAAAATTGATGTTTTTCAGAACAATGCCAAAATTTCATCCCAAGCTATATTTCATATTCCGAATTCAAAAATGAAGTCTATTTTACCAAATTCATAACATAAAAGTTGCATTAATTAATTTTATAATTAAATCCCGCTGTTAAAACAAATAGCGTGTTTTTAAGAAACAATATCTATCAAAAGATTGACACTTGTTTATGTCTAGTTTAAATGTGAAACTACATCCAATGACCAACATTGTATTAAATTGTAAAAATATATTCTAAATATACTTTAAAACCACTCAAATTAATGATTTATCACTATTAATTATTTCGATTAAAAAAGTTGTTTTTAATTATAATTTAGTAATTTTCACTATTCATCAGAATATGAAAGTTATCTGAAAAGTACCAAAATTTCACCTTAGGCTAAATTCGATACTCCGAATCCAAAAATAAAGTTCATTTTGAAAAATAAGATTTACTGGATTTCAAAAAGTGGTTATTACTATTCATAACAGATAGTTTTAATAATATTTTTATAGCATATCGTTGTTTAGTGAAACTCGGTATTGCGTACTACACACGCTATCGAGGAAGGTCGCGATTGCGTGTAATGCAAGACAAGTCAAGGATGTGTGTTGTGCAAGATCCTTTTGGTGTAGCGTACAACACAAGACATTAATAAAATTAAAAAAAAATATTTTTTTATAAAATCTTGGGCTGTTACATTCTACCCCCCTTAAAATGAATTTCGCCCTCGAAATTCGTCGGGGTTATAAATGGTTTACTATTTGAAAGTTTCTTTAATAGAAACCCACATAGTAAAAGGGAATACCAATACATGGCTTTAAAAACTAAAGTATGAAATGTAACGATTACCCAAATAAACTAATCACTGGGTTTCCACATAGGTGAAAATATGGATATGGAAGAGAAATCTAAGCATCATGTTCTGATGGAGAGTGGTAGAGAACATGGCTATGGAAAAGCCAGTAATCACAAATCCATAAATTTGTGACGATCTAAGGTACCATCTGATTCATCAGGTATAAGAGAACTAGGACAACATTTTTGGTTTTCAAGATCATTTCCCTAAAGTTAAAGAATTTGAATTAGAATAAATACTTACTTTATTTCGGTACAATCTCACTGTTGTTCGTGCCTTTAACAATTTCCACTTCATCTCTTAAATAAATGAAGTTGAATTTGTTATTCGTGAAGTGTTAGCAGATCATGTGATAGAATGACGGGTCATTCCATCTGTTTCAAACAAAAGGTTAGCAAAATTATATGCATAAGTCGATCTATAGTGAGATTAATCATATATGGTTCCTAAAATGGACTTATACTTCATATATCATACTGCTTAATATAATAAAACTAGTTTCTACTAAACAGGGACTTCCTGTAGGCTAGTGGTAGGCGATAAAGTCCAGTCGCACTTTGGTTGTGGGTTCGATTCCTACAGCCTTGTCCGAAGCGATGGGCTGTCGCCCGTCCTGCAGGTTGTCCTTTTTCTAAAACTACGTTACTATAACATCCCATCAATAATATCGAAAATCTTCTATCCTTAAACAATACTAACTTATGTCCAACATAATCCAGTCTAATCATTAGGCTTATACATAATACGGCAGTCCACTCTCATAATATAGTGACATCGATTACCAGAGATTTAATACTGTCGTTGATCCCCACATATCATAAGATATGTCTTGTTGGTCACATTCCAAACATTCAAAGTCCTTAATCGTGTATTCTCTTGAATACCTTAGTGAAAACATGAGTGCAGTTAAAAGTTAACACTTTCCACATACCAAAATCCTCAAAATTCTATATACTCAAACCATGATATCGCTTAGTCCTTATATCAATCATGAGGTCATGAATACTATCAAACATTTAATTTTCTCCTTATCCCTTCATTATGCGCATATCATCTAAATTCCAAAAATATCTGAATAACCTTTCATGGATAGTGGTACCATTAATCATACACTTTCATAACTCAAGGAAAGACAACAGTGTAACAATCCTTAGATGTCTCTTTATTCCATAGTACCATGAGATTTCTTATACAACATTACACATGATAAAAATGTAATCATTCCACTACATTCTTAAACCATTGACCGAGCTTCAAAAATTCTTTCATCTCACATATCATTTGTAGTCTCTTCATCATCATCCACATAAATACTACCCATATGACCATACTGATTCTCTTCATGGGTCTTTCCCTTAGAGCATTTGTTTGCATAATGCCCATACATTCCACATTTAAAACACTTAACCATTTTTGATGTCTTAGCAATACCATTATCCTCATCCATGGTGTTAACTGAACCTTTTCCTTTGCACTTACTTGCTTTGTGTCCTTCTTTTCCACACCCAAAGCATCTTCCAGTTCCCTTGAAACATTCTCCTTGATGCCTCTTCCCACATGATTTACATAGGGGAAATTGAACTTTCTTTCCTCTATGATCATCATGAAACTCCATCTTTCTCTTATTAGCCGAGTCAGGAAACTTACCAAATTTTACTTTATTGATCATATTATGAGATTGCTGATTCGGCATAATAATGATGTTTGGACTTCCAAATCCCATTTCATTTTGTTGCTCATGAAGAATATCATTCCATTGTCCATCATATCCTCCATTATCGTAAATCACCTTGTTTCCAGCCATTTTCTAAAACCCAAAAAGAATAGTGTGAGAGGCAAAAATCATAATAAAGGGGGAATATCTAACATATTTGGTTTAATCTAATATCGTTACCATAGTTCTAGGACTATATCCTATACGTATACTTATCCTTAGGGGCATCCCTAGACATACCTTAGAAATATCTCTAGGGATCTCACTAACGTTTTCGCATCCTAGTTTCCAAAGGTTGACTAAACCTTTCCTCTGATACCAACTGTAGAGACCCGAAGCCTGACGTACATTGACATTACATTACTTTGGCGGAATACTTAGTACATAACAAAAACACACACACAAGGATCGTAATAGTTTAGTGTCTTTGGAAACTCGGAACGTAATCTTCTAATCCTGGTGAAAGATCTTCAAAATCTCCCACAAAGATCTTCTTTTTTTTTTACCTAAAACCTTTCTTTATATCCTGGGGAAAAGAAAACATAAAAGGGTGAGCTCAAATGCTCAGTAAGGGTAAACAAAAGAAATATCAATCACATAATTTTCATAAGAACATAACATTTTTGGTAATCTTAACCTACAAAAGAGAGCATAATTTCATAACATGGGATAAATCATAGTAGTGAAAATGAAACCCTTACTTAAAACATTACTCATTGTGGCATACACACATAATCATAGAGAATCATTTCTTGTTAGTCAAGACTCATTGCCAAGACTATCTTAGTGGACAAAGTCCCTTTCTGAATCGAGTAATCCTCGTTTCAGTCCTGTTTCACTGAACCGGTATAACCTACCATTCCAGCCATGTCTATCTCATGAGATATGAAATCTTTACCCAATGCATTGGAGGTAGATATAGGTCCCACCCATCTCTTAATGAATCCTTTCTTATGTGTGCCACAAAATCATAAATCATACATCATTGCATAACCCATGTAATAAAAATGGGATTCTTAAACAACATGACATCATAAAACCATTCATATAAGATAAAGGAATTCATAAACATAATTCCATCACAACATAGTCAAATCAATGTAAAAATATGGATAGAAACAGAACCCTTTATTATCTTATATGGAAAATAATTTTGATAAATCACTTGAATTGAATTCTTGAGGAAAATATCCTTTCTTCTTCAAAATCAATTTCTTTTCACAAAACATCATGCAATTTTAAAAGAAAGAGATTTTATTGAAAATAGTCATGAAATCTTATAGAGGAAGCTTCATGAAAATAAGGCTTTATAAAACAGTATAAATCCGTTCGTGCCGTATAAGTTAAAAAAAACATTCTTCGTACTTTTGTCGGAAAAGTCAAAAAGTACCTCGTATGAAAAAGCGACAAAAGATTCCTTTCATATTCTTTACTAAAAACTCACCGAAGAGTAAAATTGGATTTAAACTATTGTAAGTGGGTGGAAACAATATTACATATTGAAGGAACATGAATGTGGATGATAAAATACACCCCAGTAAATACTTACGAATAAACAATCTCGGATAAAAATGAGATTGTGGTATTTCCCTTACCTTAGGTCCGACTTGCTTTGTAAGTGTCCGAACCTCCTGTATAATGATTTAAATCATGTTATTGACTTATTACAGAATCATATTCATTGTTATGATATCATATATGGTTCACTTATGACATTATATTACCCGTTCTTTTGTAAATTCCATGTTAAAGAAGCGTTTTGGGTAAAATCGTTTCATTTATCGTAGGTGTTTTGACTTGTTGTTCTTGACATCATTATTACTTATATCATGATTTACTTACTTCCAGAATATAAAATATGATTTATATATCATATATATTCAGTATATATATATATATATAATAGGTAGATAAATAAAATGAAAAACACCGTTCATGGAGACGGTAGTCCGTACGTACGCATGAACGTTGTTTTCCTTTCCTTATTGTCTTGAAATGGAAGTAAGTAGATGACATACATATGTATATATATACATAAATCCAGTAGCTTTATAATGTCATATATTTCATTATTATTTCTTATATATACATTATAATCATTCTTAAATGGTTAACATGGAGAATGAATCTCATCGCGTCGTGGAGACGGTAGTCCGTACGTACGCACGAGCGATGATATCATTTCTATAAATATTGAATTGAATTGGACTGGATTATACAATATATCAGAATCAATATGATGTTGTAATAACTATGTATAGTTATTCTTTACACCATTATACCCATCCATGTAAGGTGGTAGTGGAAAATAGATTACACCACGGCGTGGAGACGGTATTCCGTACGTACGCACGCGCGGTGATTTCTTTTTCCGTAGGATGAATAGATGGTGAAATAGGGTTGTTTCATACTTATAATAACATATCAGTATATGAGTGATACTGATGTTATTACTTCATAATGAAACAACCTAAGAAGAAGAAGTTGAAGAAGAAATAAAGATGAAAGAATTGGTAACGGTAATTACCTCTTCTTTGAAGTGCCTCTTTGAGACCTCCTCTTAGGGCACTAGAATTGGTCTTTGAGGAAGACCAGAACCTCTAGGATGTTGCTAGGGAAGTGGAGAAGAGATTTTGGCAGGGGTTGGCCGAGCTTGAGTGCTCAAATTGGTGTGAGGAGGAGGGGGAGGAGGTGTCCTTTTATAGGGGAGGAGAGGGGCACCTTAGGAATTCTTAAAAATATTAATTTATAAAAAATCTAACCCCACTTAAAAACCTCCAAAAATGACTCATATTAGAAGCTTAGATGAGATAGGGTTGTAATATCATCAACCAATCAAATTTAGACATGTTTGGATCTTATTTTAAACCTTATCAATTAGATTTAACTCTAAGTTAAATAATTTAACTTTTACCGTGTCTTTTTGTTTTCTTTCACTATATGGTTAATACACTTACTATAACATGCCAAACGAACCCCAAATTGTTTATTATTAATATATATATCCTTATCTAAGTCATTTGGGAGAACCTTAGATTTTTAGGAAGCCAATAACAATTAATAATATAATATTTGATTTAAAAACTATTTTGTGTCAATTTTGACACTATTTGATATATGATTTTTGTGAAAGTCATAACAGAATTAAATGTTCGAACCAAGTTGATTAAATTAACATTAATATATCATAGTAACCTAGAAAATTAGTGGAATTCATAAAAAATGTCAAATTACATTTATTTTGGTGTTTATAACATCAATTATGTCAATATTTCATTAATAAGATAATTACTGCATCATCGTTGTGTCATAAATAAATTAAATTATTTTATGTCTAAAAATTACAAATAAAATACCATCATGTAGGAAATCTTCTTAGCTTTCTAATGCATATTTGAAATCGAATTTATCTTATGTATAACCCCATATTAAAAATGATTTACTTATTAAACTTTGATTTTAACTATTTTAATCTTTCTTTAAATAAATTAATAATAAATGTCCTAATCTAATCCAAGTGGGCCTAAATGGTCATATTTTATTCCTAAGTTTGTTTTTGGTCGAATTACACTTGTCCAATAGAATTAGGACATGTGTTAGGGTAATAGTAATATCATATTTACCCTTAGTTACCCTATTTACTATTAACCGCGGTAAAAAAAAGTAAAAAGTTACTATTCACCAAAAAATTATTTTCATCTCATTGAACCACATTTTAGTCCTTGATATTAACCGTGTCTCTCAGATTTTCGAAATTCCATTCACAGAAGCGGTAAAATTAAGTTTTATGCAAAATTCAGTTTTTAACCTACCACTTAGTAGTTTCACTATTCATCAAAAATTGATGTTTTTCAGAACAATGCCAAAATTTCATCCCAAGCTATATTTCATATTCCGAATTCAAAAATGAAGTCTATTTTACCAAATTCATAACATAAAAGTTGCATTAATTAATTTTATAATTAAATCCCGCTGTTAAAACAAATAGCGTGTTTTTAAGAAACAATATCTATCAAAAGATTGACACTTGTTTATGTCTAGTTTAAATGTGAAACTACATCCAATGACCAACATTGTATTAAATTGTAAAAATATATTCTAAATATACTTTAAAACCACTCAAATTAATGATTTATCACTATTAATTATTTTGATTAAAAAAGTTGTTTTTAATTATAATTTAGTAATTTTCACTATTCATCAGAATATGAAAGTTATCTGAAAAGTACCAAAATTTCACCTTAGGCTAAATTCGATACTCCGAATCCAAAAATAAAGTTCATTTTGAAAAATAAGATTTACTGGATTTCAAAACGTGGTTATTACTATTCATAACGGCTAGTTTTAATAATATTTTTATAGCATATCGTTGTTTAGTGAAACTCGGTATTGCGTACTACACACGCTATCGAGGAAGGTCGCGATTGCGTGTAATGCAAGACAAGTCAAGGATGTGTGTTGTGCAAGATCCTTTTGGTGTAGCGTACAACACAAGACATTAATAAAATTAAAAAAAAATATTTTTTTATAAAATCTTGGGCTGTTACAAAAACATTTTCCATTTTCATCATAGTCCCGAATGCAAGACCTTAAAAGAAATTCCATGAGTCATCACTGCATGATGTTAAACTGCATAGTTGATTTCCCTTGCATGACATAAAACTACACATTCCTATGGGACTTTCCTAAGAGGACCACTATGGTTGGTGATTGGTATCCTACCACACCTATGTTCCTTAAGAACTATGTTTGGATTGATTCCTATTATAATAGGATATATAGTTACACCCATATATTCAATCCTAGTACTAATCAAACCAAATTTAAGAAAACCCATCTCTGTATATAGGAAAGATTTCACAGAATGGTCTTTAAAAAAGAAATACATATGGATTGATTCCTACTACCATGGGACATGTAGTGATGCCCAGATTTCCATCATGGGGTCCAGCCACAAAACCAATTTTCACCCCAAGAACCCAACATCATTGACACATGAAATTAAACTACACAATTTCTAATGAACTATGTGTGGCTTGATTCCTATCATCACGAGATACATAGTGATTCCTATATATTCAATCCTGGTCCCAACTATAATAATTAATCAAAAAAATCCCCACCTATATGTACAGTCCAAAACTATATAGAGTGTTTCCCATTTAAGAAATATGTGTGTCTTGATACCTATTATCATAGGTTATATAGTGAAACCCAGATCTCCAATCCTAGTCCTAGCTACAACAACTGATAAAATAAATTCACCCTATCTCTGTAGGGGATGAGCCATAAAATTCCATTTTACCTACATAAAATTCAGATCTAAATATGACATTCTTGTGCATGTTATATTTCTTTCTCAATTTCTAAATTCTGTTAACATATCATTTTCACATGATGATTAAACTGCAAGTAAAATTTCCAAACAATATGACATTAAACTAAAAGGCAATGTCCTTACCGCATGATGATAAACTGCAGGGAAAACATCCTTATTTCCTGAAATTAAACTAAACTTTGGCAAGAATGTCCCCACTACATGACATTAAACTGTGTAGACTATCAGCCATGTTTCATACCTTATCAAAGGACCATTAGATCCTTACCTCGATCATCCAGAGTACGGGGTTCTTCAATAATATTTTAAAAACATATATCCATAAATCGTACATTATGTATCAAGTTCCTTGGGGTTTCAAAAATATTTGATGTCCATTTGAAAGGATACATGACATCATAAGAACCTTTGTTTTACTACGAATGTATACCTATGGATCCCGCATATGCACCTATGGTCTTCAAGAAAATTAATCACACTACAAAAAGGGATTTTCGATCCTTGTGTTACCATGACATCACCGTGGAAGAACTTACCCCTCAGTGTGTTTTGAACCACTCCCTATATGATTGTACCATATCACAACTCATGACCTGTGAACTGAAAGCCATGATTTACAAAATTTCAATATCCCACTCAAAAGGATGTTGGAGTTCTCTTGACCCTGGGTATCTTAACTAGGCTCTTGTGTAACACCACCATATTAGTTCCATGTTCATCATTACATTATACTAATTAAACATTGGTCAAAGGTACATGACATTAAACTATTTCCTATAATGATCCAAATCTCATGACATTAAACTTCTTGATAAAGAGAAATAAAACTTTTCTGGTTGAAAACCTACTAAGGTAGGCCTACTAAAAAGGAAAGTATTCACTTTCTAATCTTTTCATCTCTAGAGTTTTGTAAAAAAAAATTGGTTACAAAATAAACAAGTCATAAATCTCATAGTGCCTAATCAATATCCCTAGTAAAAGTTAATCTATCTTCATTGAACCCATTGGTACAGAAAAAAGTTAGAGTAATGATTTATCACATCTCATTGCTATAGAGAATATGTTCGCTTGGTGGTAACACAACATTTAGGGTGCTCTAACCCTTCTTGAATATTACAATCTCCATAAATCACACTTCATGATTTGAGTGAACCAAATCACTATAATCTTCCATGGCCCTTAGTAAAAGATTCTAAACTTCAAGGGACCTTTATTTGACTATGAATGTATACCTATGAACCCTACATATGCTCCTATGGTCTTCAATCAAATGAAACACTATATGAAAAGTGATTTCCGATCCTTGTGATCCATGACATCATCGCAACAGAACTCATCACCTTGCGAGTTATTATTCATTCCCGGTATGACTGTCCCAGACTATCCTCATGACATGATCACTTTGGACCATGACTTAGAATTCTAGTAGAAAACTATTCAAGCAGATTCAACATCCTTGAAATTAAGTCACTATGATTTTTACCCTTTCTCAAAGATTGAATGAAACAACCCATTCCCAGAAATTTGATTTCTCACACCTTGTCATTCGAACCCAGATGGAATAGGACCGGAGTTTCAAAATTTAAAATACGAACATCCATAGGGTGCTAGAACCCTTCCAAGAATGATTTCTTCCCATACCGAAACCTATCATATAGATGTTTGAGTCTTCAAAAATCTTTCATGGACCTCATAAAAGAGTGCATGTCATTTTTTCTTGACCATGATACTAATGAATAAGGTCATCGACCTACCAACTAAAGGCATATCTTAATTGCATGGAATGAGATTCAATCCTTGTGAGCCCTAGAAACACTGTTGTGAAGCCACTCACCTCAGGGTGTTACGGGTCATCACTGGCTTGTATTCCCCATCCAATATTCACTAAATCAAGAATTTGGGTAATGAATTATATCATCCATATTCCAAATTTCCAAGTGGACCTAGAATCCCTAGTATTTCACTCTCAATTGATATTACCCCACTAAACCTTCCATGAAACTTGTAAATGAGTGGATACATCTCTATTGGGAAATGATACTAATGTATATGTGTTTTGTGCTCCCAAGCAGAGTCATATCCTTATTATAAGAAATGAGTTATAATCCTCTTGAACCATAGTAGCACTACATAATTACTCCACACCCTTGGTTAGTTTGTGTCATTCCTGGTATATCTGTAACATATTCCATGATCATTGATGAGATCCAATATAAAAGACCCTAACCTACAAAAATAAAAGGTCTGAACTAAAAGACCCTTGCCTCACCCAAAAGGCATCGTTAATTCCATTGGGTGTGAGTCAAATTAAAAATTTATATTATTCAGAATCATACAAACTACAAAGTCATAGTGTAGCAGAAGTGCGAGTTCGAACCCATAAAGAGTTATGAACATAGCAATGACAACTCTAGACTAAAGGATAGGCCACTAAAATTTCAAATTGAATTTATTAAAGTAATAGTGTAATTGTTATAAATTAATTTAAATAGAAAAATTAAAGATATGGGAATCTATTTCTAGGGATGGTTTTACTAAATAAATTTAACTTCACTCGCAAAATAATTATATCAAATAGTTGCGCAACCAAACAGTTATATCGATAGAGGAAATATTCCATCCTTATCAAACTACACTAGACTATCAATTCATCATGGTCAGATGAATCAAAATAGATAAATTGCTTTTAGTTCAGATTGATATATGTAGAAGAGTAATTCAATTAAATGTTCGTGAATAAATCATCTCAATAATTTTGGGGTTCTTTCATTATTGAAACATATGGTTCACAATTAAATGATGAATAAATTAGACATGCAGGATCAACATGATAATGTCAAACAAAATCATCATTATGAGCAAAGGTAAATAGAAATATGATGGTACACACCCATTTAATTTATTCCAGTCCTCTAATGGGTTTTATCCAACCATCATCAGGTGATCGTCAACGACGATTAAACCCAAATCCATAAGAGAGGGATTGAGAAATAAAGAACAATACAAGAACAAAGAAAATGGAAAGATTGGAATTAGACTAAATATAATTCAATATTACATGGAATAAGAAGAAAGAAAAAGAAAAGAAAACTCGAATGAAAAACCTATCTACAGTGAGATCTTTGTGGTTATACCTACAATGTTGATTCTACTATCCTTTATCCTAGTTGAAAACCATTATTTATATACTTATATGTCATTAAAAGGTTTTCTTGGGTAAATGGTTGAGTTTAACGGCTGGCTCAAGTGATCAAATATGTGAAATACTGCTGAAAGATACGCCGTAATTCAGTGTATTTTTTCTATGTCGGGCTATTACATGGAGTGTAATAGACATTCATGTTGTTTAATGTCAATCTAATATTTTCTCCATAGATTTTGAATATGTGCATATATCATGTGAATCTCAGCTAAGATTTGGAATTTCGACCCATGTTATGTCGTGTAACTAGATTTCAAATCATGTACTAATGATTCATGGCTTTTTTCCATGAATTACATCACATGGTGAAATGAAACTACACTTTGTCTAATGATGTTACATGACGAGTAAAATGAGATTATCACCAGAATCAATGTTCAGTTATGTTACTCTATAAGTTCTCTATGATCATTCTCAAAATCTGTTGTCATGCTGCTTCGCTTCTCTCATGGTGTGAAGTGTCATTTTGTTCCTCAATTTCCATGTTTTCCTTAGTTCTTCTTCAAATGACAATACTGCCTAAGATTTTGAAAATAATTAATATTAGGCACATATATTAAAAAAAATTCATATAAAACAAATTCATATGTAAAAACCCATAAAATATGTATACAAAATAGAGATATCAACCCTAAACTACAGTGATAGAAGGTCCGAGCTACAAGACCCTAAACAACAATAATAGAAGGTCCAATATAAAATAACCTAAACTGCAATAATAGAAGGTCAGAGCTAAAAAAACCTAAAATATATTGATAGAAGGTATGATCTAAAGGACCCTAAACTATAGTGATAGAAGGTAAGAGCTAATAGAACCTAAACTAAAATTATAGAAGGTCCTAGGTAAAATTCCATGAACTATAGTGATAAATGGTCTGAGTTAAAAGAACCTAAACTACAAAAATCGAAGGTATGAGTTAAAAGACCCTATACTACAACAATAGAGGACACAAACTAAAATACCCTAACATACAATGATAAAAAGTACAATCTAAAAGACCTATAACTACAGTGACTGAAGGCCCAAGATAAAAGACCCTAAACTATAACGATAAAAGCATTGAGGTAAAATAATTTAAACTACATCAGAAGAGAGATTTAGCATAAAAGAATGGAAAATTTTGTAAGTACCATAATATTGACTTAGTAAAAATAAATATCTACTCTAAAAGAATATCATATTTGGAAAAGGATAGATCAATATCCCTCCAGGACTTATATTCTACCAAAATTATACTTTTCTAAATCAGGTGGTCTTAAGATAACTGGAGAAGATATATTAATAAATAATCTCTTGTTGGTGGGCATTCATGAGCAATTCTGAAGAAGAATATATTATGATTTCAATATTCAGATATAGACATTCGGGATTACTTGATATAATGAAAAGGATGAGTATTATTGGTGGTTCATATAAAATTGGGTCAACAAAATGTCACACACAACTTGAATGAAAGAAAAAACAAGACAAAAACATATAGAGTTATGAAAATCCATTCATTAATAAAATAAAAAAGGAGGAATCTGCACATTTTAGATTCTCTACAAGAATCAAATAAAAAACGGAGTGCATATCAATGGTTGAAAAATAATAAGATTAGATCGAATGTGCTGTCCAAGCCTCCCAAAATCTGGTGATGTGCGTCAATTGAATGTTGAAGTGTCACTCATCTTACCTCTTCTGTATCTAACCCAGTATGGAGAGTTTCAACTCTATTAGTTATATCGTTAACTCTATTTTGAGAATTTTCCAATGAGGATGATAACATTGAACGTTCAAACCCTAGAAAAGCCATGATGTCCTCATATCCTTATATTTTTAATGTCTAGGAATCCATCAGGGCTTGCAATTTAGATATAAACTAGTCACTCTACTCCAGTTCCTCCAATGCATCTTTCACTTGTTCAACAAGGGGATCCTCCAATACTGAAAAATAGGCCTTTAATAGCACTGAAAATGGCCTTTATCAGTGAAAACTACTAGAGATAGATTAAAATCCCTAGTATTTTATCATTGGTAAAAAAGGACTGAAATGGGATCCTTTATCAATTCTTTTAGAAGTGTTGATTAAGTGGTCCTTTATCAGCATTGATAAAGGGTCCCTTTATCATATTTTTTTCGAAACTGACAATGTATACCTTTATTGGGACTTCTAATAGTGCCGATAAAAGTTACCTTTATCATTTCTTTTAGAAACATTGATAAAGGGGCATGGTGTAGTGTGTTGTAATAGCACACTATAACACCAATGCAGTGTGTTGTAACAACACTCTGCAGCACCAAAAACACCACAAAATCATTAAAATAAATTACAAATACAAATCATAAATCAAATAAAATTTACAACAAAAATACAAGAAAAAAAACACTATATCATAGACATTAAATCATTTTATTATACAATTACATAAGTAAAAATTATTACATACATTCAGAAAATTAGCGTTCCTTTGTCTTTTGAAAATAACCCCTGATTGAGAAAAAAAATCACCTATATAAGAATAGAATTATTATCTTAGTAATAATATAAATAAATAAATTAATAGAAAGTGTAAATTTTAAAATAAAAATTGAGTGATACTAGGAACATTGTGTATTAGATTGAGTTGCAGTTGATTATTGCACATCACACCATTTCTCGTTTGTATTCTAGAATTATCTCAGTGAAAATGAACTAAGTAATTATAAGATAAAAATGATAAGGAAATCAATTATGTAATACAAAACATGATTATGTGAAAACAATATAATCTTGTTTGCTCGGTTTTGGTGATGCGATCATCATTTTAAAATAAAATGAAACTTATATATTGAAAAGATTCACTTGGAGTTATTATGGTCATATCATGTATCATATTAAGTTGTGGATAATTCTTACATGTCACAAATAAATCATGTATCATTTTTCAAAAGTATTAAAACAATCCAAATGTGTTTACTCAGGTTTGAGTACGTTACTTATCTTTTTTACTAAAATGTCATTTTAAACTACAAACACACACATTAACTCATATCGTCCACATAGTGTATTGGTTTGACATGGTACTAATTACTACACATTACAAATGACTTATGATTTGTATTACTAAGTTATCAAGACAATCCATGCACATTTTCTCATTTTTCATTGAGTGAACCATTTTAAACTAAAATGTTGATTTTAAACTAATAATAATCAAATTGAGTAATACCAAGAATATCATTTATCAAATTGATTTATGATTGATTCCTACATATAAAAAATTAATTATAGACCATTTTACTAAATTATCAAAAAATCCGAATGTTTTTTCTCAGTTTTGAGTGGGTTAGTTTTCATTTTTACTAATATTCATATCAATTTTAAATAAAGACACATTTGGAGTCATACCAGCCACACCATTATTTATATTGAGGTGAGGCTGATTTATAAATGTCTAAAATTACTTATTAATGTTTTTCCTAATGTATTAAAACAATCTAAATGTTTTTCTCGGTTTTGAGTATATCACTCATCTTTTTTAACTAAAATATCATTTTAAACTGGAAACACACACTTTTTATCATACCAGTCACATCATGATTCATTTTGACATCATAACAATTATGACAGGTCCAAAATCACTTATGAATAATTTTAAAAAATTATCAAAAAATATGGGGGTGTTTTCTTGTTTTTCAGTGAGTGAAATTTTTTGAACTAAAAATGTTGAATGTTAACTCATAATAGACACATTGATTCATATCAGAAAAATCATGTAAAATATTGAGGTATTTTTGATTACTACATGTCAAAAACGACTTTTGGATCATAATCATAATGTATTAAAATAATATTAATGTTTTTTCTTGGTTTTGAGCAGGCCAATTGTGCTTTTTACTAAAATTGATGTCAATTTTAAAAAAAAAGATGCACTTTGAGTAATAGCTATCACACCGTGCATCATATTGAGGTAAGGGTAATTCATACACATTTAAAATGACATATCTATTATTTTACTGAATTATAAAAACAATTAAAATTCATTTTCTCACTTGTGAGTATGTTACTTGTCTTTAGTTGTAAAATGTCATTTTAAACTAGAACCAAACACTATAAATCACAATAGTCACAACATATATTAGTTTGATGTGATACCAATTCCTAAACATAGAAAATTTCCTATGAATCATTATAATAAATTATTAAGATCATCTAAGAATGTTTTCTTGGTTTTAAGTGAGTGATAATTTTTGAACTAAAATGTTGATTTTAAACTCATAACAGACACATTGAGTAATACTGGGCACATCATGTGTAATATTGAGGATAGTTTGATTCATACACATCAAAAATGACTTATGAATATTTTTACTATAGAATAAAACAATATGAATGTTTTTTTATCAATTTTGAGTAGGTTAGTTGTCCTTTTAACTAAAATTGATGTCAAGTTTAAATAAAAAGATGCACTTGGAGTCAAAACGGTAAAACCATGTGTTATATTGAGGTTATGATGATTCATACATGTCTAAAATTACATATGTATCATTTTAATAAAGTATAAAAAACAACATGGAAGTGTCTTCTCAATTTTGAGTATGCCACTTGTCTTTTTTACTAAAATTTCATTTTAAACTGGAAACATGCACTTTGACTCATACTAATCATATCATATGTTAGTTTGATGTGATAAAAATTTTATACTTCAAAAATGAATTATTAATTTTTTTCCTAAATTATTAATATGATCCAAGTGTGTTTTTTGGGTTTTTAGTTAGTGATTTTTTAAACCAAAATGTTGATTTTAAACTATTAATGAACACATTGAGTCATACCGGGAACATTGTGTATCCAACTGAGGTACGGTAGATTAATACATGTAAATAATTACATATGGATCATTTTAATAAATTATCAAAACAATATGAATGTGTTTTCTTAGTTTTGAGTAGGCCAATTGTACTTTTTACTAAAATTGATGCCAATTTTAAAGCAAAAGACGTACTTTGAGTCACACTGGTCACACCGTGCATCCGATTGAGGTGAGAATAATTCCTATATGTCTTAAATGACTTATGGATTTTTTTATTAAATTACCGAAAAATTAAAAATGTTTCTTCTCAATTTTGATTATGTCACTTGTCCTTTTTACTAAAATTAATGTCAATTTTAAGTAAAAAGAAGCACTTTGAGTCACACTAGTCACACCGTGTATCTAATTTCAGTGCGGAGGATTCATACATATCCCAAATTGCATATGCATATTTTTCCTAAAGTATTAAAACATTTTGAATGTATTTGATCAGTTTTGAGTACATCACTTGTCTTTTTTACTAAAATGTCATTTTTAAGGGGAAAAATGCAATTCAACTCATATAGATCACATCATGTATCTGTTTTACATGATAATGATTCCTAATAATCAATAATGATTTATGAATCTATGTAAAAGAAATTCAAGAAAATATGAGGGCATTTCCTTTTTTTTTCAATGAGTGTAACTATTTTAACTAAAATGTTGATTTTAAACTAATAACAGACACTTTGAGTCATACTGGGAACATATTGTATCAGCTTGAGGTGAAACTAATTCCTACATTTAAAAAATGACTCATGGATAATTTTATTTAATTATAAAAACAATTAGAATATGTTTGAATAGTTTTGAGTATGTCATTTTTCTTTTTTACTAAAATTAATATCAATTTTAAACAAAAAGAAGCACTTGGAGTCATATCGATCACAACGTGTATCAGATTGAGGTGCAGTTGATTCCTACATATCCAAAAGTCTCAAAATAATCCTTATTTAAAATGTTACCATGATTTAAATTTCCTTTATTTGTTTTAATAATAACACTGCATGTTGACTTGATGTTATTATATAAAAAACTATTCTTGTTGTAGAAAGATAGAAGTGGATAGGAACCTCTGGTGTCCATTATATCATGAGAATTCACCACAATGGGAAAATGAGATTCCTATAATATTATGAATTTTAAAAATGATAATGGTTTTTAGGATAATAATATTGAATCAATATAAAATATTGGTTGTTCGACCAAGAAAGGAAATAGAAAACGAAACTATGGAAACAATGGTAGAAATAAACATTTTATCTCTTTTGTGGATTATTGAAGATAGTTGAAAAAAAATAACTTCCCAAAATATTTATGAAAAAAACTAAATAATTATTAGATAAAAATGAAAAGGAAACTAACTTACAAATAATAGATAAAATGATGAGAAACTTAATTAAATAACTAGTAGGAATTATCCTTTTAATGATCATTGTATACATTCCTGGCATATTTACCTTTTGATTTTATCTCAGTTGCAGGCTTGAAGTAAAATCTATCATGAGCATGGTAATATTTAAGAAAACCACAGCAACTATAAAAAAAGAATCCACCTGTATAAAAATATTATTATATGAGCAATATTAAAAGAAATAAATTAAACATAAATATTAAAGAATACATTAATCATATGCATATTGATTTAGTATGAAAACATCAATATTACCTCTATGATTGAGCATTGGAAATAAATTGAGGGAAGTTGAGAAATATAAACACTATAGGTGTTAAAAAAAATTTGACAGAGAAGAAGTATATGGAATTTTTTCTGCATAAGGACATGAAATATGGACAAAAACCCCAATTCAAACAAAAGAATACACTTGTATAGAAAAAAATTATTTTCTGAGAAATAATAAAATAAATAAATTAAACATAAATATGAAATAATAAATGAATTCTATAGAAAATTATTTTACTATGAAAACATCAATATTACCTTTTTGATTAAGTTGAGGTAGTGTCATTAATTTTCCTACAAAGGGCATGGTGAGAAATTGAAGAAAAGTGAAAAATGCAAAACTGTAGCGGTGAAGAGGTTTTGAGGGAGAAGAAGTATATGGATGTTTTTGTGAACAAATACATTAAAAATGGAATGAAATGTTCTAAAATAAATTAAATCTACAATAATGTATGAAAATTAAATCAAAATTTCATTATGTAATGTTTTGGTAAAATTGAGAAATTATATCATAACATTACCATTACATATTCCCAAAGGGTTTCATTAATTATAGTTTTTTCTTCTTTGGGGCTGGTAACATCATCATGTGCAGAAGACATCATGTGCCTGAGTAGTCAAATATTTATTTTAGATCATGTTAATGTAGTAGATAAAATTTAATATTATGAGGAAAAACATAGTATATTAAAAAAACTTTTACCTTATCATTCAACTATATTTCATTTTTTAAAGGTTTTATGGATTTGAAACCTCTATCAAGAATCCAAATCCCCTCTTTGTGTCCTATCTAACATTTAATAATTTATTTACATTGGGACCAACATGAACTTATTGTTGTCTCCTAATGAAAGGATCATCCTCTATTTAATTTTCATCTAACCTGACATTTTTTTATTCTCCATCTGAAAAATAGACCAATTTTTATTTACTAGATACAAGGCATAAAATTATTTCACTTCTTATGATTCCATTATGAAAAACTCATATTTTTACTCTTACACACTGAAATACCCCTTCACAAATCCCATTTCATCAAATTTCACTACACTCATATTTCCAACCCATTTACAATGGAAAATGGAAACTTTAAATATTTTATAATCCAACTCATATATTTTTTCAATAATGTAAAAATATTTCATTTTTTCATAAATTGGATTTATAACCTTAGAAAAAAAATATGTGCATCACTTACTCCATAGGCCTAACACCACTATTTTTCATCATATTACAAGCATCAAGTTCTTTTGTATAGAATATATAAAAATTTATTAAAAACCTAATGTATGATATAACATTTTCATTCGGTCCCCTGGTTAGCTATTGAAGATGACCAAAAATTGAATTTGGATTTTCAAATAACTCCTCATAAATTTGATATCAGAACCATCCTATAACCTTTTGATTATGTGTATTTGATATCCATCATAAACATATCATCTCAAAAACATTTATAATTTCATTTTTTTGTTTGATACAAATCCTCCATCTCTTGAATACATGAACCTATGTTTCTTGAAATAATATAATCAGTAGTCATCCATGGGATGACTAATTCTTAGTGTAGGACAAGAAACATAAAAGAGACCGGGGATGGGTATCAAGGAAACCAAATGTAATAATAACTATTCAGAAGATGAAGTTGATGAGGATGAAAATTATACAGAATTATGTTCCCTAAAAGGGTTAAGCCTCCAATTTGTGATAATTACACAAATTACACTGGTTACTAACTTATGGACTATTGAAGGTGATATTTGGGGGGAATAAGAATTATTGTATTTGATTCAGTGGGCCTCAGTGAGGACTTTATGTGATATTTGAATCTTTGGGGCCTCTATGAATTAGATATTTATAGTAGAAATATCACTTTTAATTTTTTCAATCCATTAATATTCTATTAAAATGATCCATCAAGTCTTTCTTACATCCCATAAATGAATGAAAACATAATGTGGGAAATTAAGGATTAATAAGAAACCCAAATGTGATAAAACAGAATAATAAACTATCATTCAATCAACTAGAAGATATAAAAATGTATTAATAAAACATTTTAGTAAATAAAGAGTTATTTCATATTAAGGGATGGTAATTATAAATTCATAGGGGTGAGAAAACTACATTTAGTCCTAAAATTAGGAATACCTAAAAATAATTCTAATAATTATTCCAACATATATAGAATTTGACAAGTGGTGTAACAAACTAAGGAATTTTTACATTTAATATTAATGGTCTATAAAATATTTGAAAACATATCAAAATTAAAATTTCAATTAAAAATTCATAAGGAATGGAAAAACTAATTTTAGGAAAATAATATACCTAATAATGATAAAGGTTTTAAAAATCTAAAAATTCTTAGTTGGTAAATTGATTCAAGTATTATGTCCGGATAGGTTGAAAACAAGAATTATTTTCAAGTAGACAAAGAGTATGATTTATAAGAAAATTTAATTTTCATGACCATTATGGGTTCTATGTTGATTTTTGGAACATAATATAAAATTGTAATAATAATAAAATAAATAATAGTAATTATGGAAGATATAGAGGTTTTAAATTAAATTATATGTTACCCACTCTTACAAAAAAATAGTTTGGAAGTGAGATGAATCTTCATAAATTTTTTTTATTTTTTTAATTGTATACATATAAATTTGTGTATTATATTTGTATAATAAATATTTGTATAATAAAATTGTATAATATAATGATATAGTATATTTAAATAATATTTTGGTATAATATATTTGTATAATATATATTTGTATAGTATAATATATATTTTTATTTGTATTATATATATATATATATTTACATAATGAATTTGTATAACATATATCTATATTATATATATATATTTTTTTTTCAAAATATACATTTGTTTGTGTCTATATATATAAAATATAAATATATAATATATAATAAAAATATATATCTGTATTTTTTATATATTTGTATATTATTAAAATTTATACATATAAATATATAAATAATTAACATATTTATATATGTAAAGAGTTAAATATATTTAATACAAAATTATATAAATCAATATATATTTATATAAACATATACATACATATATACCTATATATATATATATTATACACACGCACATTTATATATTGACATACATCAATATAAATTTATTTATAAATATGTGTGTTGGTTTATGTGTGTATCTAAATATAATTATACTATAAATTTACCATTATATATATATAATTATATTGGTATGTTCTAGGTGAGGTGGGAATGGACCTGGATTTCATTCCATAGACCCTATGGTTGAGTCTTACAAGAAGATAATTTCTTGTTTGTTTTCATCTTTGTGTAGAAGGGAAGCGGTGATCGCTTATACTGGCAGTAGTGAGCACTTTAATGGGTAGGATTTCATGTATAGAAGGAGGGAACGATGTCGATGACATTTCTTTTGTTTTAAAATTGTAAAAAACTATAAGAGGTCCCTGATCTCATGAAATAAGAGTTAGTGGCATTGGGGTGGGCGGGTTTCACAGAATCAGTAAGCGGTAATGCTGTGGAGTGCAATAAATGATAACTATAAAGTCCCCGATCCTAGTAGCCCAGTGTTGATTACATACTTCAATACAATGGAATAATAAACAAGGAAGTTTCATCCAGAAGGACCAAATAGTTTATTAGTTTTCAAAACTAAATACAACATAAGTTTTATATTACAACTCGAGAGGGAATAAATTATATAAATTCCTTTGGAAGCTTTCATAACACTTAGATTATCCCTGAAATTCATTCATAATATAAATCTTTGTATCATGGGGAAAAATAAAACATAACAAATGGGTGAGCATAGATTCTCAGTAAGGGTAAGTAATACAACATAACCTAATATAAACAATATGGTGTGGTTTATAAGACATGTCATTAAAACATAATCTTGAGCATAAAATGAAAATAATGAATGATGATTAAATAATTCAATATTAAAACATGACCACGTATATTCTAATAGTTGAATAATCACATACACTCTCAATTACAAGCCTCATAATGTGGGAAGGAATAATGTCATAAACAAACATTCAAGGCCTCATCCAAGACACCATTCATAATAGGTAAAAGCTCATTATAGATTATTCCATGAGACCTACTGATGAATCAAGAGGATATAGATGGACACACCCATCACTTACTATGTCTGATGCATTCCTCATACGAAATTTTAGAGACATAATCAACAAATACATTCATATCGAAACTAATATATGTAATGTAAATAACTTTCCCCAAGAAATAAACATAATCATAAATCATTAGGAGTAATATGGTGAATGATATCAAGATATTACATCCATAGTCAACTAATCATAAAAAAAATAATAAAATATGGTAAATGATATCATAAAAGGTTAATCCCAACATAACTTAAGATTTAATATGGGGTTTTCAAATATATGAAAATACTCTAATAAAATCATCAAAGAATTATTGAGAGTAATGATCTTTTACTTTGAAAAGAAGTGTTATTTTGGGAAACTATTTTCATAAAACTTGAAATGAACTAAAGTAGTTATTTTGAAATAAAATTAGTGATTTTAGAAAAATAATGTTGGCTTAAAATAGAATAATTGAGCTTCGTTATCATGAATAATTTAGAAGAGATCCTTGTAAAACATCTAAATCCCCATAAAATAAAGAAGGATTCTGATTGGTACACACATATAGAACATTAAAAAAAATAATGATATGTAAATAAGAATAATTAAAAATCTCATTTGGTTAAATATAGAGAAAGAGTAATATCGAATGAAAAATTGAGGTTCGGGGAGAAACTCTTATCGTTTGTACAAAAGCGTTTTGAACATGACCTTAAAGTACTAGATAATAAAATTAAATCCATTAATTAATTAATTCAAAAAGCATTTATATATATATTTTACGGAATATAATTTAATTAAGTTCATTTATAGTCAATTTGATGAGTTATAAGATACAATTTTGTCGTTTTAGAGCGTTCGTTT
This sequence comes from Viscum album, assembly GCA_963277665.1. NCBI lineage: Eukaryota > Viridiplantae > Streptophyta > Magnoliopsida > Santalales > Viscaceae > Viscum > Viscum album. The sequence continues at coordinate 417,432,898 of OY728135.1, forward strand.
CCTTAGGTGTTATTATCAGTTTATTTGTATATATGTACAGAAGATTATATAAAATGGGAATGGACATAAATAATTGAATTTATATGTTATTAATTAAAATATATAATATTAAATGTTTATGAAAGTCATTTGGAGGTTGTTAGTTAGGTTGAATCAGTAGATAACTTGTTAGTGATAATCATTTAGATTATTTTGGTGGTTTTCGATTACCACAGACTAGTTTTATTTTATTAATTAACATCATGAATATATAATGGTTATAGAACATTACATAGGATATAAAACACATATTATGATCTTTTTATACCATTAAAATGGGTTCATGACTATATTTGGAGTTGATAGTGGAAAATTAAAAAGCATCGTTCATCATGTCGTTAAATTAACATATTTCGGGTGATGTTTTCAGTTACATAATAAAAGAGAGAGAGAGAGAGAACAGATTTTTATGATTGATATTACATTAACAATACATAATTACATTATATAAATTATACTGTATTTATCATTCAATATGAAAAGGGGAAGTTAGGAGAAGATAAAAAAGAAATAACTTGAAAAGAAATAAAAGAAAATAAAGAGGATGTTTACCTCTTTCTTTCTCTCCTTGAGAACCCCCTCAAGGCCCTTGGTCTTTTACTTTTAGTGTTACCAGTAGGTCTTGGAAGTGGGTAAGGGTATTTTGAAGAGAATTGGGAAGAAATTTGGAAATAATCAATGCTTGGAAAGTGTGAGGATAAGTGGTGGTATTTATAGTGGAGGAGGGGTGATTTCTTATTATTTTATTCATTATTTTTTTATTTTTCTCAAGACAAGAAATAATTTTGATTATTGTGACTAAATAAAGTAATAATTTAATGTTATTTATATCCAATGGTACTTATATCATCTATAAATCATTTATGACTCCATAATTCATGTATTTTGCATTTATCCTAAATCATCGTTGTCCATTATGGACCAAAAATTCCAGAATTTTAGAAAAACACCAAGAATTAACAGTAACCATTTTTCAACATGTAGAATTAAAAAATGAACTAAATTTTATTAAAATAATTTTCTAAATATTATAAATTTAATTTTTAATTAAAATCATAATTTAATCTAAAAAATTGATTTTAATATTATAACGATTTTGAGGACACTTTCAAAAATTAACTAAGTTCTCATAAATTTATCCTATAATAATAAGAAATAAAAATATTAATTTATGAATATATTTAATGAAAATACATTTTATTTTAAATAATGATGTGAATTCTAAAATTTTAATTAAATGTTTTGGAGTTATAAAAATATTGACACTTAATTAATAATTTTTAAAATGTTTATTTACTTTTACTATGATATAATTATATCATATTTTCATTTATAGGATGGATAAATTTTATTTAAACTTTAAATGGTAATTTTACTATTGTATTAGGTATTTTACTATTCATAAGTGTCACATTACTATTCCAAAGTTCAAGTTACTATTCCATTGGTATAAGATCTTTAACATCTAGAAATACATCTTACTTAATTGATTATTCATTTATAATGTTTTTGTTGTGTTCTATAAGATATTTTATGTGATTTATAGTATATTAAATAATCATAATGCATACAATCTTATTGATGAAATTTAGGGTCGTTACATTTTACCCTCCTACAAAAATTATGTCCTTAAAATTTCTAGAATGTTACCTCATAAAAAAGAATTAGGTAGTTCTTCATCCTAATTTCCTTAGGATCCCACGTCTCCTCTCCAATTTTATGATTTCTAGAAAGTACCTTTACCATCTGAGTCATCTGATTCCTTGATACTCGTTCTTTAGTATACAGAATATATATAGGCTCTTCATAATAAGATAAATTAGGTTCCAATTCTATTCCTTGATAAGTGAGTACATGGGTTGGGTTTAGCACATAATTCCTTAACAACGAGACATGAAAAATATTGTGTACTTTAGAAAGGCTTGGAGGCATCACCAACCAATAAGCTACAAATCTTACTCTCTCCAGGATTTCAAAAGTTCCAATGTACTTGGGGCTCAGTTTCACTTTCTTCCCAAATCTTATAAGACCATTCCATGGAGATACTTTAAAGAAAAAATTATTTCCCACTAGAAATTCCATGTCCTTACTGAAATTATCATCATAGAAATTTTTACTTAATTGATTTGATTTGATATGGGATTTAATAGTCTTAAATTTCACTATAGTTTACTCCATTTGATTTGGGCCTACAAACATCCTTTCACTATCTTTATCCCAACATGTTGGTGTATGATATCTCTTTCCTTACAATGCTTCATATAATTCCATTTGAATACTAGAATTGAAACTATTATTGTTGGAAAACTTTATCCAAAGTAAATAATAATCCCAAATACCTTGAAAATAATGTGAGAATGATATCAACATGTCTTCTAAAGTTTGGATTGTCCTTTCTGATTGCCTCTTATTTTGAGGGGGATAAGCAGTACTCAAATAAATCTCATTATCCAAAGCTTTCTGAATACATTTTCATAATTTTGATGTAAATCATCGATAAAAGATAAAAAAATTGATATATGTGCTCCATGAAGTTTTAAAACATCATTAATATAGATCTGTGCAAGGTCTTCCTATGGAAAAGCCTCCCTTATAGCAAGCAGGTATGTAGATTTGGTATGTTGAACCAAAATTTCCCTTATTGAAATATTCATTTTGGGTGTTTTGGGTATAAAGTTTCAAAATCCATAGTAATGTCATACCATTTCAATTTTGGAATTGGAATAGGTTTCATGACTCCTCTAGGATGTTACCTTTCGGCCTTCACCTGTTGACATACTAAATATATTGATACATATTCAACAATTTCACAATTCATATTATCCCACCAGAAATGTTCCTTCAAATCTCTGTACATCTTAGTGCTACTAGGGTATTATAAAGAAATTCAATATTTTGGATTCATCCAATAACACCCTTTTTATCTTGGGTATAGAGGTAACACGTATCCTCTTCCCAAATTTTATAAATCCATCTTAATACACGAAGTCATCCAATTTCCCATCATTTATAGATTTAATTTTCTTTTGAATATTCTCATCATTTGAATGATAACTTTTATCCTATTACAATAAATATGGTTAGAAAACCAATTAATAATGTAGTGATGTTTCACCTTCTTTGATAATTTCCATATGCATCATCGCTAGATCCATGTACATAGGATCCTTATAAATCCTTATTTTTTCAGAACTCTATGATCCTTCCCACTAAAACCATATGCTACATTATTTTCCTTCCCAAGGAGGTAGTGTATTAAGTTATCATAATCCGTGTGTATCTACATCCATCACCTTTACCTTAGATTGAGTTCTTTATATGAGAATATATATTTCAAAATCTTATGATCCATATATATCCACATATTTCACCATAGAGACAATGCCTCCAATTCTTCAGAGCAATGATTAAAGTTATTAACTTAAGATCTGTAGTTTCATAGTTTGTTCATGATTTTTTAATTTCTTTGATTCATAGGCAATAAAAATATCATTCTGCATATGGACACAACCAAGTCCTTTATTTGATGCATCTCTATAAATCCCAAATCCATCATTTCCCAATGGTAGAGTCAATATTGGAGCACACTATAATCTACTCTTTAATTCTTCAAAAACATTATTCACATAATTTTATCCATATTAACTTAACCCCTTCTCAAGTAATCTTGGTTAACGAGTTAGCTAACCATGAAAAATTCTGAATAAAACATAGATAGTGGCCTTATAAACCAATGAAACTATGTACCTAAGTTATTTTTTTGGTCAAGGCCATTCCTAAACCACCTTTATCTTCATGGGATCAAATAATATTACATATTTAAAGATAATATGTAATTTAAAATAAACTATTGGAAACCATAATTCACACTTGTTAAACATTACAATAACTCTTTTCTTCTAAGGGTCTCCAGAAAAACTTGAAAGTGGTTCTCATTGTCCTCATAGATTTTGGAATATATCAATATATAATTAATAAATACAAAAAAAAAAATTCATCAAGATATTCCTTGAACAGTCCATTAATTTTAACCATGAAAATAGAGGGTGTATTAGTCAGTGAAAATGGAATTACTGTAAACTCATAATGTCTATACATGGTTTGAAATGATGTATTTGGAATATCTTCCTTCTTCACATTCCATTGATGATATGCAGATCAAAGATAATTATTTGAAAAATATTAGGCCCCTTGAAGTTGATCAAATAAATAATCAATCCAGGGCAGAGGATACTTGTTCTTTATCGTAATTGCATTGATCTCCCAGTAAAAAATGCATAGTCCCATAGGTCCAGCTTTCTTATTAATAAGAAGAATATGATATACCCTTAGAGAAACACTAAGGTGAATAAATCCAATATTAATAAAATCCTATAATAGTCTTTTTTATTCACTAATTTCATTGTGGAAATTATATAAGGATTCTTTAATATATTCTTTGTACTAGGAATTTAATCAATATAAAATTCAATTTCCAGCTTCGGAAGAGTCCAGGTAAATCCTTTGGAAGTACATAAATGTATTCTAGCATAATATTTACATCCTCAAATTGAATATTTCCTTCCTCATCCATTGATAGTGTATTCTCTTAGTCCCCAATAATTTCATTCAATAGAGCTACTGGGGGTGGATCTAGATAAGAATCATATGGGGAGGTTTCTTATCTAAAGATAAGGGATTCTACATCATTCTAAAAATTTGTAACTTCATTTTTCTTGTAATATATTTTTGAATCATAATTTGAAATTCAATCCATACTGAGTATGGAATAAAAATAAATCATGGGTATAATGATAAGGTCAGAAACTAAATCATGTTTATGTGTTATAAAGGGGACAAATTGACACATCTTTATAGCAATGATACTTACCTTATGAGTTTTTACTGATAAATCCTTTATTAAATCAAAATGGAAATGTATAATTTTCATGGAAAATAGGTAGGATATAAAATAATATGATGATCCATAATCAAATAAATAATTGGTTAATTTTGAAGAAACAATTAATGTACTTACCACAACATCATTTAGAACTTCAACCATAGTAGTTGTGGTCACATAAGCTTGTCCATTATCCCTTGGACTTATTTGGGGAAATTTTCCTTGATGCCTAAAAAATCATTTTAATAATGTCCTATCTACTAAAAATTATGGCATTTAACATTAATTGATTCTTTATTTCCCTTGAAATCATGAGCTTGGTGGTATTTTTATCGATAATTGTAACAAGCTAACATTCCCTTCAAGAAAGTGGGGTTGTTTCTTTCTAAAATTATTGCATGATGGAAATTAAACTCTTACCTTATAATCAATTTGCTTATTTTCTTTTTATAGAGTGTTCAATAGTCCTCTAATTCTCTTGATTCCTTTTAAATTCATAAGACTTGGAGAATTATCTTTCTGTCTTGATGGCACATGAGACTATATCTTTATATGATGAAAATTCTTGGGAGATCATTGCCCTTTTAAGTAATGGTTTTAAACCATCAAAAAATTGATCAATATTGCTTCGTGGATTACATATGTAGTCTGTGACATGCCTTGAAAACCTCGTAAAATTGGCTTCATACTTCACAAAAATTTTATCCTATTTTTGTTTCAGAATAAAGAGTTACCTCTTCATATCTGCTCACTGTTCACAAGGGAATTATTTTTTTAATGAATATTTCCTTAAAATAATTCCTTTACATGTCAGATATTTCTTCCTCCTCCTTTATGTTTTGAGTTAATGACCACCACTGATCTGCATATCCTGAGAGATGATAAACTCCCATGATTACCTTCTCCCTTTCATTACTTCCACAAGTGATAAATAAATTCTCTAAAGAACTTATCCACTTATCCACTACAAATGGGTTCGTAGTCCCATTGAATGATGGAGGCTATTTTCGCATTAAGTGGTCCAGCATTTCTCCTCTACATTGTGGATTAGGATGCTCCTATGAGTAAGGTTATTGTTCATAACCTGATTTATCTATCCCAATATAGTTATAAGTTTCTCATCACTAATAAATACTCCAAAAACAACATAATTATCTTCTATAGGATGGAAATACCTAAATAGATTACGTGTGTTGATATGACATCCATTCCTTCCACTAGGTGCCATTTCTAGATAATTTCATAAACAATATTAGGCTTCATAACTTTGAGCTAGAAGAATACATAACATAAATTGGGAACTTAATTCATAGCTAATCTCATAATGATAAACATGATTTATTTTGGGACATATTTACTTTTAAATCCTTATTAATGGGTTTTATGGAAAATGTGAATTATCCCTGGCATATCCACCAGGAGTGTCAAACCAGATGTGTAATAAGGCCCGTTATTATATACCAGGTTAGCTTGAGTCAATCTCGGGAAACCATGTTTGATTTGTTACTCCTAGGTACATCTATTCCAGAAACAAATCCACTTGTGGTATCCAAACATGGAGGTATTTCTAGGAAGATCCACCCAATAACTACATTATGAAAATTCTGGGATGTTTTCTTATGCCAATCCTCAAAGTCTATCTTAGGGTTTTATTCTCTAATATATGTTTTCTAAATCTAGTTTCTAGGGGTTTCTACAAAACTTACTTTGATACCAACTATAAAGACACCAACCCTAGTAGCCTAGATCTGTTTCCTTAATTCGATACATTGTAATAATTAACATAGAAGTCATATCCAAAAGGACTGAATATTTAAGTATTTTTGAAAACCAGATACAACATAAGATTTATATGATAAATAAAAAACGAAATGTAATATATACATTCATTTGGAAACATAAATAAATCCTAAATTATCTATACAAGTAATTCATAATATACATATTCACATCTAGGGGAAAAATAAAACATAAGAATGTAGTGAGATCAGATGACCAGTAAGTGTAAGTAATACAGTAGAAGAAAATATAAACAATAAGGAATGTTGAATAACACATGTCATTAAAACATAATCTTGATCATAAAAAGGAAAGAAAGAAAGACGATTAAATAATTCCTAAATAATATATAACCATGGATATTCTACTAGTTTAATAATAACATGGACTATCAATTACTTGTTTCAAAATGAGAGAATGCATAATTCTAGACATCATAAACATACCATCAAGTCCTTGACAATGAAATCCTATATAATGGGTTAAAACCTAGTCTAGTTCGTCTCATGAGAACTATTGACACATCGAGGGGCTATAAAGGGCCCCACCCATCACATAGAAATTATAATGCATTCCTCATAAGAAAGTATAGATACATATTCATCATATAAATTCATATCAAAATAATCATATGAAATGTAAATAACATTCTCAAGTAATAAACATAATAAAAAATCATTATGAGTAATATGGTGAATGGTATCAAGATATCACATCCATATCCAACTAATCATAATTTTTTTATTAAAATATGATAAATAATATCATAAAAGGTTAATCATAATACAACTTAAAATTTAACAAGGGTCCTGAATATATGATAATACTCTTATAAAATCATCAAATAATTCTTGAGAGTAATAATCTTTTACTCCGAAAAGAAGAGTTCTTTTGGAAAAATCATTTCATAAAACAAAAAAATGAACTAAAATAGTTTTTACATGATAAAATGAGTGATTTTATAAAAATAATAGTGGCTTAAAATAGAATATATAGTGAACTTGAAAATAGGTGGAAATTAGGATGTTCCTTTTAATTGGCCTTTCTTTTTGTAAAGAATTGAGAGAAGGTCCTTGTAAAACATGTAACATCCCATAAAAGAAAGAAGGATTCTGATTGGTACACAAATATAGAACATTCGAAAAAAATTTAAGAGGAGTAAATAATATTAATACTAATTTAATTATACTAAAGAGAGAGAATGCATAATCTAGAATGAAAATGGATGTTTGGGGAGAAACCCTTACCTTATGTCCGAAAGCGTTCTACACCTGACCTTAATATACTGGATAATAAAATAAAATACAATAATTTATTAATTCATAACCTTTTATATATGTATTTAGTTTTATATAATTTTATTATGTTCATTTATGGTATTTTTTTAAGAGTCATATGATACAATTTTATCATTCCGGAGTGTTAGTTTTCTTGGTTTTCATGATCTATTTACTTATATATATGTATTGAATATTATATAAAATGGTAATAGATATCTATAATTGAAGATATATGTTATTAATTAACATCTATAATATTAAATTTTTATATATGTCATTTGGATAATAGTGGTGAGGATGAATCATTAGACAAGACATTTGTGATAATCGTTTAGATTATTTTGGTGGTTTTTCAATTACCACAAAATATTTTGGGTTTATTAATTAATAGAATGAATATATAATGGTTACATAACATTATATATGATATGATACATATATTATAAACTGATTTAACCATGAAAATGGTTTAATGACTAGATTTGGCGGTGATAATGGAAAACGAAAAAGCATCATTCATGATGTAGTTAAATTGACACATCACGGGTGATGTTTTCATTTATAGAATAAAAGAGAGATAGAAATGAGATAGATGATGGATATCACATTAACATGAAATAATTATAGCATATAAATGATATCAGAGTTATAATTCCATATTTATAAGGGTATGTTTTGAGAAGATAAGAAAATAAAGAACTTGAAAAGAAATATAAGAAAATAAAGAGGTTGTTTTCCACATGAATTCCTTTCACTGAGAACGCCCTTCAGGACCATAGTTTTTGAATTTTGGTGAGACAGGAAGGTCTGGAATGTTTGGAATGTGTCTTGGGAAGAGAATTGGGATGAAATTTGATAAATCTCAAATCTTGGAATGTGTGAGGAGAATGGGTGGTGATGTTGGTATTTATAGTTGAGGGGAGGGGTGATTTCTCATTATATTATTCAATATATTCATATTTTTTATCAAGACATGAAATAGTGTTGATTCTTAGGACTAAATAAACTAATAAGTCAATGTGATTTCGAACCACGTATGCTTACTTCAACCATACATCATCTAGGACTCCATAATTCATGTATTTAGCATTTATCCTAAATTATCATATTTTATTATTCATAAAAATTCATGAATTTTAGAAAAATCCCAAAAATTAACCCTAACATTTTCTTGATGTTTATAATTCAAAAAATAAACTCCATTTTACTCAACAAATTATGATTTTAATATTATAACTGTTTTATGACACTCTAAAAAATTAAGTAAGGTCTCATGAAATAATCCTATAATAATAAGACATAAAAATATTAATTTAGGAATTTATTTTCTGAAAATATATTTTCATTTAAATCATTATATTAATTATAAAATTGTAATTAAATATTTATTAATAACAGAAATACTGAAACTTAATTAATAATTTTTAAAATATTTATTTCATTTTACAATGTTATAATTATATCATATTTTTATTTATAGGATGGCTAAATTTTATTTATACTTTCATCAGTAAGTTTACTATACTCTTGGTCATTCTACTATTCATAAATTTCACATTACTATTACAAAGGTCACGTTATTATTCCATTGGTATAGAATCCTTAATATTTATAAATACCTTTTATTTCATTCATTCTTCATTTATAATGTATTTATTGTGTTCTGTAAGTGATTTTATGTGATTTATACAATATTAAATAAAACAATAAGTAGAATCTTAGTGATAGAATTCTCGTTCGTTACAATAGCCATATCTCCTTTCAATCAAACAACCCTAATAAACATTATTGACCATAGGGATATGTTGATGGTAAAAAATTAATGATGATAAAAAAATGAAAATAGATCTCGCTAAACATGTAATCCAAGAGTGAGGAGGATGAGGACAAAAATAATATACCTTTGATTGAAGCTTTGAATTGTCTAAAAAAAATTAGATATATTGGAAACCTAGAAAACATTCTAGCATTTTATTCATTTGACGCTTGAATCATACAAGCCTTGGATTTGAGCCTTTAAATTATTGAAGTCTTTGATTTAATCCTTAATTCGAGCTTCGATTCTGTGAGGAGGAGCACCGACAGAGGGTGGATTACGTGGAAATCATCAGTATCATGATGATTTCATGGCTGGTTATGGTTTTTAATAGATCGGGACACTTTTATCAGTGCTTTGAAAAAAGTACTAATAAATAAGCCCTTTATCATCAATAATTAATTAAGAGCTGATAAAGGTTTTATAATAGTAATTATAAATATTTTTTTGTAAATACATTATAAATATATATATAATAAATAAATAGAAATAAAAATACATTAAATATATTCTTTATTTAAATATATTTCTTATAATATTATAATTGGTTATTTATAATTATATAAATACTTTAAAAAATATATTTATAAAATTATATATATTTATATAATTATATATATAATAAATATATATAAATATAAATATAGTAAATATATTCATAATTTAAATTAATTTATTATAATTTTAAAATTAATTAAGTATAAAATTATTTAGATATAATTATATAAATACATTTTTTTAAAAAAATATTTATTTATTTATAATTATAAATATATAATTGTATAAAATGGTAAATATACATTTATAAATTTATTTATTTATAAATAGTTTTTACAAAAATATTTTTAACATTATTAAGGAATATTTAATTTTTTAGGTGCATGAATTTTAGTAATGAGTGAAATTGAGTAATTAAAAATGACTACACTTTAGAAATATTGAAAAAATGGATAATTTTTATTAACTAAATATAAATTATTAAAAAATTGATATCTATTGAAATAAAAATAAATACATATTAAAAATATCACACCATTATAACAAATATAAAAAATAAATTAATAATTGAAATCAATTATATTCCCAAGAAAATATTTTCATGTGTGAATTGTATTCAAAAATGCATTAATTACGTATATGTGAAACCAATATAACACACGTTAGATCTATGCTAAATGGAAAAAATAAATGACATTTAATTATGTCCATTACTCAATGCAATTGGTTTGTATTTCTAATTCATATTAATTTTTAATTATAAACCATTATTCACTCTATATATTAATATTTTATGTAAAGCATAAATATTTTGTATTATAAAAATCATATTTATATACATTCATATATGTCTATATATTAAATATATACTATTTATAAATATTATCAATAGTTATTTAATTAATAAAATGTTTTTTTTCTTAATTTAGTTTTTTATTTGTTTAATTTTATTTTTACATATATCTATATATTTAATATATGCTATTTATTATTAATAATAATTTTTATATTGTATAATAATTTAATTCATTTTTCTCAATATTTATTTAATTAATAATTTTTTAATAAAATCAATTTTTTATTTAATTATTTCATTTTATTCAGACATTTCTCAATGCTAAAAAGGTGTAGATAAAGGGAAACCTTTATTAGCCCTAAAAAAGTGATGATAATGGCTAAATTTTATCAGTTCTAAAAAACCACTGATAAATGGTACCCTTTATCACAAATTGTTTTAGCATTGATAAAGGTAACCTTTATCAATACCTCTTTCCAGGGATGATAAAGGGTATCACTGTTAAATGCTTGTTTTGTAATAGTTCTCATCTTTGAGATCGTGCAATACCCTTTCATTGGTAGCCAAATAGAATTGAGTCAGGACAATTTGTTTCATAATTTTTCACAGTGATTTTCAATCAACCCCCCCCCCCCTAAATTGTGAAATAACTGATGAAGCTGTTCCACTTGGTCATGAAATGTTTCCAAACGAGTCCCAATAATCAAGGCATGAATCTGCTGCCAGATCATCTTGTGCTATGTTTGAGATTCTGTACTGATGGGATGGATGCTCCAAAAGGGGGAATAGCCAGCTGACCTAGAAAGGAAACATGATAGGAGACTCCATATATCCTTCCCTCAATAGAGGTATCACCCATTCATTGCATCAGATGTATGATTTCCTGGATAGATTCACCCCCACTATCAGGAAAGTCATCTCTAGGATGAGGTCACTTCCTCTAAGACTCCCCCCAAGCCTTCAATCAACTACATTATTGCCAGAGAAAAAGGGGTTGATTAGGAAAATGGATTCTACACATGATAAACCAATCGTCCTAGCGCACCACCCAGATAAGAAGCTACCCAAGCCCGAGCATAATCTTGAGTATGAAATGAAGCCTCATCAGTGGATGAAATAATGATCTCGGAGTAGGTCTCTTCACACACCAAAATCTTCCAAAAATGAATGATTATCATGGGGTTTCACTCTCTTCATACACTAACTGAAGGAAGAGGAGAGATCCTTTGGGTGTAGCCAAACTAAGAAGAAACCACATAAGTTGTATATGGATCCTAGAAAATCAACTCATCTATCCTAGCTGTAAGATCCCCATCTATATGGGATATCATTTATGACCTTCTATCAAGAGAGTCACTTCCATATTCGATGATCAGCCTAGTCGATGAGGGATAACATGTGAAATCAAAGCTATCAGATCAAATCAACACATATCTAACCTCATTGAATCATAATGACATATCCCCAATGCTAGATATGTTCAAAAACATTGGTTGAGATAAGGCATCTAGGATCTTTGTGGCATTTTAGTTTTCGTAGCAATGGAAATTCTCTTCTATCCAGTGAAATAAAAACTAGAAAGGACCACTGAACCTATAGAGGATGATTCATTGTTGAATGTGGCCCAAGATTTGGTAATGGAATGCATGGGTAGTCACCTCCTGATTAAGATTTTGTCCTTCTACTAGTCATACTTCTCTTACCAGCATACTGACCTGAATCCCTATACGCATGTCCTCAGTTGAGAAAAGCCACCCATTTAGGAACATGGACATAAACTCCTCTATATTTAGGCTCATAGAGATCAATTAATTCACTTGATATTTCATGACCCGTCCCCTGGGGATCATGCCGTGACTACCACAAACCCGCCTTCCATAGGCCAGGGGCTGGTGACTAGCACCGAAAGGCGTATTCCCTAAAACCGAGAAGGAATTGCCTTTATAACCTATGAACACACGCAACCAAGCACAAAATGAGATACAAAAACAAGTAAACTGCACAGTAAAAAGAATGTGTACAATAAGAAAAAGTGGTCAGAATACAATCCCAAATGGAAAGCACAAGAAAATTGAAAAGTACAAGTAAACTGTAAAAGATCATGTGAACACCCGCCAAGGATCCTACCTGAAGGGAAGATACAGCTCTCGAATGACCATCTCTATGGTACTCCTCATCTAATGTCCACTTCTAATCTACCTACAGTCCTGGTACTCTCATCCTCAGTCATCATTGTCCGTCATCTACACCAAACACAACAAGGTGCGGGCGTAGCCCGTGTAGGGGTGAGTATAATGATACACATTAGGGACCCCGAGACCCTCAAAGGTCTCAAGAAATCCACTAAGGATAAACCAAAAAGCTTGTAAACATCTGAAAACCCTACTTAGGTATATGCCCATACATATAGCCAAGTTATCAAGTATACCCATCTCATTCATGAAGAAACACAAGGTCCAACTAAAAATCCCAAATCTCAAGTGTTCCACAAAGGAAGGAATACCATGAAGGTAACACCACAAAGATGAGTTATCACGACCCGTCCTTGGGGCTCGTGCCGTGACTACCCCAAGCCCGCCTCCAATAGGCCAGGGGATGGAGACTAGCACCAAAGGTGTAAATCCTGACAAAAAGGGGAAGGAATTGCCTTTATAAATTAAACAAACACCACAGAGTAAGCTAGCAGAAGTAAACACTAAGTAAACTGAGTATAAAAGTAAGTGGAGAAAGTAAATGGTCTAGAATACAAACCCAAACTGAAAGTAAAATACAACTGTAAAGAAAGTACAACAACTGAAACATAAAGCATCAACGTCGAGCCGTCCACTGGAAGTCCCACCTGAAGGGTGGGTACAGATAGTCTCCTCAGCTCCTCAGGTCCAGTCATCCGCTCCGTCTATGTCCTGCCCATTGGTCCACCTCTAGGTACTAACTTGCTCCACAAGCCTCAATCACGATCATCGTTGTCCTTCGTCTGCATCCAACACAATGTAGTGCGGTCATAGCCTGTGCAGGGGTGAGTATACGCTACTCAGTAGGGACCCTGAGACCCCCGAAGGTCTCCCAGAATCCACAAAGGATAAACCACAAAGGAAAGATACAACCACGAAGTAACATCCAACAATACTTATGTATATGCCCATACATATACCTAAGTCATCAATTACAGTTCGGCTCCAACAACCGAGCCCAAGTTCGATCACGTCCACATAGGATAGTACAACCCAATCCACATAGGAAAGCACAACCCAATCCAAATAAGAAAGCAAGACAATCATATGGAAGATAAGATTGAAAGTCAAGACTCAGTTAACACAGGTATACTTCTTCGTAAGGTGATAGAGATGATCAATTTAACCACTGATTAATCTAAGTTGGGACCCACGTAGGATACTAGATCAGCTAAGCTATCGAACCCACATAGGATACAAGACCAGCTACTCTGCCAGACCCATGTAGGATACAAGTACAGAGTCAAATACTGCCGGACCCACGTAGGATACAAGAAAAGTAGTACTACCGGACCCACGTAGGATACAAGAACAGTAGTCATCACCGTAAAACCCACGGAGGATTTCAGTACGGTCGTTATCACTGCCGAACCCATGGAGGATTTTAGTGCAGTCGTCTTCGCTGCCGAACCCACGGAGGATTTCAGTGCAGTCGTCATCATCGTCGCAGTCATAGCCAGCTCTACGGTTCCCGCACACAGCATGCTCGATTCCGGGAGGGTCCGCTCCACGAGCCAAGGGGGGTTGTTACATCAACTGACACGTAGTCCAGAGTTGATTTATCCCAAAGTTCTGTCTCAACGAGAAGAACTCAACGTGACAGACGTCGCGTCAATCGGATGCCCGATCTGAGAGTAGTTGTCTTTTTCGTTCCCGGGGTCGGGTTGGTTTTTAAGTCAAAACCAACCCGACCATACTCCAACTACGTCCAAACCTTGAGATGAGTAATCCAAATGGTCTGTCTCACTAAGAGGAATCCAACAAAGTCGACGGCACGTCAATCGGACGTCCGGAGCTCAAGTTATAAGTGTTTCCGCTCCGAGGGTCCGGTTGGTTTCATGTTCAAACCAACCCGGCCATACCCAAAGTTCCCTGAAACCTTGAGTGTAATATACTGAAACGAATGTCTCGATCAAAGGATCGTATCGCAATTGACAGTGCGTCGATCGGAGGTCTGTATCCCATGTTATGGGTATTTAAACGAACATGTCCGGTTTTAGGGGGTTTTGGGACCAGACCGATCCGGCCCAAGACCCCCTGGGTCGGACCAAACCGGGCCAACCCGACCCGGGTCTGGGTCTGGACCATCAGGGCGCGGCCCAGCCGGCGCGGCCCAGCCGGCGCGGCGCGGCCCGGTGCGGCCGGTCCGGCCTGACGCGTGCGCGGCCCATGTGGCCAGCGACTCGGCCGTTTGGCCGAGCGGGATGCGGAGGGGGGCGCTGCCCCCCTTGAATGAAGAAATGGCCCCCATGAGGGGGTCCCGAATCATGGCCTGCTGGAGGTTACGACCCCTGGTCCTTCCAAAACGGCTGGCCCGGATGGTCGGGCGGTGCTGCTGCTACGGGACCCCGTGGTCCCGCCCCTCTGAAGCTCCGGCGGCTGGCGGTTCTGGCCTCCCCTCCTTGCACCGCTGCGGCTTCAAACCACGGCCTTGTTCGACCGGCGCGGCGAGACGGCACCACGCCCCTCCATCGCAGCCTCACTCCGGCCCCGGCTTCTTTCAGCCTCAAAAGCGTGGCGCGACGGTGCCGCGCTTTTTCACCGCGTTCCTCTTTGCTTCTGCACGGTGTCGTTGCACCACACTGCCTTTGTTCGTGCCGCAACAAGTACAACATCAAAGGGGGAAGAGGGTCGGCCGTGTTCGTGCAGTCTGACCTTATCCCGTTATAACGATAATAGGCGGACCAAAAATTAAAATAACTTGGAAAAAGTATGCACAAATTTAATCTATTAAATTTGAACTCAAACCCCTACCTTGATGAAGTCATCGAACGAGGTCCATCACGGGAAAAGGATGTCGCGGAAGACGGCGTCACGGAAGACGGCGTCGCGGAAGACGGCGATGTATACGTCGTTGGTGTTCACCCGAATAAGGATCTGGCGTGTCGTCGTTCTCCGAAGAAGGCGTCTCTTACCAGATGCAGAGAGGAGAGAAGACAGCACGGCAATTCCCTTGCGGTGATGGAGTTCTTCATCGTAGACTGGGTGTTCTTTGCGTTCTTCGATGAGGAAGAAGATGTTCTTCAGTGTGCAAGAGTCCTCTCCTTCTTTCCGCACAACAAATCAACCCCCAATAAAATAAGACATTGGCTTATTTTATTAACACACACGCATTCCAACACTAAATTTGAAATTTAAAACGATCCCATTCAATTAATTAAATTAATTGAAGATCCTTTAACATTCTATTAAAATGGGAGAGTTGACCTGTCATTAAAACGGGGGTGCGGATGTGTTACACAATTAAATGCACGATGGAGGTTTTAAGGGTTTTGAAGGGGTGGGGCTCATGTGGGACCCACTTCACTAATATCTTACATAGTGGAGTTAGGATGCAGTGGGTCCCACTCCAACCTCCATGAATAGGTTATAAACTACTTAGAATAGAAAATAAAAATTATGGCACAAATTTTTATTTCATTCTTTAGTTAACCCATTTATTTAATAACCTCACCCGAGAAAACGAAACTCCAGAAAAGGTGTTCCTAAGCAATTACCCGTGCTACGATTCCATCGGTGCCCTCAGATTTCGATTCTGAGCACCAGTTCAAAATTTAGGAAAACCCACTCGTTCGTTCACAGAACGTACCCGAGCTAAACTTCAGAAACTTATTCCGGGCACACCGGGCCTCAGAATCAGGTACCATCAGAAACTGCGTACTTTTAAAATCACAATGAAAATTAAGAAAAAATTTCCATTGAAATTTACGGGTCTTTACATTACTCCCACCTTAGGGCTTTACGTCCCCGTAAAGATACATCACAGACTAGGGAAACAAAAGAGGGTACTGAGCACGCATCTGAGCCTCCCGCTCCCAAGTGCTCTCCTGAAGGTTCCCATGCTACCATCTGATGCACACTAGAGGAATCGACTGCCCACGTAGGACCCACTCTTGTCTATCCTTGATCTCCACCAGGACCTCCACAAAAGTCTCCCCATCATCAATGTCTATCTCCCCATGGTCAATGATATGCGTCGAGTCATGCACGTATCTCCTCAGCTGAGATACGTGGAAGACGTCGTGTACCCGGTGCAACTGAGGTGGTAGAGCCAGGCGATAAGACACCTAACTTATCCTGCTGATAATTTGGAATGGTCCGATGAAGCGCGGAGATAACTTGCCTCCCCGACCAAATCTCTGTAATCCATGTCGAGGTGAGACCAACAAGAAGACATGGTCGCCATCCTTGAACTCTAGTGGTCTCCGCCTCCTGTCATCATAAGACTTATGTCAACTCTGGGTTGTCTTCATCTGCTCTTGGTTGACCTGGACCTTCTCTGTCGTGGCCTGGACCATCTCTGGTCCCACAAGTGCAGACTCCCCAGGGTCTGTCTAGCATAGTGATGATCTGCAAGGTTGGTCGTACAATGACTTGTATGGTGCCATCCCGATGGTGGAGTGGTAGCTATTATTGTACGAAAACTCCACCAAGGGTAGGTGATCCTCCTAGCTATGACCAAAGTCGAGGACACAAGCATGGAACATGTCCTTGAGAGTCTGAATGGTCCTCTCCATCTGACCATCCGTCTGAGGGTGAAAGGCGGTGCTCAAGCCGTAGCTGCGTCCGGAATGCCTCCTGCAGCCCCTTCCAAAGCCAGGAAGTAAAGAGAGCATATCGATCAGAGACGATAGATGATGTCACACCATGAAGATGCATGATCTCTTGAACATAGAGGAATCCCAAGCTCTCCACTGATCCCTGATCTCTGATGGGTAAGAAGTGGGACGACTTGGTGAGTCGGTCGACAATCACCCAAATGGAGTCGTGACCTCTGGAAGTACGTGGAAGTCCGGTCACAAAGTTCATAGATATCCCGTCCCACTTCCACTCCGGGACCTCCAAGGGCTGTACCAAGCCTGCTGGTACCTGGTGCTCCGCCTTCACCTACTGGAAGGTGAGGTATCAAGAAAATGTTTTTGCCACAACCTTCTTCATACTCAGCCACCAGTGCTATCGTCTGATATCCTGGTACATCTTTTCCACTCCTGGGTGTACCGATAAAGGGGAAATGTGAAACTCCCTTAGCACCTCCTCCTATAAAGAAGCCGGTACCATGGTACGTCCTCTGAAAAGGACGTCGTGCTATCCTCCTATAGAGAATACATCAGGTGCATGTCCTGAGGATATCTGTGCACGCCATGTCTCACAGTCAACGTCCCCACGCTGTGCCTCTCTGACCCGCTGTAGTAGTGGGGGAGTGACTGTGAGTGACTAAAGAAAGGATGGTCCATCTCTATCCATGATGGATATCTGCAAAGCGGCTAGCTGCTCTGTCACCTCCTTAAGTAGCTTAATTCCTATCCTCCTGCTGAGAGCATCGGCTACTACATTCCCCTTTCCCGGATTATAGACTATCTCAAAGTCATAGTACTGGAGGAACTCGACCCATCACAGATATCTCAGGTTCAGGTCTTTCTATGAGAATATGTACCTGAGACTCTGGTGGTCAGAGTAGACTGTGAAGCGCTCGCCCATCAGATAGTGTCGCCACATCTTTAGAGAGAAGACCACTGCTGATAACTCCAGGTCATGGGTAGCATAGTTCTTTTCATGCTGCCTCAACTTTCATGATCCATAGGCTATCACTGACCTCTCCTACATTAGGACACATTCGAGTCCGTTCCCTGATGCATCACAGTAGACTACATACCCTACTCCCTCCTCTGGTAGCCTCAAGATAGGTGCACTGGTCAATCTCTGTCTCAGCTCCTGGAAGCTCTGCTGACATCTATCTGACCATACAAAGGGTTTCCCCGTCTTCTTCAAAGCTAAAAGTGGTGCTAAAACTCTGGAGAGGTCTCGAACAAACCTTTGGTAGTATCCAGCTAGACCCAAGAAACTCCACACCTCCGTCACGCTCCTAGGTGGCTCCCAAGATAGCACTGCCTCAATCATTGCAGGATCCCCCGCAACTCCCGCCTCAGAGATGACGTGTCCCATGGAGTGGAACTCACATAACCATAACTAGAACATTGAGGGCTTACCATAAAGCTGGTGCTCTCGGAGTTTTTCCAGTACAACATGCAAGTGGTAGGCGTGCTACTCCTCAGTGGTCGAGTATATCAATATTTCGTCGATGAAGACCATGACAAATCGATCGAGGTATGGCTGAAATACACTGTTCATGAGACTCATGAACATTGCTGGAGCGTTGGTTATGCCAAAAGCCATAACCAAGAACTCATAGTGGCCATACCGACATCTTAAGGCCATCTTCTGCACATCCTTGTCCCGAACTCTGAGCTGATGATAGCCTGATCTGAGGTCTATCTTCGAGAACCACCGTGCTCCCTTGAGCTGATCGAAGAGGTCATCAATCCTCAGTAGCAGATACTTGTTCATGATGGTCACCTGGTTCAGGAGACGATAGTCGACACACAGTCGTAAGCTCCCGTACGCCTTCTTGTCAAACAAAACCAGGGAAGCCCAGGGTGAAACACTGGGTCAGATGAATCCCTTTCCCTGCAAGTCCTCCTACTGTACCCGTAGCTCTTGAAGCTTTGTGGGGGTCATCTGATATGCTGGAGTGGATATCGGGGTTGTCTCGGGGTATAGGTCAATATAGAAGTCTACCACTCTGTGAGGGGGTAGTCCTGGAACGTCGTCAGGAAACATGTCAGCATACTGATCCACCACTACAGGAAAACTCGGACTCTGCATGTCAACTGCTCCTAGGATGAGGCTAGCCAACTGGTGAGTGATCGGTTGTCCTCTCCTCTACGTGAGTCCATCCTGTGCTACAAAGGCTCCCTTATCTCCGGTGAAGGTGAACCTACTCCCATCGGTGTGAACACATCGCACCTTGCGCCTAATACAGTCGATCTGATCATAGACTGTAGATAACAAATCCATGCCCAAGATGACATCGTAAGGCCTCGACGCCGCAACAAGAAGATCCCAGCCGAAGCTCTCGCCTCCTAGAGTAATCTTACACTGCCGAAACCAGTGTGTAATCATCGAGTCTGCTCCTGTAGGGGTCTCTAGCCATAAGGATCAAGCCAACGGCTTTGTTGGAATCTCCGAGCTTCGAACAAGGGCAGCGACAATGAAATAATGACTCGCTCTTGTGTCTATAAGAACTGCAGCAAGGGTGGTGTAGACACAAATAGTACCTCGAATCATCTCTGGTGCGCCGTGGTCATATGCCTCCGCTGCCTGAAGATGAGCCTGCCTTTGTCCGCCAGCTCCCGGTGGTCGGGGTGGACCTCCTGGTGGTGGTGGTGGTAAAGCCTCAAAGCGTCGCCCACCACCTGCTGCTTGGCCAGCTCCTCTGCCTTGTCCGCCTGCTCTCTATAGATCACCATGGTCGACCCTATGCCTCTGCCTGGGTGGCCCCTCAACCGTCTGCTGCTCCTCTGCATGACAGGTCGTGCAGTCACGAGCCATGTGGCCCTACCCGCCGCATGCGTAGCACTGTCTGCTCCTCAGAAGGTTGGCTCTGCGATGTGTGCCCCGCACCTCTGAGCTAGTGTCCTGAGGTCGTCCGCCTAATGGTATGGTCCACCTGGACCCCTGTTACGTCCGTCGACTGCCAGCTACAGACGACTCAGCTACGTGTCGCCCTGCGGTAGGTCCTGCTGCTGGTGTAGGCTCAGCAAGAAAGCTCTCTATGAGAAGGGCTCGCTCCAGTACTCCTGCCTGGGTCGGAATGCTGAGGGAGGCCATCGATGCTCTGATCTCTTGCCTCATCCCCTGCCCGAAGGTCTGGTCCCATAAGAATGGGTCTTCTACCATGTCCGTCGAATAGCGCGAGAGATCGGTAAAAGTCACCGAGTACTGGGCTACCACCATGTTGCCCTGCTGCAGCTGTAGTAGCTTCTGAATGCGCACCGCACGGAGGGTGGTTGGGACGAACTCTGAGGGGAAGAGGCTCTCAAAGTCCATCAAGATAAGAGATGCCTCATCGTGCACCTGGAGTATCAAGCGCCACCATCTGCCTACTTCCGTATGCATGAGGCTCGCTGCAAGGATCACCATAAGTTCAGCTGGTGTCCTCACTAGCCCGAAAACTCGAACTAAAGCCTCCATCCAATCCTCGACGTCCTCAGGTCCTTCTCCCCACGGAACCTGGGTGACCTTTGATGCTAGAAGTCATGTAGTGCACTAAGGCGACCTGCACTCTCAGCGGCTGGGGCTGGTGGCATCGGTGGCTCGGCGGGTAGAGGTACTATCGATGCCCCTGCTGTAAAAGGGCCCTACACCGAGGCCTCGTCACTCGGTGGGCTGTCGTCTCAAACAAAGATCGGAACCCCAGCTGGCTGCCATCGTGGGGCCATCCAAAAAAGAAACAGGTGTACCACGGTCAAAACAGTATACCTGGTGAGCTGACACAAAGTAATCACAAAGAAAACTTTTGAAACACACATGCAATCAATGTTTTCGTGTACTGAGTCAGAAATCAGAAGTCAGGGTCCTGGTGTATGGATACGTCGGCCGCCGCACCAACACTGGACTCCCTGGACTGATAACTACACTCAATACCCTTAACACTATTACTTCACATAGAAGAAAGATCTGAGTCCTGAGTTCTGCAGTAGAACCGAACTCCTCTGATACCAATTTGTTATGAACCGTCCTCGGGGCCCATGTCAGGACTACCCCAAGCCCGCCTCCCATAGGCCAGGGGCTGGTGACTAGAAACAAAGGCATAAATCCTGACAAAAAGGGGAAGGAATTGCCTTTATAAAGTAAACAAACACCACAGAGTAAGCCAGAAGAAGTAAACACTAAGTAAACTGAGTACAAAAGTAAGTGCGGAAAGTAAATGGGCCAGAATACAAACCCAAATTGAAAGTAAAATTCAACTGGAAAGAAAGTACAACAACATAAAAGTAAATCAGCAATGTCGATCCGTCTACTGGAAGTCCCACTTGAAGGGTGGGTATAGATAGTCTCCTCAGCTCCTCAGGTCCAGCCGTCCGCTCTGTGTATGTCCCGCCCAGTGGTCCACCTCAAGGTACCGACTTTCTCTACAAGCCTCAATCACGATCAGCATTGTCCGTCGTCTGAATCTAACACAACATAGTGCGGGCACAACCTATGTAGGGGTGAGTATACGCTACTCAGTAGGGACCTTGAGACCCCCGAAGGTCTCCCAGAATCTACAACGGATAAACCACAAAGGAAAGATACAACCACGAAGTAACATCCAAAAATACTTATGTATATGCCCATACATATACCTAAGTCATCAATTCCAGTTCGGCTCCAACATCCGAGCCCAAGTTCGATCACGTCCACATAGGATAGTACAACCCAATCCACACAGGAAAGCACAACCCAATCCAAATAAGAAAGCAAGTCAATCATATCGAAGATAAGATTGAAAGTCAAGACTCAGCTCACACAGGTATACTTCTTCGTAAGGTGATAGAGATGATCAGATGAAACCACTGATTCATCTAAGCTGGGACCCACATAGGATACTAGATCAGCTAAGCTGTCGGACCCACATAGGATACAAGACTAGCTACTCTGCCAGACCCAAGTAGGATACAAGTACAGAGTCAAATACTACCAGACCCATGTAGGATACAAGAACAGTAGTACTGCCGGACCCACGTAGGATACAAGAACAGTAGTCATCACCATCGAACCCACGAAGGATTTCAGTACGGTCTTCATCGCTGTCGAACCCACGGAGGATTTCAGTGCAGTCGTCGTCCCTGCAGAACCCACAGAGGAATTCAGTGCAGTCGTCATCATCGTCGCAGTCGCAACCAGCTCTAGGGTTCCCGCACACATCATGCTCGATTCCGGGAGGGTCCGCTCCACGATCCAAGGGGGTCGTTACATCAACTGACACGTAGTCCGGAGTTGATGTATCCCAAAGTTCCGTCTCGACAAAAAAAACTCAACGTGACAGACGAAATGTCAATCGGACGCCCGGACTGAGAGTTATTGGCTTTTTGGTTCCAGGGGCCCGGTTTGTTTTTAAGTCAAAACCAACTCGACCGTACTCCAACTGCATCCAAACCTGGTGCGGAGTAATCCAAAAGGTCCGTCTCACTAAGAGGAATCCAACAAAGTCTACGGCACGTCAATCAGACGTCCAGAGCTCAAGTTATAAGTGTTTCTGCTCCGATGGCCCGGTTGGTTTCGTGTTCGAACCAACCCGGCTATACCCAAAGTTCTCCGAAACCATGAGTTTAATATAACGAAATGGTCTTCTCGAACCAAGGATCTCATCGCAACTGACGATGCATCGATCAGAGGTCTGTAGCCCATGGTACATGCATTTAAACGAACCTGTCCGGTTTTAGGGGGTTTTGGGCCTGGACCGACCCGGCCCAAGACCCCCTAGGTCGGACCGAACTAGGTCGACCCGACCCGGGTCTGGGTCCGGACCATCAGGGCACGGCCTGGCCCGGCGCGGGCAGCCCGGCCCGGCCCGGTGCGGCTGGTCCGGCCTGACGCGGGCGCGACCCGCGTGGCCAGCGGCTCGGCCATTTGGCCGAGCGGCATGCGGAGTGGGGCGCTGCCCCCCTTGAATGAAGAAACTACCCCCATGAGGGGGGAACGACTATTGGACAGTCCGATGTTACGACCCCCGTTCCTTCCGAAACGGCCGGCCCGGTGGGCCGGCCTGTGCTGCCGCCGCGGGACCCCGCGGTCCCGCCCCTACGAAGCGCTGGCGGCCGGTGGTTCCGGCCGCCCCTCCTTACACCGCCATGGCTTCAAGTTGTGGCCTTGTCTGAACGGTGTCGCACGACGGTTCCGTGCCCCTCCATAGCGGCCCCACTCCGGCCGCGGCCTCTTCGTTGTTCTCCGGCGCAGAGCGACGGCACCGCGCCCCTCTGCCGCGGCCTGACTCCGACCCCAGCTTCTTTCGGCCTCAATGGCGCAGCACGATGGCTCCGCGCTTCTTCTCCGCATTCCTCCTTGTTTCTGCATGGTGCCGTTGCACCGCCCTGCCTTTGTTCGTGCTGCAACAAGTACAACATCAAATGGAGAAGAGGGTCGGCCGTGTTCATGCGGTCCGACATCCTCCCGTTATAACGATAACAGGTGGCCCAAAAATAAAAATAACTCCGACAAAGAAAGCACAAATTTAATAAATTAAATTTAAACTCAAAACCCTACCATGATGAAGTCATCGAACGAGGTTCGTCGCCGGAAAAGGATGTCGCGGAAGACGGCGTCGCGGAAGACGGCGCCGTATACATCGTCGGTGTTTTCCCGAAGAAGGATGCGGCGCATCGTCGTTCTCCAAAGAAGGCTTCTCTAACTGGATGTGGAGAGGAGAGGAGATGGCACAAAGATTCCCTTGTGGTGATGGAGTTCTTCGTCGTAGACTCGGCGTCCTTCGCGTTCTTTGACGAGGAAGAAGATGTTATTCAGAGCGCAAGAGTCGTCTCCTTCTTTCCGCACAACGAATCAACCCCCAATAAAATAAGACATTGTCATATATTATTAACACACCCGCATTCCAACATTAAATTTGAAATTGAAAAATATCCCATTCAATTAATTAAATTAATTGAAGAGCTTTTAACAGTCCATTAAAATATGAGAGTTGGCCTGTCATTAAAAGGGGGGTGCGGGTGTGTTACACAATTAAATGCACGAGGGAGGTTTTAAGGGTTTTGAAGGGGTGGGGATCGTGTGGGCCCCACTTCCCTAATATCCTACATAGTGGAGTTAGGACGAAGTGGGTCCCACTCCAACCTCCATGCATAGGTTATAAACTACTTAGAATAGAAAATAAAAGTTGTGCCACAAATTTTTATTTCATTCTTTAGTTAACCCATTTATTTAATAACCTCACCCGAGCAAACGCAACACCATAAAAGGTGTTCCTAAGCAATTACCAGCACTGCGATTCCATCGGTGACCTCAGATTTCGATTCTGAGCACCGGTTCAAAAGTTAGGAAAACCCGCTCGTTCGTTCACTGAACGTACCTGAGCTAAAATTCGGAAACTTATTCTGGGCACACCAAGACTCAGAATCAGGTGTCGTCCAAAACTGCATACTCGTAATATCCCAACGAAAATTAAGAAAAAATTTCCCTTGAAATTTATGGGTCTTTACATGATTACCACAAAGGTAACTCCACACAGAAGAATACCACAAAATTTTTACCATGAAGGAAAGTACCACAAAATTATACCTCATAGAAGAATACCAGTAAGTTATCACCATGAAGGAAAGTACCACATAGGTATGCCCCACAGAAGAATACCACAAAGGTATCACCATGACGGTATGTACCACATAGGTAAGCCACACAGAATAATACAAAAAAGGTATCACAACAAAGGAAAGTGCCACATAGGTATGCCACATAGAAGAATACCACAGAGGTATCACCAAGACGGTAAGGACTCACCTCACACCGGGTATAACTTATGTACATAAATATAGATGATTAGTCAAAGGCTAGATCATATTATTCTGTTAATTAGAACGACTTATGACCCACACAGGATCGATAGGTAACTAACCATCACTGACCCACATAGGATCTAACCCACATAAGATCTATATGTGCTGACCCACATATGATCGCTGAGTGCTGACCCACACAGGATCTGACCCACAGAGGATCGATATGCGCTGACCCACACATGATAGCTAAGCACTGACCCACACATGATATGACCCACACAAGATTGATATGCAATGACCCACATAGGATCATTGAGCGCTGACTCACATAGGATCTGACCCACACATGATTGGTATGTGCTGTCCCACATAGGATCGCTGAGCGCTGACCCACACAAGATCTGATAGATGCTGACTCACACAGGATCAATGTTCTTTCTTCACGTACAACTAGTCATAGGGTTCCTACACTATGCTCGCTTGATTTTGGAAGGGTCCGCTCCTCAAGCTACAGGTCGATACTCCATCTTCCATGAAGTCCCACGAAGAAGTATCCCAAAGGACCTCTACGTAAAAGGGTTCTCATCGCAATAGATTGTGTGTCAATCGAACACCTGGCTAGTAAGTTATTATCCTTTTAGTCCCAAGGGTTTGGTTGGATTCATGTTCGATCCAACCTGGACATACCCCAACTTTATCAAAAACCCAAGCAGGGTATACCAATAGGACTATCTCAATCCAAGGTTTCCAGTGCCGCAGACAGTTCATCATTTCGACACCATATGAGGGAGAAATGTCAAATAAAAGATCTCGCAATAATAATAATAATATTATTGGGTGTTTCGTGAACCAAAGCCAAAAAACAGAATTTAATATTCAACATTGGACTTAAATCGACCATCTTAATGACAGGATCACGTCGCCACAGACGGTAACTCAATCGGACGTCACACGCTGGAGTTAGGGAGGGTCGAAGATTTAATAAAAATGATATATTTTTATTATTTGAGCATTTCAGGTACCCAATCCAAAAATCCAAAAAAGACATCCAATATTGGACTCCTAATTTCCATCTCAAAGTCAAGGTCGTACTGCCGCTAACAGTTAATGAAACCTAGGTCGCACAAATAAGTTACAGATGAATTATGGTTCTACAACCAAAAATAATAATAACATTATTTATATTATTATTCTTTTATTCTTTTCCCCCTTATAACCCATCTCAATTGAGATTCACACACAAGGGTAGCGCCTCCCCCTTATTCCAAAGATTTCCATTTTAATTTCATTAGATTTTTAATTCATTTCTTTTTAAATATTTCTTTCTCCAATTAACTTTTCTTTCCCCACAATTCTCACTCATTGTTCCAACAAACAATCAAGCCCACGACTTCTCCTACAACTCTAATTGTAGGCTTAATCCACACGTCTAGAACTGCTGTCGCACCACCTATCTCACTTGGAGATATGCCCCAAAGACACATAGGAATTTCACCTCCACATTTCCCCTTCTGCGGCCCACTGCATCTTCATTCTAGACCCGAAAAATAAAATGATCGCATATTCACGATCCTCAGGTCGAGGGCTCCAAATCCATATGTCATGCTCAATAGAATATTGCATTTCTAGCGCTAATAAATATTTGTACACCTCCTTCTGTGAGCCATTAAGCTTTGTGCCAAGATCTAGAAATTAACCGATCACATACATGCAATCCTTACATCGAGGGATTCGTGTCCATATATCACACTAAGAAAAACTCTGTGTTTGCAGCACCACTAAATATTAGGCGTTGAAGAACACACGAAGAAAAGGTGAAGAATAAAAAGAAAGAGGAGTGTGGTTTATGTGTGGGACGATGGCCATGTTTGTTTGGCTATCATCATCATGAATTTAGGATATGAAGAATAAATAAAACAAATTAAAACATATATAAAAACCCCTACCTCGATTGCCCGTTTGGAGGTGGCGTGAGGAAGAAGAGAAATTCAATGAGATGGTGACGTCCCCGTTCATTTCTCCCACAAGATGTTTCTGATCTGGGCTCAAGTTTCATCATCATTATTCAATTCCAGAGGAATATCATTATTGGAGAGTGTTCTTTGTTGGACAATATGATCCTCCAAAATCTCTCCCCAATTATCCCATTTCCAATTCTTTCCCAAAACTCCAGAAAAATAGGAGCCAACTTATTAAATTAAGTTTATTAATTTAACAAGTTATGTTGGATCCTTAAGAAAATTGAGGTTGGCCCATTAACTAGGGGAATACCAAGGGTTTCCCCCACATTAATTGGGAGTTTGGGTGGTCCCTACCACTAAGCATTCAAAATTGTGGTTTCAAATAAAATAAATAATGTTTTATTATTTTTTATCTTCTCCTACGAAAATCTGAAAAACTAAATTCCACCCTCAACCCACTAAGGTCAAGGTGAAGGTCTGCTTAAATGAATATCGGCACTGCGAGTTCAACAATGCCCTGATATTTCAATTCTGAGTACCGGTTCAAAAGTTAAAAAATGCCGCTCATGTGTTTACTGAATGTACCCAAAACAATGTTTGGAAAATTATTAACTGTCATCCTCGACCCATGACGGTCAAGGTTAGGCTCTTCCCAAGTGAAACACGCCCCAACAAAGCCAACGGTACTCTCAGATTTTTAATCTGAGTTACTATTTAATAGTTATGGATTTATAAAAAAATAATTGTCACTTAATTATTTTATTTACAGCAAAAAACTAACTTCCACTGGTGGCCCACGCAGGCCTAAGATAGTATCTGCTTAAATAAATCATGCCCTCATGAGTTCAGCGGTGTCTCTGATTTTCTATCCGAGGTACCATTTGTGAGTTATAAAATTTGAAAAATAAAATAATTTATTTAGTTATTTTATTTATGGTTATTCCATTTTTGGGTTTTCTCACAGGAGGCCCGTGACAACTAAACTTAAGTCACACCTTGGGTAAACCCGCTATACTGAATGAAATTGTGCCCTTAGATTTCTAATTTGAGTTACCATTTAAGAGTTATTCAACTTTTGTAGGAAAATTACTTATTCTCACTAATTAAAACTCAACCAAACTTCAGTGGATCCTTCCGGTCACTCCGATCCTTGGAATTGCGTGCTATCAGATTTTGTAGTTTTTAAATAATTCCATATAATTAAAAACATTATACAGAATTTTTGGGACATTACATTCTCCCCACCTTAGAGATTTACGTCCTTGAAAGCCAAAAAAAGGCAAAACAAACAAAAGAGGGTACTGAACATGAATCTGAGCCTCCCACTCTCATGTGCTCTCTTGGAGGTTCATGTGCTGCCAACATACATGCACTAAAGGTATCGATATCCTATGAAGGACTCTCTCCTGTCGATCCTCAATCTACACTGGAACATACATAAACGACGCCCCATTGTCTTAGTCCAGCTCGACATGGTCGATGATGTGAGATGGGTCATGCACGTATCCCCTCAACTGGAATACGTGGAAGACATCACACACCCTCTCTAACTGAGATGGAAGATCCAAAAGGTATTCCACCTCACCTACCATCCGAAGTATTAGGAAAGGACCGATATATCTCAGTTATAACTTTCCCCCTCTGCCAAATCTCCACAAACCTTGTCAAGGTGGGACCCATAGGAAGACATGATCTCCCTCCTCCTGTCGGCATAAGACTTCTTCCGTCTTTGAGCAGTTTTCACTTTCTAATAAGTGAGGCATTATGATACAAAATCTTCCACTGATTTCTTCATCCTTGGCCACCAGTACTAACGCTGAAGGTCCTGGTACATCTTCACCACACCAGGATGTACTTCTATAGGGGACATATATAACTCCCTCAATACCTCCTTCTGTAGCGCTACTGGTACCATGGTACATCCTTTGAAGATGACGACTTGCTCCCCACCTTCAGAAAATCTATCAGGTGTCTGCCTTGAGGATATCTGAGCACGTCGAGCATCATAGTCAGTGTCCCCACACTGCGTCTCCCTAACTTGCTGAATAAGTGGGGGAGTGACTGTAAGAGACTGAAAAAAAGCTGTTGTATCTTGATCCATAGTGGATATATGCAAAGAGGCTAGCTGCTCTGTCGCCTCACTCAGCAGCTGCAGGCCAGACCTCCTACTGAGTGCGTCTGCTACCATGTTCCCCTTCCCAAGAGTATAGAATATCTCAAAGTCATAGTCCTGGAGAAACTCTAGCCACTCATGTTGGGAACTAAAAATTCAAAACTTTTACTGCCACGAGGGTGAGGCTGGCCGACTCATGAGTGATCAGCCACACCCTCCTATACAGAAGTTTATCCTATGTTTCATGGGTTTCCTTTTTCACTGAATAAGGAAAACCACATCCCAACGTTGTAGATAAACCACAACCTTTTTACCTAATACAGTCAATCTGAGTATGAATTGTGGATGTCTAGTCATACCCAAACTAACGTCGTAAGGCCTCAACGCTGCCACCAAGAGGTTCCAACCAAAACACTCGCCTCAAGGGTCAGATCACACCATTGAAATATGTGTGATTATCAAGTCTCCTCCCAAAGGTATATCTTGAAGTGAGGGTCAAGTAAACGGTTTAACTGGAAACTCTAGGTCTTGGAAAAGATTATTGGAAGGAAGGAATGATTGGTACCTATGTCTATTGATACGACCGCTAGTAGTTGACATATATCATACCTCAAATCATTCCTAGAGCCCTTGGGTTGCACTTCTTGACTGCATGAAGCTACTCTCTTCCCCTATCCTCCTGCTCCCTAAGCCTAGTGGGGACCACAATGGGGGGCGGTTGTAACATGTCTAAATGTAAACCACCTCATGTTGCTCCCCTAGCTCTGCTTCTACATCTGCAGCCCTGCAGATTCATCTATCCCTAACACTTTTTCTTTTCAAATTTTTTTTACATGCCCAAGTCTCTAGGACTGGCACCAGTTTCCTGATTTACCACCACTAACATTCGCTAGATGCATCTGCTCATCAAAATAATATTCAGAGACAAAGGTTCTCTCTAGCACCCTAACATAAGTAAGACTGCATAGAGGAATAGTGATAGCTCAGATGTCCCTAAAGTCACTCTATCAGAGGTCTGATCCCTGAATCACTGATCATATCGTATTCATCGAGTACCAGGAATGATCGGTACCACTCGATGAATACTTAGCTACTGACATGTCATCCTACCAAACATATAGAAGCACTAGAGAACTCCTAGCAACCTCCTTAAGCCAGTCCTTAGCTGCCTGTGAGTCAGGCTCGCTTCAGAACCTAAGGGGTATCTGATGCTGAATCACTCCTAAGGCACTAAGACTATATGTGTCATTTACCGGTACCACCAGTTGTAACTACTGACCAAATGGTAGTGAAATATCTAACACACTAGCCGAAGGTACTATCTTGGGTAACGGTCCACGTACCGAAGCCTAATCACTAGTGGACCATACTCATGGTCAATCACTGAAAAAGAATAGTAGCTAAGATCAACATCTTCTCTACTGGTGTCTCAACTACGAGGAGAACTCTAGAAACCACCTCCAACCATCCCTCAGTGGTGTGGGAATATATCTCACCTCGAAAACATGGAGGCCTCTACCCCTAGAACTCGTGCAATGTGCTCAGTCAGCATGCACCATCTTCTAGTGTGGCTAGTGGTAACTATTTCCCAACGGGTGGTGGTGCTGCTGGTACACCACCTGAAGGTGCCAACATAGTAATATGGCCCTGTACCGGAGCCTCATTGCACAGTGGGACGTCATCATGTACTCTCTCGGGAATTTTATCTGGTTGTCTATGCAACGATATAATGATAAAGAATAGGTGTGCCACGGTCATTAAGTTATACCTGGTGATATGACTCAAAGAAAATAAAATAAAACTTTTCAAAAAACACATGCAATTAGTGTTTTAGTGCACTGAGTCAGAAATCTGAATTCAGGGTCCTGGTGTGTGGATACCCCAGCTGCCACACTAACACTAGATTCTTTAAACTGATAACCACACTCACTACACTTAACACTCTTTCCTTTAAAAAGATCAGAGTCCTATGTTCTATGGTAGAACCGACTCCCCTGAAACCAATTTGTCACGACCCATCCCCTGGGGCTCGTGCCGTGACTACCCCAAGCCCACCTTCTATAGGCCATGGGCCGATGACTAGCACCGAAAGGCGTATTCTCTAAAACTGGGAAGGAATTGCTTTTATACCCTGTAAACACACACAACCAATTACATAGCGAGATACAAACACAAGTAAAATTTATAGTAAAAAGCGTGTGTACAGTAAGAAAAAGTGTCCAGAATACCATCCTAAATGGAAAGTTCAAGAAAACTGAAAAGTACAAGTAAACTGAAACATGACCCGTGAACACCCACCAAGGATCCTACCTAAATGGTAGGTACTGCTCTCAAACGGTTGTCTCTGTGGTAAGCCTCATCTAATGTCCACTTCTGAGCTACCTCCAGTCCGAGTACTCTCATCCTCAGTCAGCGTTGTCCATCATCTGCACTAAACACAACAAGGTGCAGGCATAGCTTGTGCAAGGGTGAGTATAACGATACACAGTAGGGACCCTGAGACCCTAAAAAATCTCACGAAATCCACAAAGGATAAACCACAATGGATGTAAACATCTGACAACACTACTTAGGTATATGACTATACATATAGCATAGTTATCAAGTATACCCATATCACTCATGAGGAAACACAAGATCCAACTCAAAATCCCAAAGCTAAAGTTTTCCACAAAGGAAGGAATTACAAGAAGGTAACACCACAGAGGTGAGTACCACAAAGGTAACACCACACAAAAGAATACCACAAAGGTTTCACCCCAAAGGAAAGTACCAAACAGGTATGCCACATCGAAGAATACCACCAAGGTATCACCATGAAATAAAGTACCACATAGGTACGCCCCACAAAAGAATACCACAAAGGTAACACCATGAAGGTATGTACCACACAGGTACGCCACACAGAAGAATACCACCATGGTATCACCATGAAGGAAAGTACCACATAGGTAAGCCACACAAAAGAATACCATAAAGGTATCACCATGAAGGTAAGGACTCAGCTCACACCAGGTATAACTTAAGTATAAAAGTACAAATGATTAGTCGAAGGCTAGACCATATTATTCTGTTAAGTATCACTGCTTCTGACGCACACAGAATCGATAGGTAACTAACCCCCACCGACCCACACAGGATCTGAAACACAAAGGATCGATATGCGCTGACCCACACAGGATTGCTGAGCACTAACTCACACAGGATCTAACCCACACATGATCAATATGCACTGACCCACATAAGATCACTGAGCGCTGACCCACACTGGATCTGACACACACAAGATCGATATGTGCTGACCAACACATGATCGCTGAGCGCTAAACCACACAGGATCGGACCCATACAGGATCGGTATGTGCTGAACCACATAGGATCACTGAGCGCTAACCCACATAGGATCTGATAGATGCTGTCCCACACAAGATCTATGTTATTTCTTCACGTACATCCAGCCATAGGGTTCCCACACTAAGCTCGATTGATTCCAGGAGGGTCTGATACTCAATCCACAGATTGATACTCCAACTTCCACAATGTTCCATGAAGAAGTATCCCAAAGTACCTCCACGTAAAAGGGGTATCATTGCAATAGAGAGTGCATCAATCATATGCCCGGTCTGTAAGTTATTATCCTTTTAGTCCCAAGGACCTGGTTGGATTCATGTTCTATCAAAACTAGTCATACCCACACTTTATCAAAAACCCAAGTGGGGTATACCTAAAGGACCATCTTGATCCATGGTTTCCAGTGCCGTAGACAGTTCATTATTTTGACACTGTATGAGGGAGAAATGTCGAATACAAGATCTCGCAATAATAAAAATAATATTATTGGGTGTATCATGAAATCGATCCATGAAACTGAATTTAATATTCAACATTAGACTTATGTCGACTATCTTAATGTTAGGATCACGTTTCCACAGATGATAGGTCAATTGGATGTCACATGCAGGAGTGATGGAGGGTTAAATATTTAATAATAATAATATATTATTATTATTTGAGAGTTTTGGGTACCCAATCCAAAAACTAAAAATACATCCAATATTGGACTCATTTTTTTTTCTCGAAGTCAGGGTCATACTACCCCTGAAGATTCGTGAAACCGAGGTTTCACGAATAAGTTACAGACGAATTATGGTTTTACAACAAAAAATAATAATACAATTATTAATATTATTAATATTTTATTCTTTTTTTCCTTATAACCCATATCATTTGAGATTCACACACAAGGGTAGCACTTCCTCCTTATGCCAATGATTTTCTTTTTAATTTCTTTAGATTTTTAATTCATTTATTTTCAACTATTCCTCTCTCCAACTAACTCTTCTTTCCCCACAATTCTCACGCATTGTTCTATCAAACAATCAATCCCACAACTCCTCCTGAAACTCTAACCGCAGGATTCCTCCACATGTATAGAACTGTCATCGCACCGCCTATCTCACCCAGATCTATGCCCCAAAGACATGGCAGAATTGAACCTCCACATTTCCCCTTTCCCAGCCCACAACATCTTCATTCTAAACCTAAAAAATAAAATGATTGCTTATTCACGATCCTCGGGTCGAGGGCTCCACATCCATATGTCGTGCTCCATAGAATATTGTGTTTCCAGTTCCAATAAATATTTGGCCACCTCCTTCCACGAGCCATTTTGGATCCATTCCAAGCCTTAAAAATTAAACGATCGCATACTTGCAATCCTTGCATCGAGGGCTTCACGTTCATATATCGCTCTTACAAAAACTCTATGTTTTCAGTCCCAATAAATATTAGGTGTTGAAGAATGCACGAAGAACGCATGAAGAATAAAAAGAAATAGGAGCATGGTTTATGTGCAGGATGATGGACATGTTCGTTTGGCCATCATCGTCGTGAATTTAGGATATGGAGAATCAATAATACAAATTCAAACACATATAAAAAACCCTACCTCGATTGTCTGTTGGAGGTGGTGTGAGGAAGAAGACAATGTCGATGAGATGGTGACACTGACATTCATTTCTCCCACAACTTGTTTCTAATTTGGGATCAAGAGTCGTCCTCATTCTCAGATTTCAGAGCATTCTCTTCATTGGGGAGTGTTCTTCGTTGGAGAATATGATCCTCCAAATGCTCTCCCCAATTCTATCTTTTCCAACGCTTTCCCAAAACTCCAGAAAAAGGGGATCCAAATTATTAAATTAAGTTTATTAATTTAACAAGTTAAGTTGGATCATTAAGTAAATTGAGGTTGGAACATTAACTAGGGGAATACCAAGGTTTTCCCACACATTTATTGGGAGTTCGGGTGGTCCCCACCACTTAGCATTCAAAATTGTAGTTTCAAATAAAATAAATAAAATTTTTTTTTTATTTTTTTTCTTCTCCCATGAAAATCTGAAAAACTAACTTCCACCCTTGACCCACTATGGTCAAGGTGATGGTCTCTTTAATCGAATATCGGCACTGTGAGTTCAACTGTGTCCTCAGATTTCAATTCTGAGAACCGGTTCAAAAGTTACAAAATGATGCTCGCGCGTTTACTGAACGTACCTGAAAATTTTTTTGAAAAATTATTAACCATCACCCTCGACTCACGCCGATCGAGGTTAGACTCTGCCCAAGTGAAACACTCCCCAATAAACCCAATGGTACTCTTGGATTTCCAATTCTAGTTACCGTTTAAATGTTTCAGATTTTACAATAAAATAATTATCACTTAATTATTTTATTTACGACTAAAAACTAACTTTTACTATTGGCCCGCACCAGCCAATGTTAGTATCTTCTTATATAAATAATTCCCTCATGAGTTCAGCGGTGATCTCGGATTTTCAATCTGAGGTATTTTTTTTGAGGTATAAGTATTTGAAAAATAAAATAATTTATTTAATTATTTTATTTATTATCATGCCATTTTTGGTTTTTCTCACAGGAGGCCCGTGCTGACTAAAATTAAGTCACACCTAGGGTAAAAACACCATCCTGAATGTAACGGTACCCTAAGATTTGTGATATGAGTTACCGTTTAGGAGTTATTCCACTTTTTCAGGAAAACTACTTACGCGCGCTAATTAAAACTCAACCAAACTTCGACGGATTGTTTTGGGAACTGCATGCCTCAGAATCGCATGCCATCAGATTTCACAGTCTCTAAATAATTTCATAAAACTAAAAATAATTATATGGAATTTCAGGGACATTACATGATATCCCCATGATGTATGATCCTTAGCTTCTGAAATGGACCAATACTAGCCAACTCTATCATGAACTTGTTGGGAAGGGTGCTGATGGGGGTGTATAGAAGTTGAACTAACTCTACCGCGATAAAGGAAAATATTGATCTAGTCATTAAAAGAGATAAGAGAGTGTATAGTGAGATACTTTCTTATATTTTCCTTCAAAATGATGAGAATGTCCCTCAACAAAACTAGTGTTTTCAAAGGTTTATCCCAATCATTTATCGCATGAAGGAACTTATCATGCATCTCTCCTAGAGGGGGATACCACCTAGTCGGTAGATATCCCATAGGATGATTCCCACATCACCTTGGGATAAATGAAATGAGTTTGATCTTGAACCCCAACGGTTAACCAATTCTCAAAGAAGATCAGGATTTCAATTGGTAATAAAATGTGAAATACATACAACTTTATAAATATGTACAAAATATAACTGGTTAATGAACTCTAAGAAGATTTTACTGACCTAGAATGTACATGCCCATTAATCAGAATAATTTCTTCTAGGACATATATCCCATTTTTACCTCCATCTACTTCCATTATTGTTCAAATAAGAAACAATTATACTTGAATAGATCGGGGTGATGGAATAATGAGAGAAATCAGAGTCTTCTGAACCCAAGGGAGTGTTTTTCAACATATAAGACACCCCATGTGATTGATCTATGACTATTCATCCATCCTCAACAATTATCATCTCAATATAGTCCAAAGAAGCTGACACACAAAAAGATGACATGTTGAAGTATGAATGAGTAATGACAACATTTTCTAGCAAGATGAAATTATATTTGAGGAATCATGTTTCATAATGGATAATCTTTAAGCTAAAATGGAAGAATCCATTTTAGAATCTCATTTATCAGAATCCACATGATATCTAGGGCCATCATTGTGATTTCTGGCAATCATGGCCCTTTGATTATCCATAACAGAGGAAAATTAATGAGATCAAGAAGAAAAATGAAAAAAAATTAAGTGGCATATGTATGATTGATAAAATAAAATATTTTCAAAGGAATGATATAAAACTAGAAGAATCATGCACATAACATTAATTAGTAGGGAATTAGAAAATCACATGGAGGATTTGTGAATCGCCTAGTCCCTGAAGATCTCACGAACTTCATTAACCAGCAAAGATGTGTGCAACCACATGACCCCACAAACTATATGAGATCACATGACCTTGAAATGGTCACACAAGCCTCATAATAATCATAGGGTCCTATGATCAAGCCAAAAGATCCCACAAAAACCTCAAGACAATCATGCATTCCCACAACTAAAGATCAAATAACTACTGAAGATTAGTTTGTGGATTGGTTTGAGTGGTTACCTTGGAAAATGAGGTCTTGCAAAGAAGGTATCACAGAATGGAATCCCAAAGTGGTCTTGTGATGGGTTCTTATGGGAGGGTTTGTAAATGAGGGGACATAATAGAAGCAGGGATCATGAGCTATAGATAATGGAGTAGCTGGTGAAAGAACCTCTCTTTGGTCCCCTATTTATAGGTAATCCTACAGAATACCAAACGTAACCCGTTAGACCAAGTGTCACCTAATACACTGATTGGAGACATCACCAAATCCTTAGGTGGGCATTTAAATTCCTCATAACAGATCCATTTTACCTATATAAATCACTCCTTGTAGGTGGAATTTGTTGATGCCTACCAAAGGAACATCAAGAAACTCACAAAGGAAGGAATACCTAAATATGTGAAATATTTTCACTGCAATGAAAAGGAGGATTAATCTGACCATGATCATGCAGATCACATGAACCCCAGGAGACATACAATAACATGAACAAAATAATGTCATACATATGGTCACACACAACAGATAACATGTGAAATTCCCTGTGATGTCCCTTAGAAATTTCCTTCTACTCTCGTGATGGAAACTTGGATAATAAATGATCAGGCGGTCGTAGCCAGATAAGCTCCCCCAGCTCATGAAGCTGGTCAATTGGCAGATTCCTGAATAAACCATCCAAAAATATTTAGATAATTAGACGAAAACAACCAAAAGGTAGGAGCCTCTTATGGTTGTAAAACTCATGGGATACATCACCGATTGGTAAAATTAATGTCCTTGACAACATTTATACAACATTGTGAGATCCCCAATGTTTGTAAATTAAATAAAGTAAATAAAATGTGGAGAAGGTGGGAGCTTCTTGTGGTCATAAAAATCATGCTATATTCCATTTGAGTTCCAAAAGATGCCATAAGCACCCAACAACATGTTCACCCCATCTCCTGAAATCTACCTAGCTTTCCATCCTCGTCACGTAAAGGGACTCAAATATGTCTAGGTGGCCTCATGCTTTCTTTTTGGCTCTATAAGGAAAAATAGATGCAATTATCCATGAAATTATCACAATTCTACACAAAACCCTTTGTTGTTCATGCTACACATCACCATGAGGTAGATTGATTCTCTAATACAAAACACATATAACTTATCAAAATCCACAACCTTTGTAAAACAATTAAATAAAATCAATATGGAAATGATGGGAGCCTATCGCTGTTGTAAAACTCATGTGACATGCCTAGGATATCTGCAACATGGTATCAAAAGATCACTTGACAAGATGGTATGATTTTACGAAGTCCACCTAACAATACATCCTTATGTCATGAAAGGTCCCATAAAATCCGTCTAAAATCATGGAAAGGACTCTTAACATGCATTGTGATCTCACAAAAGCACCTAGACATCTCAACCTAACAATATGTAAGTCCCCTGTAATTTCCATATAATTTAGAAAGACTCCCTTATTTAGTAATAATATAATAAAGGAGGATTTGGCTGGATGATTGTTGGGAAAAAATCCCTCAAGGCATCAATGAAGCATTTTTGAGGTGATTGTGTTTGTTGACAAAGTGGACATCTGAGTGGTGCTTGTTGACAAAGAAAAACAATGGCATACAAATTTGTTGACAAATAGGATTTCATGATAGAATTTCTAGTTCAAGAGCTGAGGTCAACAATCAATGATTGATTCAAGAACGTCGACAAAAGTAATGGATGATCTGGAGGCGGTACAAAAGAACATATACAAGGTGGCACCATTTTCTAGTGTTTGCCAAATTTTTGGGCTTGAAAATCAACAAATGATGAAAAGTGTTTTTGGCAAAGGGAATTGCGGGCCGAGGACTTGGAGTATAGGAAACTTGCGCGCCATATGTTTTCCAAGATCAAAAGATCAAAATATGGCTAAGGAAATAGGTTCGTGAAAGTTTGGGAGTTGGTCGTGCAAGTGTCTAAAAGGACAGAAGACTTGCGTGCCGAGACTGGGTCACCCAGGTGACTTGCACACCATCGCGCAGGGTGGTCAATTTGCCTATAAATACTGTACCACCCCTCTTCATTCAACACCCGGAGTTCAACACTTTTAGAAATCAGAGCTCCCGTTGCGTAGGTGTGGTGGTCGCGCAAGTGGTGTGTGTGGTCGCGCAGGTGGGACTTGCGCGCTAGGGTGATTGTTGCGCGCCAGTGTTTGAAGTTGTGCGCTAGTGTGGAGTTTCACGCCAATATTGAATTGGTCATAAAAGTAAGTGAGTCGCGCAGGTTTGGAGTTGAGGAAGCTTGAGTCACACAAGTGTATGAGGAGGACTTGCGCGCCCGTTGTGACTTGCGCGCCGATACTTGCGCACCGAGATTGACATGCGCGCCATGTAAGGATTCTTTCCAGTAGTAATTTTTGAGCTGCATGGAAGCTAAAAGTTTGCCCGATTCCTTCGGTGCGAAGATATATTCATCTACGGGTGAAAATTGGGCTTCGACAAAGCATCTACTTACAGAGGAATATGCATTACTTCATGCAAATGAAGAGACCTACAGGTCTATAAACTGTGAGTGGATTCCTTCCAAGAGCAGTGAGCAAAGGAAGAGAAAGAAGGTGATCCTCTCCACCGGCAGTGAGCCAGAGAGAGAGAAACAGGGAGTGATCCTTGGGGAAACAGTGAGCTGACCCTAAACATTTTTAAGGCAGTGAGGCTGGGCATAGATGTGATCTAGCTCTAACATTGTAATCTACAGCTAGTGAAGTTTAGTGGAATTGGTACGACCGAAAACTTGTCGGTGTATGCTCCTTGGACGTAGCCCTTTTCGGAGAACCAAGTAAAATTTTTGTGTCATGTGCATGCTTTATTTTCTGTTTACTTTGTGCAATAGGAAAGGGAGAGAAGAATGTTTTTCTTAACAACAATACAAGATCAGAACGGGTGTTAATTTTAAATTATTCATACCCTGATTCACCCCCCCCCCCCTCTCAGGGTATTCAGCCTTGTGGACCTAACAATTGGTATCAAAGGGAAAGGATGATATTAGGTCTTCTCTCAATGGAGGTCACTAATCATAAAGGGATTCTGATCTTCGACGGATGTAATTTTCAAATATGGAAGAATCGAATGCAACACTATTTTCGATCCTTGGGAATGGATGTGTTTCCAGAAGCTATGCATGGTATCACAATCGATATTAGTAGTGGTGCATTATCAGAAGCTGAGCATAGAGAGTTGGATGCTGATTCCAAAGCAATCAATGCCTTGGAGGGGAGCCCTTTCCAATCCCATCTACACGAAGGTGATGTCATGGTAAACATCACATGTAATGTGGTAAAAGCATTTGAATATATATGAAGGGGATACAAAGGTCAGAGAGGCAAAGATGCAGGTGTTGTGGAACAAATATGAATATCTGAAAATGAACCCGAATGAGTCTGTTGACGCATTCTTTGACAGGGTAAATATTGTTGTGGAAGATATGTGAGGTCTTGGAGAAGTCATTGAAGACATAAAGATCGTAAAGCACATCTTGAGGAAAATTCCACCTCGGTTCAATCCAAAATTTTCAGTTCTAGAAGATAAAGATCCAAAAGAGCTAACGCTAGACAATTTGCACAGTACCTTGGTTGCATATGAAATGAGGAACGATGATAATGAGGCTGTGGAAAAGGGGAATTACAAGGAGGTGGAATTTAAGGCCATGAAGAAGCTTACCATTAATGATTCTCAAGAAGAAGAAGAGACAGATGAGGTAATGTCATTCCTCTCCTCAAATCTTCAAAGAGGAAAAGGAAAGTTCAAAAGGAAGCTTCCACTTGCTTGCTTTAGATGTGGAAAAGTTGGTCATCTTGCTCCAAGGTTCCCCAAAAAGTATAAATAAGAAAATTATGAAGATGAAGTTCAAATTCCCAAGAAAAATCTTCAGCCTATGTGAAAGGGAAGAAGCAGTTCAAGAGAAATTTCTTTAAGAAAAAAAATCTTCTTTCACAAGAAATAGACAGTTCAGATGAGTCTGAGGGTGAAGAAATTGAAGAGATAGAAAACGGCAAAGATCGTGGACAAAATGAAATGGTGGCTGTTGTCAGTAGTGTTCAAGAAAAGAATGAAACCGAAACTGATGAGGAAGAAGAAGAAATTGAAGGGGGAGATGACATGGAAGCTGAATTAGAAGAAGCTCTTGAAGAGATAGATGTTTGGAGAGAAAAAACAAAGAAATCCAACAATGTGGTACATGATGCCAAACTCTACATGAAACAACAAGAAGAAGAGAACTCTGAGCTAGTGAAAGAAATTGGAAATATTAAGTCTTCCGGGCCAGAGCGCACAGAAAAGGTTGATGAGCATAAGCTCAAGGTTGAAGAACAGAAAAGGGAGATCGATTCCTTGAATATAAAAGTGAAAGGTAACGTCAAGAGTATTAAAGAGATTGAAGAGGAAGTTATTGGTCTGCTGAGAAAAGTTAAAGACCAGGAAAAACCTTTGAATCCCAACACATTCTTGGGAAAGCGGGTCTTCACAAAGACGGAAAAGAAGAAAGAAGAGCCTAGTAGTTCAGCAAGAAAGAAGTAGCAATTGAGCTTAGAAGTTACGGCTGATTCATGGATTATTCAGAAACAAAAATATGTGGCAGTTGAAGTCAGACTGCAAGCTCCTG
The DNA here is from genome assembly GCA_963277665.1 of Viscum album. Lineage (NCBI taxonomy): Eukaryota > Viridiplantae > Streptophyta > Magnoliopsida > Santalales > Viscaceae > Viscum > Viscum album. The sequence continues at coordinate 417,474,828 of OY728135.1, forward strand.
TCCCGAGATTGAAGGTGGATTTGGGCACAAAGAAGAATCAGAATATTCAGAGATTCCAAGGGGAAAATCATAGTTTTGAAGTAACATGAAGGAATGCACCTTATATTCGGTGTTATTGTTGTGGAAAGATGGGACATTCACAGTATGTATGTTCCATAGCCAAAATATATCGAAGGGAACAAGAACAGAGATGACAGCCAAATAGATAACGATTTTCCAGAACATATTTCGAAGGACACTATTTTTGGTGCAGAGGATTTGGGTATATGCCTAGGTACTGCACTTCGATCATTCAGAGAAATGTTCCAAAGAAGAATAAAAACGTTATCAAGCAGCAGATCGATAAACTGGCAAGTGAGTTAAAAATGCAGAATAGATTTGCGGCTTTACAAGATGAAGCTGGTCCATCATACTCTGAGGAAGAACAGAATCCTCAATCCATGCAGAGTATGAAAGAAAAAGCGTGGACTAAGAAGAAGAAAATTGAGAAGGCCGTAGTGGCAGAGATTTCCCTTAAAGCATCAGATCGCTCTGGTGTGTGGATCCTTGATAGTGGTTGCACATCTCACATGACGGGTAATAAGGATCTTGTTACAGACATAAATTATGAAAAAGAAGGAGTTGTCAAATTTGGAAACGATGAAGGCCTAAAGATTGTCGGCTCAGGGAAAGCCAAGTTTGGGGGTAAAGAAATGAGACGTGCTGATGTCTTGGTAGTAGAGGGTCTCAGTCATAACTTGCGTAGTGTCAGTCAACTATGTGACTCTGGGAACTCTATCTGATTTACCAATAAGATGTGTATTGTTAAAAAAAAAGATGGAGAAATAATTATACAGGGAAAACGAACAAAGGGAAATATCTACCTTGTATGTGGAGAAGAAGATATGTGCCTCTTATCCAGAGAGGAAGAAAACCAGTTGTGGAATAAGTGACTTGGTCATCTATGCCAACCATCTATGGAAGATCTGGTAAAGTGTGATACTGCTAGAGACCTTCCCAAACTATCACGTGAACACACTCATATGTGTGATGTTTTCCAAAAAGGGAAGATCATCAGAAATACATACAGGCCAATGGAACAGAAATCAACTAGAGTGCTTGAATTGGTGCATGCTGATGTATGTGGACCTATCTCACCACGATCTATAAATGGGAAAAGGTACTATGTTCTTTTCATTGATGATTATAGCAGAATGGCCTGGGTATTCATCATTACCCATAAGATAGAGGTGTTCAGTTGTATGAAGCAGTATATGAGGGAATCAGAAAAGATTCTTGGGCAGAAAATTCTGAAGATTCGTATTGATAATGGTACGGAATTCACAAACATTCAGGTCAAAAACTATCTCGAGAAACATGGGATAAGGCATCAAGTTTCATCAGTAAGAACTCCCCAACAGAATGGAGTGGTTGAAAGGAGAAATCAAATCATCAACAACATGGCCAGAACAATGCTTATTGATTAGGACCTACCAGAGAAATTTTGGAAGGAAGTAGTTTTGACATCGGTCTATGTTTCAAACAGGTCTCTATTGTGTCCGAAGAAAGGTAAGACTCTGTATAAACTATGGTATGGAAAGAAGACAACGTTGAAATACTTTAGAATCTTTGGAAGTAAGTGTTTCATTCTCAACAATGAAAATCATAGGATGTTTAAGGCACGAGGAGATGAAGGGATATTCCTTGGCTACTCAGGGAAAAGTAAAGCATATAAATTATTCAACAAGAGGCTAGGAAATATTGTTGAGAGTAATGATGTCCCTATAATTGAAAATGAATATAATTCTCAACGACCTAGTGAACATTTTTTGGATGAAAATGATGATGAGGTAAGCGAAACAAGGGGAGTATAAGTGGCAGAGGCTGACTCCGAAGAAGGTACTGATGATGAACAAGAAAGTGTAAAGTCTGTGTCTGCAAGGAAGCCAAAGAGTCAAGCTGAAATTGATAGGGAGAATATCATTGGTGATCAAACATCTCCAGTTCAGACTCGAAGAATGAAATCATTACAGAAAACATCATTTTTTTCTCAGGTGGAGCTGATTTTTTTTTTCCAATGTAGCTGAAGATGAAAACTGGATTCAGGCTATGAATGAAGAGCTTGATCAGATTGAGAAGAACCAAACATGGTAGATTGTTTCCAGGCCAGTAGATAAGAATTTCATCGCGACTAAATGATTCTATAGCCAGAAGATGAATGAAAATGGAACGGTGATTCAGAACAAAGAACTACTGGTGTCCAAGGGGTACTCCCAGATAGAGGGAATAGATGAAGATGAGACATTTGCACCGGTTGCAAGGCTGGAGACAATCAGATTATTTTTGGCCATAGGAGTGAAAAGAAAGTTCAAAGTGTTCCAGATGGATGTCAAATCCGCATTCTTGAATGGGGTTCTGGAAGAAGAGGTGTACATTGAGCAACCAAATGGTTTTCTCATTCACGAGGATGAGAAAAAAGTTTGAAAGCTGAAGAAGGCATTGTATGGGCTGATTTAAGCACCAAGAGCATGCCACTCAAGTCTTGATCAGTACTTGAAGAAGATTGGTTTCCAGCGTGGGGGAGTTGATTACAATCTCTATTTCAGTAATGAAAATAATCAAAGGATTATGGTGTTGGTTTATGTCGATGACATAATATTTGGCGGATCAGATGAAGCTCACTGAAGACAGTTTTCTGAATTCATGAAAAATGAGTATGAAATGTCAATGATTGGAGAGCTAACGTTTTTCCTTGGTCTACAGGTGACACAAGGAAGGAATGGAACATTCATTTATCAATGTAAATATGCCAAGGAGGTCTTGAGAAGGTTTGGAATGGAAAATTACAAGGAGATGAAGACTCTGGTTGCTACCTAGATGAAATTATCAAAAGATGAGGATGGCAGGGCAGTTAATATCACAGAATACAGGAAAATCATTAGAAGTCTGTTGTACTTAACCACAATAAGGACTGATATTGTTTTTTCCACATTCCAAGCAGCGAGATATCAATGTAATCCCATGGAAAGCCACATGCTTGCAGTGAAAAGAATACTTCGGTATATCCAGGGCATAGTGGATTTCGGCTTGACATATACGAACAAATCTCAGACAGCGTTATTGGGATATACTGATGCAGACTAGGTCGGTTCATCAGATGATATAAAATCAACGTCAGGTGGTGTAGTCTATCTTGGTGGATTGTGTATTTCTTGGCTAATCAAGAAAAAAGATTGAATTTCATTGAGCACCACAGAAGCTGAGTATATTGCGGCCACTCAAGCATGCACATAGTTATTGTGGATGAAGCAGCAGCTTGAAGATATGGTAGTTGAAGTGAAGTCCCCGATCATAATCCAGTGTGACAACTCAAGTGATATAAATCTTAGCAAAAATCCCGTCCATCATTCAAGGACAAAGCACATTGAGATTAAGTATAATTTTATCAAGGAGAAGGTTGAGCAGGGAATCTTGAAGTTGGAGTATGTGCCTACAGAGCTACAGGTTGCAGACATTCTGACAAAAGCCTTACCCAAGGAAGCTTTTTAGAGGCATCAACTGGCTCAGGGAGTTCAGCCGATTCCCCACACTTGAAATAGTGTGGTTGTGGAACCCCCCCTCTCCCTGAGGTATGATGTGTTTTTCCCTAATGTGGTGATATGTGTTTTCTACTCTGTTACAGACTACAACGGAGTGTCCTTTGGGTTCGTTGACAAAGGGGGAGAAAATAGTGATTGATCAAGGGTGAGACAATGTGGAGATTTGATAAATCATGAATTAAATGAGAAGCTGAAAAGTGGAGCATCCAGATAGGGGGAGTTGAAGCTAGTTGAACGTGCTTAGCCAGAGCTTAGCTTGGACAACATAGGAAGTAGGGCTAAAGAGGTTTTGAAGCTGACAAAGGATGAAGCTGTGAACAAAAAGGGGGAGCGTATAAAATCTAACAATGCTAGAAGTGATCGATCAAAGAATAGATATCACGACAGCTACGGATCGTGATAAAAGCAGAAGAGTAGTGTTGGAATGTGGTAAAAATATTTCCAACCAAAATTGGTCTTCCAACAATTCCTTCAACAATTGGTATCAGTTTCGTACAAATTGGTATCAGTTTGGCGTCAATAGTGGATGTCAGAGATGAAGTGATTCATTGATGAACTTTTCATTTATGCTTTTTTCTCACGCCAATCATTGCTCATGTGGGCTTAGAGTATGTGTTGAGTAAATCATTGATTGCTATCAGAATCGCAAAAGGCGAATGGTGGCTGAATAATTAACGATGTATCTTTCCATAAAAGAGTTTTAAACAAACCCAAAGGGAGATATTGTTGGGAAAAAATCCCTCAAGTCATCATTGAAGCATTTTTGAGGTGATTGTGTTTGTTGACAAATTGGACATCTGAGTGGTACTTGTTGACAAAGAAATTCAATGGCATACAAATCTGTTGACAAATAGGATTTCATGATGGAATGTCAAGTTCAAGAGCTGAGGTCAACGATCCATGATTGATTCAAGAACATCGACAAAAGGATTGGATGATCTGGAGGCAGTACAAAAGAACATATACAAGGTGGAACCATTTTCCAGTGTTTGCCAAATTTTTGGGCCTAAAAATCGACAAATGAAGAATAGTGTTTTTGGAAAAGGGACTTGCGTGCTGAGGACTTGGAGTATAGGAAACTTCCATGCCATATTTTTTTCAAGATCAGAAGATCAAAATATGGCTAAGGAAATAGGTTCGCGCAAGTTTGGGAGTTGTTCACACAAGTGTCTAAAAGGACATAAGACTTGCGCGCCGAGACTGGGTCGCGCAGGTGACTTGTACGTCGTCGCGCAAGGTGGTCTATTTGCCTATAAATACTGGACCACCCCTATTCATTCAACACTCGGAGTTCAACAATTTGAGAAATCAGAGCTCCCGTCGTGAAGGTGTGGTGGTCGCGCAAGTGGTGTGTGTGGTCGTGCAGGTGGGACTTGCGCGCCAGGGTGATCGTTGCGCGCCAGTGTTTGAAGCTGCGTGCCAGTGTGGAGTTGCACACCAATATTGGATTGGGCGTAAAAGGAAGTGAGTCACACATGTTTGGAGTTGAGGAAGCTTGAGTCGCACAAGTGTCTGAGGAGGACTTTTGCGCCCGTTGTGACTTGCGCGCCGATACTTGCGCGTCGAGATTGACTTGCGCGCCAAGTAAGGATTATTTCCAATAGTGATTTTTGAGCTGCGTGGAAGCTGGAAGTTTTCCCGATTCCTTCGGTGCAAAGAGATATTCATCTACGGGTGAAAATTGGGCTTCAATAGAGCATCTACTTACAGAGGAAGATTCATTCCTTCATGCAAATGAAGAGACCTACATGTCTATAAACTATGAGTGGATTCCTTCCAAGAGTAGTGAGAAAAGGAAGAGAACGAAGGTGATCCTCTCCACTGACAGTGAGCCATAGAGAGAGAAATAGGGAGTGACCCCTGGGGAAGTAGTGAGCTGACCCTAAACATTGTAAAGGCAGTGAGCCTGGGCATAGAAGTGATCTAGCTTGAACATTGTAATCCACAGCTTGTGAAGTTTAGTGGAATTGGTACGACCGACAACTTGTCAGCATATGCTCCTTGGACGTAGCCCTTTGCGGTGAACCAAGTAAAATTGTTGTGTCCTGTACATGCTTTACTTTCTGTTTACTTTGTGCAACAGGAAAGAGAGAGAAGAGTGTTTTGCTTAACAGCGAAACAAGATCAGAACGGGCGTTAATTTTAAATTAGTCATACCCTGATTCACCCCCCCCCCTCAGGGTATTCAGCCTTGTGGACCTAACAATGATCTCTTGGTCGCTAAAAATCCTACGATTCCCCCAAAATTAATTACAGCAGGAACTCATGAAACACCTAACATTGAATCCATCCACCAAGTACAACCTCAATTCACATGATACACACTACTCAAAGTGGTTAATAACTAGGGTAGAAAGTCCTATAAGTCACCCACCCTAGAATGAAAAATAAAGGGCCTAAGAATTATGCAGATAAAATTTTCCTTGAAACCTCAGACCGGCGCACCAAAGTACCGGAGTATATTTCTTAGAGTGGCTATTCTCACGACCAAAAAAGATTCTCGTTAAGAAAGATTCCATGATCAACCAGAGAAATATTGCAAAAATCATGATCACTACATGTGATAGATTATATATAACACTAAGGGATTATGGAAGGACACATGAACAACATCACACATATCTTCTAGATCATGTGAGACATAAAAATATAATGCAGAACAAATCTACAAGATTTGCAATAAAAGGCAGGAACAAAGACTAAAATATGGGATACTTATGTGAAAAGAACATGCACTGACCCTAATCCACTTCATGTGAACAACCCAAGACATGAAAAAACACCATTAAAAGTCAGCCAGATATCATGATGCATTTTTGTTATACTATTTTGATCATGTGAATTACTCTGTACATGTCAAAGAAAGTCACATGGAACCCTAGGTGAATGCTACCCAAGTTTTGTGATGTTCTCTAGGCTTGCCATAAAAACCTTGTCGTGTCCTTTAGACATGTTTCCAGACATATATTATGGCAACAAAATATGTTATCTAAGTCTTATGATAGCATTGAGGATTGTCAACTACCTCTCGTGATGCCCTCTAGGCATGAAAACTAGATCTCATGATGACCTCTAGACATGTCAACCTAGATCATGTGTCACCCTCCAAACATGTCTCATTGACCCCCATGACGCACTCCAAGAGTGTTTTACAGCTTTAGGAATGACACTAGAGAATGTTAGTTGGATCATGTGATGCCCTCTATGCATGTCATCTAGGATCAAGTGATGGATTCCAAGACAAGCCATCTTGGTCTTATAATGTCCTCTAGACAAGTCATCCCTAATCATGTGACAACATGCAGACATTCCATCCATGTTTTTCAGAAACCCTTAGACAAACAAATTGGATCATGGGATTGACTTTGGACATGTTAGGAAGACATCCTCTAACATTCCAAATAAAAAACAAAGGCCTACTGAGTAGAAGATCGACACATATCAGGCATGCAAGCATTCCGAGTGAAACATGCAGCCCAAGACTTGATAACATTTTCCATCCTCAGTGTGTAAGCCCCAATAAAATGGGAAACCTCAGTGTGTAAGCCCCAATTAGTGACATAACATAATATTTCCTCAATTTAGTGAAACTTTAGTGTGTAAGGCCAAATATAACTAAACTATAATGACTTTGATTCCTTCCATAACTAGGATATGTAGGATACCTTCCTAATGACTAATCTCTAAATTAAGAATCCAAAGGGAAGTCCCAACACATAAGACGCACATCCAAAAGTAGTTAGACTGATTATTTTCCACACATAGTTTCTAACACTGAGCATATATATATATATATCACATGGGCTTAGGGATTCCTAATGATAATACCATTGATATAATAATTCTATATCAATATACGGAAAACCTTTGTGTGTAAGCCTCGATCAGAAGGATAACATGATATATACCACATATAATGGTAACATTAGTGTGTAAGCCATGGCCAGTTGTACTACGAGGAAACTAACTCCTACCATAACCAGAATACATAGAAAGCCTTCCCATGACCTAATCCTAACCGCAAATGGGAATCCAAATCAGTGTAGGTCCTATAATTTCTTTGAAATTTCAACTATCATGACCCCAATCATTCCCATGGGATGATCATTCCACCTCAACCATTTGTATGCTGAGAATCCAACTGAACTATGATGACTCTGATTTCGGCTATAACCAATATATGTAAGACAAATTCTTAAAACAAGAGATTCAAATTAAAACAACCACAGGGAAGTCCTGGTACATAATACCTACATCCCTATGTAGTGAGTCTAATTAGTTTTCATCCATTATTTCTCACATCATGCATACATCACATGCGATTAGGGATTTACAATGGTTATCCCATTCACATCATGAAAATCCTCTATCTAGGGAAATCCTAGCATGTAAACCCCAATGAGTGAAATGATATAAATATCACCCATATGAGGAAATATACCTTGGGATAATTCTCTCATGGCGTGATCAAACTACAATAACTCTAATTCCTACTATAACCAGGATACATAGGTTGTCTCCTCAAGACTCGATATCAAATATTTGATGCTTGAGTTCCTAAAAATATTTCCTTTTCATAGTACATTAAACTATACTAGTTTAAAAAACATCATGGGTTTCGATTCCTATAATAAATTGGATAAAAAGGGAACCTCATAGTGGAACAAACCCATCCATAGAATATTAACTGCCTCCTTGTAAGGAAGAAAATTCGGATGTTCCCAACTATAAGTCTTTAGAATATAATAAAAAATTCATTTCTGAAAAATGAATGAATTCCCTCATATATATACATATGGATTCACTAATGAGATCCATTTATTATATGCATAGAAAGGGTTAGCCTTTGATCATTTTGTTAGGGTAAATGAACTCTTATAAGGATTAGGAAGAGATTTATGAAGATATATTTAATATATAATAGAATCTTGGAGTAGGAAATAATTCCCCCCAATAGGGTGTGATGACCCTGAAATTCCATCTTCTTGACCAATGTGAGTCCTTAAGAATCATTGGGACTGAAAACCCAAATGGCCACCTACCTTTGAAAATAAGTTCTGTAACTAGTTATGGATGAGGGAACTATTTTGAGTTTCTCTTAAGAAGAACAATGGTAACCTAATTTAAATTATTTTTCATCAAATTTGACACAGTTCACTCACAATCAACCATTGGGACAAACCAAATGCACCTAGTAGTTATCTCTTTCCTAAAAAACAAGTTTAATGAAATTATACTTTCTATTTTTTATTATCTAATAATGGGTTTAGAGAGGATATGTTTCAATGAATAAATGTTTGGGAACCAATGGTGGAAGAGTAGAGGAGGTAATGGACCATATTTGAATAGAAAGTATCCATTATCTAGCCAATAAATCCTACCATCTAGTATAAAGGGTGTTAGTGGGTCTATATTTTTTCCTAGACCCCATATAATATCTGGTGGTTCCACCATCCGACCTGTGCTCCAAGTATGGGGTGCATTAAATGAAACCCACATGTGTTTATTTCACATGATTTGAACTCCATTTAATACCACAATTCAAACCCCTATGAAACAAATTCAAATATGACTCCTCTCATATTTACACTTTTAATCTCTCATTCACCTCCCCTAGGTCCTTTATCATTGGAACATTTTGGTGACACTTTAAAGGTAATATATTCTTATATCCATGCTGAATCCCTCGACCTCCTTGATAGATAATCAATGATCTATCTCATATATATGTTTTCCATGAATATCCAATGAAATTGTCTTTCACTATTCATATATCGGTGATGAGACCACCATATTGAAAACATTTTGTTATTAAATCACGATCTAGTAATGATAACATTAGTTCAACAGTTATGTTTTTATGAATCATCTTATAAAAAATATTCTTTATTATAGAATTATGATAGTACCAAAATTAATTGGTGATTCCCTAGAATATTGTTAGAGGATTCAATGTTTCAATGACATTCCATTGAGTAGAGAAAGAATTATCAAGAACTATGGGTGTTTATAGCTAATATTCCCTTGAACAATCATTATTAGACCTTCTACTTCTTGATTATAATATTGAATATCAGTTATAATGATATATTTTTTATGTATAAATGATTGTTAGCTAGAAAATAGGTCCTCTCTTGAATTGGTAATGAATTTATGACTTGTTTTCTAAACAAAAATGGATTAGGTTAATTTTCTTTACTTCCTATGGAATACATTGAAATTGACTTTGTTTAAAAACGCCTTAGGGTACGCGATTCTTGAATTGAAATTCTTAACTTGTAATTATCTTTAGACTATATTCTAAACTTCTTTTATATAGAAACAAAACTGAAATAGACATCCTTGATGTTTAATATCATTCTCTATGGGTGTGAGACATATTTGGACTTCAATCCTTTGATGAACCAAGGAGTTCTTCTTAAAAAACCATGAGGTAGGAAGTTTCATATCATTTTGGGTATCTTGTATACACTTGTATCCATGGTATCATTCATGTGTTTTCATACTATTGTATTTATTTGATGGTAGTTTCATGGACATGAGTTCACTATCGTGATACCCATATATGATCCTTATTTCCATGAGAATTTATATAGTATCATCTTACAGTGATTTAGTTCAATTCACATGTTTTTATTTGATGAAACTATATTTCTTGTTATACCATTATACTCTTGTTTTATGATGATATACCTTATTATGTGTGATAATTTATTTAGTTTTTGGTTATTGGTATTTAAGATAGGTGGGACATAATGGTATGTTTATCTATAGAGGGGTTTCATCCATGATGTGTGATAAAAAAAAGATAAACCCATACATCGGGTAAAATAATAATATTCATGCGGATCAGATAGAACTCGATGCCTTAAGGATACTGAGGAAAATGTTGATACTAAATATCTTGAGAATTCATAGTACCTTGTCCACTAAATTAGTTGAGGATGTTGAGTGACATTTCAACACCCATATAGTTAGTTCTGATTATTTCTTATATATTCATTAATTTTTCTATGATGAAACTGAGGTAAGTACAACTAGGAAACATGGTGGATTGGTAAGCATATGTGATCTTAGTATGTGATTTTTATATTTCATGAACATTTATTATTATAATTCAATACACTAGTTATAAATTTGATCATTTTTTAAGGATTCATTGGTGGTGTCCTATTGGGTTTTATTACTTACACCCTATATGGGAATTTCAATTTGCATGTCAACTATATGTATAGGGATCTGAGCAAGGTAAATGGGACTATGAGAGATAGTTGATCTGAGGAGAATAGTGCTAGGAGTGGTACTGGGACATACCCTACAAGATACCATAGTTTTATTTATTTAACTACCAACACATTTACTCTTGTTTGGATTTCCACTTGGGATCCTGTTTATCTTCGTGTATTACATGTATTCCATTTGATATTAGCTTTCTTCAACATTATTTCTTTGATATATATTTTTTTATTATCATTTTTTCAAAAAAAAAATGATATTAAAGGTATAGTCTCCCTGCTGATGGAATCCATGACCTCATAGATATAATATAGCATCTTTCATATGATGAGGCATGCATGGGATTATCTGAATCTCTGGATCAGGCTTGGTGATTCATGTCGGAGTGTTACAACGAAGGATAATAATAATGATACTAGTTTGTAGTGATAGTTACCATATTTAAGAATAGGAAAATTAAATAATCAACCTTAATTGTGTTTTAAAATTTGTGTAATTCTTATATTAATAGAATATTTATATTAGGGTTTTTAAAATATGGATACTACTATTTTTGAAGAAGAAAGAAAATTATTGTATGTTTAAAATTTAAATAATCCTCAATAAAAACATTTATAGGAGATGGGTGTTTCCAAATGTTTTAAGAAATAGAATCCACATATATCTAGATAAATGAAATAATATTAAATTTAAAATCATAAAAGTTTGTTCTTCATTACCATGTTAAGAGATTAGAGAATAATATTTTAGAAGGATATAGGAAAATAATGGAATAAAGAAGAAAGCATAATTATGATTAAAGTGAATATGATATAAAATATCTCAAGGGAGGAACATTAACTTTATATATAATATAAACCTCAAACACAATGATTTTGGAGGTACTCTACAAAAGTAGAGTTAGATTCAAGGCTAGGAACTCCCTTTATTTAATAGGTTTGGTATGATTTGAGTTGGATGTAACCTAACACAAAGGAGGATAATAAATGTTTATATAGATAATGAAATTACATTATGATGAATGAGGAGGTCCACTACAAAGGGTATATTTTATACAATATATAGAATGGCATCAATTTAATACTGTTGTAAGAGTTCATAAATAGTTCCTAGAAATAAATATCATTAGGATGATATCATGGATAATGGGCTCGATGAAAACTATTGTGTACAATTTGATCCAATAGTGGAGAATAATAGTGATGGTTTAGGGGGGACATAAAAAGAAATGGTGACCCATGTATAGTGGAGCATCCGATTTTAATATAATTGCATATATGAGGCCTATGTATAATGAAACATATAAATTCCAATTCACTAACATGAGATATTTTTATTCATTTTATTAATATCTTTTATACTCGAATAAACATGTATCAGGTATTATAATTTAAAACATGTTATAGTTTTATTTACAAAACTACTGGAGTTATAATGGTGTTAAAATTTTGATGTAATATTTTCTATAATTATAACATTATATACATCATTGATCCCTAAATATTTTTGATCTCCAATAAAGCATTTGAGACAATGTGTGTAATATTAAGAGCAAAATTACACACTAAATACCATCATATATTGATATTTTGAAAATTTCATATAGGAAATGTAATGTAATTTTTATGGGAATATCATTTTCCATGGTTGGTTGGAAGAAAATCCAATTTAGATAAAATTTCTATGAAAAATTGATAAGAATGGGCAGTATATTTCAAACCAATAGATAATATAAAATGTTCAATTAATGCCTACAAAAAATATATATATATAGTGTAAAAAATATGTAAACAATCAGAAGATACTAGATGAAAAATAAACATATTAGAAAAATTCCAATTTCTAGGCTCTCACATGTAATAGGAAAAAGTTAATTTGGATTTTTAAAGGTAGATGAATGAGGAAATTTCAATTATCATTAATCAACTTCACCATAATGTTTTTAAAATTCTGAAAAAATTATCAAATTAACATTTATAGTTAAATGAAAAATATTATTCTTCATCATAACCAATGAAAACTTATTTTTAATAAAATCATTTGTTTTTATAATGTGAATAGATTTAGCATTTTGAAAGTTAAAATTGGAAAAATATTAAAAAAATTATGCAAATATTACTGTCGTTGACGATAAGGGGTATATTTCTTAGAAGTTAGGTGTGATATATTCTTGGGTGGAACAAGAGATTGAAATAAATATAATAGGAAAATATATAAAGAGGTATGGATCAAATGTGATATAGGATATATTAACATATTATAATAATTATATAACCCACTAATGATATATAATATCTTATTTGGTTTTTGTGTAGAGTTTTATTAGGAGTGAAAATAATATGTTAGGGGAAGTGTTGAAATACAACTTTTATATACCTTTATTTTATAATCCAATGAAATTATGTCCACCATTTCCATTTCACATGGGTAAAAATCTAACATTCCTAACACTCATTAATTTTAGAGTCAATTTTATAAAAAAAATAATAGGGATATATCAATGTTTTTGAAGTCACCATTTTAATAGTATAAGATTTTATTTGTGGGTGACCATATATGTTTAAATCATTGGAATGGAATTTATAATGATTGTGAGTTGATATTAATTATAGGAGTGGATTTTGAGATAATTTGAGTTGAGTTAGAGCTACTATAGAATTTATAGGTTCGGGTGAATTTGAAAACATATGAAGTTCATTAGGCCCATTTCAAAAATCATACGATTAAATGAGATAGAAAAATATAAAAGTAAAACTTCCTATGGTACATTGTAAACTTCATAAGGTGTTTTTAGACTTGATAAGGTTCATTCATTGACTTTGTAAGGTTTTTTAGGAATTCATAACTTTCATATTCATACAATCCATTCCAAGAAATTATAAGGTTCATATTCATAAGTTTCATATGAAGTTTTTTAAGGTTTAATATAACAACTATAAGGTGTATATAAATTGTGAAAAATTAGTGAATATTGAACTGATATAAAATCTTATTATGTAGCGATGAACTTCAAGATTAAAATAACATGATGTAGGTTAGGAAGTTCTCAATGATTCTAGAAATATTTTTGGGTATTTTAATGAATATTATAGTAGAGGATCACATCATGAAATTATAGTGGGAATAAAAAAAATGTTTGAAATAATTTATCATCATTAAAGATGATTTTTTTGGCTAGATTAAATACATATTAACATGAAAAAAAACCTAAGGTGATTCCATAATTTTAAGAAATATTATTCTCATAATTGTATTTATATAAATTTTAAAATGAATAAATTAAAATGATTTTATGGTTTAATAATTGAAAAGTATATATTGTGTAAAGAGAGGGAATTGCTTTATCAAAGGAAGTAAAATTATAAGGTATTGAAAAGTTCTATTCCTTATTAGATAATTTTTATCAAGTAAAGAAATTATATTGTTAATCATCAAGAGTATTTACATTGATTACAAATAAGATAAACAAGTGTTTTAATTATCTCATTCACATATAGAGTATATTAAATTCTTTAGAAATAAGGATTATATGAATATTTTAACATAAATTGTTTTTAGATGTGAAAAAACGTAGTTTCAGTAAGATGACCTTATATTTAGACACAGAGTCATCATAAAATACAATTATGATCTTATTCATTCCAAGATAATATTATGTTCTTGATTATTAGTGGGATTGGTATAAAAAATTCCCTATTGTAATGAGAAAGTGGATTATTCCTTCCTTGAGTAGTGGATGATACATGGTACACAATTGTGTGTAATTTATATGAACTGATAATCATAAAAAAAATGAAATATTAATATAATATATTTTTTTAGACCCTAAAGACATGAAGGATAAATTTTAAGTATTATATTTGAACCATATAAAAATTATATTTATGATGATCATTTATTCATTACTATTTCATACCAGAAGTGAGGGTGTAAAAAGAAAAGTGGACAATAACCTTTAAAAGTACTAGATGATTTTTTCTCATGAAATTGTAAGAATCTATTCAACTAAATAAACCTCTAAATCAGGGGAATTCCTATTGAACCTATGCAATTTAAGTTGTATCAGATGTAACTAGGTTCCCTCTGATATCATACTCAAATAAAATTTTTTAGTTTGAAGAAAATGAGTTCAATTAATAGTAGATTATTTAAAATCATTTATGCAAAGTTCCCTCATAGTAGAAAAATATAATTATGCCTTATACATTATACCAAGTTCCTAACCAAAGTGAAATTATGATATTGGGATTTATAACCCTTGCAAGAGACGCTCCCATGACTTTTGTGTCCTAGTGAAATTTGGAGGTAGATGAAAATAAAATAAAATCATTTTTATCAGAAATTTCTAAAAATGATTTCAAAAAACTAATGGAACTCAAATAATCCTCTAAAACATGTGACAAGATTAATAATAAGTATAACTTTAATGTTAAATTATGGAATCCAAACATAAAATATAAATAGAAAAATTTGAAGACATGAGAATAATAGAAGATACGGTAGTTGATGATTATTTCAAAGGGGGGACTGAGATAGTAACATCAGGGATTCGATTATACATTGGAAGATTTAATTGTTTTCAATAAGATAAGGATAAATTTTCATAATATATTTTATCAAAATCCACCTTTATTATAATGGAAATAATATATTTTCTATTTATGTGGAACATAAAACACTCCACACTTATGAAATAAGGAAGTCACATGTATTTAAGATGAAATATATATAGGAAATCGAATTTAAAGATATAAATAGATTAATTATAAATGAGGAGGAAATTGAATCTTCTAGTGAATAAGGTGTTAATGAGGAAAATGATAGAGAAAAGAATATATTATAGACCCATATATCTAAAAACATCAATAGGTGAACATGTATATACAATGGAAAAATTCTAATTAAATTCTGTAGGTGTGGAGAAATTGGAAACATAGTTATCAATGTAAGAAATGTGTTAGTTTAAAGTTGAATATTAAGGATAAGGTCCCTGAAATAGGAAATATAGAATAATTTATAAAGAGACTATAATTATAGTGAGAAAAAATTAAAAATAAAAAGGATAAAATATATAAGTATACATTGAAAATAATTAGATTAGTACTATTAGTCACAAGTAATTCTGGTGAAGATTATATATGAATGTTTTGGTAAATTCATGGAATATTTTGATGGAAAAAAATATCAAGAGGTGGTGAAGAGGGATAATAAGCTGACACTGAAGACATGATAAAAGTAACATGAAGTGTTTCTTGAGAGGACCTCCAATGGCCCGAAGGCCATCATTTTTACTGGTTTTTGTTAATCCACATTTCAAGGGGTAATGTGGAACCCTTACAAGTCCCATAGGAGTAAGTATTACATGACCTGTAGGCCTTAAAATAATTCATTGCTCATAGGTTTCAAATATTACATACAACCCAGGCTAACTACTTGGAACTACTCCTCCCCAGCAAATTCATCGTGAAATCAGCTCTCCACCTTCGCAGGGATGTTCGGCCAGGCTTTCCCATGCATGCACAGGCATGTCCCAATGGTAGGTGTCATACCCTCTCATTCTTGTAATACGTTTAGTCTATTATGGTGAATGCTCCTTGCTCATCCTACTTTTGGAACTTATTCATTGTAGGTTGTCTGGTTTGCATTAGCACTTAAGGTGGCCCGAAGTCCTCGAGGTAGCCCGAAGGCCTTACTAACCCGAAGGCCTAGGTGGCCCGAAGGCCTTAAAGGAATCGAGGACCAAATAAGTGACCTGAATGCCCAAACAAGGGAATATTCTCAGCTGCTACAGTGCTAAACAGTACCTGTTATAGTTCCCACTACAGTACGTGCCATAGTTACCTGAAAATATGCCTCTGCCTAGATTTGATCTGGGGTCTGTTAGATGCACTTAAGAAGTCCTCACTAACTGGGCTGAGGCTCACGTTCTTGAGAGGACGACATTATAAAATATTTAAATAAAATTCCTAAGGAAATTGTTTGTGATACTAAATAATTAAATATATAATTTACATGATAAAGAAAAAGACTAGGCTTTAAAAATCAATCTTATTATAATAATAAAAATTTAAAGGGATATAATGGTGGATGAATATAATAATAATATTGCTATTAAGGATGAATAACTAGAGATGAAATAGTTATAGAATCATATCATAGATATAAATCTATGAAAAATGAGAGATAAAAATGAAATGGATTTCAAGTAAAGATATATTATTCAGAAACTACAGAGAAATGTTATATAAAATCTCAAGTAATAAATTCACATATTAATAATAAAAATAATAAATATGTTTCAATTAAAAATACAGGTCCTAAAAGATAACTTGGGAAATACTATGTTGATAATAAATCTAAAAATTTTACTTCTAAATATAAGAAATATAATCCATACTTCTGGGGGAAGAGACCATAAAAACAAATAAAATGGATGAATGAAATGTGCTATGATGAAAGGAAGAAATTTAGAAAAATACTCAGTATTTTAAAGTAATAGATAGTTTTAAAGAAATTTATTATTGAAATATTTTTGTTGGGTAAAATGATTATTCTTTTTGGTATAACATGTCTCTCCCATGGAGTTAGATAAAGTAGGAATCAAGGGAAATATATCTATAGAATAGGAAGAGAAAATATGAGAAGAGGAAAGAATTAAATAGGCATTCATCTCATCTAACTTTATAAAACTAACTTGAATGATTTTATGAGTTTTATAAAAGGTGTGACCAACAAGGTCATTATGAAAAAAAATTCATGAAAATATTTTTATAATAATATGAACATGTTATTAAAAATATGAATATTTTCAAATAGAATAAAATATTAAATTCACTTTTTATTATAATAGATATTAAAGATGACATGAGGAGAAAGACAGGGAATATTGATAGTATCTTTTATCCAAATAAAATGAGATATATAATGATTTTAAAGAAAATAAATGAACACAATAGAAGTGTTATCAATTTTTGAAATGAATGATCCTTTAATATGAATGTAACTGATTTAGATAAAATTAAACCTCTAAGTTGGAAATTTGAATATGTTTTCTTTGTTCACAAGATGAAAAAAAAATTCATTAGGGGGATTCAGTTTTTTGATTAAGGAAATGATTTTATTTTTAATATAAAACAATTACACTTTAACGTAATTAATGGTAGAAAAAAACTCCAAGTTTAAAGGACTAGTGGGAATCTATTTCATGTTGGTAACCCAAGAAATTTTAATTACCTTCATGGAAATGATGAAAACAATCTTTATAAACAGATATATGGAAATGATTTTTAGATGATTTTTTTTGAAAATATAAATAGAAATTTGTGGGATATATCTTCCCCATTTAAGTAGAGATATAGATGTTGTGTGTAAATATTTTGAAATACGATAATTGTAAGATATTTTGTTTTGAATAGGTTGAAAATTTCTAAGGGAATTTTATATTTCATCCAGTGGATGGGTTAGTATGAAATTTGGGCTTTAAAACGTCCACCCAATAGTTATAACAGATAAATATGATGTTTTTAGATGGGGATCATGGCCCGAGAGGTGTCCTAGGTTCCCAAAATTTTTTTTCAGACCATCAAGCTTCAAAAGACTAGTTTTTTGGGAAGACATGGGGAGGTTCATGGTTAGAACATGGTTAGTGATAACCATTCACCCAAACTACGAATCCATGTATGGGTGTTATAATTCTTTAAAAACTATGCACTTGGGGATGCAGACCTATGTAAGAACTCTATAGTTTATTTCCATGATGAGTGAATAGGTTGTGTGTGGTTGGTCGATCTATCCACCTAGCCTATGTGGGGAGTGTAAGTGAGGTATCTCCAAGGGAACGATTTTTTTATCATGAATATGAACCATGGGATGGGGTATAAATTGGATATATTAGGCTATATAGTTGGTGCATGATTTGGAAACTTGTACATCCAAACCATGAACAACTTTAAATTGGGTGATTTTACATTTCCCCCTCGAGTATTTAAGTTTTTTTCTCCAACTTTCTCGTAAACATCTCATGAATAGAAGACAACTCAGCCACCCTTCTTCATCTCTTATATGATTTGAAACCCCTTAGTGATATTATTCTAGAATTGAATTTAGTTCATAATATTAGTTAGCCTATAGAAAGTCTATGACTTATCTTATCTCTTTTCTCAGCGTCTTTTTTTTCTTTTATCATGATCATTGTGTGATATAAAATGCCCAATTTTTAGTGCATTTATCTAATTCATCTGATTTATCTCATTTATACAATAATAAATTGCTGATAACAAAAAGTTGGTGTTTCCTTATTATAAGGTTGGAAGTCTATATGTCTTTACCTTAATGTTCTATTGTTAATAAAATTCAATATCGTGCTGCACATTGGACTTAATAGGAATTTATCTGAATTTTTGAAATAACATAAATTAAATTTCTAGACCATAGACATGATGTTATTTAGTACTCTTAACATGGTTGTTGGTTTATGACCTTTTTTTGAAAACCTATTATCACGAGTGATACTGAATGTTATATATGGTCATTTTTACCTATATAAATAAACACCCTCATAATGTGTGTTGGTTTCTTAGTAATGATCGAATGAATAAATAAATTTAATTTAGTGATAAAAAGGGGGTGGGTATATTACATTCCCTTTTATTATTCTCACCTTAGGATTGTGACTTTTTCATATTAGATATATTGGAATGGTGAAATTGAATGCATTTTTGCGTGCCTTGGGAATGTATAAAGAAATGATTAAAGGTATTCTTGAAATATAATTTTCAATGGAAATTTCTCATGGACCATGTTTAATTATTAAATGCATCATTATTTCTTACTATTATACCTTGAGTGATTCTTGGGTTCCTAAATGTAATTCCATGGAATGGATCATTGGACATAATGAATGAATAAACTATAATTAGTTATTTTAGGACCTAAAATTCCAAATCATTAAATAGTAATTGGTGTACAAGAAATTACTTATCTTTGTTGGTAATGGTTGGAGATGTATTTCCTCGCCATTTAATATAAAATGTTGTACATAACATTCCCTTATATTTGTTAAAAATCGCAAGACATGAAATTCCTTATTATTATTTGTAAATATTTGGACATAAAGTTATTCTCTATTTATTATAAATTGTGGTACAAGATGTTCCTTATTATTTACTAGATGTTTTGGACATATAGTTCGTTATCATATATTTGTAATTAATGGTCATGATGCTCGAAAACCCTCTATTTTAGATGCATGGATTGACACCGCTTTATTTTTGTGTAGAACATGTGATCATAATAATATTTGGAGGCATTGATTTTTCCTTGGACCCCACATGTCTTGTAACGACCCGAACTTTTGAATAATTTTTGTTTCCTAATTTTTTGTGTTATTTTATTTTATACTCAACAAAAATATATTCTTAAATTAATGAAGTGATTATAATTAAATGAGACCATTAGGTTCCGACTGTTATATGACCGTTGGTCAATATGACCGTTGGTCAATATGACCGCTGGTCAATATGACCGTTGGAAGCTAAAATCTTAACATTACAATTATTGTTTATAAATACAAGTGATCTTGATTAATTAATACAAAAAAAAGAGTTCGTGGCCTCATCTAGTAGTCTCAGGCAGATTGAAGCCCATCTGACAGAATTTGGGAAGGAGGTAGCCCCACTGGGCTTTGCTTTGGACCAAACCCAAGGTGAACTTCATTGTCTGAAGTTGGAACAGAATTACCTTCGGGAGAAGTTCAGGATGATCGAAATAACCACTCGGTAAATGTTGGCTGAGCCACCCCAAGATTCTATCACCTTAGCACACCTTACACTTAGGTCCTATGTTGGTGTTATAAGGTTCTATGTAACTAGACCGTAACTACCTTGTGTAATCCTTTGAGATAAATAAAATGGTGATTTATTTTTATGGTGAAGTTTGTCAATTTCAAATGTCTGGATAAAAAAAGGATGTATCTTATTGATGAATATTGGGAAAAAGGGATATTTTAAAATATTTATGTAAACCTTAAATAATTAATAATGTGTAATGATTTTCAAAAAATGGTCTTCTACAGTTGTGTTTAGTAAGAAATTTAGAGTCTAATAAGATCAATATAATTTTTTTGAATATTAAATTATGAATAGTAATTTTACACTTATGATTAGTAATGTGAAAAAATGGATTATTAACCTCACTTAATAAATTATTATTATAATTTAGGCACCTTTATTAGGTAATGTGATTCAACAAAATAAGTTAATAATTGTTTCAAAAATTATTAGTTATGTATTAGTTTTCTTTTAGGTGAATAGGGTTTTTATTTAAAAATTAAATTAAAAAAATATAGAAAATTATTTTCATAAATTGGAGTCCATTTTTGAATTCAGAGCATCGATATTAGGTTAAGGTGAATTTTTGGGATTTTTCTGAAATAGTTGAATTTTCGGTGAATAGTGAAATTACAGTTTTGAGTTTTGGGTGTTTAATGACATCATTAAGGATGTAAAAATAATGTAATATTTCTTGTTGAATTATAAATATTATGATAAGCTATGAGGTGTCCCAAGTGGCCAATACCATAGGCCAATACCATGGGCAAGCCCATGGTTTTTCCAATACCACCGATGAGGTGTCCCTTGGCAATTAATTATTTGTTCCCTCACTTCCCCTACAAATATCAAGACATTCCCTCATCCATTTTATCCAAAAATCCTCCTGAACGATGTTTTGGTATCCTTACCTCCCAATGAGTCCTACCAAGGTTCCCTCAAGCCTCCAAAGGTCCCGACCTTCATGCTTTCAAAGTTAATTTTCAAGGTAAGGGATCCTTTCACCCTCCTCATTTAAGTCATGACTTCCTTTATGTTATGTCTTATAGTTCCATTTTATTATGTGGGAGATTGTTCTTATATATATTTACTACTGTACATTTCATGTTCAAATGATGAGAGACCCTTTCCTCTCTCATCAATTGATTTTCTGAATGTTTAAGTGATGTCGTTAGGCTGCCGAATTTTCATAAAAGAAACCACACTTTCTCTTTCTTTTCAAGTTTCCTTTTCATGTGGTGTTCCATTAAAATATCCACACCATGATCTTATTTATTTTTATTCTATACCTATACTGAAAAATGATCCATTTATGGATGGGAGAAACTTTTCACTGCTCTTTGATTATTTTCTAAAACCATGTTATATAGACGTTATGCTGCAGAAATTTCGTCTGAAAATTTCTCTCTCTTTATTTGAAGAAATTATATTATTTTATTTATGTGAATACCCAGACCTATTTAGTTTCTATGGGTTTTCATAAATATATAAATATGATATATTTGATTCTGTAATTGACATATATATAACCCTCACTCCCTTTTCATTGGTTATAAATGACATAATGATCTTATTTTTAAGAACTTTTAAAAATGTCACAATCTTGAAATGGAACCCATTTCTTTTATTCTCCATGGGTTATTTATGAAATGTTTTATTATGATCTATGTGGCTCAAATGAAAGTAAATACATATTAAGGGTGTGCCCTGATAATGCTCCAATGTATTGGGTAAATAATTAATCTCTAGAGATGAAAAGTTTCATGATACCTTGGTGAATAACCTTGGTAATATTTATGACACCTTGGGGATAGACCTTGGTGATATGTTCATGAATGTCTAAATGAAGTGTTTTAGCCACATATTCAATTTATTTTCAAGTAATTTTCATACTTATATGCCTTTTATTTCATTTCTCTTGTCTTTATGTTTTTATCAAGTTCGTATTGATATCACAAGTAAACTGATTTCCTTTTTTACCCTTATTGGGCCTTCTACTCACCGTTTTTTCAAATGTATGTCTCCAGGTTATGAGATGTAGTAATTATACATAGTATGAACTTATGATGACACCTTACAGGTGGATTAGAAGAATGTTTTATTTTTTCTTCATTTATTATGTTCCTGATTTCTAAGACACTAGACTTTAAAGATCCTCTGTATGTAAAATGTAATGAAATGTAATATAATAAAAAGGAGGGATTCCATAGTTGGTATCAAAGGGAGGTTTAGTTATTTGTTTAAATTAGCCTATGAAAACTTTAAGAAGAACCCTTTAAAAAAGTTTAAATATAAGAAAAATTCCTGGAATTTTGGTGAGCATTGAGTTTTTGGTTTATCAAACAAATACATCCCTGTCAGGATACGAGCAGGTAGAGGTGGCTCTGACACAAATGTACATAGGGGTAAAACCCAAAAACACCACTTTTCACTAGAATGGAACATGAACTGGTGCATGATAATGGACTTTTCTACACTCTTGGTTACGACACTCTTGGGGGATATTTTTGATTAATCATAAGTTTTTTTATGAATCATTATGGAGAAATTATAGAGAAATGTAATTTTTTATGCATGAAGTTTTAAGACATAAAATCCTTTATAGTTAAATGATTTTTAAATGAAATAAGTTTGTCACTAAGGTTTTAATCTTTTAGAAAATGGTGGGCAATAGGATGAACTGTGAAAATGGTGACTACAATTGACCATGCACTAATGACCCTTCGATGGAAGCTGGAATGGAAACATTCATGTGAATGATGAAACAACTAAATCAAGTTATAGGAAATAACTTGAATCAAGATGAGGGAACGATCTAACCATGAAGGGAAAGAAATTCTGTTGAATTATTTATGAGTCAATGACCACCAATATTTAGTGGATCGACTGACCCATTGATTTCTAAGCAGTGGATCAGCTCCATCGAGAAGATCTTTTATGTGATTTGTTGTTCAGAGAAAGAGAAGGACACCCTGGCTGTCTATCACTTAGAAGGAGAAACTGACTAGTGGTGGGAATAGATTAGAAACATGTGTAAAAGAGTGGAAGTTAAAGCTATAGAGTGGGAATACTTCAGAGGTATATTTTTTAGTAAGTATTTCCCTCGTTCCATGAGAAAAATAATGGAGAAGAAGTTTCTCAAGCTAAAGTAGAAAGAGAATGAATCTGTGGGAAGCTATGAGATGAGCTTTACAAGGATTTCACGTTACACCTCAAGATTTGTCATGGATCCTAGTGGTAAGGTTTATAGATTATTTGGTAGACTAAGACCTCATCTACGAAAGAATCTAGCCAACCGAGACTATGATAGCGATGAGGAGATTGTACGGAGTGCGATGAAAGTTGAGATGGAGTTTGGTGAGACGTAGTGGTCTCATAAATCAAATGACAAGAAGAGATTGATGGAGCCTAGCTTAGGGAGGAATTTTGATCAGGGAAGAGATGGCAAAAAAGTGAAACATCCCATGTGTATTAAATGTGGGAAGAGGCATTCGGGGAACTGCCTGATCGGGAGTGGGAAATGCTACAAGTGTGGAAGAGATTGTAATATTGTGAGGAATTGTCGTAGTAGGGTAAAACCTCAAATTACTAACACAAACGACAAGGGGAAGATGGTGCAGGCCCTACCTGATGTCCAGTGCTTTATGTGTGAACACGTGGGCACTTTCCCAACCACTGTCTAAATCCAAGGGTAGTGGAGGGGAACCACCATCAACCTCAGCAAAGGCCAAGGGATCAAGGCCGTTCTTTTTTCTATCAAGACAGCTGAAGTTAAAGCTCCAAATGATGTGGTAGTAGGTACTCTTGTTGTCCTCTAAAAGCTATAAAATACTTTTTTTGATTCAAGTTCTACGCATTCCTTTATTTTATCCATGTTTCCAAATAATTTATATTTAACCCCTGATTTACTAAAAGTAGAGTTATCAGTCAAGACTCATGGTGGAACTATCCAAGAATCATCAATGTTTAGAAACTCTAGTATTTACTTTAGTGAGAAAAATATTATCGCAAATCTAGTATTCATTCCCATGATGGAATTCGACATTATACTAGGGATGGACTGGCTCTCAAAGTATAATGCTAATATAAATTGCAGAGGCGTGGAAATATCAGTAGTCTTGAATAGAAAACCTACAGTTATATTCCAAGGAGAGATATCTCAATAGAATCTTGGTCTAGAAGAACCTCTTATATCTTTCTTTATGGAGTTCATTGGTGAATAATAAGAAGGAGATGAGATTTTAAGGATAGAAAGTGTCCCCATAGTCCAAGAATATGTTGATGTATTTCTTGAGGAGTTTCCTGGACCTCCCCCAGATAGAGAGGTAGGGTTCTCTATTGAACTCGTACCTGGATCTCATCTGATATCAAAGACCCCCTATAGGATGGAAAATGTGGAGATAGAGGAATTAAAGAAACAAATCCAAGATCTTTTGGAGAAGGGGTTTATCCGACCGATTGTGTCTCCTTGGGGAGCACAAGTTCTTTTTGTGAAGAAGAAAGATGGATCGATGCAGCTATGAATGATTATAGAGAACTGAATGGGATCACAGTGAAAAAAATACCCTCTTCCAAGAATTGATGAATTATTTGACCAACTTCATGAGGATAAATTCTTCTATAAGATTGATATATGTTATGGTTATCATCAATTGAGGGTGGAGAAAGTAGATATTCTGAAAACTGCCTTCCGGTCAAGATATGGGTATTATGAGTTTATTGTAATGCCCTTCGGACTGACTAATGCACCTTCTATTTTTATGGATTTTATGAATAGATTATTTAAGGACTACATTGATAACATTGTGGTAGTTTTTATTAATGATATTCTGATATATTCTAAATGTCTTGAGGAGCATGAAAATAAACTAAGGGTTATTTTTCAAACTCTACGGAGGGAGAAGCTTTTTGGAAAGTTTAGTAAATGTGAATTATTGATAGAACAAGTTTCTTTATTGGGGCACATTGTAACCAATGAAGGAATCAGAATTTACCTTGCAAAGACAAAAGTTTTAGGGGAGTGGACTCAACCTACAACAATAACTAAGATTCGATGTTTCCTTGGATTAGCAGGATATTATAGGAGGTTTGTGAAAACATTTTCATGACTTTATATTCTATTAACCAACTTAACTTGAAAAGGGGTCAGTTTTATCTAGACAATGGAGTGTGAGGAAAGTTTCTAAGAGCTAAAAAAGATATTGGTTACTGAACCCATGTTAACTCTTCCCTCAAGTAGAGAATGATTTGTTATTCTTAGCGATGCATCTCTGAAAGGGATTGGGGGTGTCCTCATGTAAAATGAAAAGTTCATTTCTTATGCATCTCGACAGTTGAAGAATCATGAGAAGAATTATCCCATGCATGATATGGAGCTGGCTGCGGTCATTTTTGTTTTGAAGATATGGAGGCACTATCTTTATGGGGAGAAATGTGATATATACACAGACCATCAAAGTTTGAAGTATATTTTCACAATAAAGGAATTGAACATGAGACAAAGGATATGGTTGGAACTTCTTTAATACTATGATTTTTCAATTCATTATCATCCTGGAAGAGTAAAAAAAGTTTCTGATGCATTAAGTAGGAAAGACCCAGATATTCTTTCCATGATGCAGATTCAAAGAGATCCTTTGATTAATGACCTAGTAAAGCTGGACATGAAAATTATAAGGGAAGGGACATCGTCAACCCTAACCCAAATGATTTCTCAACCATGATTACTAGAGAAAATAAAGGTAGCTTAGAAAGAAGATCCATTGTTACAAAATAAGTTTGAGGCTATAAAGGATGTGATGTTTCCTGAGTTTAATATTGATCAAGAAGGTGTACTGAAATTTCATACAAGACTATGTGTTCCATCTATTCCAAAAATAAATAAGGAGTTGATGGATGAAGCTCATAACTCTATTTTCTCTATACATCACAGAAGAAAAAAAATGTATAGGGACCTTCGTGATAATTATTGGTGGGATAATATGAAAAAGAATATTGATGACTACACTTGAAGGTTCCTAGTATGTCAGTAAGTGAAGGTAGAATGAAAAATTCCTAAAGGGGTATTGCAAACACTACCTGTACCAGCATCAAAGTGGGATAATATCACTATGGAATTCGTCACTGGTCTCCCGAGAACTTCCAATGGAAACAATGTGATATGGGTTATTGTGGACCATCTCACTAAGACTACCCATTTTATCTCTATCTGGGAACATTTATCTATTGATCAACATGCTAGGATTTACGTGAAGGAAGTGGTAAGGCTGTATGGAATTCCACTGTCTATCATATATTATCGTGATCCAAGGTTCACATCAAAATTCCGGAGAAGTCTTCAACATGCTATAGGAACTGAATTGAATTTCAGTACGGCCTATCACCCCCAAACTAATGGACAATATGAAAGGAATATTCAAACACTCGAGTACATGATGATAACATGCTCAATGTAATTTAAAGGTGGATGGGATCAATATATCCCTTTTGTTGAGTTCTCTTACAACAACAGCTTCCACTCGAGCATTAAAATGGCACCCTATGAAGCTCTATAGGGTAAGAGATGTAGAAATCATACTTTTTGGGATGAAGCTGGAGAGAGAAAGATTCTTGGGCCTGATCTTGTGCAAGAGATGACAGAAAAAGTCCATTCCATCCAACAACACATTAAGGTTGTTCAGAGTCGGAAAAAGAGCTATGCCGACAACCATCGAAGGGACTTGGAGTTTGATATTGGTGAAAAGGACTTTCTTAAAATTTCTCCTTGGAAGAGAGTCATGATGTTTGGGAAGAAAGGGAAGATCATCCCTAGGTACATTTGCCCCTATGAACTCCTTGATCGTGTGGGAGAAGTGGCCTATCGACTTGAACTTCCTCCAAATCTAGCATAAGTTCATGATGTCTTCCACGTATTGATCTTGAGGAAGTATATAACTGACCCTTAAAATGTACTAAACCTATAGGTGGTACAACTGAAACATTACCTCTCTTATGAGGAGAAGCCAGTGGAGATCTTGGATCGTAGAGACAAAGTTCTACGTAAGAAGACTACCCACCTTGTTAATGTGTTGTGGAGGAACCACAAATATGAAGAAGCCTTATGGGAACTGGAGGAGTCTATGAGGCAGAAGTACCCACACCTTTTCTCTTCTAAGGGTACGAGTTAACAATTTTGGGGATGAAATTTCTTAATGGGGGAAGAATGTAACGACCCCAACTTTTGAATAATTTTTGTTTCCTAATTTTGTGTGTTATTTTATTTTATACTCAACAAAAATATATTCTTTAATTAATGAAGTGAGTATAATTAAATGAGACCAATGGGTTCTGAATGTTATATGACCGTTGGTCAATATGAGCGTTGGTCAATATGACTGTTGGTCAATATGACCGTTGGTCAATATGACCGTTGGTCAATATGACCGTTGGTCAATATGACCGTTGGTCAATATGACCGTTGGTCAATATGAACATTGGTCAATATGACCTTTGGAAGATAAACTCTTAACGTTACAATTATGGTTTATAAATACAAGTGTTATTGGTTAATTAATACAGAAAGAAGATTTGATGACCTCATCCAGTAGTCATGGGCCGATCGAATCCCATCTTATGGAACTTGTGAAGGAGGTAGCACCACTAGGCTTTGCTCTGGACTAAACCCAAGCCGAACTTCATCGTGTGAAGTTGGAACAGAATTTCCTTCGGGAGAAGCTCAAGCTAATAGAAATCACCACTCGGGCAATGTTGGCTGAGCTGCCCCATGATTCTATCACCTTTGAACACATTACAATTAGGTCATATGCAGGTGTTATAAGGGGCTATGTAATGATTCCATAACTACCTTGTGTAATCCATTGAGATAAATAAAATGGTAATTTCTTCTTATGGTGAGGTTTGTGAATTTCAAATGTCCGAATAAATATAGGATGTATATTATTGATGAATTTTTGGAAAAAGGGATATTTTAAAATATTTATGTAAACCTTAAATAATTAATAATGAGTAATGCTTTTCAAAAAATGGTCTTTTATAGTTGTGTTCAGTATAAAATTTAGAGTCTAATAAGATCAACTTAATTTTTGTTGAATATTAAATTATGAATAGTAATTTTACGCTTATGATTATTAATGTGACCAAATGGATTAGTAACCTCACTTAATAAATTATTATTATAATTTAGAAACCTTTATTAGGTAACTTGATTCAATAAAATAAGTAAATAACAGTTTAAAAAAATTTTAGTTATTTATTAGTTTTCTTTTGGGTGAATAGTGTTTTTATTTAAAAATAAAATTAAAAATAATTAGAAAATTGTTTTCATAAAATGGATTTCATTTTTAAATTCAGAGCATCGATATTAGGTTAAAGTAAATTTTTGGGATTTTACTAAAACAGTTGAATTTTCGGTGAATAGTGAAATTATAGTTTTGAGTTTCTGGTGTTTAATGACATCATTAAGGATGTAATGATTATGTAATATTTCTGGTAGAATTATAAATATTAGGATAATATATGAGGGGTCCCAAGTGGCCAAAAATATTGGCAAATACCATGGGAAAGCCCATGGTTTTGCCAATACCACTGATGAGGTGTCCCTTGACAATTAATGATTTGTTCCCTCACTTTTTCTATAAATACCAAGCCATTACCTCATCCATTTGATTCCAAAATCCTCCTCAACGAGGTTCTGGTATCCTTAACTCCCAATGAGTCCTCAAAAGGTGCTCCCAAGCCTCCCAAGATCCCGACCTTCACGATTTCGACGTTACTTTTAAAGATTAGGGATCCTTTCACCCTCCACTTTTTAGTCATAACTTTCTTTATGTTATGTCATATAGTTCCATTTTATTATGTGTGGACTTGTTCTTATATATATTTAATACTTTCCATTTCATGTTCAAATTTTGAGATATTTTTTCCTCTCTCATCAGTTGATTTCCTGAATTTTTAAGTGACGTCGTTAGGCTGCCGAATTTTCATAAAATAAATCGCACTTTCTCTTTCTTTTCAAGTTTCCTTTTCATGTGGTGCGTAATTAAAATATAAAAACCATGATATTATTTCTTGTTATTATGTCCCTATACTTCAAAATTATCCATTTATGGATGGGATACCCTCGTCCCCGCTCTTTTATTATTTTCTAATACCAAGTTATATTGTCGTTATGCTGCAGAAATTTCATCTCAAAATTTCTCTCTCTTTCTTTCAAGAAATTCTATTATTTTATTTATGTGAATACCCAGAACTATTTCTTTTCTATGGGTGTTTGTAAATATATAAAGATGATATATTTGATTCTGTAATTGACATACATATAACCCTCACTCGCTTTCCATGGATTATAAATGTCATAATGATCTTATTTTTAAGAACATTTAAAAATGTCAAGATCTTGAAATGAAACCCATTTATTTTATTCTCCATGGGTTATTTATGAAATGTTTGATTATGATCTATGTGGATCACATTAAATTAAAGACATATTAAAGTTGTTCCCCGATAGCTCTCCAATTCATTGGGTATGGAATTATTCCCCAGAGATGACAAGTTTCACGATACCATGGTGAATAACCTTGGTAATTTATATGACACCTTGGGGATGATCCTTAGTGATATGTTCATGAATATCTAAATGAAGTGTTTTAGCCATATATTAATGTTATTTTTCAATTACTTTTAATTATGATATGCCTATTCTTTCATTGCTCCTGTATTTATGTTTTTATCATGTTCGTATTGATAACACAAGTAAACTGATTTCCTGGTTTACCCTTACTAGGCCTTATGCTCACCCTTTCCTTTGAATGTATGTATCCAGGTTATGATATGTAGTAATTTTACATAATATAAACTTATTATGAATCCTTATAAGTGTATTAGAATAATTTTATATATTGTCTTCATGTATTATGTTCCTAATTTCCAAGACACTAGAATTTAATGATCCTCTGTATGTAAAATGTACTGAAATGTTATGTAATAAAAAGGCAAGATGCCATATGACTAGTGTTAAACATGGATTCATTGGAATTTATCCGTGGGTTCAAGTTCTACTCTACTATCCTCTTGTTCAGGTTCATTTTGGAATAGGTCAAAATAGGTAGCGTTAGCCAGGTATCCCATTAGGAACATGAGCTTGACATGGGTTATATTTTCTTTAAAACATTACTTTTATTATAAAAAGGCATAAAATTATTTTTTTATTAATGTATTGGATTTCATTAGACACCATTTGTGCTATACAACTGAGTTTTACTCACAGCCTATTTGGGCCACTGTTGGGTACTTGGAATGATCTCAAGCTTATATGTATGGATCCAGAAAAGTTCCTTGGTATAGATAATTGATCATTTATATTATGATAGGGTATGAGAGTAGTGGAACATGCTTGTTCTTGTGATTCTAGAAGAGTTTAAATGATGGTAATTTTTTATTTTTTATATAATGTTTTTTATTATATATATTCTCTCCATTTTTTACATAATCTTGTCATCATCTTTTTTATATGATACTGGTTGTGGATTTTATCCATTTATCATCATTGGGATGATTTAGTTCAATTGAATTTCATTTATTATTCTTCCTCTATGTTTAGTAATGATAAAGAGGGTATAGTCTCCCCACTATACCACCTTTATACCCTCAATTAATGTTGAAAATTTCTAGAATATGGGGAGGCATTTTTGAGGCCATTTCCCCAATAGGTTTGGGGCATCATTTTAGTGGCTCATAGGCCGGGGCTTGATAATGTGGTATCAATACTTCTTTTTTCCATTTTATTATTGTTTTTGGATGGTATATAAG
Organism: Viscum album; assembly: GCA_963277665.1. Taxonomy (NCBI): domain Eukaryota; kingdom Viridiplantae; phylum Streptophyta; class Magnoliopsida; order Santalales; family Viscaceae; genus Viscum; species Viscum album. The sequence goes on from OY728135.1 coordinate 417,506,275, forward strand.
AGACTAATAATGTTATATCCCTTGTTAAATGAATATTTTCTATGAATGTATAACACCCTAAGATTTTATGATATGTATCATCTTAAATAAACTCAATTCATTAGACAACTTACATTTCACATAACACCGAGCTTAAATGAACAGTGATAAACTATTAAATATTAACATGAATGTTTGAATATTAATGTGACCATGAGGAATAATAATCCAACCAATAATATAATAACATCACCTATGAAATTTTAAATTAAATTTAGGTATCTTATGAATGAAAATATTATATATTTATATCATAGATTAAGTCAATAAATGTATTAAAAATTATAAATTAAGTGATTGTATTTTTTGACATGTAAATGTTTATTTAAAATTTTTATAATTAATATAATAATTTTTAAAAAATTAATTTTCAAAAAATAGATTCATAAATTAATATTATTATCTTATTATTATAATATGATATTATGTTGCCTTAATTAATTTTTTAAATTTTCATAAAATTAGTTAAACTTTTAAAATTGGTTTTTTTTTAATAAATAATGGATTTAATTTGAAATTAAATTTATCATATTTAGAAAATTTTCTTCAAAAAATTAATTTAATTTTTCAATTCTACATGTAAAAATATGGTTATGGTGATTTTTTTGGATTTTTCTAAAATAGTTAATTTCTTTATGAATATTAAAATACTATAATTTAGGGTATGAGATAAATACATAAATTATTGAGTCATGGATGATGTATGGATGATGTAAGAACCATTATTTAGTATTAAATTTTACTAATTATTGTACATAGTCACAAGAATCCACATTATTGATAGTTTTAATCCAAAATAATTATGAAATGAATTAAATAAAAAAACCCTCTCCTCCACTATAAAGACCACCCTAACCATATTTTATCCTCAAACCTCCAAATCCTTGAATCTTCCCTAATTTCTTCCCAAAAACTCTCAAAAAACTATCCCCCACATTATATTCTTTTTGGTCTCACCAAAAATAAAATTTCCAAGTTCCATAAGGAGGTTCTCAAGGAGAGGAATTCAAGAGGTATAACCCCCTTTCATTCATTTAAATTTAATTTAATTTAATTTAATGTATTTTCCTTTCCTTACCTTCCCTATCTAAAAATTCATGATAAATATAGTATCTTATATATACTAGGATTTTATTATGTTTATATAATATTAATCATCAATGTGAAAAATCTCCTGGAAAGTAATCCTAAAACACTTAATGAAGAAAATTCTTAATTATTTGATGTCATGTATATGCTACATGAACCATTATACCATAATGAAAGTTTATGTTTGTCAGTAGAAACTCATATGATTCTTCTTAGAATCCAACATGAAGGTTTTTTCGCCAACTATTTTGTCTAATGAGACCTATCGATGCATCGAGGGTCTATCTATAATTGGGATCCACCTGTCACTACCAGTAAAAATCATTCATCATACATAGATTTAATTCATTAATAATATGACTTATCAAAATATACATATTGAGTAGAAAATATGGATTTATAAATATCTATCCAGTAAAAAACGATTAAAGTAAACACAATTTGTAAAATGGAATATAGATAAGAGAATTATCATATCCATGATATAATAAATATTAATATTTATTGAAATGTTCATTGAACTACAATCATAAATAAAAGGGAAGTATACATACCCCACACACAAGGAAAAAGTGAAGAATAAGGAATAAACAAAGAGAATATGAAAAATGTTTATATAAAAAAATGAATTTAAATCATACATAGAAATTAATAAGGCATAATAGGAATATATTATGAAAAATGAAGTCCAAATGAAGTGAAAACATGTAATAATAGGGTTTAAGAATCATTATAAATGATACATTTTAGCGGGGTCTTAGGAAAATATTAATGAGAATTTAAAGAGGAAAAGGCATAATCATTTATTTAAAACAAAAAATGATCTAAGATATATTTTAATGATAAAATTATTTATTTTAGAATAATAAATAGGGATTAAAAAAAATTATGTATGGTTCTTGAAAATAGGTAAAAAAAATTGGGGAGTTCCCTTTAATCATGCTTACTTAACAGGAGGAATGGAGAAGGAAACCTTATAAAAACATGTATTTCCCCAAAAAATTAAGATAAAATGATCTAGATGCATGAATTAAGATCATATAAAAATAATTAGTAATAATTATATAAAAATAAAGAATAATTACACTAGGTTATAGAGAGGGAAAGTGTAACCCAATGAAAAATGGGGGTTTAAAGAGAATCTATTACCTTATGTCTGAATGTATTCTACACGTGAAATTAATGTCATGGATAAAAAATTATATTAACGAATAATTTAATTTAAAAAATATTCAACATGTATTTGATTAATTATAATTTTATCATCTTCATTTATTTCATTTTTGATGTGTTATATGATACAATTTTACTTTTCGTGATTGTTCATTTCCTTGGTTTATATGATGGGTTCACTTGTAGACATGTATGGAGGATCATATAAAATGAGAATTGTTATCCAAAATTAAAATTTTATGTTATTAATGAACTTATATAATCATTAATGGTCTTATATATCATTTTAGATCTAGATATGGGGATGAATCTTTAGATAAAACATTAATGATAACTTTTTAGATTATTTGGCGTTTTTTGATCATCACACACTAGTTTTTCTATTGGTTAATATTATGTATATATAATGGATCTATAACACTAAATAATTTGTAATATGTATTTTAAAATCTATTTTAACTATAATAATGGTTTTTTGATCAGATTTTATCATGGTATTGAAAAGACATCATCCAATATGGTAGTAAATCATCACATCACGGATGATGTTTTCATTTTTAGAAGAAAAGGGAGAGGAGAAGGGGTTTGATGATGAATGTTCCATTAAAATAATAAAATTCTACTATATATAATATACTTGAGTTATCAAACATATTTTTATAGATAAGGCAACTAAAGGATAAGAAAATAAAATAAATTAAAAGAAAATTAAAAGAACCAAATGGGGTTTTACGTCCTCAGGCTTTGGAGGTATGAGGAGAAGGGGTGGTGTTTACAGTGGAGCAGTGGGGTGTTTTTTGATAATTTTATTCATTTGTTTAATATTTTGGCTCAAGACTATCAATAGTGTGAATTTTTGTAAGTATGTAAAGTAACTAGATCATGTGATTTCTAAATAATTGTTCTTACATCATCTATATATCATCCATGAGAAAATAATTCATGTATTTATCTTATGACATAAATTACTGTATTTCACAATTCACTAAAAATTAAACTACTCTAGAAAATTACAAAAAATTCACCCTAATAATATTTTGAGGTATAAAATTAAAACATGGACTCAACTTTCTAAAAATAATTTTCTAAATATAATATATATTTTTTATTAAAATGATCATTTATTAAAAAAATATCTGATTTTAAAATTATAACTGATTTTATGACACTTTAAAAATTTAATTAAAGTCACGTAAAATTATCTTATAATCATATGAAAACAACATATTAATTTATAAATATATTTTATGAAAACAAAATTTCTTTTAATTTTTATTTTAATTATAAAATATGTATATAAAAAATTTTATTTCAAAAAAATACAAACTCTTAATTTATCATTTTTAATACATTTATTTACTTATTCCATGATATAAATATATCATATATTCATTTATAAGATACCTAAATATTATTTATACATATATATATGAGGTTACTATTCTATTGGAGGGATTACTATTCTTAATGGTTATATTACTATCCCAATGATCATGTTAATATTTAAAAGTATATCATTGTTCATTTAAGATTGGTGTTGTGTGAAATCTAAGCTGTCGAATTAATTTAATTTATTGAAGAAGATACATAGTGTTGGGGTGTTATATTCTTCCCTCCTTTAGAAATTTCTTTATCGAAAATATTCATAAATATTTACTTCTAAATAGATGTGTGTGGTTATTCTTTATATCATCCTCTTGTTCCCCACATTTCTCCTTCCCTTTTATGGTTTCTCTAAAGAAACTTTACCGGTTGATCCATCCCATTTCTCAATACATACTTTATCATTTCAATAATTTCTATAATCTCTTGGTAGTAATACAGGTCAGGCTCATATACTATTTTTTCATAGGTGAGTACATGCATCATTTATAGAATATACTTCTTTAATAATGATATATGGAACACATCATGATCTTTTAGAAGTCTTGGAGGAATTTTTAATCTATAAAATACAACTCCGATTATTTTTAGAAATTCAAATGGCTTGATGTACCTGGGGATCAGTTTCCATTTCTTACAGAACAGTACAAAACCCTTCCATGGAGATACTTTTAGAGAGGCATTTTCCCCCACTAGAAATTCCAAACCCTTCATCTAGATGTCATCAAAACTCTTTTTCATACTTTGAGCTACATTGATATGGGGTTTTAAATTCATTACCTTTTTCTATTTTTCCATCTAAAATTTTTTTCCCTACAAAAATCCTTTCACAAAATTCATCCCATCAAGTTGGTGTACAATATCTCTTTCCATATAATGCTTTATACTATTAAATTTGAATGCTTGAATGTAAAATATTGTTGTAGAAAAACTCTACCATAGGTAAATACTGATCCCGCATACCTTGAAAGTCACGTGATCATGACTTGAAATGGTCTTGTAATGTTTGTATTGTCCTTTTAGAATGTTTTTCAGTTTACGGGTGATAAATAGCACACAAATGAAGCTTAGTATCCAAATATTTTTAGATATTTTGACATATTTTATATGTAAATCATGGATCAAGGTTAGAAACAATTGAAATAGGTTCTCTATGAAGTCTTACAACATCATGAAGACATATTATTGGAAGGTGATACAATGGAAAATCCTCCATTATTGTGAGGAAATGTGCTGATATGGTATGTCTATCAACAATTACCCATAATGCATCATTTATTGTTGGATTATTTGGAAAACCAATGGAAAAATCCACAGAAATAACATTACACTTCACATAAGAATAGTTATATGTTTCATGACTCTTCTAGGATGATTTCTCTCAACATTCACTTGTTTACAGACTAGACATCTCGACACATAGTCATCAATTTACCACTTCATGTTATTTTTCCAAAAATGTTTCTTTAGAAGTATATATATCTTGGTATTACCAGTGATTATAAAGATATTTGATCTATCGGGATCATATAATAGCTCATTTTTAGCTCAGGTATTGATGGAACATATAACTTCTTTCAAACATTCATAATTTCATCCTCATACAATTGGTCTCCCAATCTTCCATCCTTAATGTCTTTAATTATATTTTGTAAATTCTCATCATCCGATTGATACATTTTCATTTTATCCAATAAATATGGTTCATAAATAATTTGAAAAAGGAGGGATTTTCCCATCCCTCAACAATTATCATATCCATATTTACTAAATCCATGAATATATGATTTTTATCAATCCTCATTTGGGTTATAAGTCCACGATATTTTCTACTTAGTACATCTGCTGCCTTATTTTCTTTTCCTAGATGGTAGTGTATTGAAAAATACTAATCTTTGAGTAACCCAAGAAATCATATTTTCCTTATGTTGAGTTATTTCCGCGTAAATATGTATTTGAAACTCCTGTGATCCATATATATATATATATATCACATATTTCACCATATAGATAGTGTCTCTATAGATTAAGATAAAATATTACAGGTTCTAATTCAATATCACAAGTTGGATAGTTCAGTTTATGAGTTTTTAACTCCCTTGATGCATAGGAAATAACTCTATCATTCTAAATTAGTACAAAACCAATTAATTTATTAGATGAGTCACTATAAATCACAAATCCAAATTTTAATGATGGTAGACTCAAGGTATTAGTATTCACTAATCTCCTAAAAAATTATTCAAATCATTATTCAATTTCCTTTTTCCAAATAAACTTATCCCTTTTAGAAGTAATCTTGGTTAAAATATTAGTTAATTGGGAAAAATTCTAAATGTAATGACAAGAGTTTCCTATTAATCTAATAAAACTATGTACCTCAGTTATATTCATTTGTGTAGGTCATTCATGGACTGCCTTTTTCTTACCAGGATCAACTAATATTCCATCCTTGGTGACAATATGGATATGAAAATAAACTATTTAAAGCTACAATTCAAAAATGCAAAACTTCCCATATAACTCTTTTCTTCTGCGAGTCCCAAGAATAATTTTCACGTGATTTTCATAGTATTCATACTTTTTAGATTACACTTGAACATCATCAATGAATACTACAAAAAAATAATCAATATGTTCCTTGAATATTATGTCCATAATATCTATAAAAATAAAGGGTTCATTAGTCAATCTAAATGGCATTAATATAAACTTATAATGTCCATACCTCATTCAAAAAGATGTCTTCAAAATATCTTCATTATTTACTCATAAATTATGATACCCATAATGAAGGCCAATCATTGAAAAATATTTATCTCTATGAAGTTGATCAAATATATTATTAATTCAAGGAAAATGATACTTTTTCTTTATTGTAATAGCATTAAATTCTCTACACTCAATGCAAAAACTAAAGGATCCATCTTCCTTCCTAATAAATAAAACATGTGCTCCCCATGTAAAAACATTAGGGAAAATAAATACCTTATTACTTAACTCCTATAATTGTTACTTAAGATCCATTAATTCTATAATGGTCATTCTATAAGGAGTTTTTTATATTGGTCTTTCATTATAGATTGAATTAGTGGTAAACTCAACTTGAAACTATAGGGGGTGTCCGGGAAATTCTTCAGCAAATACATCAATGTATTCTTGTATAATTGGTACATACTCCATTTTAAGATGACTTTCATCATACCCAGATGTTAATTTATCTTCCTCTATACGAATTTAATTTATTAGATCTACTATGTGTGGATCTATATAATAATTATATGATAACGTTTTTCCTCTAATGATAATGAGTCATATATCTTCTTTAAAAATCAAAATTTCCTTTTTCAATTCACAATTTATCGAATCATATTTTGAAATCAAATCCATTTCGATTATTATATCAAAGTCTTCCATAGGTATGATGGTAAGGTCAATAAATAAAGCATGTTTATATTCTATAATGGGAGCTTCCCGACACATTTTTGTTGCAACGAGACCCCCTTAATAGTTTTGACTAAAAACTCCCTTATTAAATGAAAATAGAAATATGAAATTTTATTTGGAAAATTGGAAACATATAAAAGAGTAAAATGATCTAGAATCAAATAAATCACTGGATAAATTTGAAGATAAGAGTATTGTACCTTACAACACATCATTGGGAACTTTTTCATCAGCTGTGGTGATCACAAAAGCTTGGCCATCTCCCTTGGCCTCTTCTATGGAAAATTACCTTAACTCTTGAGACATTTATTTGAATAATTCCCCATTTCATTTCATTTGAAGCATTGAACATCATTGATTTGTTTCTTCCACTTGCATTTAGTTCCTCGATGATCATTTTCTATGTACTTATAAGAATCTCCCATGTCATTCAAACATTTCACAGGATGATTCATTCCACAATTTAAACATAATTGAAATTACATCATTGACCTATTCTTCTTCGATGTTTTATATCTTCCATGTTTATCATAAGAGCACTTCTTCTCTTGATTTCCCTAGAACATATAACATCTTGAAAATTCTTTCATCAATTTGACGGAACATAATATTATTTCAACATATGAAGAAAATGTTTGATAATACAGTGCCCTTTGAAGACTTTGATTAATACATTAAAAGAAATTATGAATATTTTATTTTGAATAATTTATATAATCTTTATCATAGATGACTATTCTTGTAAAGTTACCCTCATACTTTACAACACTTAGTTCTTCCCATTGTTTTAAGCTTAGAAAATTATCTTCATTTTAGTTTGTTTCTCCCATGGGAAGTATTTTTCGAAGAATTTTTCATTAAAATTTATCCATTCCATGTCTTTTATTTTATATTCATCTTTATTATTCTAGACTAGAATCCACCGTTGATATGTGTTTCCCTTGAGGCAATATAATATCATTACTACCTTTCCATTTTCATTTCATCCCAATTCTAGAAATATATATTTTCAAGGGACTTGATTCACTATTCAACTACCACTGGATTAGTAGTACCACTAAAATATGAGGGATTCTAATGAATTAAATGGTTCAACATAGGTGTAGTGTGGTTATTTTTCATAACTTATGCATTATATCCTCATATGGGCATGGTACATTTAACTCCAACACTAACTATGTTGAATTTATCTGTAGGTAAATACCTATATTGTCTATAGGTATTGATTCCTTTCCTTCCATTAGGCACCATCACTTAATATTAGAACACACTATGTTATCTAATAATCTTCATGAGTATTTTGAAAAAAATTCACTAAAATAATTTATTACAATTCTCATGTTTATTTAATATATTGTTCCCATGTTTTCTAATAAAATTTCTCTAATATCAACTATAAAAACTCTGACCCCAATAGCCCAAAGTTGGTGGAAATTTTAATATAGTGACATAGATACAAAATATCACATCACCAAGGATCGATTAGTTTATTATTCTTGACAAACTAGATATATACATGGTTCCCTTATTTCATTGGTAATTAAACCTATAACACAACAAATGAAAATAAGCTGGTTCTTGGAAATGTATTCAAAGATTCCATCTTCATAACATAGGAAAGGGAAAAAAATAAAAGGGAGAGATCAAATTATTAGTAAAGTTTATAGGAAACAACAATTAGTGAACCAAATTCAATAAGTCATAGTCATTAAGATGAGGTAAATAATCTAAAAAACACATGTCATCAATAAAATGAGAAGGAAAATACAACCATAGATTTTTTTATAGTGAATATATCACGGAAAGTAATAAATAAATACTAAATGAAGAGAATTATTATTTACTAGATATCATGTATTTGGAACATGAACCATTATACCTTTAACATGGTCTACGTTTATGGGGAAATACATGTTTTTATAAGGCCCCATTATCAATTTCTCTATATATGTAACCCCGATTAAATGGAAATTACCAATTTCTTACCCATTTTTAAGTACCATCCAAAATCTATTTTAATACCTCAATATTCATCTAAATAATATTTTATCATAAAAATCTATCTTGGTTTATTTTTGGTTTCATATAAATTATTGTTCCTTTTCCACTTTAAATGATTCTTAATATTTTCCTTAAACCGCACTAAAATATTTCATTTCAAATGTTTCTTAAACCATATTTTTACATGGTTTCACTTAATTTAGAAATAATTTATCATAATATATTCTTATCTTCCCTTATAAATGTCCAAGTATTATTTAAATCCATTATATAATGGATAAAATTATTATATTCACTTTTTTATGCCTTATTCAAGACTTTTCCTTGGTGTATGGAGTATGTATACTTCCATTTTATTTATGATCACCATTAATTGAATATCTCATTAAATATAAATATGTATTTTATCATGTATATGATTATTGTATTATTCATATACCATTTTACATATGATGTTTAATTTGGATGTTGTTTTAGCTTGGGAAAAATTTATAAATATCTATTTTCTACTCAATAAAAAACAACCCTAACTCCAATAGATCAGAGTCAGTGGTAGTTTTATTACAATGGAATATATAAAATAGATAACATCTCAAAGGATAAATTAGTTAGTGGTATTTAATAACTAGATACAAACTTGTTTCCCTTATTATAAAGGTAATTAAATATAGAACATAATACATGAAAATAAACTACTTCCTTAAAACATATTCAAATATTCCATCTTCATATCCTGGTGAAGGTAAGAAAGAAATGGGGATTTTAACTTCTTAGTATGTTTTATATGAAACAATAATAAGTGAATTAAAGTTAGTAAGGAATAGTCATCATAGAAAGGTAACTAATATGAAAAAAACATTCCATCAGTACACTAATAATGAAAATCAACCATAGATTTTATCATAGTGAAACTTTCGTGTAATGTAATAACTGAACACTAAATGAAGAAAATAATTATTTATTAGACATCATGTATTTGGAACATGAACCATTATATTGTGAAGATGGTTTAAGTATGTGTGTAGAAACCTATCTCATTCTACTTGGAAACAAACACAAAGTGCTTCTTGCCTATTATTTTGTCCCATGATCCCTATCGATTCTTTCAGGGTATATCTATAAACGGTCTCACCCATCAATGAAGTCCCAAATCATTCTTTAAACATAGATTTAATTCATGAACAATATTACTTATCAAAAGTTTTGTATTTACCAGAAAATAAGTATTTATCAATATTTCCCAAATTAAAAAACATTTAAAATAAACAATATATTTAAAATGTTTTACAACTAATACAATAATAATATCTATGACACATTAAATGTGTATATTTAATGAAATATTAAATTAATTATGATCATAAATAAATGGGATGTATATATACAATACACACAAGAAAAAAGAGGTGAATATGGCATAAGAAAAAGAAATATCATAATTGTATCAATGAAGGAAGGTATTTAAACCATACTTGGAAATTTATTAGGGAAAAAAGGAATATATTATGATTAATTATTTCCAACTGAAGTGAAAACTTGTAAAAAAGGGTTTAAGAAACATTATAAATGAAACATTTTAGTATTAGTTAAGGAAAATAATAAGGAGAATTTAAAGTGGAAAATGAATAATTATTTATATAAAACCAAAAATGAACAGAGATAGATTTTCATGATACAATTATTTATTTTAGAAGAATAATTATGTATTAAAACATATTATGGAAGGTACATTGAAATGGGTAAGAAATAGGGAAGCTACCTTTAATTGGGCTTTCATATCAGGAGGAATTGAGAAGGGAACCTTATAAAAATATGTATTTTTCTCATCAAATAAGGATTAAATGATCCGGATACATGATTATGGAACATATAAATATATTTATTAAGAATTATATAAAAATTAATAATAATTACATTGGGGTAAAGGGATAGAAAGCGTAACCCGATGGAAAAAATTGGGGTTTAAGGATTATCCCTTACCTTTTTTTGAAAGTGTTCTGCATTGGAACTTAATGTCATGGATAATGAAATTAGATTCATTAATAATTCAGTTAATAAAAGCTTAAACATTTTTTTTATTTATCATAATTTTATTAAGTTCATTTATGGATTTTTGATGATTTAAAAGATTTAATTTCGCCATTCAGGATTGTTTGTTTCCTCAATTTTCATGATGGGTTCACGTGAATACAAGTATGAAAGATCATATAAATTGAGAATAGTTATCTAAAATTTAATTTATATATTATTATTTAGCTTAAATAATATTTAATTTTATTATAAATATGTTTTTTTATAACTGTGGATGAATATTTAGATAAAATGTGTGTGATAACCGTTTAGATTATTTGGCGTTTTTTCGATCATCACACACTAGTTTTGTTTTATTAATTAATATTATGTATTTATTCTAGTTCAATAACATTAAATACGTTTTAATATAAATTTTAAAATATTTATAAACCATAATAATTGTTTAATGACCAGACATAAAGGTGGTAATGAAAACACATCATCCACGATGGCCTTAAATCAGCACATCGGAGACGATGTTTTCATTTTTAGAATAAAAGGGAGAGGCAAGTGGATTTTATGATGAATATTCCATTAAAATAATAATATTAGAGTATATATAACATATTGTAGTTATAATTAATGTTTTTGTAGATAAGGTAATGAATGGATCAGAAAATAAAAAAATTTAAATAATGAAAGGGGGTTTTAGCTCTTAAATTCTTCTCCTTGAGAACCTCCTTAAAGAACATTTTGAATGGTATTTTGGGAAATACCAGCAAGACCAAAATACTGGGGATATATATAAGATATGTATTGGGTATACATTTTACATGTTTCAGTTCATTAGATGTGTGAGGAGATGAGTTGGTGAGGGATGGTATGTATAGTGGATGTGATGGATGTTTTTTTGTTATTTTATTCATTTGTTTATTATTTTGGAGCAATAATTTCAAAATTATGGATTATTGTAAGTATTTTATATAAATATTACACATGTTCTTGAACTAATGGTACTTAAATTATCCATATATCATCCATGATACAATAATTCTTTTATTTATCTTATACAATAAATTATTGTATTTCACAATTCGCCAAAATTTAAATACTTTAGAAACATCCCAAAAATTCACCCTAACCATTTTATAACGTTTATAATTAAAAAATGGGCTCTATATTTTGAAAATAATATTCTAAATATTCTAAATTTAATTTTTAATTAAAATCATCATTTATTAAAAAAATCAGATTTAAAAATTATAACCGATTTCATGACACTTTGAAAAATTAATTAAGGCCTCATAAAATTATCTTATAATCATAAGACAAAAAATATTAATTTATGAATATATTTTATGAACAAAAAATTTATTTTACATTATTATATTAATTATAAAATTTTTATATAAACATTTATATTTAACAAAACACCAACACTTAATTTATCATTTTTAATACATTTATGTATTTATTCAATGATATAAATGTGTAATATTTTCATTCATAAGGTGCCTAAATTTTATTTATTCTTTCACATGTGAGGTTGCTATTATATAGGCTACTTTACTATTCCTAATGGTAACATTACTATTCCAACAGTCATATTAATATTTAATAGTATATCAATATTCATTAAAGCTCAGTGTTGTGTGCAATGTAATCTATCAATTGAATTGAATTAATTTTAGAATATACATATCGAAAATCATGCGGTTTAATATTCTTCCTTCATTTATAAATTGTTTCCTCAAAATATTTCATGAATATTACCCTCTAAAGATATGTGGGTGGTTCTTTTTCAAACCATCCTTAGGTTCCCACATTTCTTCTTCTATTTTATGGTTCCTCCAAAGAACCTTTACTAGTTGAGTCATCTGATTTATCAATACTTTCTCCATTATGTCAAGAATCTCGATAGACTCTTCACAATAAGATAATTCATGCTCTAATTATACTTCTTCATAGGTGGGTATATACATCAGGTCTAGTATATACTTCTTTAAAAATGATACGCGAAACAGATAATGAACTTTGGAGAGAGTTGGAAGCATTTATAATTAGTAATATACAGATCCAATTCATTCCAAAATTTCAAATGGTCGAATGTACATGTGTATCATTTTCCCTTTCTTACTAAACCTTATGAAACCCTTCAACGAAGATACTTTCAGAAATATGTGATCTCTCACTTGAAACTCCAAATCCTTCATCTAATTATAGGAATAACTCTATTTCCTACTTTGAGCCGCTATGATATGGGTTTCTATAGTATTTACCTTTTCTATTGTTTCCTTCACAAGTTCTTAGCCTATAAACTTCCTTTCACCAACTATATCCCAACAAGTCGGTGTACTATATCTCTTTCCTTACAATTCTTTATATAGTGCCATTTTAATTTATAAATAGAAATTATTATTTTAGGAAAATACACCTAAAGGTAAATACTGATCCCAAATACCTTAAATGTCAAGTGGACATGATCTGAACATGTGTTATAAAGCTTGGATTGTCCATTTAGACTATCATTCAGTTTCAAGGTGACTTGCTGTACTCAAATAAAGGTCAGTATCCAAATATTTATGAATATTTTCCATAATTTAGATGTAAATTGTGGATCATGATTATAGAAAATTGAAAGAGGTCCTCCATGAACTCTTACATCATCATTAATATAAATTATTTCAAGGATATTCAGTGGAAAATCCTCCCTTATAGAGAGGAAATGGTTTTATTTGATAAGTCAATCAATAATTACCCATATTTCATCATTCTTTCTTGGAGTATTGGGAAATACAGTGAAAGAATCCATAGTAATATCATCCCACTTCCATATAGGAATCTCTAGAGGCTTCATGGATTTTCTTGGATCATGCCTCTCAGCCTACACTTTTTTAAATCTAGACATATTGACATATTTTCATCAATTTTTTGCTACATTTTATCCCACCAAAAATCTTCCTTATATCTATGTACATCTTGGTAACACCAGGGCGTATAGAGAAATTTAAGTAATGAGAATAATTTAATAGTTCCCTTTTCAGATCAGGTATTTATGGAACACATTACCTCTTTACAAATTTCATAATTCCTTCCTCATTCACAAAGTATTTCTATATTCCAACATTAATGTAATTAATTTATTTTAAAAATTATCTTCATATGATTGAGATATTTTTATCTTCTCTATTAAAGATGGTATAATAATCATTTGAAAACTTCATGATGTTTTCCCTTCCTAAAAAATTTCTATATATATCTTTACTGAATACATGAATATAAGATCTTTATCTATTATCATTTGTGTCAGAATTATATGATCTTCCCACTTAATGCATCAACTGCCTTATTTTATTTTTTGGATGGTATTGTATTGATAAATCATATTGTTTGAGTAACTAGAGTCATCGTCTTTGACTCATGTTGAATTATTTATATGTAAATATGAATTTAAAACTCTTGTGATCAATATATATCTTACATTATTCACTATGAAGATAGTGCATCCATATGTTCATAGAAAATATTACAGCTATTAATTCAAGATCATGAGTTGGATAGTTATGTTCATGAGTTTTAACTACCTTTATATATAGTAAATAACTCTATCATCCTGTATAAGGATACAACCAAGTCATTTCTTCAATTAATCACTATAAATTAAAAATCCACAATTTGCTGATAGTGGATTCAGGAAATGAGAATTCACTAATATCCTCTTCAATTCCTTAAATCATTATTCACATTCCTTTTTCCAAATAAACTTAAACCATTTATGATTAAGATTGGTTAACAAGTTCGCTAATTAGGAAAAATTCTAAACAAAACATCGATAGTAACCATCTAATATAATGAAACTACACTGATTGGTTATGTTTGTTGGGGTATACCATTCTCGGACTAGTATTGTCTTCACTAGATCAACTGAGATTCCTTCTTTGGATACAATATTACTAGGAAAAGAAATTTCTTGAAGTCATAAATCACACTTTCTAAATTTACCATATAAATATTTCATAATGAGATACTTAATAATAATCTTCATGTTATTATCATGGTCTTCATAGCTATTATAATACAAAACAATATCATCAATGAATACTATAACAAAATAATCCAGATAATCCTTGAATATTCTATTCATTAGATCCATAAAAATAGAGACTGAATTATTCAATCCAAATGGAATTACTATAAAATCATATTGTTCATACCTAATCTAAAAATATTTCTTTGGAATATGTTCCTTATTTCCTCACAACTAATGATACCCTTAACGAAGGCCAATCATTAAAAAATATTGATCTATGTGAAGTTGATCAAATAAATCATCTATGAAAGGAATGGGATACTTGTTCTTTATTATAATAGAATTGATTTCTCTATAGTCTATGTGCAACCTCAAGGTTCCCTATTTATTCTTAGTAAAGATAATGAAGTCTCCCCATGGAGAAACACTAGTGCTAATAAATCTCTTATTACTTTATTGTGTCTGATCACAACAAATGATTTAAATTGAAATTTTGGAAAAGTTTTCAGAAATATTTTGATAATGAGATTCATTTGATTACTTATTATAACCCTCAAACTAATGGATTGTCTAAAAGGACAATCCAAAATTTTGATGAAATTTTGAGATCATGATAACATGAATTTTGATATTTGTGGGATTAGTATTTACCTTTAGTAGAGATTTCCTAAAACAATAGTTTCTATTCAAGAATTAAATTGGCACAATATGAAGTGTTATATTGAATGAGATGTCATACACTAACTTTTTGGGATGAAGATGGGGAAGGGTGAATTTTTTCCTAGAACTTGTGGAGGAAAAAATAGAAAATGTAAAGACTATAAAAACCCATATCAATGAATATCAATGTAGAAAAAAGCGTTATATTTCTAAACAGATAAAGGATTCAGAGTTTCAATTTTGATATCATGTCTTTTTGAAAGTATCTATATGGAAGGGTTTCATAAGTTTAATTAGGAAAGTTAAATTGATCCCCAGGTACATCAGACCATTTGAAATTCTTGAAAGAATTGCTGTTGAATATTACCGATTAATAATGCTTCTATGTCTCTTCAATGTTCATGATGTGTGACACATATCATTGTTAAGAAAGTAAATGCCATACTCGACACATGTACTCACCTATAAAGAAATAGAACTGGTGCTTGACTTGTCTTACCGAGAAGATCCTATCAAGATTCCAGAAAAAGGAAAGAATGTATTGAGAAATCATATGACTCAACTGGAAAAGGGACTTTGTAGAAACCATAAAATGGAAGAAGTGACTTGGGAACCTAAGGTTCTTTTGAAGAAGAACAACCCACATCTATTTAAAAGAAAATAATTATGAAAAATTTCAAGGAAAATGTTTTCAAATGAAGGAAGAATATAACACCCCAATATTTGATGTTATGTATCTTCATAAATAAATCTATCCATTCGACAGCTAATAATGCACACAATACGGAGCTTAAATGAATAGTGATATACTATTACTTCACTTCAAAATTAAATTTTTATTATTATCAATCACTTTTAAGGGAAAAAGTGAGAAACCAAGTCAAGAACTGAAGTAGAGAACGAAGTCACAAAAATGGAATTGCAGCCTACCCGTGTTAACCTCTCTAAACAGTTTCCATGATATAGTGTTTACCTGGATGTCTGGTTGTTCCATTAGAAGGTCTTCAAACCTGAATTCCATCTTTCCCCATGATTGGATGTACTCCTCTACATTGATCTTTGCATTATTGAACCCCCGAACCAGAATCAAGTCCTTCTTGTACATCCATGAACTTTGCTCATCATTGGTGTCCACATTGAGAGTCTTCGTCATCATTCTTTCTGCCTCCTCATCAGGAGTGTTTATTTTCAGAACAACTTCAATAATGACCTCATCTGATCTCATAAGCATATCAAGAGGGTTATCATCCACCTCCCGTTGATGGATGACCCCCTTGAGATGTTGGGGGCCGTAGTCCTTAGACTTTTCCTTCGCCTTCTTTGCCAATTGGGTCTCCATTGGTAAGGGTAAATATGAGTAGTCCTTTTTCTCCTTCCATTTGCCCCTTCTATTCTTGCTCCGCCTTGGACTTGGGTACCTTCCCTGATCCTCGTCCTCTGTATCACTAGCAAAGCGGCTTGATCGTTCATCACTGGACGCTCTCTCAGAAGACGTCTCCTCATTCGCATAGGCTCGGTCCAAGTCATTTCCAACTTCTTTGGTGGGGTCCTCGACTACCAGAGTATCAAACCGATTTACCATATCAATACCTTCAACCACTATGGAACTTCCCCTGACTGCAACCGCACTCTTACCTGCCTGTTCAAAGGGCGTAACTCCTCTGTTGTGCTTGCCACTATCCGAGTTCAGAACCTATGCATAAGAGGCCTTACCATGCAACATTTATAATCCCTCATCCACCATTTTTGAAACCTCCAAGTTGCTGACACCTACAAATGGTTCCTCTTCCCCAACCCCAAGCCCCGAAGTATCCTGCATCTGGATTTGAGGTGCATGCAAATCATTCCTCAGTCGGTTAAAAACATCGATCACCAAGGGGGTCACCTCCTGCGATACATGCATGACCCTTTTATCGGCACGGTCAAGGGCCTCACCCACTGGGTTCTGCTCAGACACCGCACCCTCAGTCACTAAGTAAAATGCCTCCCACGGTCCACTCGGTGAGCACCTTGTATCGGTACAGCCAGAATTCCCACCCACTGAAATCTGCTCAGGCACTTCGAGCTCGACGTGAACTAGTGTCCCTTGGTCGCTAACCATAGTCACCTCCTTGAAGAGAATCGTAGCCCCCCATTGACAGAGAGATTGCGAATGACCCTGCCACTTACATCCCGAATAGAACTCCGACCAAGCTTCATATATGGCCGACTACTTACACTTAAATTCCTCTCCCAATGTAATCCAGGCGTACTCAAAGGGAACCCTGGACATATCCACCTCCACACATACATGCGGGTTAACTGGATGGCATAGGGACTCCGTTCGGCTATCAGAGAAAAGGTATCTCTCAACCAAGTTAGTAAGCATACGATTAAAAAAAGGGATTTTGAAATGGTAGGGGGAGATTAGGGAAACTCACCCAGATCGCCATCAGTGGAGAATCACGCTGCATATGAAATTCATACGACCAATGAAGAAGATAGAAGAGGGTACCATTGAAGCTGTGAGGAGCCCCGGACCAGGCTCTGATTAGATCTTCCTCTTACGAGAAGCGTATCATAATATGCCTGTTGTCGAGAAAACCCACCTTCGCTCACTCCTGTAAACCCCATGACGCAAAGACATGTCGATCAAACGAATCAACCTAGGGAAAAATCTGCTTGAACAGAACCACCATGGTGAGGTTCAGAAGGGCATAAGCTCCATTAAACTTCAAAAGTGAAATCGGGAGATCAGAAGGGTAGAAGCTGCATTAGTAATAATATTAAAATCAGTATTTTTCAAATAAATGATGATTTTAATTAAAATATCAATTTCTCATATTTAAAAAATTATTTTTGAAAAATGGATTCTATTTTTGAATTCTACACATCAAGAAATGGTTATGGTGAATTTTTTGGATTTTTCTAAAACAATTAAATTTTTGGTGAATAATGAAATACAGTAATTTATAGTATAATCTAAATACAAGAATTATTGAGTCATGGATGATATATGGAGGATGTAATAAAATTTGTTTCAAACTCACATGAACTATTTACTATGTTTATTCACAAAAATAAACACTATTGGTAGTCTTGATCCAAATTAATAAACAAATGTATAAAATAATAAAAAACATCCATGTCCTCCACTACAAATACCACCCCTCACCACCTCTTCTCCTCACACCTCCAAAGCATTGAAACTTTTTTAATTTCTGCCAAATCCATCTCCAAAACCTCAATCCCCATGTTCTCTTCTTTCTGGTATCACCCAAAATACCATTTTAATGTTCCGTAAGGAGGCTTCCAAGGAGAGGAATTCAAGTGATAAAACCCGCTTTTGTTCTTTTAATTTTATTTTAATTTCTTCTTCATTCTTATCCTTTACTTACCTTCTCTGACCATAAATGAATTATAACTCAAGTATCTTAAATATGTTGTAATTTCTTTATGTTAATGTAATATTCATCATCAAACTCTTTCTCCTCTCTCTTTTATTTTAAAAATGAAAACAATATTCGTGATGTGGTGATTTATCGCCATCATGGATGATGTGCTTTCATCCCCACATTCAAGGATGGTCATAAAACCATAATTATGGTTAAAAAAATTGTAAAATGTATATTATAAATTATTTCTTTTTATATGTCCAGTATATATACATAATATTAATTAATAAAACAAAACTAATGCATTATGATCGAAAAAATGCCAAAGTGTCTAATAAAATTATTATTAATTTTTTATCTAAATATTCATCCCCATATCTAAAAAAATGATATATAATAACATTAAATATTCTATAAGTTCATTAATAACATATAATTTCAATTTTGGATTACTATTCTCATTTTATATGATCTTTCGTACATGTATACTAGTGAACCAATTATGAAAACCATGGAAATAAACAACCTCGAATGGAAAAATTGAATCTCATAACTCATAAAAAATTCCATAAATGAACTTAATAAAATTATAATAAATCAAAAAATTATGAATATATTTTTAAATAAATTATTAATGAGTCTAATTTAATCATCCAGTACATTAAGTGAAAGTAGAGAATGATTTTGCTAACTATTTTGTCTTATGAGACCTATCGATGCATCGATGGGATATCTATAACTAGGCCCCACCCATCACTGAAATTCAAAATAATTATCCATACTTAGATTTAATTCATGAACAATATGAGTTTTTAAAATATTCGTGATGAGTATAAAATACATATTTATCAATATTTCCCCTGTTAAAACAATATTCAAAATAAAAACTATTTGTAAAATGGTATACCGGTAAAACAATAATCATATCCACTATAATATAAATATATATATATTGAATTAAATCTTCAATTAATGATGATCATAAATAAAAGGGAAGTATACATACACCACACAAAAGTAAAAAGTGGTGAATAAGGTATAACCAAAGATAATATAATAATGGTATCCATGAAAGAATGTATTTGAATCATACTATGACATTAATAAAGGAAAATAGAAATATATTATGATACATAATGTCCAAATTAAGTGAATACATGTAAAAATAGGTAATATGAAACATTATAAATGAAACATTTTAGTACAGTTTAATGAAAATATTAAAGAGCCTTTAAAGAGAAAAAGGCATAATCATTTATATAAACAATGAAATGAACCAAGATATATTCTCATGATAAAATTTTTGATTTTAGAAGAATAACAAGGGATTAAAATTGATTATGGATGATACTTGATAATGGGTAGGAAATTGGTAAGTTCCCTTTAAACGAGCACACTTATCAGGAGGAATTGAGAAGGGAACCTTAAGGGTTTGTCGACAACTATTTTGTATCATGAGACATATTGATGCATCAATGGGATATGTATAATTGAGCCCCATTAATCACCGCAATTCCAAAGCATTATTCATACATATATTTAATTCATGACCAATATGACTTACCAAAATATCTGTATTGAGTAGAAAATATAGATTTATCAATATTTCCCCTGTTAAAACAACATTCAAAATAAACATCATATGTAACATTTTATACAGATCATAAAATAATCAAATTTGGTATAAAATAAATATATATATTTAGTGATATATTCAATGAATGATGATCGTAAATAAAAGGGAAGTATACATACACCACAAACAAGGAAAAAGTGGTGAATAAGGTATAACCAAAGGGAATATCATAATGTTATCCATGAAATAATGTATTTAAATAATACCTGAACATTTATAATTCAAAATATAAATAGATTATGATAAATTATGTCCAACTTATGTGAAAACAATTACAAATTGGGGTTAAGAAATAACAGAAATCAAACATTTTAGTGCGGTTTAAGGAAAATATGAAGGTGCATTTGAATTAGAAAAAGAATAATCATTTATATATAACCAACAATCAACCAAGATAGATTTTCATGATAAAATTATTGATTTTATAAGAATAATGACTGATTAAAACATATCATGGATGGTAATTGAAAATGGGTATGAAATTTGGAAGTTCCCTTTAACCCGGGTTCCTTATCGGGAGGAATTGAGAATGAAACTGTAACATGTATTTACCTGTCAAATAAGAATGAAATGATATAGATACATGAGTTTAGAACATATAATAAACATTAAGAAGAATTATATAAAAAGTAATAATTACATAGGGTTAATGATAGAGAAAGCATAACCCGAAGGAAAAAATGGGGGTTCAAATAGAATCACTTACCTATTACTAAATTGGTATAATTTTATTATGTTCATTTATATTCATTTTGATGAGTTATAAGATTCATTTTTTCTATTGAGGACTATTTATTTCCTTGTTTTTGATGATTTTTTCACTTGTGTACATGTATGAAGGATCATATAAAATGATAATTGTTATCCAGAGTGGAAATGATACGTTTTAATGAAAATTTATAATATTTAATGGTCTTATAGTTAAATTTTTTCCATATAAGAGGATTAATTTTTAGATAAAAAAATAATGATAACCTTTTAGACTATTTGACATTTTTTTCGATCATCACACACTAGTTTTGTTTTATTAATTAATATTATGTATATATGTACAAGTTCCAAAATAATAGATAAGTTTTAATATAAATTTTAAAATATTTTATAACCATAATAATGGTTTTATGACCGACCTTGAAAGTGGTAATGAAAACGCATCATCCACGATGACGGTAAATCGACACATCACAGAAGATATTTTCATTTTTAGAGTAAAAGGGAGAGGAGAAAGGGTTTGATGATAAATATTCCATTAATATGATAAAATTACATTACATAAAAAATACTAGAGTTATCATGTATGTTTATATAGAGAATGTAAGGAATGGATAAGAAAATAAAAGAAATTAAAATAATATTAAATTAACCAAAGGGTGGTTTACCTATTGAATTACACTCCTTACTAACCTTCTTAAGGAACATTGAATTGGTATTTTGGGTGATACAGTCAAGAAAAGAAATTATATGTAATTAATGAACTCCCATAATATTTAATTCTCTTATATATCATTTTGTTTTCAGATACGAGCATGAATCTTTAGATAAAATGTTTATGATAACCATTTAGATTATTAGGATTTTTTTGGTCATTACACATTAGTTTAGTTTTAGTAATTAATATTTTGTATATATATTAGTTCTAGAACACTAAATAAGTTGTAATATAAATTTTACAATCCATTAATACCATAATAATGCTTTATGACCAGCCTTAATGGTGATAAAGAAAATGCATCATCCCTGATGATAGTAAGTCCTAACTTCATGGAAAATAATTTCATTTTTAGAATAAAGGGGAGAGGATAAGGGCTTTGATGATGAATATTACATTAAAAAAAAATATTTGAGTATATATAAGATACATGAGTTATCATTCATGTTCTGGTAAAGATATTAAGTAAATCATAAGAAAATAGAAGAAAATTAAAAAAATGAATGTGAGTTTTACCTTTTGAATTCCCCTCCTTGAGAACCTCCATAAGCAATTGAAATAAAAATAGTGGGGGATAGGTTTGGGATAGGGATTGGAATAAAATTGGACAAGATTCAATACTTTGGAGGTGAGAGGATAAGAGGTGGTGGGGAGGGGTATTTATAGTGGGAGGAGAGTTGTGTTTTTGATTATTTTATTCATTAGTTTATTATTTTCACTCAAGAATAAAAATAGTGCTGATTCTTGTGACTAAATATATTAAAAAATTCATTTGAGATAAAACTAACGATTCTTACATCATCCATACATTATCAATGACTAAATAATTCATGTATTATCTTATTCCCTAAATTATTATATTTCACTATTCACTGAAAATTCAATAATTTTAGAAAAATCTTAAAAAAACAAGCCTAACCATTTTTTATCATTTTTACATAAAAAATGGACTCCATTATTTGAAAATAAATTTCTAAATATGGGAAATTTATTTTCTAATTAAAATTATCATTTATTTAAAAAATTCCTATTTTAAAATTATAACTGATTTTATGATACATTGAAAAATTAATTAAGGTCCCATAAAATAATCTTATAATAATAAGAAAAAAATATTAATTTATGAATATGTTTTATGAAATTTTTTTTTAAATTGTTATATTAATTATAAAATTTTTAAATAAACATTTACTTTTCAAAGAAATACCTACACTTAATTTATCATTTATAATATATTTATTACTTATTACATGATATAAATATGTCATATTTTCATTCAAACGATAGTTAAACATTATTTATAATTTCATAGGTGAGGTTACTATTCTATTGACTAGTTTACTATTTCTAATTCTCACATTACTATTCCAATACTAATGTAAATATTTAATTGTATATTACTATTCGTTTAAGCTAGGGGTTTTGAGTAATGAAAGCTGTCGAATGAATTGAATTTATTTAAGATGATACATACAATCAAATCCTGGGGTGGTATATTTTTCCCACATTTGGAAATTTCATCCGAAAATTTATTCATGAGAATTTCCTTCTAAACAGATGTGGGTGGTTGTTCTTTATAACATTCTCAGGTTCCCATTTTTGTTCTTCCATTTTATGGTTACTCTAGAGATCCTTTACCAGTTGATTCATCCAATTTCTCAATACATTTTCTCTTATGTCCAGAATCATGATAGTGATTTTGCAATAAGATTAGTCAAGCACCTGTTCTACTTCTTCATAGGTGAGTACATGTGTCTGGTCTTATATGTAATTTTTAAAAAATGATATGTGTACCACATTGTGAACATTAGTGATACTTGGTGGAATTTATAATTTGTAATATAAATCTCCAATTAATTATTGAATTTCAAATGGTTCGATATACCTGGGGATCAATTACCATTTCTTAATGAACCTTATAACACCCTTCCATCGATATAATTTTAGAAATTCAGGATCTCCCACTTGAAACTCCAAATCATTCCTCTGGTTGTCAGTATGAAACTGTTTCCTACTTTGAGATACTTTTATATTAGTTTGTATAGTCCTTATATTTCATATTGTTTCCTCCATAAGTTCTAAACATATAAGATTCCTCTCCCTAACTTCATCCCCGCAAGTTTGTGTATGACATCTATTTCCATATAGTGCCTCATACAGTTCCATTTAAATGATGTAGTAGTAGAAATTATTGTAGGAAATCTCTACAAAAATTTAAATACATACCCAAAATATCTTGAAAGTTAAGTGAGCATGATCAAACCATGTCCTCAAAAGTTTGGATTATCCTTTTAGATGATCCATCGGTTTGAGGGCGATAATAAGTACTCAAAATTAAGTTTAGTATCCAAATATTAATGAATAATTTTATAAAATTTTGATACAAATCATGGATCATGATCAGAAAAAATTGAAAGAGTTGATCCATGAAGTCTTAAAACATCATTAATATAGAGTCTTTCAAGTCACTCCAGTGTAAAATCCTCCTTTATAGTAAGGAAATATGTTGATTTGGTAAGTCATTCAATAATTACCCATATTTCATAATCCTTTCATGGAGTCTTTGGTAATGTAGTGGAACAATACATAGTAATGTCACCCCCCCTCTACATAGTAATAGATAGGGGTTTCATGACTATTCTAGGATGATGTCTCTTAGCATTCACTTGTTGAAAAAATAGACATATTGACACATAGTCATTAATTTATTTCTTCATGTTATCCCACCAAAAATGTTTCTCCAGATATCTATACATCACAGTACTACCCTGGTATATAGAGAAATTTAAACTATAAGCATCATCTAATATTTCCATTTCTAGCTCGGGTATTGATGAAACACATAATCTCTTTCAAAATTTCAGAATTCCATTCTCATACACGATGTCTTTCAATATTTTATCCTTAACATATTTTATTTTATTTTTAAGACTATCATCATCATATTGATAAATTTTTATCTTCTCAAGTAAATATGGTTTTTCAATAACTTTAAAAAGAAGTTATGTTTCCACTTACATAACAATTCACATATCCTTATTTACTAAATCCATGAATACATGATCTTTCTCAATCCCAATTTAGGTCAGTTGTCCATGATTATTCCCTCTTAATGCATGTGTTACCTTACTTCCTTTTCCTGGGTGGTAGTGTATTGAGAAATCATATTATTTGAGTAAATTGATCCATCATATTTTCATCAGGTTGAGTTCTTTCATTGTAAGGATGAATTTCAAACACTTGTGATCCATATATATCTCACATATTTCACCATAGAGATAGTGTCTCTATATCATCAATGAAAAAATTATGACTGATAACACATGATCATGAATTTTATAGTTTAGTTCTTGAATCTTCAACTATGTTAATGTATATGCAATAAATTTATCATTTTTCATAAAGAAAACACCCAATCCTTTCTTTGATACATCACTATAAATTAAAAACCCATCATTTCTTAATGAAAAAGTCCAAATTGGTGCATTTATTAATCTTATCATAAAAATTTTAAAATATTCATCACATTATTTTGTCCATATGAACTTAACCCCATTACACATGATCTTGGTTAATGGTTTATCTAGTTGAAAAAAATTTAGAATGAAACACCTTTAGTAACCTACTAAACCAATAAAACTGCATACCTTAGTTATGTTCGTTGGTGTATTCCAATATTGGATTTCCTTTTTTTCTTACTAGATCAATTGAGATTCCATCATTATAGATAATATGGCCATGAAATGAAATTTATTGATGCCGAAATTCACAATTTCTAAATTTACCATATATCTCATTCATTCTAAGAGTCTCAAGAATAATACACAATTTATTCTCATGTCCCTTATACCTTTTATAATACACCAAAATATAATCAATGAATACTACAAAAAAAATTTAACTTCCCAACCCATATTCCACTAAAATGGTTCCCTAAGCTGGTAGGTTATGAGGCCTCAAGTGCACCTCCCTATACACTAGAGGATGATGACTAGTAGCAAGGGACAGGGGTGTGATAGTGAGGATACTATTACCACATATATGAGTAATAAAACAATAGAAATAACTAAGTATTACACATAGTAGAAAACAAATAGAGTGTGGAAGCAATAAGTAAACTGAAATAGAACATGTTGTAATAATTAATGAAAATGGTATAAAATCCAAAACATCAGTGAAATATAATAAAACATTGGATACCCACTGAGCCAAACATACAAGTACAGAAATAAAAATGAAAATAAAAGTAAATGTAGAGAGATATAATGCTATATTTGACCGAGACTATGTACCCAGTCCTCAGACACTATTGTACTACACCATCTTGATCAGAAGAACCAACACAAGAAAATCCACTCAAACAAGAAACTATAAGCCTTAGACTTATCCACCCTGAATCATTGTTCAATTGAAAAGTAGACATAAGGTCTACACATACACCAAGGTGCACATAAAGTGGTGAGAAATAATCTCCGTAGACAACCCCAATAAGAATCCAATAAATGTACTGCTACAAGTGTATGAAAAAGTAAACTACCTAACCTAGATGTGGCACAACTAAAAAAAAGCAATCCAAACATGAAACCATAGTTGATCCCCTAGTCTATAATCTTGGCCAACTGGGAAAGTTCCTCCATGGATGTCTTTTTCTATATGTGTATATAAGTATAGTCCCATACCTATACATACCTATATAGATATGACATACACAATTAATTAATTAAAATAACATAACCACCAATAGCAATTGATCCTTGGGTCTGTAATCCTGATATCCTCGACATCCCATGCAAGGGAGTTTAGATCGATATCCAACCACAAATTCCATATATCAGGAATTCAATCTCAAGTTACATAATCTTAATTGACATGTATTTTCTTTGGATAATGTAGGAAATGTCTCTGAGATAGATATGTCATCCTAGGGGGATACTTTTACTACACCTGGGATCACCCGTAATCACCTCTAATAATTGAAACAAGGATACCATATACCAACAATCAATCCTGTAAATGGTCCCTACAACCAACAATGACCCATACAGAGTAGTCACATATCATACCCTAAGGTCTGGATCCAAGGAACTCATCCAAGGCATCCACATCAGCCTACTCCATGTAATCAAAAGTAAAACGTCAATCATGACCATGTCGTATAATAAATATTTAGACTAGGAGGGGCCATATCCAAGGTATTGAAGATCAAGGAATCCTCATCGAGTCCCAGGAGCATCTCTATAGAAACTCAATAAAGGAACAGGTTGGATACCTAGGATAATGACAATAGAACATGTCCTACATGAGTCTAATAAATATAGATCCAAGGGTTTTTAAGGGATAAGGTACCCCATGGAACCAAGACCCAAGGAGGATACTAAATCCATGGTTCCCACTGCCGCATTAAGATCCAAGGAACATCATCCAAGGAATCTATGGAATTAGTATACAAGGAGATCATTCATGATATCCCCTATCATAATAAACTATCATATGAGTTACAAGGCATTCATACAATGGGATTATAAGTATCACTCAAGGCGTACTTGGTAAACATGCCTATGATTCTATCCAATGAATTCCTAAAACGTAAATAAAAGCATCACTCAACGTGTACAAAGACATAAAGATCGAATGACCTTGAAATGAACAAGTCATCCTATATACATCATATAAGGATCAATAACTAGATTCTAGGAAACACCTCTATAAATCCCAATAATAAAATTATCAAAATTATAGTCTCAATAGATAAATCCAAGGTAGAACCTATATCCATGATAGTAAAAATATGAAATACCATGGATCAAAAGACGGATCCTAGGAAATAATGTATGGAAATCCCAAAAAACATAATATATCCTAGGTAGAAAGTTCAGGTGTCCCAAAGAGAAAGAAAGATGCATTATGTTAGGCTCGATAACCACCAAATAGGAAGCACCTCTAGTAAGCATCATTATATCAGTAATAAACATGTGAAATAATAACAAAAGTGTGAAGGGAGTTGAACACCAAAACACAACACTACATCTATATTCCCATGGGCTTACAAGTTCATGATGGGTTCTAAGGCAACACCTGCTACCATATCTACACAAACTTGACGTGAAACTCTGGGCCGGTCAAGCAATGGGCACCCGCTGGGTCCCTTAATTCAAATAAATAGGGACATGAAACTTGGGATCCTTTGAATAGTACATTGAAAAAATTTATCATACACGAGAACCTCAAGATATCATAAGCAATAGAGGCATCCTACAAAGGATCCTCAGAATGATACATGGGTAAATGGATCCTACATGGGACTCCCTAGATCATCTCAAAAGAAAAGTCATCCCATAGGGGATCCATGGTAGAAATAAGAATATAGAGGCATCCTACTTGATTTCATCTAGATCAAAACCTAAACAGAGGAATCCTATATGGGTATCCTCAGTAAAACTTAGTCTCTTAGCCTCATAGGCCAGAAGGGCACATCACGAAAGGGGGGAGTCCTCAAAAGAAAAGAAACAAAATAATTGGCCAAGAGGGATAGATCATGGATCATCTCATAATAGTTCTCAGTTTTAAGAGATACTGAATACAATAACTAGAGGAAGAACCACTCCATTTATATAGAAGGCCAAAAACACCCATTAATAGTTCTTAGACCACTCCATGGGTTTCACCATCGCAATCTAGGTAGAAAAATACTTTTAATGGAATCTTCTTGTGTGCAAATCCAAATATTGGGAATTATTTTTGAAAAAACCCTGAAAGGGTCCCAAGGGGGGAAGTACATGATGTGTCACCCTAAGTACACTAGGTGTACCCTAACAACCCTACATGATGTGTACTCCTACTGACATGGGTGTGTAAATGCCCTAGGTACATAGTGTGTATGGTAGTAACATGGTGTGTTCCAAACATGGGGTACCTTCCCATGTCCCTCAAATGGACTTGCCATGTACTTGGCCAGGTCATGTACTTTCACATTCTGTGCTACCCACACGAGGTCTGTCCATGTACTCTTCATGTCCATGTACCCCTACATGAGTAACTAGGTTGGATTCTTGGAAAAATGTTCGATTAATAGTACATGGAATGTATCACCCTTTACATGGTGTGTACTCCCAAAAAATTCATATTCCCTAAATGAGAAGAACACAGGGAATGTCCCCCTAAACCATAAACCATGTAATCAGGTTTTCCCAAATAGAAAAACCTCCGAACGCCCAAAACCTCGATTTTCACCACTAATTCAATAGATCTAGAAACAAGGAGACATAAGAAGGCATAAATGGTACTAAATACATGAAAAATATGAATTAAAGGGGATTTTGGTAAATCCTAAAAATGTACTAACTTTGGCCAAAAACAAATGAAGTTTTTTTTGATTTTGTGGTCGAAGACTGCAGTATGTCGATCCAACACATTAATGGATTTGTGGAGGCACCTCTTTCTTTCTCTATCACTATTTATTTCTCCATATCCATTTATCTTTTAGGTCATATAAAAGCTGGATCCATTATAGGAGAATACATGAGAAGTATGAAATGAAAATCTATAATAGAAGAAGAAAATAAAGAAAAACAGAAAAAGAAAAAGAAAACAAATAAGGGCCTAAGCTGGACCCAGTGCCCAAATAAAGTTTATGCATCACCTTGGAGACCCACTCCATTCCAAACTCAATCGATAAGACAAAATATAAATCCAACTATCCATTCAAAAGATATCTCAACATGAACCTTCCCAAATAATTTAATATTTAAATTATTTAATTATTAAATATTAATTATTAATATAAAATTTCAATGTCTCATATTTCCACCAAAATCCTTTGCAAGGATAAATACCCTATTTTGGGACTAGTGGAGTTGTCATAAAATTTAACTGAGAACATTTTATGTAAAAAAATGACCATTTCCCCCACAAAAACATTTGAAAGAAAAATTTCAATTTTTTTTTCTCAAAACTAAAGTCTGAAAAATAGGGGTCCTTACAATCTTCCCACCATAAACCTCCTCATCCATGAGAATCATAGTGAAATGATTAACAAAAATTCTCTCAATCTAATCATCTTTACAACAAAGATATATTGACTGTCAAATGACCAGACTTATAACATCAACAACTATCTTCTACATGGAAGATGTTTAACTGCGACCAATATGGTACTCCCAACTATATGAATACCCTTATCTTCATATCATAAGAAAAAACTAAGCACAAAAGAACATAGAAAACATCGATGTTCAAATGAAAATGTGGGAAACCACCCCCTAATGACCAATGGTTCACTCCTCACCATATGGCTTACCTTACATGAATTCTCAAGTGTAAGCTCAAAAAGTTCCTTCCCCAATAGGGAAAAACATTTTGAAAGAAAAGGAGCTTAGCGTTGTGCTGACACTATCTCATCATACTCAATTTGAAGTTAATATAGAGCATGATAATCTCTTATATAAGTACACTATTATTCTAAAAAACACGTGTATAACTCTCTATGAGCCACACTCACCATGATCATGGATACACTTACCTTTAACCAACACCAAACACTATGTCTCCTGAAAAAGTGTGTCCAGTTTCAAACATGATGCCTCCTATACCATACCAAGGAATTATTCATTTAACCAAAACTTTTGGGAAACCATGTTTATGAAAAGTATTTAAACCATCGGTCCTCAACTCGCACACTACCACTCACCACTTACAATTCAAATTGTACCATCTGAAACCAATTTTTACCTTTATCACATGACTCATTCTCCATTAGTTATACATTACAAGTATATGTTAACCGTGCTACTTGGCCTGTTAGTCTCAATAATCTAAAATCACGCTTGGAACACCTCTTCAAAATCAGTAACCTCACATGTTCCACGATTTATTACACTAGTTCTCACCACCCAGAATTGTTCCAGTCATGAACATCTACCCACACATTGATTACATTTGAAATTTTGGAAACAGTGATCGACTAGTCCAGGAACCCAAATAGTATTTCCTATCGAAGTTAGTCATGAAACCAAATATTCCAAGGTGTTTTTCAAAATCTTAATGCATCAACATGCCTATAAGAAAAAAACTCTAGTGCCTACTATTCCTTAATCTCAAAATGAGCATAACAAAAAGATCACTGTCAAAAAAGGCATCCGAAAACACAAGCAAATCTCTATCATGTAGGTTTCCTAGAAAAAAATGAATATTGACGTACAAGTGTACAATTCAAAACTATGGGCATCTAGGTATTCCGCCTAGCCCTGCAGAACAAGTCTCAATATAGGGTCACATTGTCAAACCACCTCACCTAAAAGATTAAACCTATCTAGAGAAGGTAAATATCACAATGAACTATGTGGGTAAAAATTGAAAACATGGGTCACACGAGCCTGATCCTCCCCGAGTATCCTCAGAAGGAACTACTCCCTGGAGGTCATGATACCAATATAGAAGAGAAACTGAACTGACACACACCAAGAATTTGTGTATGGTAATACCTTCTAGAGGTCCATTTAACAAGGAAAGTCCTAGTATCCATTGACATCGTACTTAGTGATCTAACTAGATAACCACAAATAGAGATACCAAACCCTATAATGGGTACAACATAAGGGCATAATGTGCTATATTGACCTACTAGGGTCACTGTGCCTCCCATCCATGAAAACTAAGTCATCAGAATCACACCAAAATTCCTCAACCTATATCCACATAACCTTCCATGAAAAGGAAATATATATACATATAAGTAGGGATAACAGAGTAGGCCTTACATGTTAGTAAAAAATCACACTAGCATGCCTTTATGATGTGAATCCTACATGCCAAATATGATTCCTGAGAAACCTCTTACATTTTCCATCCAAGATTAAAAAATCCACAATAAATCAAAACATCCACACAACATTTGGATTTGTCAAGGAAAAAATCATATACCACTATAATATTGCATATCAGAACAAAACTCCCATACCCTAGAAATGAGCACTTCTTAACAAAACTAGTCTTCTCGGTGCACTAGTCTGATATAAATAACAGGTATGAAACATTCCTAATACTCATATCTACCAAATACCAAATAGTAAATACAAGGAAAAAAATTGATCTATTACCATTTTGTAACATCCCATCCCATATTCCACTAAAATGGTGACCCGAGCTAGTGTTTTACGATGCCTCAAGTGAACCTCCCATACAAAAAATACTACTAACTAGTAGAAAAGCTCTATGGTGTGATAGTTTGGAGACTATTCCATCATATTATAGTAATCAAATAATGGATATTGATAAGTATCACATACAATAGTAAAAAAAGAGTACATAAGTAACTAGTAAACCGAAATAGAACATGCTATAATAAAAAATGAAAATTGTATAAATGCCCAATATATTGTGAAATACAATATAACATTTCTCAACCACTGATCTAACCATATATGTACAAAAAAAATTTAAATATATATTTCTCTACTACTAACTCTGAGCTAGAACACATACTTGGTCTCTAGACACTGTCTAACTAAACCATCCGGATTAGAATAACCCACATGAGTAGCTCCGATATAAAAAGAAACTCTTGGCCTTATCCCTATCCACTATGAAACTATTCTCAACTTGAAAATCTTACACACAGTCTACACTTACACCGGGGTGGACATGTAGGGGTGTGAAATAATCTTTATTGTCCACCATGACAAGAAACCTATTAATGTGATTATATAAGTGTATACAATAGTAAACTGACCAGCTTATCTGAGGAACAAATAAAAAGGAAGTAAACAAAACATGAAACCATAGTCAATCCCCCGATCCTTAATCTTGACCAACTAGGTAAGTTCTGCCCTATATGTATATATCTATATTCATATATATGTGTTGTCCCATATATATACAAACATACATAGATATAACATAAAATATTAAGTGAATAAAATAACATAACAACCAACATAATAAGATCCTTGGTTCCGTAATCTTGATCCTCTTGGACAAAATATTCATGGGCGTTGAGATGGGTGTTGTACCAATCAAGATATATATCATTAATTTTATATATGGGTCTATAATCCCAATCAACATGTACATTCATTATCCAATGCTATAAATGTCTTAGAGAAAGCTATATCAACACAAGTGGATACTTAACCTGCACATGGGTTCACACATACTCATCTCCAATCAATGAAACAAGGATAATATATACCCATATTCAATCCTATAAAATGTCACTGCAACCAACTATGACTTATATCAAGTAATGATGTGTTAGACACCAAGGGATGGATCCAAGGAACTCATCCAACGCATCCACATCAGCCTACGCCGTGTAATCACAAGTATAATATCCATCGTGACCACAATATATAATCATGTGTAAGACAAAAAAGGGATGAATCGAAGGTATTGAAGACAAATATATACTTTTCAAGTCCCAGGAGAGTCTTGATGGAAACTCGATAAAGGCACTAGTTGGAGTCCTAGGAGTATGCCAATAGAACATGTACTACATGAGTCTAACCTTTCCAGGTCCTATTGGTAGCAAGGACCAAGGAATCCCATGGAATCAAGACCTAAGAATCATACTCAATACAGGGCATCCACTACCACATCAAGATCCATGGAACAACATTCAAAGAATCTATCTAATTTGGATTCAAATAGCTCATCCAAGGAATCCACTACCATAATCAAATAGACTAAGAGTCAATCCAAATAATTTCTATAATGGGAATACAAGTATTTATCAAGGCGTACAAGGTCAACATGCCTATGAGTCCATCCAAGGCATTCCTACAATGAGAATCTAAGTATCACTCAAGGTGCACAAAGTCATCAGGATCCAAGTAGTTACAAATGTACAAGGCATTCTATATACATCATGTAAGGCTCAATAGTCGGTTACTAAGAAACACAAATGGAAATACCAATAATCAAATAATCAAAATTATAGGCTAAACTGCAAACCCCAGGTAGAACCATTGGGTATGTATGTAAAAATAAAAAATAATATGGAGTTGATGTTGTATCCTAGGAAATAATATTTGGGAATCCCAACAAGCATAATGGATCAAAGGAAGGATTTATAGACATTCTAAAGAGAAAGAAAGATGCCTCACATCGGTCTCAACACCCACCAATTAGAAATCACTAATGGTAAACATCATTTCATTAGAAATAACCATGTGAAAGCATAAAAAATGAGTGAGGGTGACTGAATTCCTAAACCCAACTCTACATAAATATCACCATGGGATTGAATGTTTTAAATAGATACTAAGGTGACACTCATTACCATCTCTACACAAAACCGACTTGAAACCAGGGATTATTCATGGATTGGTCACCCGATGGGCCCTTCAATTAAAATGAAGAGAGGCATCCTACTTGGTATCCTAAAAAGAATACATAGGAAAAAGGTGTCCTACAAAGGAATTACAAGACAACATAAGTATCAAATACATCCAACATGGGATCCTTAGAATGAAAAATATGTGAAGGGGTCCTATAAGGGACTCCCTAGATCAGCTTGTAAGAAAATTAATCCCATAGGTGATCCTTGGTAGTAGTAATATGATAGATTCATCATACTCTAGATCTTCAAGATTGAAACATAAATAAAAGAATCCCATAGGGGATCCTCGATAACAACTTGTTTTACAACCTCATAGGACATCCAAGAACATATCTCAAGGGGTATGTCCTCAAAAGAAAATATCCACAAGTAAAGGTCGAAAGAGATAGATCATGGATCATCTATGAAATAATTATCACTTTCAAGGGACACATAATACAACCACTAGAGGAAGAACCTATCTATTTATATTGAATCCCCAAAACACCCATTAGGAGTACTCAGACGACTACATGGGTTTCTCCATCATAATCTTAGTGGAAAACTACTCAGAATGGACTCTTCTTATGTCCAAATCTCAATCTATTGCAAAAAGATATGAACAATACTAAATGGGTCACAAGGGGGAAGTACACCACGTTTCACTATGAGTACACAAGATTTACTCCCACTAACCCACATGTTCATGTACTCCCACCGAACTAGGCATGTAAATGCCCCAGGTACATGGCATGAAAGGTAGAAAAATAGAGTATTCCTTACATAGGGTACCTTCCAGTGTCCCTCAACCATCTTGGCCATGTAATTGTCCATCCCATGTATATTCAAATGACATGCTACCCACATAGGGTCTGGTCGTGTACTCTACACGACCATGTACCCTTACACGGGTAGCTATGCCGGGTACTCAGCTTCACATCCGAATACTAGTACATGTCAGATATGACCCCATATATAGTGAGTACTCCCAAAACCATTGTCCTAACAAAATGGGGTGAACACATGGAGTATACGCTTGAACCACACATCATGTAATGTAGTTTTCCCGAACAAAAAACCTTTAGAATGCTTGAAACCCCCATTTTCACCCCCAAAATCAGTAGATCAGGAAACAAGGGGTGATAAGGAAGCATAAAATGGGAATAAAGGCATTAAAATATAAATAAAATGGTATTTGTAGTAAATATTAAAAATAACCAACCTTTGGAAGGAAACTACTGAGGTATCATTCAATTTCGCAGTCCACAACAATCACATGTTGATCCAACATGTCAAGGGCTTTGCAACGACGCATATTTCTCTCTCTATCCATCTTTCTTTATCCATCTCCATTTATCTCATTGGTTATAGTAAAGGAGGAGCATACATAAGAAGTAATAAAGGAAAATAATGTAATGAAAAAGAACAGAAACTGATGAAGAAAAAGAAAAAGAAAAAGAAAAGAAAAAGGGGGCTAGGTCGTGCCTCACCTAGGAAAAAATCCCCATTCTGGACTAAATGAATGAGATATAATCTCAATGTAATGCTCATTTAGAAATATATCTCCAATCAAACCTACACGAATAATTTTATATTCAAATTATTAAATAGTATATATTAATTATTTCACTAAAATTCGAATGGATCAGATTTCCACCAAACTCATGTCTTACGGTAAAAACCCTATCTTGGAACTAACAGAGTGGTCAGGAAAACTATTCAAGATTATATTCTAGGAGAAAATTATAATTTCTCCAACTATTTTTTTCTCGTGATACCTATAAATGCATCGAGGGGATATCTATAACCAAGCCCGACCCATCACTACAATTTCAAAGCATTATTCATACATAGATTTAATTCATGAACAATATGAATTGTCAAATTTATAAATGAGGTCTGGAATTCAACTCCTATTGTTAGCCCCTTAAAGAGGATTGCTAGAAAATTAAAATACACTAAGAGGCTACTTATAAAATGGATCAAAATTGCATTTTCAAATATTGAAATTGATATTCAGAGTGTGGAGACTCATATTGCTAGTATCTAGAATCAATATCATGACTAGAATATTCCCTATTAGAAAGAAATATATGACCATGAAAAATTTTACGATCTTTTGACTATGAAAGAGAGACTGGACATGAGTCAGTTGAATGTATGATGACTAAAAGAAGGGGAAAATAAATCAAATTGTTTTCAAGACTCCATAGAGAGAAGTGACTCAAGGATGGAAACAATGTTATCAGCATCAATTCCCATATATATAACTTGGAATATGATCTTTCAAAGGTATTGGTTAATTTTTAGTTAAACCTCTATATGAATGATGGTAAGGACACAACTTCAATGATCATTGGAAACACACCCCACTGTGTTGATTATCATCATAATTATAACCTTGTCAAAGAGATAGAAAAATATGGAATCAAATGGTCATTGTTTTCTCTAAACATAGAGCGTGCTCTAGGACTAGATGGTTTTACAAATTATTTCTTCATGTTCTATTGGAATATCATTCAAGATGACCTTGTAAGTGAAGTAATCGAATTCTTTAGTCATGATTATCTACTTTATAGAATAAACTCAAACATCATTGTTTTGGTCCCTAAAAAAGAAAATGTAGTTTACATTAAGGAATTTAGGCCTATTTCCCTTGGTAATACTATTATTAATGTCATCAGTAAAATTACTGTCTCTGGGATGGGGGAAATTATCGAGGATATTATTAATCCAAATAAATATGGGTTCATTCTTGGTATATGCAGCCATCATTTTCTATTCATATACTCATAGTGTGTTAATATTGTGAATAAGAAGTCATATAAAGGGAATTTTTCTCTGAAGATTGATATTTTTAAAGATTTTGACACCATTAAATGAATATTCATGCTCAATATTCTCAAGAGATCTGGATTTTTGGACACATTCATCAGGTTAATCATCTCCATCCTTTCATCTACAAGGATGTATATTTTAATTTATGGGAATCAAAGTGGATAATCCCAGTGCACTAGAGGAGTGATGGAAAGGTATCCACTCTCATAAATCCCCTGCAATTTTACAAAATATTATCCTATTAGGTGTATTATTGATCTTGCTCAATTGGGATTTTACTAAAAGATCCATATAGATATAAATGAACTAGTCCAATCACATTTACTTTATGAGGATGATATTCTTTTATTTAGGAACGAACCAAGGAAAACTAACTCCTCAATTAAGGCCCTTTTTACCCATTATGAAGAATTTTAATGGAAAACCATTAGCTAGGGAAAGTCCTTTGTCATATTTGGGAATGAAATATATTAGGGTAAATATAACATGATCACAAGGAATCCCAGGGTGAGAAGGGGATCTCTCCCCTTCATTAACCTAGATGAACCTTTATTTTATGGAATGTGTAATAGATAATTCATCCAAAAATTAGTGATGGAATTATCAACCAAATCGCTAAATGGAATGGGAAATATATTCCCCATGAATTGTGGGTGTTCCTGGTAAACATGGTCATAAATTTTTAGTTTTTTTAATCATTATATATCTAGAGGTGGCCCAGATCTATTATTAATGAGTTATAATGAATGATCTGAAATTTCATCTTGACTAGGCCTGTGCATAAAAAGAAAATTGTAACTTTTTTCTATAAAGAATGTATCAAACGTATTTAAAATTGGGGGGGGAGGTTCTTGGAATCAAGGGACTCAATAATTTCAATTATGGTCTAATTGGTAACTTCACTGGGATCTTGTTAACTACTAACAACCCCTCCTATGAGTTTTCTATTAGAAGATTCGAAAAGAGAATGTTGGATTGGTATCCCCATTACCTTTGATCATCAGTTTTACCTTCAATAAATTTATATTTCCCCGATATCATGTATAATACTAAGTGGGTAATCAACAAACAATATTCCAACAAACTTTTGAGCACCTATTAGCTTGTTCAACCACTCAATGATATGCTCAACATCCCAAATTACTAGATTTAAATGAAAATTTCAAACAAATTTACAAGAAATAAATGTCTTGATTTTTTACCAATGAAGGCTTCCATGATGATATAGAGTTACACCTTTATGAAAAGGGACAATATTATATGTAAGCCTAATCATAATGGGATCTTCAATACTAAGGAATACTAAAAGATGAAATGTGAGAACTCAGTCATGCCCCCATCATGGATGCTCAAATTCAAGTCTAGTTTCATAAAACCCTTTAGGGACACTACCATATAGAGACTTTGGAAGAATAGGTTTCTAACACATTATCAGATGAAAAAGGTAGGGTTACATATTGTATCATCTTTCCACATATGCCTTAGGGTGGTGAAAAATTTATGGAAAATCATCCTCATATATTCCTACAAATGTTAGATATGGAATTACAATTCATATATCTTCGAGATGGATTTTGAGGTAGGTGCATAGCTTGGTGTTCACATGGAGCGCATAAATGCTACTGATGGAAGAATGCAAGTCCATAATCTTATACTGGTCACTGTAGCATTGTTCATTGCATCAGTCTGGGCAGCACATAATGGATTCATATTTGAAGGGACGTTAGCTTTGATGCATGATGATATGGATGGGATTCACATAGAGGATTATACAGCAGCCAAGAATTAGTGTGTGGAAATGCATAATATTGTGGAATATCTCAGAGTAATATGACTTTTGAGTTTCACTAGAAGGTCTAATCCACCACTAATTTTCAAATCTATACGGTTAATTCCCTCGATTGGAATGAGAATTAATGTAAATGTTGATGGTTATGCTTTCAACACACCAAGACCTTTGGGATGTGGAGGGACGTTTCATAATTTTCATGGCTTTTTCAAGGGTTTTTTATAATTATATTGGTATTGGGACTTCTTATGAAGCCAAGCTATGGGAGATGATATATGAGATCAATCATGATATTCATAAAAAATAGACCAATCTATAGATTGATTAATATTCTAAAAATGTTGTGCTGTCTTAAATGTGAGGGCTAGAAATGTCCCATGGTGTGTTTTACTGTAATGGATTGAATGACTTACACATGATGAGTATTTCAGGTTGAATGTCTCTCATGTGTATAGCGAGGAAAACCAAGTTTAAGACACCCTTTCTAAGAGTGAAATCATTTAAATGAGTGCAATGTGGACATTCATATCTCTTGATTACTATAATGAATTGGTTGAGGATGACATAAAAGGTGTGATTCAATATCTCTTTTGTAATATACCTTTTAAGGATTAATATTATATTCTTTATTTTTTAATAATATTTTTTAGGACTGGATTAATCAAGATCCTAGATTTTCTTAGTAATATCACTTAACAAAATATCCATGAGGAGTAGAAAATATAGATTTATCAATATTTCCATAGTTAAGAAAAAATTACAAATAAAAATTTTATGTAAAACGGTAAACGAGTAAGACAATAATAATATCCATGATATAGGAAATATGGATATTTAGTGAAATATTTAATTAATGTTGATCATAAATAAAAGGGAATTATACAGGCACCAAACACAAGGAAAAAGAGTTGACTAAGGCATAACCAAAGAGAATGTCATTATGGTATCCATGAAAAAATGTATTTAAATCATACATGGACATTAATAAGGGAAATTAGTATATATTATGATAAATTATGACCAAATGATGTGAAAATATTTAAAAATTGGGTATACGAAACATTATAAATGAAACATTTTAGTACATTTTAATGAAAATATTAAAGAGCATTTAATATTGAAATGGAATACTCATTTATATAAAACCATAAATAAACCAAGATAAATTTTTGATGATAAAATTTTTTATTTTAGAATAATAATTATGGATTCAAATATATTATGGATGATACTATAAAATAGGCAAGAAATTGGGAAGCTCCCTTTAAATGGGATTTCTTATCAAGCGAAATTGTTAAGGGAACTGAAGGGTTTGTCGCTAACTATTTTGTCTCATGAGACCTATCAATTCATCAAGGAGATATCTATAATGGGGCCCTACCTATCACTACAAGTCCAAATCATTTTTCATAGACATATTTAATTCATGAAAAATATGAATTATCCAAATGTTTGTATTGAGTAAAAAATATAGATTTATCAATATTTCCTCAGTTAAAACAACATTTAAAATAAACATCGTATGTAAAGTGTTATAAAACTATGAAAATAATCATATCTATGATATATGAAATATGGATATTTAATTAAATCTTCAATGAATTATGATCATAAATAAAATGGAGGTATACATACATCACACAAAAGTAAAAATTGGTGAATATGTCATAACGAAATGGAATATCATAATGTAATCCCTAAAATAATGGATTTAAATCACACTAGGACATTAATAATGGAAAATAGGAATATATTATTATTAATTATGTCCAAATTAAGTGAAAACTTATAAAAATATGGTTTAAGCATCATTAGAAATGAAACATTTTAGTGTGGTATAAGGATCATATTAAGAAGCATTTGAAGTAGAAAAAAAACAATCATTTATATAATACCAGAAATAAAACAAGATATATTTTCATGATGAAATTATTTATTTTATAAGAATAGTGAGTAATTTAAATATATTATGTATGACACTATAAAATGGGTATGAAATTGTGAAGTTTTCTTTAATAGTGATTTCTTCTCTGGAGGAATTTGAGAAGAGAACCTTATAAAAACATGTATATCCCTATAAAATAAGAATGAACTCATTTGGATGAATGAGTTTATAAAATATAATCATCAATAAGAATAAGTATATAAAAATAAAAAATAATTAAATTCGGGTAAGGAGAGAGAAAGCATAACCTGAAGGAAAAATGGGGGTTCAGAGATAATTTATTATTTTATGTATGAAAGTGTTCTGCACATGCACTTAATGTACTGGATAATGAAATTAGATTAATTAATAATTTAATTCAACAACTATTTAACATTTATTTTATTTTTTATAATTTTATTAAGATCATTTATAGAATTGTTTATGAGTAATAAGATTGAATTTTTCCTTTCGAGACATTACGTTTCCTTAGTTTTCATGATTGTTTCAGTTGTGTACATGTATAAAAGATAATATAAAATGATAATAGGGATAGATAATTAAAATTATATGTTATTAATGATCATACATAACAATTAATGGTATTATACACCATTTTCTTCTAGATATGATGACGAATCTTTAGATAAAATGTTAATGATAACTGTTTAGATTATTTGGTATTTTTTCAATCATTGCACACTAGTTTTGTTTTATTAATTAATATTATAAATATATACTAGATAAAGAATACAAAATAACTTTTAATATAAATTTTAAAATATTTTATTACCATAATAATGGTTTTATGACCACCCTTGAAGGCATTAATGAAAACACATCATCCACATTGGCAATAAATCGACGCATCACATAGGATATTTTAATTTTTAGAATAAATGTGAGAGGCGATCATAGAATATGTAATATATTATAGTTATCATTAATACTTTTATAGATAAGTTAAGGAAAATATAATAAAAGAAAATAAAATTAAAAGAAAATTAAAAGAACCAAAGGGAGTTTTACCTCTTGAATGCCACTCCTTAATTATATCCTTAAGGAACATTGAAATGATATTTTGGATGAGACCAATAAGACCAAAATTATATGTTATTAATAAACATCAATAATATTAAATGGTTTTATATATCATTTTTTCTATATACAATGATGAATCTTTAGATAAAATGTTAATGATAACCGTTTAGATTATTTTTTCATTATTTCGATCAACACATAATAGTTTTGTTTAATTAATTAATATTATTTATATATAATGGTTCCAAAACACTAAATAAGTCATAATATACATTATAAAATATGGTTAAACCATTATAATTCTTTTTTTACCATCCTTTAACGTGATAATAAAAACCCATCACCCACGATGATAGTAAATAGACACATCACAGATGATGTTTTCATTTTTATAATAAAAGTGAGGGGAGTAGTGGTTTATAATGAATATTATATTAACTAGATAAAAGTTCAGTATATATAATATAAATTTGTTATCATGTATGTTTGGATAGATAAGTTAATGAATAGATATGAAAATAAAATAAATTAAAAGAATGAAAGGGAGTTTTACCTCTTTAATTCATCCCCTTAAGAGCCTCCTTAAAGAACTTTGAAATGGTATTTTGGGTGAGACCAGAAAGAGAAGACCATGGGGGATAGGTATGGGAGAGGTATTGGGTATAAATTGGAAAAAATTCATTTCTTTAGAGGTGTGAGGATAAGAGGTGGTATTTATAGTGGAAGGAGAGGGGTGTTTTTGATTATTTAATTCATTAGTTTATTATTTTGGATTGAGAATATAAATAGTGTTGATTATTGTGACTAAATACAGTAACTAGTTCATGTGATTTCA
This sequence comes from Viscum album, assembly GCA_963277665.1. NCBI lineage: Eukaryota > Viridiplantae > Streptophyta > Magnoliopsida > Santalales > Viscaceae > Viscum > Viscum album. Next base: position 417,549,289 of record OY728135.1, read on the forward strand.
AACTAATGGTTATTACATATAAAAACCCTTCTCTCTTCTTTTATTACACATAATAAAAATCAGAACATCAAGAGTTCTAGCGTATTTTTGAAATTAGGCACATTTCATAACAAGTCAACACATGAAAAGAAAAATAATTATAGAAAACATCATTGACATGACTAAAAATCTTCCTTCACACTTAACACTACATTGGATAACCTAAGGACATATATTAGAAAGGGGTGAGCAATAAAGCCCAGTAAGGTAATATACAATGTATAACATGAGGAAGATGGTACATGTTAGAAAATATTCATATCAATGGATCATAAAAGGAACATGAATAGTAAGTCATGATATAACATGATAATCATAATATGGTAAATGTGGAAACAAATTAAAACACAACATCATAAACATAGGTCAAGGATAAAACCACCAAAATGTCATGTTGGACAAGGTCCCATAATGAAACAAGGTAAACCTACTATATTAACTTGATGTATCATGATTCATACCATTACCCCATGAATTGGTGAGTGATCAGGGCACACCCATCATAATCATGTCATTCTGACTGAAAATTAATTTTTTTCTTTCAAAATAACTTTTGAGGAAAAATGGGAAACTAACATGACATCAAAAACATAAAACACAACCATGCCTTCACAGGCCAAGATCATCAAGACCAAAAACAATCCAATTCAAAAAATAAGGTAAATCCCCACCCTAGAAATATAAAAAATACAATAATTTTCCACCATACCATCACTGCTCACCTAGCTATCCTGTGCAAGGATGCATGGGCACAATACCGATTGAAAATTCCATACCCTCTCAAAACTTCCAATTTTGAATAGCGGTTAAAGTGAGAATGCTACCAAATCTAAACCTCTTCTGGATTAGTCCCTTGATAGTAAACTGGATGCAATGTCCCAAGACCAATCTTGTGGTTCCATAATAAAATACACAAAATTCAAACCAAAAAAGGCTCATCAATGCACAATAATACTGCCCAAATAGACCTTCATCAAGAAATAACAAATCAAAAATTTCATCCTCCGTGAATAGACTTAAAAACATGCACTGCATCTGATACCTAGAACAACATACCACAAGACAACATATTCATACCACCAGGAACGTCAAACCACACCGCCAAAACCAAAATAATCATCGATTCCTCCGTGAAAACACACATGTTTAAGTGTGACACATAGATCATACAACATGGATTCATTAAAAATAACAATTTATTCCATGATCAAGAAATGTGGAATACATACATTTAAGTCTCCCCTAAATAATTATATTTCATTAAGGTTAATAACATTGATAGAAAAATTGGGTATGATATTCACCACACAATTATTTTGTCATGGAAAATCACGGTTCAATTTTGGCTGCATAACAACATCATATAGAAAATCAATAAATGGGTTGAAGAGAGAAAAACGAGCCTATCATAATTTATACATGAAATGGATAGTTATAGAAACATTTAAAGACATTCCATAACATAAGTAATTAGAAATAGAAGGTGTAACATAATAAAGAAACTTGATGAAATAGGAGAAATAAAAGAACCCTTTAAAAATTGCAGCATAGTAACAAGTGTTCATAAAGGTTCGTAGGAGGGATAAATGAGATTTAAAGGGGTTATAATGTTTTATAAATAAAATTTAATTCAATGGTGATGTGTAATAAAATATACCAAAAAAAGATAGACATTAAAAGACATAACATTAAAAGGAGTGGTTGATAAAAGAGTAAAGTAGAGGATGAGGTAACCTAACTTGAGTGTGAAACTCAAAATGATTTAGTGGGGCTTCATGAAAGATTGGGGGAACCTTGTGAGTACTATATGAAGTATAGGGTCGAGCATGGTCATGCTAAAAAGAGTTCTAGTGAATAAAAATGGGAGATTGAATTTTATTATATTGGAAAAGAGGGGGATTTCTTTATTATTTTGGGTTTTGAAACCACATAATAAAATATTCAAAAACAGCAACCATCCCATGGGTTTTTCCCATGGTTTCTGCCAAAGGGGACTAATTTAAACTAATTTATATTTCCAAGGTCAGAATATAAAAAAATATCTCCCTTTATTATGTAGAGGTGAGTTAAACTCTCAAAGAAATTATTTTAAAATCATAAAATATATTATAAGTCTAGAAGGATTCAGTAAGTCTTTATAAAATAAATTAAATAAGCATAAAATTAAATTATTTTAAATTTAAAACGTATATTGGGAATATTACACCTTTATAGTATTTATTACATCATTATTAGGCCATTATAATGTCATAAAAGACACCATATATTTATACGGTGTTTATTTTTTCACAAAAAATCAATTTTCTCAAGAAATTATGAAAAATTAACCATTAAATAATTCCAACATCTAGATTCCAAAAATAATATTCATTTTATTTAAATATATTTCTAAATAGATGAATTTTCACTTTTAAAATAAAAACCGACATTTATTGAAAATGTAGGGTTTTTGATAATAATAATTTTTGAACCCTAATAAAAAAAGTAAATTTGGATTCTTAAAAATTATATGATCATATATATTTAATAAAATTTATTTAATAATAATATTTTATTAAAATAATATTTTTTTGAAAAATCCATTAATTCATTAATATAATTTTAGTATTAACCAAAAATATTAATTGTGCTTTATTGAATAAAAATCATTTATAAAGTAAAATTAATAGGATAAAAATATATTCATTATACTATAAAAAATAATATATATATTCTTATTTCTAGGGTCTTGATACATATTCATTTAATACACCAGGATACACCCTAAGAGTAAGGTTCACGATGGTGGGATTTCATGGGGTCGTTCAGTGAACAAGCTTTGGGATGTGATCTCGATGAGCTTGAAATTATCCCATAAATGGTTTCACTCAAGCTTAAGTATTTGTATCTCATCTTGGTATTAGTCTATGAAAAATTCTATAAATTCTATCTCCCATGGAATCTCTGATAAATGGGCTTCATAGGGTATGATCCTACTAGTTGAGGTCATCACTTCCTTTATCTGTGACAATTGGATTTGTTTAAAAGTTATAATTATACTAATCATGTGTTCACTATTAAATAGCTATATTTTCAATAGTAAATATACATAATTATGACTTAAATCACATTGGATATAATAAAACAAAATAATTTCAAGTGTTTTCTATAACCATAATACATTTAATTAAAAAAATGGGAATTTTATTCATAACAATTCGGGTCATTACAATTTTCCCCCATTCAGAAATTGTACCCTCAAAAATTAATTTCCCCACACTAAAAATAGGCGAGGGTAACTCTAAATCATCACTTTATATGGTTCCCATGTTTCTTATTCAAACATTTGGTCTCTCCAAAACACTTTGACGATACAAATTGTCTTATTTCGTAGAACGTTTTGTCTACGATCTAAGATCTTCACCGGATTCTCATAATAAGAAATGCCATTATCCAATGGTACCACATATGGATTGAGTAAATGTGATGGGTTTGGTATGTATTTTCTTAATAGGAATACATTTAATACATCATATACTTGAGATAGGTTTAGTGGAAGTGCTAGTCTATAGGCCACTACTCCAATGTGATCACAGATCTCAAAATGGATGTTGTCACTTGGACTAAGCTTTCCCTTATTCCCAAATCCCATCACTTTATTCAATGGATATATGTATAGGAATACCATTTCTCCCACATTTAACTATATGTTACATATATGGTTATTATCACAGCTCTTTTGTTGACTCTAAGAAGCCTTGATGTGCTGCTGAATGGTCATAGCCTTCTCCACCATTTCTTCTACCATTTCATAACCACAATTTTTTTATTCCCCAACATCATCCCAACATTCCAGTGTTCATAAAATATCCCCATAAAGTTATTCATATGTATCAATTTGGATTATTTAGTAGAAATTATTGTTTTTAGAAAAATCGACCAGAGGGAGAAATTGGTACCATCATCGTTTGAATTCAATTGAGCATACTCTTAACATGTCCTCAACTGTTTGGAACGTCTGCTCATATTAGACATCAGTTTGAGGGTGATAAGCCCTACTAAATTTCCACTCAGTGTTTAGAGTGTGCTGGAGTCTTTTACAAAACATAGAGGTTAATTTTGGATCTTTATCCAACATAATTGACAGTGGTACTTCATGCATCCTTTCCACTTCTCTGATGTATATCCATAAAAGTTGATCAAGTGAGAGATCATCTTGAATCAAAATTATGTTTTTAGTATTTATAAGATGATCAACTACAACCCATATAACATTATTTCCCTTGAATTTATTTGGAATTTCAGTGATAATGTTCATGGGGATGTTTTCCCCATTTCCATATTGGTATGTAAAATGGTTACATCACCCCACACACATCTGCCTTCCATAATTAAATGGCTTACATACCAGGAACTCTGATTTATAATCAGGAATATCCTTCTTCACTTTATGCCACAAATAGAGTTATCAGAGATCTTGATACAACTTTGTGTTTCCTAGTATAATGGAGATTGTCAAAATTTCTGCATCATCCAATATTCCCCTCTTTAACTCATGATTTGATAGAACACGTAGTCTTGACCAAAATCTCCAAATTCCTTCTTCATTAGCATCAATCTCCAAGGATTTCCCATTGATTATAGTTTCCACATTCTTCTGAATTCCCATATCATCTTTTAGAATTCTTTAACCTTTCAAGAAGAGATGTTTGAGAAATCATCTGTGAAATGGTTGATGATGTTCCCTCCTTTTAGATTCTTATGTCCACCCTCTTCAAATCTAAGAAGATTGGATCCTACTCAACTATCATTAGTGATAGAATTTCTATATCCTTTTAACTTAGAGAATCCTCCATTTCGTTTCTTTCCAAGGATGGTAGTTGATTAAGTATTCCTAATCCATGAATATCTCTAACCATCTTCATTGGTGCATATTTAGGTCTTTCCATGTAAATATATACTTAAAAATTTATGATCCATATATATTTCCTACATCTCCCCAAAGAGATAAATACAAAAAAAATTCAAAGACAAGATCACCGCTGCCAACTCTAGATCATTCATGGGATGGTGTTTCTTTGGAATTTTTAACTATATTGAGGAATAAGCTATAACTTTTTCATTTTTCATCAACACACAACCCAATCCCTTATTCAAATCATCACTAAAAATTATGAAAGGTAACCCAATTGTGTGTAGTGTGAGAATATGTTTAGTGATCAAAGTCCTTTTCAACTCTATGAATATTTCTTCACATTTATCATTCCACCCAAATTTGAATCCCTTACATGTTAAGTTGGTAATAGGGTTTGAAAATCATGAGAAATATCTCACAAATCGGTGCTAATATACAGCTAACCCAAATAAATTTCGGATATTTGTCATAGATATTGGTCATGAAAATCCTTTAATTGTTTTTTTTTTGTTTTAAGGTTCCATAGATATCACATTACATGTGATGATACACCCAACTAAAGAGACTTCCTTCAAATGAAAATCACACTTGTTGTACTTTTTGTAGAGCTTCTCAATTCACAAGTTCTTTAGTATAGTTCTTAGATATTCCTCATGGCCCTACTTAGTTTTGGAATATATTAGAATATAATCTGTAATGACTACCATGAATTTGATGATATAATATCTAAAGACTATATTAATCATTTCCATGAAGATATATGGAGAATTAGTGAGTCTAAATGGAATCTCTCTGAACTCATAGTGTCTGTATCTCGTATAAAAAACCGTCTTGGGGATATATTCCTTCTTCACCTTAACCTGGTAATATAAGAACCACATATCCAAATTGGAGAAGTTTTGTTCTCTGTATATCTTATCAAAAAAGTCAAAAATCTATGGGAAATGATACTTATTCCTTATCATTATCATGTTGATCTCACGATAATGAATGAAAATTCACATTGACCCATCCTTCTTATTGATGAAGAAGACTAGTGCACCCCTTGGTGAAGCACTTGGGTATATGATTCTCTTATCATATTATCCAGTAATTTTTTCATTACTTATTCATGTTCCACAATATCCATCCTAGAAGGAGTTATGGATATTATAAATTACCCAAGTATAAGATCAATTAAAAATTTGAACTGTCGGCAAGGAGGAAGACCAGAAAATTCCTCAGGGAACACATCAGCATATTCCATCATAATAGGAATGTATTTGAGAATGGTTATTTCCTCAAACTAAATCATTTGATATAGATACTCTTGGTCAGAGGGAAATAATATCCATGCTTGAGATGATGGTGCTAAAGAAGATTCATATGTATCCTTTCTATTTTATAGAATCAACGGTTAATTCTCCATATGGGGTGTGATTTCCCTCTTGCGAAAATTTATGTTGTATCCATATAGGGAAATAAAATCTATGCTAATAATTGCATAAAATTATACAAAGGAAATTATGAAATGGTTCACCAAGATGTTCATCCCACAAACATTGATAGGGGAGGAATACTATACTTGGGATGAAATGATTTCCCCATTTTATATTTTCACCGACAACTCTACTTCCATGATTTTTAGTGGTGTTGAAATAGTTCTACTAAACATTAATGATATGAAATATTTTTTTGAACTATGGATAATAAACCTGCATTTATATTTTTGATTCTGGTTCTACTTTATCCAATTTAGTCACAGGGATGAGTATATTAAACTATTAAACACATAAAGGGGAATCCAATGAAATTAAATGGATAACTTAAAAATTACAACTATCTCTTTAACATATGAGTTTCTAGGCTTCAATCTATGCTTTCCATGACCTATTTCCTAACATATGTTACTATGGGAATTTTTTCAATTAATAAGGGTTTGTATATATCTTATGAATTTACCAAATAATTTCCCCTCAGAGTGTCAAACCAGGTGCACAATAAGGCATGTTGTTTTGTAATAGATTACCTGATTCAGACCCAAAACATCTTGTCGCAGTTGTTACCCCTAGGTACAACCATTCCAGAACCACATCCACTTATAGTGTATAGACAATGATTTATTTTATTTATAAACCACTTAATCTATACTTACCAAAATATTAAGGGATGTATTCTTATACATAGTATTACCCCTAAGAAATTCACTAGAGTCCTCTAATCTTAAGTCCTTCACTAGAGTTTTCAAATACTAATCCTAAAAATAACTAAACATATCCTTTGATACCAACTATAACTACCCTACTCTTTATTACACTTTAAAAATATTTTATTAATCATAATAAAACCAATAAGATTGAGAGGTCAAATGTCTTTGGTAAATTAGGTACATTACATAACGACATAAAACATGACAAGAAACATACTTATTAAAAAACTTCTTTGACATGACCAAAAATGTTCCTTTATACTTAACACTGCATGGGATAACCTAGGTACATAATTAGGAAAAGGGTGAGATATAATGCCTAGTAAGGGAATAAACAAGGAATAACATGAGGAAGATAAAACATGTTAGAAAGAAGACATATAAATGGAGAATAAAAGGAATACAGATAATAAGGCATGATATTACATGATAATCATAACATGGGAAATGTGGAAACTTCCTAAAACTCTTCATCATAAACATTGGTTATGGATAAACACATGAGAAAATTACAGCGGATGAAGTCCCATAAATGAATTAGGTAAAACCCATATCCCAACATGATGTATCATGATACTAATCATTACCCAATTCATTGATGGGCTATCAGGGTACACCCTTTATAATCATTTCATTATCATTCTTATGTATACCAAATATATCATATAAGATGGAATCATCCAAAATCATAATTTATTACAAAATCAAAGAATGTGTATTACATACATGTAAGTCTCAAGTCAATAAATATATCATCATAAAGGTGAATACCCTTGATAGGAAAATGTTTATTCTATTCACTACACAGTTATTTTGGCATAGAAAATCATCGTGCAATTTTGGCAGGATAACGTCATCATATAGAAATTCATAAAATGGGTTAATGAGAGATATTGGGGTATATAATAATTTATACATGAAATGGAATGTAAGAGGGACATGTAAATACATTACCTAACATAAGGAATTATAAATATAAGGTGTAAAATATTAAAGAAACAAGAAGAAATATGAGAAAGGAAAGAACTCCTATGAGATTTCGGTATGGTAACAGGTGTGTATAATGGTTTATAAGAGGAATAAATGAGAATGATAGGGGATATAATAATTTATCAATAAAATGGAATGTAATAGTGATATGTAATAAAATATCCCAATATAATAAAATGTAAATTAAATTACATAACATTAAAAAGAGTGATTGATAAAAGAGGAGAGTGGAGGATGAGGTTACCTTACTTGAGTGTCTGAATCCAAAGGCCTAGGAGGGGCTTATTGAAAGCTTGGGCCACCTTGGGAGGATTATAGAGTGTATAGGGAAGAGTTTGGTCAAACTAAAAGGAGTTTTAGTGAAGATAAATTGGATCTTGTGTGGGTTTATATAGAAAAAGAGGGGGATTTCTTTACTATTTTGGTTTTGGAAACTACAAAATAAAATATTCAAAACCAAAAACCATCACATGGATTATTTCCACAGTTTCTTTCAAATGGGAGTGTTTTACATTATTTTATAATAAAAATGATGAAGATAATAAAATAATTCCATTGATTTTGTTGAGGTGAGTCACATACTCAAAAAAATGATTTTAAATTCTTAAAATAAATTATAAGTCCTGGAGGATCCATTAAGGATTTATAAAATAAATTAAATAATCATAAAATTAAATTATTTTAAATAGAAAACATATATTGTAAATATGATACATTTTATAGTATTTATTACATCACTATAGGGCCATTATGATGTCCTAAAACACACCATATATTTATACAGTATTTAATTTTTACCCAAAACTTTGACCATATAAAAAAATTATAAAAAATTCATTGTTTCATAATTTCAATAACCTGATTACAAAAAATAATATTCATTTTATATAAATAATTTTTTAAATAGGTGAATTCTATCTTTTAAAATAATAACTGGAATTTATTGAAAATGATAGGTTTTTTTGACAATACCAATTTCTGAACACCAATAAAAAATTACATTTGACATCAGAAAAATTATATGATTATTTATATTTAATAAAATTTATTTAATAATAATATATTCTAAATTATTATTCATTTAAAAAACCCATGAGTTCATTAATTGAATTTCAATATTAACAAAAAATATAATTTTTTCTTTATTGAATAAAAATCATTTATAAACTAACAATAATTGGATGAAAACATATTCATTATAACATACAAAATAATGTACATATTATTATTGATAGGGTCTTGGTATATATCCATTTAATAAACCAACATACATCCTAAGAGTATGGTGTGTGATGATGGGGCTTCCATGGGGTCGTTCGATGAACATGGTTTGGTCCGTGATCTCGATAAGCTTGAACTTCTTCTATAAATGGTTTTTCTCATGCTTATGTTTCTAGATATCAACTCTGGATTAGTCTAGGGAAAAGCGTAGAAATGAAATATCCCTCAGAAGTTTTGATAAATGGGATTCAAAGGGTATGATATTTCTTGTTGAGGCCATCACTTCTGTTCTTTGTGAAAATTGGATTTGTTAAAACCCTATATTTATACTATTTAGGTGATCATTGTCCAATGGATATATTATCAATAGTAAAGATACTTAACGGTCATTTAAATACAGTTGGATATAATAAAATAAAATAATTCCATGTGTTTTCTATAACCATAAGACATTTAATTATATCAAAAAGTGGAATTTAATCATAATAGTTTGAGTCATTACGTTACATCAGCCATACATCATCTATGACTCAATAATTCATGTATTTAGATTATTTCATAAATTACTGTATTTCTCTATTCCCAAAGAAATAAACTATTTTAAAAAAATCCATAAATTCACCCTAACCATTTTTCAGTGATTATATTTCAAAAATGGAATCCATTTTTTAAAAATAATTTTATAAACCTGAGAAATTTAATTTTTTTTTGTTAAAATCATCATTTATTTTAAAATTATCGATTTTAAAATTATAACATATTTTTTTTATCAATTTGGAAAAATAATTAAGTTCTCATTAAATTATCTTATAATTATAAGAAAATAATATTAATTTTTGAATCTATTTTTTTAAATAATATTTCTTTCAAATTATTATATTAATTATAAAATTTTTAAACCAACATTTACTTTCCAAAAAAATACCTACACTTAATTTATCATTTTAATACTTTTATTTACTTATTCCATGATATAAATAAATCATATTTTCATTTACAAGATACCTAAATTTTATTTATAATTTTATAGGTAAGGTTACTATTCTATTAGCAGTTTACTATTCCTAAAGGTCACATTACTATTCCAATAGTCATGTAAATGTTTAATAGTGTATTAATGTTCATTTAAGCTTGGTGTCAATTAAAATGAACACTTCTGAAGGAACTGAATTTATTTAAGAAGATGCAGACCACAAAATCTTGGGGTGTTATATGTTTCCTCCTTCAAAAATTTTGTCCTGGAAAATTTTCATGAATATTTACTTCTAAAAATATGTGGGTGGTTATTCTTAATAACATTCTCAGGTTCCTATGTTTCTTCTTCCATTTTAGGGTTTCTTCAAAGAACCTTTACCAGTCATGTTTTATGGTACCTCAATACATTATATCTTATGTCAAGAAACTACTCCAGAACCCAGAAAACACTGAAATGAACACTGAAAGTGCCAAATTTTGATCCTTGAGGGCCGATACTCCCCACAAATAAAATAATGGCATCTTATACATGTTATAACATGGAAAAAAGAGAAATGATACACCAAATTGCGGTCCATGAGGGCCCATAACACCCCAAGAACCAATGTTTGGCACCCATTCAAGCAAAAATTTACACAAAACAATACCCTATCAAACAACATGTATTTTATCAAGGAAACTATCACAACAACATGAATATTTTACACAACATCTATCACAACAACATGAAATCACTAATTCATCCTAAATGGCATGGAAAAAATTCATGACATGTGATTTCTAGCCAGTGCCTATATGATGCATGAGATGGAATACACTCATTTCATTGGGTTGCAATAGAAATAGAACCTCAATAACATCAACTGTAATAACAAAAAACATGTGAGTCACCCATCGGTGAAAATAAGATCAACTATAAACTTTAAAAACTAGAATAAATTTCAATAAACAAGGTAGATTGGATTTTCCCTATACAAGGGTTAGATACTCTCGGGCATAACTTATTACCATGTACTTATTCTTTCCTATCCCTTGCTAAAGGATCCAAACAGTAAATCAAGAGAAAATAATTCCTCTGATACCACTTTGTAACGTCCCAGTTCCGGAATCCACCCAGAGTCACCCCGTACCCAGTTGGTCACATGGCCTCAAGTGAATTTTCCCAAACACTAGAGGCTGCTGAATAGCAGCGAGGGCCTTGGGTGTGATAGTGGGTAAACTAGTCCTTCATTGGAAGAGTACACTGTGGAAGTAAATAAATACATACAATAGAGGAAGAAGTAAATTTCCAATAACAATAAAAAGTGGAAGTCTGGAATGATAAACAACTGGAGCATATATATATATATATATAATGATGCATGATATATATGTCTAGGAAAACAGCCAAACATTTCATAATGATGGAATACAAAAAATACTAAACCAAAGTACTAAACAAAAGATAAACAGCTCCTCAGCATCGCAAGCTTATTCTTGGCCCCATGCTCTTTAGCTCCACAACAAGTCAAGTACCTAAAGTAGAATGGAACTTTCCCTTATCTACACTTGCATCAATATAATCTATTTGGGCCCAAAATCATGGCCCAAATAGGGTGTGAGACTAAATCCCAGTAGGCAACCACCCAAAGATCTCTGCCTAATAGTCAGTGAATATATGGCAGGTAAAAGTACAGAAAACAGTAAATAGGAAGGTGCTCAGCAGTAAATAGTTCTATAGGTCAAACAATCAATCAAGCACAGTAACCCTCTAGAAAGTGCACATAGTATATCCTCGCCGGTTCTATATATGAAGACTCTCTGAGGAAGTACTCACAGTGAATTCCCCTTATAGTCTAAGGTAGTCAGGAACTCTCTGAGGAAGCTCACATGGTCAATTCATTGTATAGCCCCAAGGTCAAGAACTCTCTAAAGAATCTCACATAGTCAGTTCCCCTTATATCCCAAGTCGTTCATAGACTCTCTGAGGAAGCACTCACCGTCAATTCCTCTTATAATCTAAACAGTTCAGGAATAAAATAAAAGACTCTATGAGGAAGCTCTCCCAGTCAATCCCCTTATAGTCTAAAGCAATCAAGGACTATCTAAGGAAGCTCACTCTATCAATTACTCTTATATCCCCAAGTGGTTCTAGGCACTCTAAGGATGATCACTTAGTTAATCCCCCTTATAGCCAAAAGTGTTCATATACTCTCTGAGGAAGCTGCCCCAGTCAATTCCCATTATAGTCTACTACACAATGTTCTCACAGCCCTATGTAGGTCAATGAGAATAGTAGTGTAATATGGCCAAGTAAACCTACAGAACTACTTGGATAAATAGTGTATAGCAGAACAAGCATGTCAGAATACAAACTCTATATCCTACAGGAACAGTCATGTTAAACAGGCAAGGCATCCAAACTGGCTAAACAGGACCAAACAGTCATAAATAGAACATGCAAGGGAAAAACATCCAAATCCTAGCCACCAATCCTATTCATATCCAAATTACCGCTACACAAGCATACACACATGGTAGGAAATCAACATGTGTAAAATGGTAAGCACACAATACCCCGTTCAAGGGTATTGTAGGGAATTTTCACATAATACTCAAAGAATTTGATCAAAAGGGCACAAACCACCTACCTCGAGGTTAAGAGATCTCTATATGTGAACCTAGAAGCTTAAATCTCTTTATAACATCGAAGATCTACAAAAATGTCTAAAATGTTCAACCCACGATATCTCACGAGAGAGGAAAAATCAGAAGACAATGTTCTAGGAGAAGAGAGAACTCACCGATACGATTCCAATGCAACAAATCCTCTTCAATTCAAAGGATGGATAAAGGATCGGGGTTCATCGATGATCTATGGACTTACAGGGTTCTTCGATGAGATGAACTAAGAAGGGGTGTTTCTCTCAATTAGACGCGACCCCGGTGCGTTTAATGAAAAAAATGAAAGTACACGATGTGTACTTTTGAAGTACATGGCGTGTACTCACCTTTTCTGTACTCTGCTTTAAGAAGCGTCCAAGTCACTCTCACACAGCCATGTGTGTGGCTACTACATGGCTATCACACGGCCTCCTGCGGCAAGGAAGTACACAACATGTGCTCATAAAGTACATGACGTGTACTTAGAAAATTTCTAGAATTTCCTTTTTCCTCAAAAACAACCAGAAAAGTAAAAACTTACCTGAAAAGAATATCCAGGTTCTTAAAGGTTATCAACATAACACTTATACCTACTTTTAGCTACTTTCTTATGGCGTTGTATATTCTTTACCTTTTCTATTATTTCCACCACATGTTCCAGGTCAATATGATTTCTTTCACCATCTTCATCCCAACAAGTTATTTAACCACATCTATTTCCATATAAAAGTTCATAAAGTTCCATTTGAATGATTTAATGGAAACTATTACTGTAGGAAAATAGTAGAAAAGGTAAATAATGATCCTAAATACCTTGAAATTTATGTTTTCATGATCTCATCATGTCTTCTAAATTTTGTATTGTCGTTTTAGACTATCCATCGGTTTGAGGGTGATAAGAAGTACCCAAATGAAGCTTAATATCCAAATATTACTGAATACTTTTCCAGAATTTTCATGTAAATCATGGATCATGATCAGACACAATGGAAATAGGTTCTCTATAAATACATACAATATCATTAATATAGAGTATTTTGGGTTTCTAAAGTGGAAAATCACACCTTATAGATTGTAAATGTGTTTATTTGGAAGTTCGATCAACAATTACCCATATTGCATAGTTATTTCTTGGAGTCTTTGGTAATTCAATGAAAACATCAATAGTAATGGCAACCCAATTCCACATTGGAATAGATAGAGGTTTCATGAATCCTCTAGGATGATGTCTCTTGGCCTTCACTTATTAAAAAACTAGGCTTCTTGACACAATGCAAGAAATTTCATGCTTCATGTTATTCCACAAAAAATGTTCCCTCAATTCATTATACATCTTGGTACTACTATGGTTTATAAAAAAATGATCTATGAGAATCATCTAATAGTCACATTTTTACCTCAAGTATTGATAGAACAGATAACCTATTTAAAAATTTCATAATTACATCTTCATACAGGAATTATTACAATATTCTATCCTTAACAAATTTAATTTTTTTTAAAACACTCATCATCAGATTAAGAGCTTTTTATCTTCTCCAATTAATATGGTTTATAAATCATTTGATAAAGGATTTATGTTTACCCTTCCTTAACAATTCATATAACCTTCTTTACCAAATCCATGAATACACAATCTTTATCAATCCTCATATGGGTCATAAGTCCATGATTTTTCCTACTCAATTCATAAGCTACCTTATTTTATTTTCTTGGGTGGTAGTGTATTGAGAAATCATAATCTTTGAGTAAATCGAGACTTCATCTTTTCCACCTATTCAGTTATTTCTATGTAAATATTTATTTCAAAATCTTGTGATCCATATATATATCACATCTTTTACCATATAGATAGTGTATCTATATATCTTGAGAAAATATTAATTATACTAACTTGTGATCATGAGTTAGATAGTTTTGTTCATGAATCTTTAACTACCTTGATGTATATTCAATAACTTTATCCTTTTCCATAAGGTCACAACCCATTCATTTATTTTTTTACATCACTATATATTTTAAACCCAATATTTTTGAATGGTAATGTAAAAATTGGTGCACTGACTAATCTTCTCTTAAATTTTTCAAAACATTAAGAAAATTATTTTTTTATAAAAACTTAAAAGAATTATATGTGATCTTGGTTAATGAGTTATCCCATCAAACATGATTTTGAAGGAAACACCCATAGTAACCTACTAAACCAATAAAGCTATGTAAATTAGTTATGTTAATTGGTGAAGGACAATCTTGGATAACCATTTTACTTATAGGATCAACTAATATTCTTTTATTCGAGACAATATGACCAAGAAAATAAATTTCTTGATGCCAAAATTCACACTTTATGAATTTAACATATATCACTTTCCTTTTGAAGGTCTCAAGAATAATCCAAAACTGATTATCATGGTCTTCATAACTTTTAGAATATACCAGAATATCATCTTTGAATACTAAAAAATTTACAAGTTATTCTATCATTTATTTGTTCATTATATAGATGAAAATTGGGGGTTCATTTTTCAATCTAAATGGAATTATTGTAAACTCCAAATGACAATACCATACTAAAAAATATTTATTAGGAATATATTCCTTATTTACTCACAATTGATGATTCATAGAATGAAGGCCAATATTTGAAAAATATTGAGATCCATGAATTAATAAAATAAATCATCAATTTGAGGAATAAAATTGATTTTATTTGTATAATAGCATTAATTTCTCTATAATCAATGCATAAAATCATGGATCCATATGTATTCTTAATAAAGATAATAGGGGATCCCCATGGAGAAACACTAGGGAGAATAAATCCCTTATTAGTCAATTCCTCTATATGTTTCTTCAACTCCACTAATTCCACAACAACCATTATATAAATATTATTTGATATTGGTCTTGAATCATGGATTAAATGAATGTTAAACTAAAATTAATGCTTTGGGGGGTTTCCAGGTAATTCTTCAAGAACTATTTCATTGTATTCCTATAAAATTGGTACATCATTAATTTGATGATTACTTTCCTCTTCCCAAGATATTGTTTTCTCTTCCTCTCCAATAATTTCATTTAGTAGATAAACTAGGGGTGGATAAAGATAAGAATTAGATGATGATGTTTCAACACTAAAGATAAGGGATTCTTTATCTTATTCATAGATCATAATTTCCTTCTTATTGAAATAAATCTTCATATCATATTTTTAAATTCCATCTATGCCGAGGATTAAGTCAAAGTAAACCATTGGTATAATAATAATGTTGACAAATAAAGCATGTTTATATTCCAAAATAGGAACTACCCAACACATTTTTTTTTTCAATGAGACTTCCTTTAGGGGTTTTGACTTACAACTACCATATTAAATAAGAAAAGAAATATATAATATTCTTGGAAACTTTGGTAGAAATAAAATATTACAATGATTCAGAATCAAATACATAATTGGATAAATTTTTATATAGTATTATTATATCTTCCACCACATCATTGGTTACTTATTCTTTATCTTTGGTTATCACATAAGCATTGAAATATTCATATGGACTACTATATTTTAAATTCCATTTATTATTGGGAAACTTATTTGAATAATGCCCCATTTCATTACATATGAAAAATTAAACAAGATTTATTTGTCTCTTCACCTTAAATTAATTTTAATTATGACCCTTTTATTCACACTTAAAATAAACAATCATTCCTTTCATGCATTTCTGAGGATGATTCTTTACACGATTTTCACATAATGGAAATTACTTCATTCCCATATACTTATTTGATTCTTAGCCTTTTACATGGTTATCATAACTCCTCATCTTTTCTTGATTACACTTGAACATATAAGATCTAGAAAATTACTTCTTAGATTTTATGGAACTTAATACAATTTCATCACATGATGAAAATGTATAAGAAGAATGTTCTATTCTGACACTTTTCTTAAGATCTTCATAGAAATTATCAATTTTTACTTCCAAATAACATATAAAATATATAATATACCTAACTAGTCTTTTGATGGTAGCCCCATACTTTGAAACACTCTCTTCTTCCCTGTTATTTAAGCTAAGTAATTTTATCTTCATTTCGGTTCATTTCTCATGTGGGAAGTATTTTTCAAATATTTTTTCTTAAAAATTTCTCCATTCTATGTCTTCTATTTCATCTTCTTCTTTAGTATTCTGGATTAAAAACCACTATTGATCAATTTATACCTTGAGAAAATATATTTTCAGTACTACCTTTTTCATTTTAATTTAATCCCAATAATAGAAATATATTTTCAAGGGACTTGATCCTCTACTTAGCTACTACTAAATTAATAGTCACATTTAAATATTTTGGCTTCCGCCACATGAAATGATCCAACACAGGTGTAGTATTTTTATTTATCATAACCTAAGTATGTTTTCAAAATATGTTCATGATCTAGTCAGCTCCATATTTCTTGTATCATGGATATGATTATTATCTTAGTTGTCTACCATTTTACTTATGATTTTTATTTTGAATGTTGTTTTTACTGGTAAATATTGATAAATCCATATTTTATACTCAATACAGATATTTTGATAATTCATATTGTTGATTAATTAAATCTATGTATGAATAGTTCTTTTAAATTATAGTGACGGGTGAGGCATGATTATTGATAACCCCTTGATGCATCGATATGTCTCATGAGACAAAACAGTTGTCAACAAACCCTTAATATTTGTTTCCAAGTAGAATCATATGGGGCTCTACACATGAAATTAAACCATATTAATGTTATAATGGTTCATCTTCTAGATACATAAATTCCATTAAAAATGAACTGCCTTCATTCACTATTCATTTAGTACTTTCCATGAGATTTTCACTCTGAAAGAATCTATGGTTGTATTTTAATTCTCATTGTATTGATGAAATATGTTTTTTAGATTATATAACGTTCCATAAGGACTATGAATCAATGAATTTTATTCATTTATTCTTGTTTCACATAACCATTTATGAGGATTTGATCTCACCCATTTTTTGTTTCCCTTCTCCAGGTTATGAAGATAAAATATTTCAATAAGTTTCAAGGAAGAAGATTATTTTCATTTGTTATGTTCCATTTTTAATTACCAATGTAATAAAGGAACCATGTATATATCTATCTCTTCAAGATAAAAAAACTAGTCGATCTTTGGTGATGTGATCTATTTTATCTATTCCGTTGTAATAAAATTACCACCCACTCTAGCCTGCTAGGGTTAAGGTTGTTACTATTTATTTTAAAGGATGATTAGTAGAAACCATTGGATACACATGTTAAATAAACATAATAATTATAATAATTAATTGTAGTTAATTTTTTTTTTCAATAATCAAGATGGTTATGAGAGATATTAGTGTGTTTTATTATTTATTGATGGTTCCTAATGAAAAGAAAGGAATGAATACCCATAAACAATGTAGGGATTTCCCTACCGAGAAAGTAAATATTGTTAGTATTGGAGCTGATCAGATTATGACCATATTATGAAGGCTTACACAGGTGGTGAATAAACACCATAATAATCCAATATTGCATCATTTAATGTTAATAAAGACACAATATTTTTGTGGGACTACTAATGAAGTGGTAGGAGCTCATTGGATCAAGTCCCTTGAAAATATATTTCTAACATTGAGATGCAATGAAAAAAAAATGTTGGTACTAGAAGTATATTTTATCAATTTATAAATTGATCAATGGTGGTCATTGATCCATAATAATAAGGAGGAAAATAAAATATAATACATGTAATGGATAAATTTTAATGAAACATTCTTTTATAATTATTCCCCTATGTGGGAAATGAACAGAAATAAAAAGAAAATTCCATATCCAAAGTAAAGGGATGGAGAGTGTATTGTAGTGTATGTGGCTACCATCAAAAGACAATCTAGTTATGATATAGATTATGTAAATTAATATAAAGATAAAGACTGATCATTTCTTTTAAGGTCTTAAGCCAAGTCTCTAAAGGGAACTGGCTTCTCAAACATTTTCATCATATGATTAAATAGTATTAAGTGTCATCAAAATAGAGATAGAATTTTCTAGATCTTATATATTCAAGGTGAATCAAGAGAAGAAGAGGTTGTTTGATAACCA
This sequence comes from Viscum album, assembly GCA_963277665.1. Lineage (NCBI taxonomy): Eukaryota > Viridiplantae > Streptophyta > Magnoliopsida > Santalales > Viscaceae > Viscum > Viscum album. The sequence goes on from OY728135.1 coordinate 417,568,378, forward strand.
CTAAAAAGGTTTTGTTTTAAATAACAATAATGGAAATAAGTAATTTCTATTATATGAAAATTGTGTAAAGATTCATCCTAGTAAATGCTTGAATGGAATGGATGTTTGTTATAAGGGTAGATAAAAGGGTCATACAGCAAATGAATAAAGTGGGAATAAATAAATAAATTATTTTCAAGGATTCAACTATAATTAGATGGGTAATTATTCAAATTAATTCCCCAAGTGTTAAGGTAATTTACCATAGAAGAGGATAAGGGGAGATGGAAATGATTATGCAGTCACTAAAGTTAATGTAGAAGTACCCAATTATGTGGTCGTAGGTACAATAATCCTATGATAAAATTTAGCTGATGTTTTATTTCATTCTAAATCATCACACTATTTTAGATCAACCCAATTTTCCATGACAATTAGATATTTTCCTTTTTATTTAATACAAGAGTTTTCAATCAAAACCCCTATGGGAAGTATCATTGTAGTAAAAAGGTGTTAGGGAGTTACCATTATAGTATATAAATGTAATTTGTTCACTAAACTTATCATCATACATATGGTATAATTTGATATAATCCTTGATATAGATTGGATTTCAAAGTATTATGTAAGAATTTATTACTAGAATAATGAAATTACAGTTTTTGAGGAAGTCATAGAATCCATTATCTTTAGAGAAAAAAATTCCTCAACTAAATCTTATCTAGATCCACCCCTAGTAGCTCTACTGAATAAAAGTTTTAGAGAATAAGAGGAATAAAAATCTAGGAATGAGTAAATTCATCTTTAAATTATGGATGTACTAAATTTATATGAATACATTGATGCATTTTCAAAGTAATTACTTGTAAACACCCCAAATAATGAAGTTGGTTTTCCATTGATTTAATCCCTGATGCAAAACCACTATCAAAGACCTCTTATAGAATAGAAATTGTAGAATTAATGGAGATGAAGAAACAACTTGAGGATTTGAGTAATAATAAATTTATTCTCCCTAGTGTTTCTCTATGTGGATCCCATTTTCTCTTTTTTTAAAATAAATATGGATCCTTGAGGTTGTGCATTGACTACTCAAAAATCAGTGCTATTATTTTAAAGAAAAAGTATGATTTTCTATACATTGATAATGTATTTGATTAAAGTCATGGAGCTCAATATTTTTCAAATACCGATCTTAATTTTGGGTATCATCAGTTGTAAGTAAATAAGAAATACATTCCAAAGATATATTTTTAGATAAGGTATTGACATTATGAGTTTACAGTAATTACAATTGTATTGACAAATGAACCCTCTATTTTTGTGGATATTATGAAAATAATATTCAAGGAATGTCTTGAATGTATTTTTGTTGAATTAATTGATCATATTATGGTGTATTGTAAAAACATTGAAGGCTATTGTAATCACTTGATGATTATTCTTTAGATTTTCAGAAGAAACGAGTTATATGGTTAGTTTAGAAAGTGAGAATTCTGGTTTAAAACAATTTCTTTTCTTGTCTATATTATCTCCAAGGATGGAATCTCATTTTATCCTATGATGAATTTTTTCCATGAATGGCCTACACCAATGAGCATAATTGAGGTACAAAGTTTCAAAGGTTTAGTAGGTTAATATTGGCATTTCGTTCACAAATTTTCCCGATTAGCTAACCTGTTAGCCAAGCTTACTCATAAATGGGTTAATTTTATTTGAAAAAAGGAATTTGAATAATTATTTGAATAATTGAAGAAAAGATTAGTGAATTCTTTGATCTTGACTCCATAATTAGGAAATGGTGGGTTTGTTATTTATAGTGATGCATCGGAGAAAGGACTTGGTTGTGTCCTTATAATGAATGATAGATTTATTGCATACGCATAGAGGAAGTTAAAATTAATTAATAGAACTATCCAACTCATGTTATTGGATAAGAAGATGTAATATTTTCTCTAAAGATATGGATACACTATCTCTATGGTGAAATATGTGAGATATATATGGATAAAATGAGTTTTAAATACCTCTTTACACATAAATAACTCAACATGAAGCAAAGATGTTGGATTGAGTTACATAATAATTTTGATTTCTCAATAACATACCTTCAATGAAAAGTAAATATGATAGAAATTTAATTAAGAATGAAATATCATGGATGTCGGATCAAAATGAGGATTAAAAAAGATCCTATATTCATCGAATTAATATAGATGGATATTGGAATTTTTGAGGAAGGGGAAACATCACTCCTTTTTCAAATGATTTCTAAACCATATTTTCTGGAGAAGATAAAAAGTTATTAATATTATGACGACAATTTTCAAAATCATATTTAACATGTTAATGAAGGAGGATTGGTATACCTTGTGTATGAGGATGAGATTTTTAAATTTGGAAATAAGATATGAGTTCCATCAATACCTATGCAAAAATGGTAACTATTAGATGCTCTATATAGATCAAATTTCACTATAAATTCTGGTATTATAAAGATGTGTAGAGATATGAAGGAACATTTTTGGTGGGATATCATAAAGTGGTAAATTGCTGACCATGTGTCAATATTTCTAGTTTTTCAACAAGTGATGCTTGAGGGACAACATCCTAGAGGAGTCATGAAACCTCTAGCTATTTCTATGTGTTAATGGGATGAAATTTCAATGGGGTTTTCACTATTTTTTAAAATAATCCATGAAATAATGATGCAATATGGGTGATTGTTGATTAACTTACCAAATTAGCTCATTTTCTCACTATGAGTGTGGATTTTCCACTCCAGTGCCTTGCAAGAGTCTATATTAATGATGTTATAGGACTTAATGGAACAAATCATTAAATTATGTCTAATAATTATCCATAATTTACATTGAAATTATATAAAATTATTTAGAATGATTTGGATATTGAGCTTTATTTGAGTACGACTTATCACCCTCAAAATGATGGACAATCGTAAATGAAAATCCAAACTTCAGACGATTTTTTGAGATCATGATCACTTGAATTTGGAGGTATATGAGATTAGTATTTTCTATTGGTATTGTTTTCCAACAATAATATTTTCCATTAATGAATTTAAATGGCATAATATGAAGATTTATATGTAAATAGATGTTTTACACAAACTTGTTGGGATGATGTTGGTGAAATGAAGCATGTAGGCCTAGAACTCATTTAGGAATGAAAAGAATATGTAAATACTTGAGAAAACCACTTCAAAAAAATCTCAAAGTTGAAAAAATAGTTATACTAACAACAGGAGGAAGGATTTTGAGTTTCAAGTAGGAGATTATGTCTTTTTGAAAGTATCTTCCTTGTTGGGTTTTACAAGGTTCAGTAAGAAAGGGAAATAAATCCTCTTGTTCATTGGACCATTTGAAAATCTAGAAAAAATTGCATCTCCAGCTTACTAATTATTAATTCTTCCATGTCCCTCAAAATTTCATGATGTGTTCCACATATTAATGTTAAAGTGGTATATTCCAGAATTGACACATCTACTCACATATGAAGAATAAAAATGGATCATGACATGTCCTACAATGAATAGTATATAAAGATTCATTACATAAGTGATAATATATTGAGAAATTTTACGACTTGGCTGGAAAAAGTTATCTGGGGAAACCATAAAATGGATTAAGAAATGTGGGAACCCAAATAAATTATGAAGAAGAAGCACACACGTCTGTTTAAAAGGCAATATTCACAAAAAATTTTAAATATTTAATTTCTAAATAGGGAAGAATATAACACCATAATATTTTATGGTATGTATATTCTTCAATAAATTCAATTCATTTGAAACCTTACATTAGACACAACACTGAGCTTAAACGAACGGTGATATTCTATTAAATAGTAACATGGTCATTGGAATAGTAATGTGACCATTAAGAATAGAAAACCATCCAATAGAATAATAACATCACCTATTAAAGTTTAAATTAAATTTAGGTATTTTATGAATGAAAATATTATATATTTATATCATTGAATAAGTAAATAAATGTATTAAAAATGATAAATTAAGTGTTGATGTTTTTATGAAATGTAAATGTTTATTTACCAAATTTTTTATTACTATAGCACTTTAAAAGAAATTTTATTTTCATAAAATATATTCATAAATTAATATTTTGTTTTCTTATGGCTATAAGATAATTTTTTGTGACCTTAATTAATTTTTCATAGTGTCATAAAATCAATTATAATTTTAAAATCATTATTTTTTTAATAAATGTTGATTTAAAAAAAATTAAATTTATCTCCATTTATAAAGATATTTTAAAAAAATGGTGTCCATTTTTGAATTCTCCACATTGATAAATGGTTAGGGTGAATTTTTGGGATTTTTCTAGAATAGTTAATTTTTTTGAGAATAGTGAAATATGGTAATGTACAATATAAGCTAAATACATGAATTATTTTTTCGTGGATGATGTATGGATGATTTAAGAACCATTATTTATAACTCACCTGAACTAGTTAATTTAATTATTCACAATAATCCACACTATTTATAGTCTTGATCCAAAATATTAAACACATGAATAAAATAATCAAAAACACCTCTTCCCTCCACTATAAATACCACCCCTAACCACCACATCTCCTCGCACCTCCAAAGCCTTGAAGGTTTTCCAATTTATACACAATCCATCACCCAAAACTCCCCCCATGTTCTGATATTTCTGGTCTAACCCAAAATTCCATATCAAAGTTCCTTAAGGTGGTTCTCAAGAAGTGCAATTCAAGAGGTAAAACCCCCTTTTCTTTTTTAAATTTTTTAATTTTTTTTCATTACTTACACAAATTCTATATAAAAACATTCATGATAACATAAGTATATTATATATATTATAATTTTATTATTTTAATGTAATATTTATCATCAAACCCCTTATCCTCTCCATTTAATTATAAAAATGAAAAACTAATCCATGATGTGTTGATTTACCACCATCGTGGATAATGCGTTTTCATTACCGCCTTCAAGAATGGCTATAAAACACTATTATGGTTCAGAAATATTTTTAAAATATATATTAAAACATAGTTATAGTTTTGGAACTAGTATATATACATAATATTAATTAATAGAAAAAAACTAGTGTGTGATGATCTGAAAAACTCCAAAAAATATAAATTGTTATCATTAACGTTTTATCTAAATATTCATCCAAATATCTAGAAAAAATCATATATAATACCATTATATATTATTTATGTTCTTCAATAACATATTCAATTATATGTAACTATTTTTATTTTATATGATCTTTCATACATTTATACAAGTGAACCAATCGTGAAAACCAAGGAAATGACCTGTTCTGAAAGGTGAAATTGAATCTTATAATTCATCAAAATGGTCATAAATGAACTTAATAAAATTATAATAGAATAATAAATTTCTAATAGCTTTTCAATCAAATTATTTATTTAATATAAATTCATTATCTATGACATTAAGTTGAAGTGAACAACACTTTCAGGCATATGGTAAATGATTCTCTCTGAATACCCATTTTTATATCGGGTTACATTTTCTCTCTATTTATCCCATAATAGTTCTTACTTCTATTCAAATTCTGGGTATAAGTTCTAAAATCTGGTATCTAGATCCGTTCATCCTTATTTTATGGGAAATACTTGTTCTTATAAGGTTCCCTTCTCGATTCATCTAGATAAGCAAACCTGATTAAAGGAAACTACCCAATTAATTACCCATTATAAAGTTCAATAAGTAATATATTTTGATCCCTCATTATTCTTCTTGAATAAATATTTTTATCATGAAAATATATCTTGGTTCATTTATGGTTTTACATAAAATATTATGAATTTTCTACTTTAAATGATCCTTTATATTTTCCTTAAACTCCACTAAAATGTTTCATTTCTAATGCTTCTTAATCACTATATTTTATTTTTTCCCTTAATTTTGACAACATTTATCCTAATATATGACAATTTTTAATTATTAATGTTCAAGTATGCTTTAAATCTATTCATTCATAGATACCATTATAACATTCCCTTTGGTTATACCTTATTCACCACCTTTTCCTTGTGTGTGGTGTATGTGTACTCCCCTTTTATTTATGATCATAATTCATTGAACATTTCATTAAATATACATATTTATTTCATCATGGATATGATTATTTTATAATATTTATACCATATTATATATGGTGTTTATTTTTAATTTTGTATTTGTAACACCCCATGATTTTTTGAAATAATTGTTTTTCTGAATAATTTAATCTTTTGATATTTTTCATTTGACACAACGCTGAAAATAGTTTTTATATTAAATAAATAATTAAAATAATACTTTTTCATGAAACTAACATTTAATTCACTACATTCAACACTGACTTGGCTTGGAATACACACAACACCAACTTGGTGTACGTTACACACAACACCAAGTTCTACGAAACATCATTTTATTATTATAATTATTTAAATTAGGTAATTTTAACCTAGACATTAAACATAGTAATATGAATAGTAATTAATACTTTTAAAATATTACATATAATTTTTTTTATATAAATAATACATATTTATAATGAAAAATATTTTTTTGGGAAAAGTCTTTATATATTTAGATTTACTATAATCTCAAATGAACTTCTTTTCATGTACTTTTGGGAATAATAATAAAATTAATTATAGATACATTTGGGAATTTAATTTGAAAATAAAAAAATTATTTTAGTATTTATAATTTCTTAATCATCTTAGGGTTAATTTTTTGAGATTTTTTAGAGAAACATTATTTTGGGATGAAACATAAAGAATTATAATTCAAAACTACTTTTTAATAAATTTGATTTATAAGGTTAAATTTTATTTTAAATTTGTTTAAAAGTTTAATTATATAATATTTTCATCAATTGATCCAATTTCGTTTATGTTATCCAATTCTCCGTTTTAATTGGATAAAAAACTTAGCACACTTTAAATCATTTTTACTTTAAAAACTCGATGTGTCATCCCTTTAGCATGATTAATTTTAAATTAATTTCTTCCACTTATGTGATTGGAATTTCAAAAAATGGATTTCATATTTGGAATCAGAATAATTTATAATTTTTAATATGTTCAACTTAGTTTTTGAAAAATGATATTAGTGAAAGTAATTAAAATTTATTACAATGATTTGGGTAAATTTAAGCATAACTAAGGACTAAAGATTAAACTTAAGGTCCCAAATGACATGTCCACTTGTCCAACACCCATTTTTTGGACCTTGTTCGGCCTTGAACATTCAATTATATATATGTTTCAGTTTTTTATGACTTTTTTGGGTAAAAACATTGGTACAACTGTTGGGAAAAAATCCCTCAAGGTATCATTGAAGCCTTTTTGAGGTGATTGTGTTTGTTGACAAAGTGGACATATGAGTTGTGATTGTTGACAAAGAGGATTTCATGATGGAATGTCGAGTTCAAGAGCTGAGTTCAACGATCCATGTTTGATTCAAGAACGTAGATAAAAGGAATGGAAGATCTGGAGGCGGTACAAAAGAACAGATACAAGGTGACGCCGTTTTCCAGTGTTTGCCAAATTTTTGGGCCTGAAAATCGGCAAATGAAGAAAAGTGTTTTTGGCAAAGGGACTTGCGCGTCGTGGACTTGGAGTATAGGAAACTTGCATGCCATATGTTTTTCAAGATCAGAAGATCAAAATATGGCTAAGGAAATAGGTTCGCGCAAGTTTGGGAGTTGGTCGCGCAAGTGTCTAAAAGGAGAGAAGACTTGCGCGCCGCGATTGGGTTGCGCAGGTGACTTGCGCACCGTCGCGCAGGGTGGTCAGATTGCCTATAAATACCGGACCACCCCTCCTCATTTCTCACCGGAGTTCAAGATGAGAGCTCCCGTCGCGCAGGTGTGGTGGTCGCGCAAGTGGTGTGTGTGGTCGCGCAGGTGGGACCTGCGCGCCAGTGGTTGAATTTGTGCGCCGGTGTTAGAAGTTGCGCGCCGGTTTGCAGTTGCGTGCCAATAGTGGTTTGGGCGTAAAGGGAAGAGAGTCGCGCAAGTTTGGAGTTGAGGAAGCTTGTGTCGCGCAAGTGTCAGAGGAGGACTTGCGCGCCCGTTGTGACTTGCGCGCCGATACTTATGCGCCGAGGTTGACTTGCGCGCCAAGTAAGGTTTTGTTCCTGCAGTGATTTTCAGACTGTGTGGAAGCTAGAAGTTTGCCCGATACCTTCGGTGCAAAGAGATATTCATCAACGGGTGAAAGTTAAACTTCAACAGAGCATCTACGTACAAGAGAAGATGCATTCTTTCATGAATATGAAGAGACCTACAGGTCTATAAACTGTGAGTGGATTCCATCCAAGAGCAGTGAGCTCAGGAAGAGGAAGAAGGTGATCCTCTCCACCGGCAGTGAGCCAGAGAGAGAGAAACAGGGAGTGATCCTTGGGAAAGAAGTGATCTGACCCTAAACATTGTAAAGGCAGTGAGCCTGGGCATAGAAGTGATCTATCCCGAACCTTGTAATCCACATCTAGTGAAGATTAGTGGAATTTGGTACGACCGGAAACCGGTCGGCGTATGCTCCTTGGACGTAGCCCTTAGCGGTGAACCAAGTAAAATTGCTGTGTCCTGTGCTTGCTTTACATTCTGTTTATATCGTGCAGCAGGGAAAAGAGAGAAGAGTGTTTTGCTTAACAGCGAAACACGATCAGAACGGGCATTAATTTTTAATTAGTCATACCCTGATTCACCCCCCCTCTCAGGGTATCCATCCTAGTGGACCTAACAACACCTAACTCATTCTCAAAAATTCCATGTTAGTCCTTTCTGATCCTTATAAGAGGCCGCCACCTCTCTCTCTTTTTCACACCTCTGAAAACACTTAGATTTGAACAATATATAAAAAATAAACTTCCCAACATCCCTAAATTCCTCTTTCAATCCTAAATATGTCCATTATTCAATCCATGGAAGCCTTTTGGCACAATCCAGGAGGATTTACCTGACTGAGAGGTAATATCATCTCTCAAGCTCATTTATTTTATTTTCCTTCAACATCACCTCCACTATCTTTATTATATGCATGTATAAAAACAACTATATCCTAAATATAGTAGTATGTTTTTATTTTAAGGGTTCAACCTACACATACCGACACCTTCATCTAATTTGTTATGAATATACTATTTACTTGTACAGTGAACTACCACCTCACAAAACGATGATTGTTCATTTTTCCTTTACCGCCTCTCATAGTGAACATTATGATAGAAAATATATTTATATATTTTATATATTATATTTATTATTTCATTAATATTATTTAATCCGATTACTACACATATCATTTTACTTTCCATTTGGTGTAAATATGATAATTTTGTTTGAGGATGTGTGGACTACCGCCCCCTCAAAGCGATGTGATTCGTTCACACACTACATGGAATGTATTAAGGATACATTTAGTGAAATAATATGAAATATATGATATAATAATTATACTATATTAATTATATATTTATATATGTATATTCATATATTCTATTTACCTTCTTTCTTTTAATACAACAATTAATCATAAACAGCGTTCATACGTACGTATGACCTACCATATCCATGAACGACATATTCCTTTTCATACATATATATTATATAGATGATTATAATAAAAATATAATTAATATACATGATAATTATATGATTTTTTATATTACTTAAATCACAATATAATTATAAGGACCAAATATATAAAAAATAAGACACATGCGAAAAAAGAAAATATTACCCAAAGTGTAACATTAACATGGGATTATTAACAAGAGGGTAATACAAAGTCATAATCAAACCATATATGGTATTATATATTGGAATATTTCACTCTTATATATTTATTATAAATTTATATTTATTATACTGCATTTTTCTATGAGTATGATGAGAGTCAAGACACAAGGTAAGGGAATTTCATTTCACTTTTTTACTTCCCTGAGTTAGATGCTTTATTCACCACCCATTAATTTTATGTGGTTTTTATAATACCCGTGGATATATTAAATGATTATTAAACTTAAAATTATGTGTATTTAAATATTAATTCTATGATCTTTCTGTCACGGGATTCATGTTTCACAAGTTACTAAATCGGTAAAGTATTTTTGTCTCAATTTTCCTTCTTTGAGACACATATCATGTTATGCACCTACATATTTATATGAGGTGTATATACTACCTTAAAATTTTTATATCATGAATATAATTATTTTTATGATATTTTATGTTTCATCTAATTACATTTTATTACTTGGGAAGTGTTGTTCAATTTTACCAAGTGGTAATAGTTTGTTGAAAAAATCTCATTTCTTTTCGAGATTGTTTATTATTATGATTCCTTTGATGAAATATTATGATATATATCTCAAATATCATTCTTGAATTTTATTTTCTTATAGTTATTAATGAATCATTCATGTATTGGTACTATTTTTATTCTCTTGGGTATATAATATTGTTAAGAATTTGTTTTTAAGAAACCCCGACTTTACCCACTCTTCACTCAGAAATCTGTGTTCCTTCAAATATGTGTTTCCAAAAAGGGTTTAAAAGAATAATATAATATTCTATAATAATTAAAACTTTTTTTACCTTTTTTTTCAAATTTATTCAAAGAAATAAGTTTGTCACTTTTAGAAAAATTCATTTTTTGAACATTTTTATTGTGAAAATGGAATATATTTTTTACCTTGTACGACACGTATAGATTTACCCACAATAATTTCTGCAAAGCTTCCATTGCATGTTTAAAAGGATAACATTTCCAGTTGGTAAGGACTCTGTAAGTACATCCAAGTGACCAAGGATCAAATCCAGGCGGAGATAGAATTTCTGGGTACTGTAGTAGTACTGTAGCGGGAACTGTGTAGTACTGTAGAAGGTACTGTAGCGGGAACTGTAGAAGGCACTGTTTGGCACTGTAGTAGCTGGGAATATGCCCCAGTTTGGACCTTCGGGCCACTGATTTGGTCCCTGAGTCCTGTAAGGCCTTCGGGCCACCCAGGCCTTCGGGTCAGTAAGGCCTTTGGGCCACCTCAAGGCCTTTGGGCCACCTTAAGTGCAGATGAAAACCACAAAACCTACAAGGTACAAGCTCTACAAGGAGGATGATCAAGGAGATTTCACCACAATAGAAGCTAAATAGATTGAAAGAATGAGAGGTTATGACACCTGCCATCGGGATAAGCCTGTGCATGCACGGGAATGCCTAGCCGAACAACCATGCGAAGGTGGAGAGCTGATTTCATGATGAAGATGCTAGGGAGGAGCAGTTCCAAGTAGTTTTTCTAGGTTTTATGTAATGCTTGAAGACTACAAGAAATGAATTCGTCAAAGGCCTATGGGCCTTGTAATACTTACGCCTTCGGGCCATGTGAGGGTTCCACCTCACCCCTTGAAAGGTGGATTATCAAAATCAATAAAAAATATTCTTTTATATGTTTTCAAGGAAAATTGTTTTCAAAATGTTTTCAATATTGTTTTATAATTTTTCAATGAAAATGGTTTTCAAATTTTATTCAATATTATTTTATAAGTTTTCAAGGAAAATGGATTTCAAAATGTTTTCAATCTACTTTTTTATGTTTGTAAAAAAATGGGTTTTAAAAATATTTTCAATCTCTATTTATATGTTTGTAGATAAAAAGGTTTCCAAAAGCTGTTCAAAAGTTTTATTTACATGTTTGAAAGATTATTTTCAAGAAAATGTTTTTTAAAAGGTTTTATTTTTTAAAGATCCCTTTTCAAAGAATAAATTATATTTTCCAAAATAAATGTTTTCAAAATATCCTTCCAAGTAATTTTCCTTCTAAGATGACATCCACTAATGTTACTCATGAATTTCAAGGAAATAATATAAAGGTTCCATTCACATAATTTCTTAAATGGTTTACGTTTTGATGGAATGGTTCTTATGACACCCATTTATATTACATGGGTTATATGCTTTTGAAAACTACTTCTTTTCATGAGTTATTATTTGATTATGTTATTTTTAATACTATCTATTTTCATATTTTTTGATATGATGAAATGTTAATGCGACACATTTAATTTAATGGGTTATGATTTGATGTTTATAAAACCAAACTCTTTTTATGGGTCATAATATGATGAAAGTTTTAATTTGTGGAACATTTATGAATGATGTTATCCTAATTGGGTGGGACATATATCTCCCTCTAATGTATTAGGTAATGATAAATGAAACATGAGTATAAATTTTATGAGTGAACCTGATTACATGTTCAAAATGTTATGCATGAACCTAGTTTAAGGTCCATAGGTTTATGTGTGAACCTGAATACATGTTCCCAATATTATGATTGAACCTTATTACATATTCATAATGTTAATCAAGGACATGGTTTTATGAACATATGTTTATTCATGAACATCATTACATGTTCACAATGGTATGAGTGAACCTTATTATCTATTCATAATATTATATGTGAACCTAATTACATATTCAAAATGTTATGCATGAACCTTGTTCCATGTCCATATGTTTATGTGTGAACCTAATTACATGTTCACAATGTTATGCGTGAACCTAATTTCAAGTTCACAACATTATCCATGGACATGGTTTCATGTCCACAAGTTTATGAGAGGGCCTAATTTTATGTACTTAACTTAATTTCTGAACTTGTTTCTAATTATACATGTTCATAATGTTATATGTTGAATTGTATTCCAAATTTCAATTTATTTTTCATATGTTACACTTTCTTGGCTTATTCTCTTGATTTTAGTATGGTTCATGTATTATGAATATCTAATATTTATTCCATGTCACGGGATTATGATCTTTGATATATAGGGTATGATTATCAAATGTTAATCTCACATTCTATAGTGACCCAAGATTAACATACATGGATATTACATCATTTTAGGTGAATATTTAGTACATTACAAAAATAATTTCTAGGGGACCATAATAGTTTAGTGTCTTTGGAAACTTGGAAACAAAATTTTATATCATGGTCAAAGATCTTCACCGTCTCCCATAAATATCTCCACCTTTAGTAAATCTACCTAAAACCTTTCTTAATAACCTATATAATGGAAATTTAAGAAATATTTGATCTCAAATGCTTAGTAAGGGTAAACATGGGAGACATATAAGTATAAACCTGATTATAAAGGGTATGAGAACATGATCATGAAGATAGAAAATCATACCCTGCATATCAAAGATTATAACAGAGATCATTTCATGAAGATTGGTAGTTCATAAGATAGACATCAAAATTAAATAAATAGAATAGTCCATGAAAGTATAACATAAGAATAGTACATGAAATTGATGTATATATAAACACGTGATATCATTCCTTATAAGTCAAGACGTACTGCTAGATCTTCTCAATTCACTTCATGGGAACTGCACCAAATGGGTAGGAAACACCACCATCCTTAGTCACACTTCATTCCATGTAAAGGATTGGGTTTTTCCATCCTCCCATAATGGATCAGGTTTCCCCATATTCCATCATCATGGTGGCTACATCTACTAGGAAGGACAAACCACCATCCCCAGCAGAATTAAATTCTTTTTAAGGGATCAGGTTTCCCCATCTTCCCACAGTGGATTAAGCCCATCGACTTGATTCCCTTTATTATCTAATGAGATATAAATATGTACCCAATTCATTGGAGGGAGATATAGGTCTCACCTGTCACATAATGAAATCATACAAACATGTTCCATAAGATCATAAATAGACAGATCATATCCCATGAAAAGAAATAGGCTTTATAAACATGTGAACATATCATAACTTGTGGAAATAGACAGGTTTCATAATCATTTCACCATAAACGTAACCCATGAGAAAAGAAGGTTTCAAAAGTATATAACTCGTAAAAGAGAAACAAGTTTCATAAACATATTACCCATTAAAGAAAAATGGGTTTCATAAAGACCATGGAATTAATCACAACTCATTCATATAAAAGTTATGAATAAAACTTTTATATCATTTCTTATAAATAATGAGTAACATCAATAGATGTCACCTTAGATGAAAAATAATTTTGAAGTATACTTTAAAACATTTCTTGAGGAAAATATCATTTCTTTTTTGAAAAAGTAATTTTAATACACAAAACAATTTCAAAATAATTTTCATATAAAATAACTTTTAAATTTATAAAGAATACATGAAATCATTTTGAAAACATATTTCTTTAAAATAATCTAAAATATGCATCAAAACATTTTAAAAACCTTTTTCTTTGAAAACACTTGAAAACTTTTAACGAATTATTGATTTTTTTTAAAACCATTTCTTTGAAAATACGTTGAAAATTTATAAATAAACCCTTAAAACATTTTGAAAATAATTTTTCTTAAAAACTAATTAAGAATATTGAAACCATTTTGAAAACCATTTCTTTGGAAGGACTTTGAAAACTTATCAATATGACTTGAAACATTTTGAAAAACCTTTTCCATGAAAAAATTTAAAAGAAATTTGAAGCCATTTTGAAACAAATTCTGTTGAAATTACCATTTAAAAACATTTTCATAAAGATTATTCTTTTTAACAATGTAAAGGTAGATTAAATTAAATAACGATGGGTCATTCCATACATGTCGAATGAGGTTAAAATAACATTACTTTTATAAGGTATAAGGATAGAAAAGATCCTTCTTCCCAAAGTGGAAAGAATATTCACATTTAGAGATTAGTAAAATAAATAAGGGTAAAAATCTGTTTTTGATATTATTGGGTAATGGTATAATATTCCTCAAAAACCTTTTTAGAAAACATAGTTTTCTGACTGAAGAGAGGGTAAAGTCAAGATTTCCTAATAAAAGTTTCTTAACTATCTTATGTACTTAAGAGTAGATAATGGTACCAATACATGAGAATATCATGAAATAACCGAGTAGAAGGAAGATTGTGAATATTCATGAGATATGTATCATAAATTTAATTAAAGAAATCATAAACATAAACAATCTCAAAAAGTAATGATATTGTCTCAATAAACTCGTATAAATTCATATCTTGGGATCATGCACTCCATGTAAGGAACTTAAATGACATGAAGAATATAATATCATTAAAACATCGATATTCATGATATGGCATGTAAAATGGAAGTATATTCACCTAAAAAATAGTTTATGTTCATGAAAAAGCATGAGTCCCAAAGAAGGAAAATTGAGATAAAAATTTTCAAAGATTTGGTACTTTTTGAAACTTAAACCCCCTGAAAGAAGGATAATAAAATGAGAATTTGAATACCCATAAATTTGAGGGCCCCCACTCTCCTATGCACTAGGTTTTCTTCATAGTGTTCCTGAAACTGCTCCCTCCCTTTCCCCTCACCCCCTAACGGTGTAGTTTCTTCTACAATGCTCCTCTTCACTCCTTATCCCCTACTCTCCTCCTGGCCTCATTTGCTCCCTCTCAATGACCACAATGCCTCTTTCCATTACATTTTTATTCTCTGTGTGTCTTCATATTTGGTCCTAGTTTTCTCTTTCTCTCCAGTGAAGGCTCTTTGGTCTTCCTTGAATCGATGATGTCTTATTCGGTCTCCCTCGGATCAACAACATCTTCTTTGGTCTCCCTCGAATTGATGACATGTTCTTCAGTCTTCTTTGAATCGAGGACATATTCTACCTGGTTTTCCTTGCTTCTAATTTGATGGTCCCCGGTTCTTCCGCCTCATTGACAATGCCTTCATTCAGATCCCTCGGTCGCTTGAACCATTGCTCTGACCCTACTATCCGCTGCTCCTATCCGAGCCGAACTTAGATTGGGGGCTACAACGAGGTATTGAGATGTATAGTTCGACAACCGTAAATGTTCGAGGTGAGAGATCCTTGACATTGGATTTAGTTTTTTAGGTTTTCTTACACATTCTATAAGTGAAGGTTTGTATGATTCTTCCTAGCGGTCGATCTATTTCATGCTTGTTCAGTGGTGTTGTGGTACAGGTTTGGTTTCGACGTCGATGATGAGTTTATTCTCGATGGCGATGATGAGGACTTCTCCTTAGAGATAATGGTCTGCAATGGTTTCTTTCTTCGACAATTCTAGTTGTTCTCTATAGTTACAATGTTGTTGTTCTTGGCGATGATAGGGGCCTACTATGTTACAATGATCTGATGGCTTTGATCTCAATGTGTGCATCTCAGGGCGACGGTGACAGCGACGTGATGATGATTTATTGTGTTTTGATTTTAAATTTTTGAAATGGTTGTTTTGGTGGTGATATTATTGAGTCTATGGGTTTGGCATGGTATCTTTTGAATTTTTAAATAGGTTTCATCTGATGGTCACGACACGGTGAATGGTTGTGTTTCTTATTTTGAAATGTGTCTATGTAAATGGTGTTGTAGGTTTCCACTTACCCTAAAAGTGGATTTTCAAAAAAATTAAAAAATGGATTGTGGTGGTGGTGAATACCCATATATTTAATTACATGATACATATAATACAATCATGGTCATTACATACACCACACAAAAGGAATGAGTGGAAGACATAGCTCGTATCTCACAAAAATTAAAAGTGATATGAAATCCCCTTACCTTGTATCTTGACTCTCTATGTACTCATACATGATTCAAGTATAATAAATATTAGTTTATTATATATATTTTAAAGAATAATATTATTATATTTACTACCATATTTTTTTTATTATAACATTATATTACCTTCTGGTTAATGATCATATGTTAAGGTTTCACTTCGGGTAATATTCACTTTGTTATTCGTTTGTGTCTTAATTTGTTATATCTCTGATAATTATACATATATCATGATTCTAGAATGTAGAAAATGATATAAATATAAGGAATATCCATTATAATTATATTATAATAATATGTAGTGTAATGAAGTTTTTAATGTAACACACTATTCATGGAGACGGTAAGTCATACATACACATGAATACTGTTTTCTATTTTTATTGTCGTATTGAAATAAAGTATGTAAATAAAATATGAATATATATTTATGTATGTATATATATATATATATAATTATTAATGTATATTTAATATATAATATATATCATATAAATTTATTAAACCCATCCTTAATACATTCTATGTGGTGTGTGAACAAATCACATTGCTTTGAGAGGGTGGAAGTCCATACTTCCTCAAACAAGATTATCGTATTTAAATAAAATGTAAGGTAAAAAGATGTGTGTTTTAAAAGAAATATATAAATTAAATACATAATAAATATAATATATTACATATATAAATATTGTTTCCATCATAATGGCCATCATGAATGGTGGTAAATGATAAATGAATTATCATTGTTTCGCGAGTCAGTAGTTTGTCGTACACAAAAAAAGTACGTTCAACATCCATTAGATTGAGGTGTGTGTAAGTTTAGATCATAATTAATGAATAAAAACATAATATTATATTTATTATACTGGTTGTTGCATAAAATAATGGAATAAATATAGTCTATGTGTGGAGAAGGAATGTAAAGGAAAGGAGTTTGAGAGAAGATGTTATCGCTTAATCGGGTAACCCCTTTTGGTGTGTGCGAAAATGATTCCTTGAGAGGGTTTATTCCCAATTAACGTATTCAAGGTCTAAGGGAAGGTTTTTGGGAGACTAATTGGGAAGATATTGTACTATCATAAATGGTTTTATATGTGTGAGGAATGAGTAGAAGTAGGGGCCTTTCATAGGGAAGGAAAAGGACTCACATGGAATGTTTAGAAACTAATTATGTGTGCACATGTTCTTACCTAAGAAAAGTCTTACAAAACCAAAAAAAATCAATAATTTAAGTTTTAATGACGAAATATGGACAAAAAATGGGTTTTAGATAGGTTTCTATGTCATTTGGGCCCTAAATATTAAGGTTCAGCCCCTAATTAAGCTTAATTTGGCCTTAACCACTATGATATATTTTATTCACTTTTACTAATAAATTTGATCAAAATTTAACAAGGTCTTATAAGAATATTAAATTTAGACTGAATAAAATGGTTTATGTTGTATTTTTTAATGTCCAATCACATAAGAGGAAAATTTAAGACTAGTGTTAATCCTGCAGTCGGGAAGAAATAACAGAGTTTTAAAGTAGGAAAAAGTTCAAAAGATTGTTAAAATTTTATACTCAGTTTCAAAGTGAAATTTATTATAATGAATTATATTGTATTAATATATTTAATATTAATATAATATTAACTTAAAAAATATTTATAATTTCATTTTTTATTAATAATTAATTAGACAAAAATGTAGTTTTTAGCTTAAAAGAAGTATTTTTCACTATCCATCAAAATATAATGTTTCTCATAAAAATCCCAATAATTCACCCTAGGATAATTTAGACATTATGAATTAAAAAATTAATTTTATTTTATTCAATTAAATTTATAAAATTTTCAAAAATTACTTTATTTTTTTTAAAATTGATTCATTTGAGAAAACAATATTTTTAACATAAAATTAATTTACTAAAAATATTATCTTTCATTTTCAATATTTTTAATTTATATAAATGAAAAATATTTGAAAAGTATTTATTATTAATTTTAACATCTAGGTTATAATTATCTTATTTAAATAATGTAAACAATAAAAGATGTTTTTTTGTAGAAACTCAGTTTGGCATGCATCGTACACCAAGTCGGTGTTTCTTGTAGCGCAAACCAACTTAGTATTGCGTGTAGTACAAGACAAGTTGGTATTACATGTGAAAGGAATTTATTAATTAGTGTTTTAATATATATATATATATATATATTTCTATCATCATTTTAATTGAAAAATATTGATAAGTTAAATTAATTCAAAAAACATTCTCAAAATCTTGGGGTGTTACATTCTACCCCCCTTCAAATGAATTTCTCCCTCAAAATTCATCTATGTTATCAATGGTTTAATACATGAATGTTTCATTAATAGAAACCCAAATTGTAAAAATTGATACTAAAACTTCCCTTAGAAAGGGAGATTTGGAACCATAATGGTTACCCCAAGTAACATATAACTAGGTTTTCACATTGGAGAACACAGGTCGGGAGTGAAAATTGGACATGAAGGAAAAGCGTAAATATTAATAGGGAGTGATTGAGGTCATAAATCACAAACAAATGAATGATAAATGGAATGTTGACCACCTAAAATTCATAAATCTATGATGATTGAAAATGCTCTCAGCTCAGCAAGATTTAAGGTATTATGACAAAAAATCAATCACTTTCAAAACATTGAGTAATTATTGATAAATTTCTATAAACAAAATTTAATTATTGGGGTTTACTCTGAAACATATCTAATACATCCATTATCTCATTGAATGAATGTCTAGAAATTAACTTTGATGAATAAATCACTAAAATATTCTTTTAACGGATCTTAGATACCAAAAAGAATAAAATATATAACTATTAATCTCTAAAAAACTACATGAATTAATATTTAAAAATAAAAAGTAACACTAATAGTTAATTATAAAAATTTATTCATTAAGAATAAATACCCATTAACCAGAACATTGAGTAGGCCAGTGGTATACATGAAACCTTTATCGTTCTTCGGTCATGGATTCAAGACATGTGGCCTTACCGGACTTGACAGGTTGTCACATGACATACATGATGTCCTGTTTTTCAAAACCACACTAATATAATATATAAGATGGAAATAATTGAAATAGGTTTAATCACTGATTATCATTTTAATCAATGTTTTCAACACAAACACAGTGGGCCAATAATTCCACTGTAGTTTAACTTAATCTTTTCCTGAGTAGATAACCTTATAACCCTTAAAAAGGTTGAAAATACCAAACCATAGAAAGAGATTCACAAAATCATTTTAACAATGATTCCACCATATCACAAAGTATCTTTTGGTTTTAACCTTTCAAACATTTGGTTACCCTTATTGTATATTCCCTTGAAACATGGTACCAACATGAATTACCACAAATACTTTTAGAAAACATTCATGCTTCCCCATTCTAAAGTGTATTGGATTTACTCCTTAAATCCAATAATGTTGGAAAAATTATTAGTAGTAGAAAAAACCACCAATAAATAAGTCCTCACTCAGTTTTAATGTAATTAGTACTGTTTTATTTACATATCAATATCCCACATATCTTTATCCACACAACATTTTCTTAATATAAATAACATGTTAAGGGTTACCTTCCCTTAGTAAAAATGTTAGATTTAATGAGATAATATTTATAGTATATCATGACCATTCAAAATATTCTTGTAAATCCTTAGAAAAACATAAACTGAACAATCCAAACATAATTCACGATTCTTAATTCTGAAATCCAAATACATAAATACTTTTATTACATCATCCTTAATCCATTAACAATGATACCTCATCCTATTACAAAATACTTTTTTCCTTCACTTTCATTCTTAGTCTCTTCATCATAAAAATTTTAACCATTACTCACACCTCTTTATTGATTCAATTTAGGAACATTTCTCTTGGGACATTGAGTTTCATAATTTCCATTTATTGTACACTTAAAAAACCTAACCTTTGATTACTACTTAGGGAGTCCAAAATTCCCATCCATTTCATTAATTGAACACCTATGTTTCCCCTTAATATCAATTTCTTTTTGTCATTTTTTCCATATTCAAAACACCTTATTATTCCTCTAAGACATTAAATTAGGTGATTCTTTCCACATTCTTGACATAATGGAAACCAAATAATATTTCCTCCATGGCCTCCATTAACTGAACTCTCAGCGAACTCCTTCTTTCTCTTCCTTTGTGATTCCAAGATCCGATTAAGTTAAACATTATTAATCATATTCTAGGAAAAATGGTTAGGCATGATCATGACATATTTCACCCCAGTTATCATACCACTTGACCACTCATCAAAAAAACATCAATCACATTCCACATTAATCAAGTTACTTCTAGTCCCCACCATTGACTAAAACTAGAAGCATAGTGTGATAATTACTTATCATAGAACAAGACAACATAGTCATGGAAATAATTACTTATAAGATGTCTAAATAATGACACCTTCCATAATCTATGACACCATGGGTTTATCCTAGGTTATTCAAAGCTAACTTATATAGAAAACCTTCATCATGGTTCATGAAGGGTTTTTGAATTCCCAAATCATATCCCATAGGAGTGTCAAACCAGGTGTGCAGTAAAGATCATTGCCGTATACTAGATTAACCCAAGCCAAGACCGAAACATCTTTTTAGAGTTGTTACCCTTAGGGGTTTTTATTCTAAAGCCACATCCACATATAATATCCAAAAAGAGATTTACTGCCTGGAAACCACTCACTCTATCCTTTACCAAAATTATAGGACATTTTTTTAAACATTAACTCATCCTTATACATATTCTTAGAGACATGTCTTAACATATCCTTATAAATAAACCTAGGGATATCACTAAGGTTTTCTCATCCTAGTTTCCAAAGGTTGACCAAAACCTTCCTTTAATACCAACTATAGCGACATTGGCTTAACATACATGGATATTACATCATTTAAGATGAATATTTAGTACATTAAAAAATAAATACCATAAGACCACAATTGTTTTGTGTCTTTGGAAACATGGAAAAAAAATCTTCTATATTGGTAAAATATCTTCAAAATCTCCCATAAATATCTGCACCTTTAGTTCTTCTACCTAAACCCTTTCATTATAACATGGAGAAATGAAACATAAGAAAGGGGTGAGCTCAAATTCTCAGTAAGGGTAAACAGGGGAGACATGTAAGAATGAAAATGATCATAATGGGTATGAGAACATGATCATGAAGATATAAGATCATACCCTATATATCAAAGATCATAGAAGAGTTCATGGCATAAAGATTGTAAGTTCATAAGACTAGAATCATAATAAAATAAATAGAATAGGTCGTGAAAGAATAACGTTGGAATAATAAATATAATTGTAGAATACATAAAAATGTTATATCATTCTATGTAAGTCAAGATGAATTTCTATAACTTGTCAAGGCACTTCATGGGAACTGCACCCACTGGGAAGGACACACCTCTATCCCCAATCATTGTTCTTTCCTTGTAAGGGATTGGGTTTCCCCATCTTCCCACAATTGATTTGGTTTCCCAATCTTACATCATTATGGTGACTACACCTACCAGGTAGGACAAACTACCATCCCTAGAAGAAGTCCTTTCATTGCAAGGTATTGGGTTTCCCAATCTTCCCATAGTATATCAATCCTATCAACTCGATTCCCATCATTATCTCATGAGATATAAATCTTTTCCCAATATATTGGAGGGAGATATAGGTCCCACCCATCACATAATGAAATCATACAAACATGCACCACAAGATCATAAATAGACATATCATAACCCATGAAATGAATTGGGTATCATAAATATGTGAACATATCATAAACTGTGGAAATATATAGGTTTAATAATTACTTCATCATAAACATAACCCATGGAAATAATAGGGTTTCAAAAGAATATAACCTATTAAATAGAAACGGGTTTCATAAACATATTACCTATGAAAAAATGTTTTTCATAAATACAAGGACATTAATAATATCTCCTTCATAGAAAGGATATGAATGTAACATTTATATAATTTCCTATAAAGGCATGATTAACATCAATAAATGTCATCTTAAATGGAAATTAATTTTGAAATATACTCTAAAACATTTCTTGAAGAAAATATTCTTTCTTGTTTGAAAAAGGATTTTTTAATACACAAAACTATTTGAAAATAATTTTCTTATGAAATAAATTTAAAACATATAAAGAAGACATGAAATAATTTTTAAAACCTTTTTCCTTGAAAACATTTAAAATAATAATCAAAATATTTTATAAACCTTTTTCTATGAAAACACTTAAATTGTTTTCAAGAAAGCTTGAAAATGTTTTCAAAATAATTTCTTTGAAAATACTTTGGAAAAAAATAATTAATTAAATAAAATGTTTTTAAAATACTTTTTCTTGAAAACTTATAAATAATCTTGAAAATTTATTGATAATGATTTCTTTAAAAGTACTTTGAAAACATGTTAATAATACTTGAAACATTTCGAAGACCTTTTTCCTTGAAAATTTTCAAAATATGTTTGAAACCATTCTAAAAAAAATTACATGAAAAATAACTTTTAAAAACATTTTCCTAAAGATGAAACTTTTTAACTATGTAAAGGTAACTTTGAAGAAATGACTGCAGGTAAATCTGAACATGTCATATGAGGTCAAAAGAACATTCCTTTTTCATGATAAAAATGATAGAAAAGTATCTAATTCGAAAAGAGAAAAGATGATTCTCTTTAAAAAAATTGTAAAATACAAAAGGGTATAAATGTATTTTATATATTTTAGTGGAATTGTGTAATATTGTTGGGAACCCTTTTTAGAAAACAAATTTTTCTGACCGAATAGAGGGTAAAGTTAGGATTTCCTAATAACATTTTCTTAACTATATTATGTACCAAAGAGTAGATAATGGTACCAGTAAATGAGTATATCATTAAATAACATAGAAGAAGGAAACTAATGAATATTAATGAGATATGGATCATAAAATTTCATTAAATGGAGCATAAACATAAACAATCTCTAAAAAGTAATGAGATTGTCTCAATAAACTCTTATAACTTGGTATCTTGGGATCATGCTCTCCATGCAAGGAATGAAAATTAAAAGTAGTATATAATATCATGAAAATATTGATATTCATGATATTTAATGTAAAATTTAATTAAATTCGTCTAAAAAAATAGTCTAGGTTCATAATAAAACATGAGTCTCAAATGAGGAAAATTGAGACAAAACATTTTTACTGATTTGGTATCTTTTGAATGTTAAACCCCATGAATGAAAGATCATAAAATGGGAATTTTAATAACTATAAATTTAATAAAAATATACATAGAATAAAATCATGGTAATTACATAAACCAAAAAAAGGAAAGATTGGTGAACGTAGCTTGTATCTCGTAGAAATTAAAAGTGTGATGAAATCTTCTAACCATGTGTCTTGACTCTCTCCATATTCATACAAGCTTACTACATAATAAATATGAGTTTATTATTAATATTTTACATAAGAATATTATTATATCAATTATCATATATGGTTTGATTATAACCTTATATTACCCACTTTTTAATGATCCTATGTTAAGGTTTCACTTCAGGTAATATTCAGTTTGTTCTTCGCATGTGTCTTAATTTTTTTATATAGTTAATAATTATACTTCTATAATGATTAAAAAATGTATAAAATGATATAAATAACAGTTATATCCAGTATAATTATTTTATAATAATCTATAACATAATGATGCATGTAATGGAAAACATCATTCATGGAGACGGTAAACAGTACATACGCATGAACACTGTTTTCTGTTTTTATTGTCGTATTGAATGAATGTATATAAATGACATATGTATATATAAGTATGTATGTATATATATATCATTATTTAAGATTCATTAATATATCATATATACCATATTATTTCATTAAAACCACCCTTAATACATTTTATGTGTTGTGTGAACGAATCACATCGCTTTGATGGGGCGATAATCCACACTTCCTCAAAGGAGATTCTCGTATTTACACCAAATAGAAGGTAAAATGATGTTTTTTGAAAAATTATTAAATAAGATTAAAGACAAAATAAATATAATATATTAACTATATAAATATATTTTCCACTACAATGTACAAAATGATTGGTTGTAAAGTATAAATGAACAATCATCATTTCGTGAGGCAGTAGTTCGCCGTACACAGAAACAGTATGTTCAACATGCATTAGATGGAGGTGTGTGTAAGTATAGGTCAGAAATATGGAATAACAAAATACTAGTATATTTATGATATTTTTTTGTAACACAATAATTGAATAAAGAGAGTGGAGTTGTGGAGAAGGAAAATAAAGGAAAGGATCTTGAGAGAAGACGTTACCTCTTAATCGGGTAACTCCTTTTGGTTTGTGCCAAAAGGCTTCCTTAAGAGGGTTTCTTCCAAAAGGGAGGATTCAAGGTAAAATGGAGGATTTTTAAGAGGATAATTGGGTAGATATTTTATGAACTTACATGTTTTGATATGTGGGAGGAATGGGTAGAGGTGGTGGCCTTTTATAGGGAATGAAAAGGAATCACATGGATTTTTTATATACAAATTTTGTGTGCACATGTTCTTACATAAAAAAGATCTTAAAAAAAATTATATCAATAATGGAAGGTGTATAGAATAGATATGTATATCAAATTTGTGTTGTACAAGTTTCTTGGTCATTTGGGCCCTTAATTTTAAGGTTTAGTCCCTAATTAAGCTTAATTTGTACTTAACCACTGTGATCAATTATAATCACTTTTACGAAACAATTTGGCCAAAAATTAACATGGAATTATTAGACACTAAAAATTTGACTTAATAAAATGGTGTATATTATATTTTTAAAATTTAAATCATATAATTTGAAAAATTAAGATTAGTGTTAATCCCCGAGATGGGACAAAATAACAAAGTTTTAAAGTAAGAAATCTTTCAAAAGATTGTTAATATTTTATACTTAGTTTCGAAGTAAATTTTTTTATAATGAATTAAATTATATTAAAATATGTAACATTAATATAATTATACCTTAAAAAATATTTATAATATCATTTAGATTTAATAATTAATTATAAAAAAGGTAGTTTTTAACTAAATAACAGTATTTTCACTATTCATCAAAAAATGAAGATTCTTAGAAAAATACCAAAAATTCACCCTAGGATAATTTCAACGTTATGAATTCAAAAATAAATTTTATTTTACCTAAATAAATTTCTAAATGGGTCTAAAATTAATTTTTTCATTAAAATTGATTTATTCAATAAAATAATATTTTTAACATAAAAGGACTTTACCAAAAATATTATATTTCATTACCAATATGTTTTATTTATATTAAAAAATATTTGAAAATTAGTTATTACCAATTTTAAAGTATGGTTCATTATTATATTATTTAAATAATTAAAACTATAAAATAGATATGCTTCATAGAAACTCAGTGTTGCTTATAGCGCAATCTAAGATGGTATTGTGTGTAGAACAAGCCATGTTGGTATTGCATGTGAAAGGATGCTTTAATTTAGTATTTTAATACATATATATATATATACATATATATATATATAAGTAACTATTTATGAAGTCATGTGAAGTAAAAATTATCGAAAAGTTAAATTAATTTGAAAAAAAATGAAAAACTCTCGGGGTGTTACACATTATCATACCCTTATGTACACGTTTTGCTTATGAATTTCCCTTGTTTACGCTTACTGGGAACTCAATCTCACCCCATTACTATGTTTCCTTTGCCTAGGTTATGAAGTAATGATATAGGTAGCTGTACTAGAGGAGAATATCTTTACTGGAGACATTCAAGATTGTTCAACAAGTTATAATATTTTGGTCCGCATTCCCAAAGACACTAAAATATTATGGTGTTCAGGATTTTACTTTTGTAAAATGATGAATATTCTTCATAAATGATGTAATATACATGAATGTTAAGCCAAGGTCTTTATAGATAGTATAAAAGGAAAGGTTTAGTTAACTTTAGAAACAATGATGATAAAATTTTTGTGATATCCCAAGGTATGTTTCTAAGGATATATCTAGGGATGTCTCTAAGGATGAGTATAAGGATGGGTTAATGTTTCAGAAATTTTATTATAATTTTAGTAAATGATTGACCAATTTATTTTCTAGAAATACATACCTTTATAGATACTATAATTGGATGTGGCTTTACCATAGATTTACCTAGGGGTAACAACTCCAACAAGATGTTCTGGGCCTAAATTGGGGTAATTTGGTTCATGACAACAGGTCTTACTACACACCTGGGTTGACACTACTAAGGGATATTCTTTTCAAATTCATAAAATCTTCAAGAAACATAAATATGGATTTAAATAGAATGTAATTCCATTTCACAATTATTTGGTTTTCCACTATGATAAGTTGTGCTCACACTATGATTTATGGTTATAGTAACTGGATGGAACCCAAAGGAACTATGTTAATAAGGAATGAAACGGAAAATGCAACGATGGCTACCATGATAAACTAAATGTTATGTAGTATGGACTGAAAAAAATTATTGCAATACATCCTTATCAATTCATGAAGCATGATAAATTTAAAAATGATTAAAGGAGGGAACAAAGTTTATTGAATCATTTTTATGGAAACTACCAACTTCTTTTAGTGGAAAAATGATCTACTAGTTGTAAAGAAATGTATATGAACCACTGAAAAGATAATTTCCATTATCCATTGTTTAGAATGTTAAAAAGTTATGTTGTAAACTTATCACTTGGAAGGTGAAGAGAAACAATGGTGGAACATCATCAAGAATATGAGGAAACAAGATAAAATTGACTCCATGGATTGGGATGAGTTAAAGAAACCACTTTTCTGTATGTAACTTCCTTATATTCTACTTAAAGAAAGGGAGATTGAAGGATCCAATCATTTAATTGGTTATGATAAGAAAAGAAAGATATAATTAAAAAGAAACTATTGAGACAATGGATGGATGAATATTAGTATTAATTTATGCTAAATATATGGAAGGAAACATAGAGAAAACTTTCTTAGGGAAATTTCTAAATATTTTAAGTGTGGGAAGAAAGGTCATTGAGTAGTTGAATGCTGAGGAAATGAGAATAAAGAGAAAAATCCAAAGAATTCACATCCCACAATTCATTGTTTCAAATGTAAGAGATATGGTTATTATGTTAGAATTTTCCCAAAATAAAAGGTTAAGAATAATGGTCAACATAAATAATCCACTAAGATGATCGATAAAGGTAAGGCATATGTAATCCCAATGGATGAAGTGAATGATGAAATTGGGGAAAGTCTTATCCTTTCACCCTTTAGTTGGTAAGTTCATGTTTGATTTTGTATGAATAATCACTATGATGATCTTGTTTTTCATACTTTAGTGATGTTTCACATGATTATATCCCTCCATATGGATTTTGGAATAATAAAATCACATTTAATGTTCTATCGATGAAAGGATGAACCCATGTATCCAATAAATTTTTTTATAATATAAGTGCATATTTTGGGAAGAAAGGGAGAATTATACAGGGTTAACCATTTATGGAAAGATTAAGACAAACATCAAATTATGTTTTTGAGATTAATGTATTATTTCACCACATGAGGACATATGAATATTGGATAACCTATTTGTTTTGACGGTAACTGAAGATAGATGGGATGAGTTATCATAGATCTCATGATCTGTTAGTACTTCAAGAATGAATAAAAATTCTTATTCATTTCTTAGGGTAAGAGATGAAGTGGAAATCTATCAAGTCACAAAAAAGGGTGATATTGTACATATAAAAAGGGAATAAAATCTAGTATGTATAAATTATCATGAAAACTATTCAACTCTCGGGAATGAATCATGAAACCTAAAAGGTAATCCTAGTTCCTTCTTTTTTAATGAATAAAATGGTCACTTAGATAGTCACAGATTTATGGATTTATGAATTTTAACTTTCTCCTGAACGGGTTATATGTTACTCTCCTCTAGAACTTGATAGTTATATTTCTCTTCCATGACCATGTTTTCACCTTCCACCTATGTTCTACTATGTTGAAAGCCAACAATGTGTTACTCTAGGTAATTGTTATGGTTCTAAATTTCCATTTTTTAAAGTTAGTATTAATATTAATTTTTACGATGTGGTTTTTTTATAAACTAAACTTTAAGGTATTAAACCCTTAATAACCCAGATTAATTTCTAGGGTGAAATTAATTTTAAGGGGGTAGAATGTAACACCCTGTGATTTTGTGAAATATTGTTTTTCAAATTAATATAAATTTTTGATATTTTTCATTGCACACAACCCTGAAAATAGTTTTTTATATTAAATAAATAGGAAAAAAATTCCTTTCACATGGAACTTTCCTGGCTTTCTCTATACGCAGCACCTACTGGGCTTCCAATACATGCAACACCAACTTAGTGTACATTATACGTAACACCGAGTTTCTACAAAGCATTATTTTATTGTTCTAATTATTTAAATGAGATATTTGTAGCCAAAACATTAAAAATAATAATAATAATAATACTAAATACATTTAAAATATTATATAAATTTTTTTATATAAACAAAACATATTTATAATGAAAATACAATTTTTTAAGTCTATATGTTTTAAAATAATATAATCTAAAACAAACTACTTTTCATATCCTTGTGTGAAAAACAATAAAATTAATTTTAGACACACATAAAAATGTAATTTTTTAAAATAAAATTCATTTTTAAATTTATAATTTTGAAATTATATTAGAGTGATTTTTTGGGACTTTTTGGAGAAACATCATTTTTGGATGAAAATTTAATAATTTTAATTCAAAACAACTTTTTATTCTATTTTATTTATAAGGATAAATTATATTTTAATTTTTTTTTAAATTTAATTATATAATATTTTTATAAATTAATCCAATTTGGGTTATTGGATACAATTTCACATTTAAATTTGATATATAGTCTTTGAAAACTTTTAATCATTTTTACTTTAAAAATTCAAAGTGTCATCCCGTTAGTAGGATTTATTTTAAATTAATTTCCACCACTTATGTAATTGGAATTTGAAAAAATTTATTCAGTATATAGAATCAGAATTATTTATAATATCTTATAATTTCAACTTATTTTTTCCCAAAAAAATAGTGAAATTAATTAAAATTAATTACATCGAATGACAAAAAATTAAACTTTTATAAGGACTAAGCCTTAAACTTAAAATACCAAATAACTTAAAAACATTTCCAACAGCCATTTTATGGCCATTATTATACGATGAACCATAAATTATTGATTTTGGTAGGTTCTGGATGACTTTTTTATTTTAAAAACATGGGAAAACCTAACTTGTTTCCAAAAATACCAAGTGAGTCAATTCCCTTCCATATAAAAGGCCACCGCCTATCCCTCTTCTTCACACCTCTAAAAACAATTAGGATGGTCTGATATCTAGCCAATAAAATTACCAAAATCCCTCACTTACATATTGAATCTTTACTTTTTGAATAAATCAGTCCATGGAAGCCTTTTGGCCCAAACCAAAATGAGTTACCCGATGAAGAGGTAAAGCCTTATCTCAATATCCTTTCTTTTATTTTCTTTATCCGCCCCTTCACTCTCTTTATTCAATGATTTTATAACAATACTAGAATAATAAATATAATAGTATTATTTTATGCTAATGTTTAGACCTACAAATACACACACCTCCATATAATGGGTAATTTACATACTGTTTACGTGTACGACGAACTACAACCTCACGAACCGATGATTGTTCCTTTTTTCAATACCGAATATCAGGGTGGAAATTATGATGAAAAATATATTTATATATTTTATATATTTTATTTATTATTTATTTAATATTCTTTAATCATTTTACCTCATATATCATTGTACTTTCCATTTGGTGTAAATATGATAATTTCGTTTTGAGAAAGTGTGGACTACCACCCCTCAAAGCGATGTGATTAATTCACAAAATACATAGAATATATTAAGGAAGGGTTTACTGAAATTATATGATATATATTATATAATAATTTTAATTTAATAATTATATATATACACATATATTAATATATTTCACTTAACTTCTTCCTTTCTGTATGACAATTAAATGGAAAAACAGTCATGCATACATAAGACCTACTGTCTCCATGAATGGTGTATTCTAGTTCATACATATATATTCTATATATTATTAAAATACACATATAATTAATATAAATTATATTTATATGATGTTTCATATTATTTTAATCATGAAATAAGTATAAGGACCATAGATATAACAAATTAAGACACATATGAAAAACAAAGCTAATATTACCCAAAGTGTAACCATAACAAGAAATTATTGACAAGTGGGTAATATAAAGTAATAATCAAACCTTATATGGTATTAGATATCATATAATGGTTTTTTGATATATTTATAATAATTTTTTATTTATTATACAGGATTTTTGTATGAGTACGATGAGGGTCAAGACACAAGGTAAGGGAATTTCATCTCACTTTTTATTTCAATGAGATATGTGCTTTATTCACCTCTCATTCCTTTTATGTGGTGTGTATACTGACCATGGTTGTATTATATGATCCAAAATATTATAATCATTTGTATTTAAATATCTATTCTATGATCTTTCTACCATGGGATTTATGTTTCAAAGGTTACTGATTTAGTAAAGCAATTTTTTCTCACTTTTCCTTCTTTAAGACACATGCCATGTTATACACCTATATTTTTACATGAGTTGTATATAATACCTTTGAAATTTTATATCATTAATATCCTTATTTTATTTATTTTTAAACTTCATTTAATTTCATTTTCTTACATGGGGATTATGGTTAAATGTTACAAGTGTTAAGATGTTATTGAAACAATCTCATTGATTTTTGAGCCGGTTTATGTTTATGCTTCCGTTAAAGAAATATTAAAATCCATATCTCAAAGATCGTTCTTGAATTTTAGTCTAATATAGATATTAATGATTTATTCAAGTATCGTTACCATTTTTTTTCTCTTTGGTACATAATATTGGTATGAAAGGGTTTTTAGGAAATCCTGACTTTACCCTCTATTCGGTTGGAAATATGTGTTCCTTAAAAACCATTTTTTCAAAAAGGGTTTCCATGAACATTATACTATTCTATAATCATTAAAAGAAAATTTTAGTATTTTTTTATTTTACCAATGTTTTCAAAGTAATCTTCTTATTTATTTCCAAAAAAAATCAGTTTTATAACCTTTTTACAGTTCAAAGGGAATGTTCTTTTTACCACATTCAACATGTATGGATTTATCCACCACAATTTATATTAAGATTCCATTTCATGTATAAAAGATTAATTTTTAGTAAAATTATTTTAAAATTAATTTTCTACAAAAATATTTTCAAAACATTTTCAATATTTCTTTATATGTTATAAAATTATTTTTCAAGGAAAGTGTTTTCCAACATGTTCTGAATATTATTTTATAAGATTTCAAGGAAAATTATTTTAAAAATACTTTCAAATATAATTTATAAAATTTCATTTAATATGTTTTTCAAAATGAATTCACACTTCATTTATATGTTTTCTAGGAGAATGGTTTTCAAAACATTTTCAGTCTCATTTTATATGTTTTCAAGGAAAATGGTTTTCAAAATATCTTCAAGATCTCATTATCTATTTAAAAATAATAAGGTTTTAAAAATATTTTAAAATGATTTAATTATATGTTTTATTTTCAATAAAATGGTCTTTAAAAGGTTTTTTGTTTTAAAGAGCATTTTTCAAATAGGAATGGGTATTCTCTTTAAGAAATGTTTTCAAAACACCATTCCAAGTAATTTTCTATATAATATGACATTTTTTGATGTTACTCATGCCTTTCTAATAAATGATCTAAAGGTTTCATTCAAATTATTTATTGAATGGTTTATGTTTTAATGGAATGTTGATTATGAAACTCATTTCTATTCTATAGGTTATATGCTTTTGAAATCCAATTCTTTTTAGGGTTTATGCTTTAATGAAATGATTATGAATCCTATATATTTTCATAGGTTATGATAAGATGAAATGTTAATGATATCCATTTAATTTCATGGGTTTTGATTTGAGGTTAACAAAACCTATCTCTTTTTATAGGTCATGATATGATTAATGTTTTATTTTGTGGCACATGTATCTCATGATGTTATCATGAGATGGGTGGGACCTATATCTACATCTAATGCATTAGGTAATGATGGATGACTCATGAGTATAAATGTTATACGTAAACCTAATTACAAATTCAAAATGTTATGAATATACCTAGTTTTATTTCCATAAGTTTATGCATCAATCTAATTACATGTTCACAATATTATTAGTGAACCTTATTACATGTTCATAATGTTATTCATGGACCTAGTTGTATATCCATAAGTTTACATGTGAACCTAATTACATGTTCACAATATTATGAGTGAATCTTGTTATGTGTTCATAATGTTATTCATGAACCAGATTACATGTTCAAAATGTTAAGAATTGACCTATTTTCATGTCCATATGTTTATGTATGAACCTAATTACATGTTAATAGTGTTATGAATGAATCTGATTTCAATTTCACAACATTATGCATAGACATGGTTTCATGTACATTAGTCTATAATAGGGTTTGATTTCATATCCTTAACTTAATGTGTGAACCAGTTTCTACTTATACATGTTCATGATGTTATACATTTATGTGCACTCCACAATTCCATTTCATATTCATATGTTATTCTTTCTTGGATTATGATCTCGATTTCCATATGATTCATGTCTTATTAACTACCAATATTTATTCCATGCCTCATGATTATGATATTTTATATACAGGTCATGATCTTAAAATGTTATGGTCACATTATCATACCCTTATATTCATGTTGTGATTATGAATTTCCCTTATTCACCCTTATTGAGAATTCAATATCACTTAATTATTTTGTTTCCTTTACCTAGGTTATAAAGGTATGTTTTAGGTAGAAGTACTAAAGGGGAAGATATTTACGAGGGAATTTGAGTATCTTTCACCATGTTTGAAGATATTGTTCCAAGTTTCCAATACACTAAACTATTACAATACTGGGGAATGTAATTTTGTAATATGATGAATATTAATCATAAATGATTTAATATACATGTATGTTAAGATTGGGTTACTATAGTTTTAAATGGGAAAATATTGATAAATTCGTATTTTCTACACAAAAATGATATCTAGATAAGTCATATTGTTTATGAATTAAATATATGTATGATAAATTCTTTAGACTAGCAGTGATTGGTGGCGCTTAGCTATAGATATCTCCTCAATGAATCGATAGGTCTCATGAGATGAAAAACTTGGTTAAAAACCTTCAAGTTTGTTTCCAATTAGATTTAGATGGGTTTTAACTGTATACTTAAACAATCTTGACATTATAATGGTTCTTGTTCCAGATACATGAGATATAATAAATAATAATTTTCTTCATTAAATGTTCATTTATTACTTTCCATGAGATTTTTAGTGTGAAAAAAATCTATGGTTTCTTTTTCATTAAAAGTGTATTGATGGCATGTGTTTATTAGATTATTTACCTTTACATAGTGACTATGACTTATTGAAATTAATTTAGTTATTTTCGTTTCACATTAACCCTAATGAAAATTTTACCTCACCCATTTATTTGTTTCCCTTACCCAGGTTATGAAGATGAAATCTTTGAATAAGTTCAATAAAGTAGTTAATTCCCATTTATTGTGTTCTATTTTTAATTACCAATGTAATAAGGATAACGTGTATGTATCTAGATCTTCAAGATAACTAAACTAACCATTTTTAGTGATGTGATATATTCTATATATTCCATTTTAATAACATGGCCACCGAATCTAGACTATTGGGGTCAGGGTTGTTACAGAATGGCCATCCATACAAGAGGGAAATATCAATTTTCCAAAATTGGTATTGTTTTTGTTATCGTCCATTATTATTATTGATTATTATTTAACCTCAAGTGATTGATGTATTTCTATTGTTTATTGATATATGATATTTAAATATTGTCTCAATATGGAAATAGAATAGGTTTGTTCATGCAACATTCTGGGCACATAGGATTCACATTTCATTATCATGATTACTTATATACCTTTCTCGTATGATTATGTTCCATGCTTATGAACACCATGCTCATGTGATTATTTATCATGTTTATCTATATACCATACATCTATGATTATTTTAATCTCTACCTATAATTTCTACTAATTTGATAGATTATTATGTTATAGTTATGATGTAAAGTTGGTTAAATAAAGTGTCTTTATTAGCATTTTCATTTTTCCCATGTAGATTGATGATGATATTATATTTAAATAAGAGAAAATTGATTAGATAAATGAAATTATTTCGAAATTAAATCTTTAAAATTAAATAAAAGTAGTAATTTTTTAATAAATTCATTTATGGATTCCAATTAAATGGTGTGTGAATTTCAACTTATAAAGTCATGAACCTTCATAAATTGGGAATAAAGACACATATAATTAAATGCTTTTATGCTTAAACCATCCATTTTGGTTGAGTTTTATCTTTTTATTCTTATAAGATAACCCCATTGAGGGTGTGTTAAAATTATGATGAATTAACTATTAAAGGGTTTCTCTTAAATGGTATTACAATAGTAATTTGTAAATCACTAAATCCATAAATTTGGAATGGATTTTCATATAATTGAACCTTGTATGGTGTTATGGTGCTATTATAGGACTCCTTTATCTTAATATACCTTGGTACTTAAAACCTGAGGGTATGCTTGTTATAAATAGTGATGGTCATATAAAGAGTTAGTATCCAATCATATGGTGTTACATATACGTGTATGGTGAAATATTACCTAACCAATCTCATGAAATGATAAAATATCTCAGGGATGAAATTTTTAGATTTATATATATGAGGATCAAGTTAATTAAAATACCAATTAAAACATAAAAGGTTTTTCCTCTATATATTGAGATTTAAATTTTCCTAAACTGATCCTTGTTGTGACAACTTATAGATAAAAAATTTAGTATTAAGAGGAAATTATGGGATAATTTCCCTAATGCTTCATGGTGTGATCTAAATTACGTGTTAAGTAATGTTTGATATACATTTTCACCATGACTTCTACTTGACATTCCCTATGTATGAGACTCTTAATGTTTAAAAAAATTTGAAGCTATGAAATGGATTGAAAAAAACCTTTAGAGTTTTCAGAATCAAGAACATTGTGTAAGGTTGAATATTAGTTTCTTTTTGAGATATGTATTGAATGGGAACATAGGTATTTCTCTAATGTCTCAATTGGCTTCGTTTATATTATTTATTGAACATAATGCTTAGGTGGTAGAGCCTATCCATCCATTAGGTGTGACAATAATATTGGAATCAATACATTATGTTTTAGTGAGGGGTTATACTGGTTCTGGTAATTCCCTTGGAAATGTGGATACAATATTAATTTTAGATGATTTTCAAGGAACAATGAGTGTTATCTGTTTTTATGGATGATATTGGTAGGACACATAGATAATGAAATGAAAATACTTGGTAGGTTAGTGGTTGTTGGGTAATTTGAATCTATAGGGGTGTTAACTTACGTGTATACCAGGTGAGTAAAAGATATTTATCCTTTTATGTTAATGTTTTGAATATTCAGGTAGGACTCCATTAAGAGGATACTCGAATACAATAAAGTCATGATACCCCAATGCTTGATAGATTATTTATTTACGCTTATATTGATCAGTTTAACCCATGTAGGTCAATGATCTTTTTACCTTCCCTTAATTCTTCCACATTAGAGATATTTTAATGGTTCACTAGATTTTGTGTAATAAAGGACCTTTATTGGATAAGTTTCTCATGATAGAGGTTTTAGAGTGACATTGATGAACCTAGTGGATTTGTTTTGAGTTTTGATTGGTAGGGATAGGTTGAAGACCTAGAGTCCATTAGATTCAAATCATAACTTCATGAGTTAGTTGTCTAAATGATCAAGGGAAACCTATGATAGTGATTGGACGAGATTTTTTGGAAGCCATTGACATGGTGAGATTGGTCGTAAACTCTTTTTTAGACCAATTCATGGAAGGGTTTTTGTTTTTGAGATATAGGCCTGGTGATGCCTCAATTTGTTCGATAAATAACTCAAGGTGATCTAGTATGAAAACTAGCTTCAATGGGAAATACATTTTGGGTACATAGATCTTTTGAATAGTGGTTTTCAGGATTATGATTTAATATATAAAAGTACATCAGGATGTGGGTGGTTGTTTGATAAATCATGGAACATGTAGGTTCCTAATTTTGAAGAGGCATTCTAATGGAGGTCATGGAATATTAAGAAGTGTTTTTTTATAGAACAGTCCTCTTTTCCTTGTTGAAAGATGTCTATTTAGACCATGTGTTAAATCATCAATCGGGTGTTATGGGATTATAAAACCACTTTGTATGAAAAGTTTAGTTCTCACCATATGCACATGTTAAATTTTTATTATGGGATGTTTGGTGAGATTCCAAGATTGTGTTTAGGATTTAAAATTTCAATTTCATACTGGAGAGCATAACAACCTAAAGCATTGAGTAATTTTAAATAAAGTTACCATATAATGATGACTATCTTGGAAATGGAAAAGGTTCCATAAAATAGTTAAGAGTTGTAAGACCTTGACACGTATTATTAAGATAAGTGGTGTTAATAGTTGTTTGAGTTGAATATATCCTATTTCGATATGATCATGGATTAGAAGGAGCAATACATGCATACTGATTAAATCTTAGTGTACTCCTAATTTAGTGGAGATCAAGTCCTATATATTGACATTTTCCTGAGTATTCTCATAGAGCATAAACTACATATTTATCTATCTAAAAAAATATCATGTTTTGATTGAGATACACATTAGGAGTCTCATTTGAGAAGCATTTTAAGGTAATCGATAAGTGGGGAGTAATGAATTATCCATTTAAGTGTAGTGACCCTTGTTGGAAAATTTTGCAATACGATGAATTCCATGAGAATCGTTCTCATGAAGTGGGAACAAGTGATGGGTGAAGGTTGTGTTAAATTTTGAGTGTTAGTGGATTCTTATTCATGAAAGTGCATGTATGATAATGAAAATAGCATGGGTTGTAGAAATCAAAAACATTTTTTTTGGTCGGATGACATGTATTCTCCTAAGGTGGGGAGTGAGACGTCTGTCTTGATTAATTGAGAATTCCGTGAGAAGGTTCATGGAACTTTGATAATATTTGTTGGACTTTAATTTGTCTCTAATATGATATTAGATTAATGGAATAATGTACAACTATATTTCTCATTAAATGTTTGGTACATGTTTGGATCTAGATTGGGGTAGAGTCTGAATGATGGCCTCAGGCCTAGGATAGATAGTGACGATCCAAGGGATTTGGATCAGGTTTTTATTATTTGTATGTTTTTTCATGAAAATATAGATTAGTAGGAGATGGTTTGGATATGATACATCACCAAATGTCAAGTATGATCTTCAGTGATCTTGATTGAAATAATCATGGAATGCCATATGACAAAGCCTTCTAGAGTTTGGTTTTGGTGATGCATTTGTTTTTAAACATGGAAGTATTATTTTGGAAATCATTGGACAATGGTGGTTCAATTATTGATTATTATTTTGGTTATATGCAGTTGGTGACGAAATAGATCTATTATGTTATTGGATTAAAATTAGTTAATTACAAGAATTCTCTAGGGATTTCTTATGAAAATCTATAGAACCATATTAGGCATGATCGATTGAAATTTGATAGTTTTGATAAAATCAAGGACAAGAGAATTATCCTCATTTGTGGACACATATAATGGAATAAGAATTATTCTAGTAGCGTCACTAGAATGTTGAGGGTGTACACAATAGGAAATTTCATAGGTAGAAGTTTCAGGATATTGAATTGGATAGTATAGGATAGAACCTATGGCGGGGAGGACCATAGGCCGGTTAATGATTGAGGAAACAATGTGATCATGTCTCAGGTTATAAAGGATTGGTAAGAACTATCTTAGTTATTCCATTTATGGATAAGGGTGTTGGATCTAGTTTTATGGATTAAGTACCATATGATTATAATGATTTTTGGAGGCGCATTGGGTATCTGAAAATGAAATGAATTTATTTTTCTAGGAACTTCTAACCCAAGTAGGTCAAGTTTTTTCAATTCATTATCCACTAGGTATTATTGAGAATATAGGTTTTATGGTGTGTAGGTCGTATGATCCAGTTTTTTTAACCAGTTTAAAATCTATAAAAAAAAATTAGTTTTCATCCGATGGACAAGACAATTTGAAATTTGATCTTAAAAACATAATTTCATGATTTAGGATCCATAAACATGTTTTTTGTTGATGTGATTTAAGTCATTAGTGGTTTAATAGGTTTTTATACTTGTTTCTAAATAATCGACCTTCAAACATATGATTTTTGGGAAGTTAAGGGGAGGTGCACAGTTGGAACACAATTCATGATAACCATGAACTCAAATAATGAGGACATGTTAGGGTGTCACATGGTTTTTAAAACCATGAACGAGAGGTTTCACGACAATGAAATAACTTGGAATTATTTTATAGAGGTGTTCACACTAGTTTCATATAGTTTTTCTAACTATGTTCCTAGACTATGCAGGGTGTGAACGTTAGGCAGTTCCAAGGGAACTCTTTGTGCACGATTTGTTGAACCATGCCCATGAACTGTGTGAGGGTATAGATCTATGACTGGTCAAGTAACATATTTTTCACATGGATTGGAAAAATATACATCAAAACCATATTACCCATTAAATAGTGTGATTTTACCTTTCATCTCCTCTATCCTTTATGTTCTTTTCTTCCTTATTTCTCCCTTACTTCTCACACACATCAGGATGTTCCTGCTCCTTTATTCATCACCACTGGTATTTGAGCTCCCTTATTTATACAATTTCATAATAAACAATTTTTTAATGTTATATTGACTATGATAATTCTATGACTCTTCTTACCTATTATCTCAGTTTCTATTATCTCTTTTCCCTAGATTGTTGTGTGAGATCATATGCCCAATTTTTATGGTAGTTTTATTAATTCATTATATTTATCTCATTTTTACTATAATAGAAGAACTATAATGGATGAGTGAAGCTTACATGGTATAATATCGGTGATCTATATTCCCATCCCTTAAGGTTTTTTTGTTATAAAATGTTCCATTATGCTGCACACATAACTTTCTGCATGTTGATCCAAAAAATGTGAAATACCTTAAATTAAATATCTTGGCCCTAGAAATGATGTTATTTATACCAATTTACATTGTTAGAGGTTTTTTAATTGGTTAAAACCACCCCTTAGGGTGACTAATACTAAATGTTTTATATGGTCATGTTTTTTCTATGTAACCAAAAACCCTCATATGGTGTGTTACCTTATAAGTAATGATTTAATGACTAAATAGTGACGTCCTGGACCCAGATTCTAACTAAAGGGTTTTCTGAGCCCGATGGGACACATGGACTCAAGAAATCTCCCTGAACCCTTGAGGCTGAAGACTAGCAGTGAGGGCCTAGGGTGTGTCTATGTGGATACTATGCCCTCTATACGAAATTTATGCACAATAGATGACTATAAAAATTGTTAAATAGAGAAGCAACATAAGTAAATAGAAGGAACAATGGAAAATAGAGACAACCATAAAAATAACAGAAACAAAAAGAATTGTTTTAAAAAACTAACAATATGTCATGTCACTAGAAAATTGGAAAACATGGAAACAAGATAATAGGCATAAGAAGTTCCAAAAAATTATAAATGAAATCAAAGACTATATCAATCATTCTGAGTTCCAACTCCATCCTTTCCTATTAAAGCTCCATAATAAAGAGAAACTAATTAATGATTGAAGTCGTATGCTTCCCTTGGTTAACACCTACAACCATGTAATCTACTCCGTGTACCAGAAGACACATGGAGAGGGTTTGAGTAAATCTTAGTGGGACACCACTAATGGTGTCTAGAACATTAGGCCCGTGTAATGGAAATGTAACTGTGTGTAAGCATGCATATAAAGTAAAGCAGTACAATGTAACTAAATACACAAGTATGTGCTTCAGCCCTCGAATTATGTCTGATCATGTAACCAATTAATTATTTGATTATTACCAGTTTATAACATATCACCTGTTAAGAATAATTAAGGTTCCGTGTTATAACAAGGAAACCAATAATGAAGTTTAACAGTGAAGTCCCAAGGTAATAAGAATGGAAACGTAGACCTCATGGGTGGTCTACTCAGTTGTAACTATAGTCTCGCTAAGGATAAGAGTGTAATACAGGGAGAATATTCCAAGGAATTCCAAAATAAGGTGCTTACCCAATCCAAGGTGATTGTCCACGGTAAAATGGGGCTATGTAAAGATAGGGCCATATGGGTTGTAACCATGGCATGCACTTGTCAATGTTGGATCCAAGGGGGGTATAAAAGGAATCCTATAATGATATTTAAGGGATACTATAGTTTAATTTTGGCATTCAAGAACATGCAAGTATTGGTATCTAGGTAGGTATCAACCTTATCAATCTGTATCCGTGAATCAGAATGGGGTTCTCAAGTGCTCGTGGCAGTCCCCGATCAGAATCCATGGCAAGCTCAGGTCAAGCCAGTTCTATTTGATTTTTAATTCATGTAATATTTCACTTGGTTTAAGACTTTCTATTAAATAATGTGATAAGATCAAGTATCATGCATACATTGGTTATAGCATTTCCTTTTATTAGAGTGATAAGGTCCTATAGAATGAATCCTTTTAATCAAGTCATTTAGTTCAAGCCTTTCCTTTCATTAGTGTGATAAGGCCAAGTAGCATGTAACTATTCATTTAATCCATTTAAAGTATATTTCGTATTCAATTTTCATTATGCCACATTCCATTAATATAGTAAGGGGTGCTACAGATATGTAACCTCCAATTCATTTACATTTAAGTCTATGTCATATTTTAGTATACTTGCCAATTCACAATTCACATTTCAATATTAAATTGAATAACATACCTTATGTGGGTAAAGTGGTGATCA
Source organism: Viscum album (assembly GCA_963277665.1). Taxonomy (NCBI): domain Eukaryota; kingdom Viridiplantae; phylum Streptophyta; class Magnoliopsida; order Santalales; family Viscaceae; genus Viscum; species Viscum album. The sequence continues at coordinate 417,610,199 of OY728135.1, forward strand.
TACTTGATACTTGACATATTGAAATTCAAAATATAAATCAATCCATTTAATATAGAAATGCCTACCCTTAATAATGTTAATCCAAGGAACACCTAAATGGTGGAAAAAACATGTCAAAACACAAAAACAATTATGGCATAACATCCTACATGGAATGAATGGAGTTGTGGGAATAACCACCAACTATTAATCACATACATGGAAATAGAATATCCATATGGTTCTTGTAATGACCCAAACCTTCATTAATGAAAATTCATATTGATCTATTAAAATGTCTTATTATGTAAAATGGTTATATAAAATATACACTTATTTGGTTTTATGTTTTTGGATTTTAAAATACCATTAAGAATTGTGACCATTGCTAATATATCCATTGTACATTGATCACATGATTAGTATAAATATAGGGATTTAATAAATCCAATTTACTTAGACAAAGGAAGCGATGACCACATCCAGTTGACTTGCCCCATACAAAGCCCATTTGTCGGAACTCGGAAAGGAGTTAGCATCATTGGGCTTCTCTCTTGACCAAGACCAAGACAAGATTTAATGTGGTAAGATCAAACAGAACCGCCTATGGGATAAGTGGATGTTGATAGAGATTACCACCCGAGTGATGTTATCCAAGCCACCTTAAGAGTCTGTCACCGTCACACACCTTACCCTTCAGTCATATGTGGGTGTTATAAGGTTTTATGTAACAAGACCATAGAACTATGATTATGGAAATTATTTATTTATATAATAAATAATATACATTCATTTTATTATTGTTACGTTTTAAATAGTTTTTAAAGCACACATAGTATTTATAGTTATTATTCAATTATGAAAACTATTTTGATGAAATAATGGATTTTTGAAGTAAATAATATTTTAATAAAATATTATTAAAAAATTGCTTTTTATTAAATATAAATGATTGTATAATTTTTAGGAATGCAATTGAAATGTTTATTATGGTTTGAAATCAGTTTTTTTCAAAACCAATGAAATTTCGATAAATGCTGTTTTTTATTTTAAAAGTAAAAATTTAAATATTTAGAAAATTATTTAGAAAATATAAATATTATTTTTGGAATCAGGACATTGAAGTTATCCAATGGTGAATTTTTCATTATTTTCTGAGACAGTTGAATTTTTGGGTAAAAAATTAAATATTGTTTAATTATATAATGTGTTTTATGACATCATAATGACCAAATGGTGATGTAATAAATTAATATAAGTGGGTTGTTCAGATAATATATGTTTTACCATTAAAATAATGTGATTTTTAGGTTTTTTTTGATTTATTTTACAATTCTTTAGTGGACTTATCAAGATTTATAAAATATTTTTACTTTTTAAATTGACTTCCTTGAGAGTGTGACTCACCTCCACATATGAAACCCTATTATTTTAAGATTTTAGGACCTTGAACTTAGAAAATAATGTTTTAAACTACCCTTTTTTAAAAACTGTGGGCAAAACCTAAGGGTTGGTTGGTGGTTTTGATTAGTTTAATGTGTGGTGTCCCAAACCTAAATAATAAAGGATTCCCTCTCCATTCCTATATAAACCTACCAAAGATCTCACTTCATCTTCACTAAAAGCCCTTGGATATCAACCAAAACATTACCTAATATCTCTATAATCCTCTCAAGGTGACCCCAGATTCTCAATAAGACTCTCTCCATCCCTCCCAAGCCTTTGGGATCACACTTCCAAGTAAGGGATTCATTTCATTCTTATTTTAATCCAAGCTTCTTTATGTTGTAATACCCTTTTACATTCAATTAAAAATGTTGGGCTATGATTTCTAACCTCCCTTATATTTCCCTCCTTATTTTTTAATGATTAGATACCACTTTATCTCTCATTAATTCCTTCCATGTACACTCGTTACAATGCCGAAATTTTGTAAGATATTTCTTCCTTTCTCATTTTTGTCAAAATTTCATTATGTTGTTATGACCTTTTATTTTCAATTAAAAATGTTGGGGTATGATTTCACACCTCCCAAATACTTCCCTCATTATTTTTTAATGATGATATACGCCTTTCTTTATCATTAATGCTTCCCATGTATACTCGTTACCATGCCGAAATTCCGTAAGGAATTTCTCTCTCCTCATTTACATTCAAGCAATTATTTTGAATTATGAATTAAAAATTCCATTACTTATGTTTGTAAATGTATATATACGATCACTTACTGTCCATTTCGTGTACATATTATGAGACACCCACTTTCTCTATCATCAAGCATTTTTATGAATTTTTATGTCACACCGTTATGCTGCCGAAATTGCACTGTGATTCTCTAAGCCAAAGTCTTTGTGTAGGGAATACCATGTCCATTTCTCTATCATGGGAATTCAGCATTATGCACATTTAATTATTGATTATGTATTTTCATGTATTAATTCCACATTCCTTTATCAGTGAGTAAATTATGATGTTTAATGAATCCATGTTTTTTGATCCATGTGGAACACATATGCATGAAGTGAAATGTTTAAGAAGGGTGCACCTTGATAGCACTCCAATGCATTGAGTAAATATTTGTGTCATGATAATTCAAGTTAAATTAGGGTTTAATCATTCTAATTCAAGTGAAATGATATTTTACTCATGCTCCACGTGTAACGAGCCTTGGCTCATGCTAATACCATGATAAGTGTTGTTGTCACATTTCCATGTTGTAATAACCATGATTTATCATTAATTTATGTTAATGTTTCTTTTATACTCCATTGATATTTCTATTACCTAACATTTATTGTATTATTCATGTTATTCCATGTTTACTCCCTTACTGGGCTTTATATCTCACCCTTTTCTTATGCATGTTCTCAGGTTGTCCCATGCAATGCTAAGTATGAGGGAATGTAGTGGTCATGTAATAAGAAGTTTTCAATAAAGATGTTTTGTTTCATGTTTTAAGTCATTATGTAATGTTCCTAATCCCAAATGACACTATACCTCTTGATCTTCTATTTTTTACCATGTGAAGGTTTTATGTAATAAAAAGAAGGGTTGTCATAGTTGGTATCAGGGATAGGGTTAGTTTTTTTGGGATTAGGATTAGGAAACCCTAGTGAAATCCATAGGGATAAGACTAAGTATAATAACAAAATACCTAAATTTTGATGAGTATTGAGAAAGTTGTTTATAAAAAAAATACACCACTTTATGGATATGAGTAGGTAGATGTGGCTCTGGCATAGATGTACCTAGGAGTGAAAACTCTGACAAGGAGTTTCGGGCATGACCCGGGGTATCTTGGTACACGACAACAGGCCTTATTTCACTCTTGGTTATGACACTCCAAGGGGATATGCTTTAGTGTATTCATAAGCTTAGTACGAGACATTATTAAGGGAATAAAAAAGGCCCCTAAGAATATATGTTGGTATGTGGATCATAGATAACAAAGAGTGAAGCCTATAGATCCATAAGTTAAAGAAATAAAAGTTATTTATAATTCATCCATTTTTCCTTCGATTACCCTTTATGTGTTACCCATAAAATTCCTTTTATTCTAGAAAATGGACGGTAATAGGAGGACTCGGGCTAACAATCGATGCGAAGATCAATGTGATTACTGTTCTAATGAGATTCCCAATCCTATGAAAGTAGGAATCACGAACTTTATCATGATACTCTCTTAGGTATCTCAATATTTGAATACAAGCATGGGTCAAGAAGAACTTTCACCCCCCAAGAAATAACGACTCACAATCGAGAGCTTCATGAGACAAAGGCTTCTTACATTTCATGGATCATATGATCCCTCAATCGTCGAACAATGGATCTACTCCATTGAAAATATATTCTCCATCCTTCAATGTTCTAAAAAAAATAAGGCACTTTTAAATGATTATCGTATAGAGGGTGAATATGATAAATGGTAGAAATTGATAAAAAAATATGAATCTTGAGGAGGAGACCAATGCATTGTAATGGAAGGTTTTCTAGAAAATATTTTTTGACAAATATTTTTCAAAAAAAATTTTCTCGCACCTTCTGACTAAAGATGGAAAGTGACTTCCTTTGCCTCAAGAAAAAATATGATGAATCCATCAGAGTGTAAGAGGAAAAATTCACAAGGATTGAATGATACACCTTTAGCTTGGTCATTAACCCCGAATGCAAGGTTGACCGCTTCATTGGTGGTCTGAAACTTAGCCCACAAAAATATCTAACAATCCATGACTTCAAGAGCTATGAAGAAATTGTCCAATGTGCCCTCAAAGTTGAAATGGAGATCAGAAAATCTTAAGGGTATCATAGGGAAAAGAAGCATAATGTGGACATCAATTCTGGTGTTCTGATGGATAAATCCAAGGGTGCTTAGAAAATCCAGCATCCCACTTTCCAAAGGTGTGGAAAGAAGCACCCTAGAAAATTTCTTGAAGGGGACGAGGAATGATTTAGGTGTGGAAGAGAAGGCCACCTAGCTGTTAACTGCCAATAAGAAAAACCTGCGGCTGTGACAAAAGAGAGGAACACTCCATTCAACCCTCAACACATTGTTCACTACTTCAACATCAAAGAACCCGGGAACCTTGAAAATCATTTCACTAATCCAAGGGTTTTTAGAGGCAACCAATAACCTCCAAGGTAGAAAGGGAAATCTTTTTAAATCACTACCATCTAAGTGAGCCCCGACAATGAAGTGGTGATAGGTATGCATGTTATTCATTCAAGATGGCGAGAATAATTTTTTATTCTGGTTCAATTCATTATTTTATATCCCAAAATTTTAGTAGAAAAATTCCAACACTACCACAAATCATGGAAGTAAAGATATCGGTGAGAATGGAAAATGGGACAATCATTGCATCCCATGAATATAACTCTTCCCCTATCACAATCGTTGGACTGAACTTTCTAGAGAACCTCATCATACTCTCTCTGGTGGAATTTTATGCAATTATCAACATTGATTGGCTTTCCTTATACATATATAACATTAATTTATATGAGAGGGAAATCACTCTCCATATGGATAATCGACCCTGGATTTTATACAAGTGCAAGGAGAAAGATGATTCTTCTTTATCCCCATCATCTCAAGCATGGATATTACTACCCTATGAGCATGTGTATCTGGCTCATATGATTGAGTCTAAGGAAGCAACCATCCTTGAAGAAATTTATATTGTGAGGGAATTAACCGAAGTGTTTTCCGATGGATTTCATGGTCTTCCTCCTAGAAGATATGTTGAATTATCAATTTTCCTTATACCTGGGGCGTTTCCAATATCCAAGACTCCATATAAAATGTCTGTTGTGGAGCTTAAGGAGCTGAAAAAAAACTACAGGAGAATATGGATAAAGGGTTTATATGCACGTGTGCTTCACCATGGGGTGCACCAGTCCTCTTTTTCAAGAAGAAGGATGGGTCAATGTGCCTTCGAATAGTTTAACGTGAGCACAACAAAACCATGATAAAGAAAAAGTATCCTATTCAATGAATTGATGACTTGTTTTATCAGCTACGTGGAGAAAAATACTTTTCCAAGGTGGATTTGAGGTTAGGATATTACCAATAAAGGGTAAATAAGGAGGATATACCCAAGACTTATTTTTGTACAAGGTACGAGCACTATGAATTCATAGAGATGTATTTCAGACTCACTAATAATCTAGCAATATTCAGGGACTTGATGAATAAAGTATTTAGATATTACCATGATAAATTTTTGGTAGTCTTTATAGATGATATTCTAATATACTCCAAAATCAAGGAGGATTATGGGGAGCATCTGAGAACTATACAAGAGACCTTGCAAACGAAAGTACATCAAGAGTGTGTTCTAGTTAAAGGAGATATCATTATTGGGTCATATCATCACAAGCAATGGGGTATCTGTGGATCTATCCAAGATAACTGTAATTGAGGGATGGCCAAATCCAAAATCAGTAATGGATATCCATAGCTTCCATGGGATAAATAGATATTATCACTGATTTTTGAGAAATTTATCATGATTTTACAACCCTCTTACTAAGATAACTCTAAAGAGAGTAATGTTTTCTTGGAGTGATGAATGCGAAGAGAGATTCAAGGAGTTGAAAAGGAGACTTATCATTGTTCTCATGCTCACATTACCCAAAAGGGTAGAAGTGGTTGTGGTATTCAGTGATGCTTTGAAGAAAGGCATGGGTTGTGTGTTTATGCAAAATGAAAAAGTCATTGGCTATGCTTCAAGGAAATTGAATGTTCACGAGAAAACCTATCCAACAAATGATCTAGAGTTATATGAGGTGACCTTCATTTAAAAAATTTGGCAGCATTATCCCTTTGGGGAGAAGTGTGAAATATATACGGACCAAAAAATCCTCAAGTATATATTCACATGGAAAGAGTTGAACATGTGGAAATGAAGATGGTTAGATCTGATCAAAGACTATGACTACTCAATCCATTACCACCCTAGGAAAGCGAACAAGGTAGAGGATTCTCTATGTATAAAGGACCCATTGATTATATCATTGATGAGTATTGAAAAGGATCCAGTATTCTTAGATTTTATGAAGAGTGTCATAAGAATCATAAATAAGGGAACATCATCAATCCTTTCACAAATGATTGCTCAATCGTCTCTTTTGGAAAGGTTAAAGGATGCTCAAAAGGATGGTGTTGGAATTCAAAAGAAGGTGGAAACTATTAGAAAAGGGAAATCCTTGGAGTTCAATGTTAATGAAGAAGGAATTGTGGGGTTTGGGTCAAGATTATGTGTTCCATCGAATCCAGAGTTAAGGAAGGAAACTTTGGATGATGCACATAGTTTGAATTTATCCATTCACACATAAAACAAAAAGATGTGTCGAGATATCCACGAGATTTATTGGTGGGATAACATGAATAAGTAGATCGGTGAGTATACATCAAAGTGCATGGTATATCAGCTGGTGAAAGATGAGAGGGAGAAGTATAAGGGGATGATGCAACCATTACCCATACCAGTATGGAAATGGGAGAACATCACCATGGTATTTGTCACTGGACGTCCAACGACATCCAAAGAAAACAATGCTATCTAGGCTGTTGTGGATTATCTTACAAAGACTGAACAATTCATTGCAATTCAAGAGGATTTCTCACCATATCAATAAGCATAGATATACATCAGAGACGTGGTAAGGATATATGGAGTACCACTATTGATTGTATCCTATCATGATCTGAGATTCACCTTGATGTTCTGGAAAACTCTCCATCTTGATCTAAGAACTATATTTAACTTCAGTATGACCTATCATCCTCAAACTGATGACCAATCTAAGCGAACTTTTTAGACACAGGAAGATATATTATGATAATATTCTATGGAATTCAAAGGAGGATGGGACCAACATCTTTTTCTAGTTTAATTCTCTCGGTGTCGATTCCCTAGTGTTGATGTTGGCGACGTCATCCCCTCCCTTCCTAGAGGAGGGAGGGGGATCTGATCCACCTTACCCTTGGGATCGACCTTCATCCCATTCACTAAAACTGACTCCCTTACTCATTTCCTGATGACTTTCCTCAGTCCTAAGGTCCCCGTCCTTCACAACGGATGGCCTCATCTCTCTCTTTCGATGAAGTAATTCAACAACGCTTCAGATTTTAACTAGGTGACACTGGTGGATCGATTCAGAGGCTGTCGACCCTCAGTTGACTCTTTTGACAGGTTTGTTGTGATTCATGGGGTCTGAATGACCGAGTGGTGGTGTGTCTTCTCGATCGGCACCACATGATGATACAATTCTCCTCGGAGGAAGATATGATCATATCTTGTTCCAACGCTCCTCACTCCTTCAATGGTTCTGGTTTTCATCTTTTTTAATGGTCCTTCAAGTTCAACCTAAAGCAGGATGTGCCTTCGACAACAGTTTGGGTAAGCTTTCCAGATCTGCCGCTTCCATTCCAAAATCCTTCGATTATTGGTATACTAGGGAACCTGGTAGGCCGGTTCCAATGTTCTGATAGACACACATCTACGCTTTGTCATCCAATTAATCCTCGTGTTTGCATTGAGGTGGATGTTTCTAAACTGCCTATGGATTGGATTTGGATTTTGTTGGGAGAGGAGATGAGATGGAAATAGAGGGTGGTCTTTGAATCTTGTCCAGCATTGTTCACACTTCCATCGGCTAGGCCACTCCTCTTCCATATTCCATAGGGTGCTCAAACTTCTTCAAGGTTTGAGGGTTTCTGGGGAGAATGAGTAGATCGATTGCTATGTCCATGATCCAAAGGAGGGATTCAGGGTTACCTTGGGAATTTTTTCCTAGTAGGGTCTGTATTTGATTGAGAAACATTCCAAAATGGTGCACCAAGGTGGTGATACCTTTCCAGTTTAAATGGAAAGGTCCATATCATAGGATTCGGGGCCACTGGTTTAAAAATATTTTACTTGTTTGAAGCAGGACCTGAACTTTTGTTCCTTGCAGCAAGGAGACCTCGGGGAGGCTGTACCCGATCCTCCAGCAGGGACTGCAACAACAGATGTCAACCTGGGTAAGTAGGTTCCAGGGGAGACCTTTGGAGCTGGGGGTATAATACCCTTGGGTAATGTGACAATCTCTGGTACTTATGCCCAGGCGGTGGGTGTAGGTGGTATTGCCACCGCTAGGAGTAGCCAGCCTATGGATACCCAAGCATGAGTGTCGACATTGAATGATGCTAGTAACCATATCAACTCGAGGGGAACTTTGTCTAGCCTCAAATTAAGTAACATCTTCGACTATTTAAGCAATGAGGGGGGCTCAGACTGTAACCAGTTTTGGACCTCTGAAGACCAAGGAGAAAATGGGGAATAAGGAAAATAGAGACCCTGGAAGATGCATTTTGTTCAAGAATCATAAGACAAAGGGGCGCAAGGACTACTCCTACCTCCTGGCCAATGGAGACTCGATCAGAAAATAAAGTCAGAACTCCAAAGGAACACAAGGCCCAAATAGTGGAATGAGAGTTGGTTCAGCAAATCCAGGAGGCTATTTGCGAGGTTTTTGTCCCTACTAGGGGTGAAAAAGGGCCTCCAGGCTCAGTGCAGCAATGTCATAATATCTCCAATGATGACTCACAGTGAAAGATACTTTCGATGCTGAATCAAATGTACTTACTTTTGAACTCTGAGGAGAAAATGGATGAAACACACTGGATATTCAGGAGTTAAAGAAGACACGACCGATTCAGGTGACCTTTACTAAGGAGCAGGGTAAGTGGATCGGAAAGCAGGATCACATTTTCCTTAAAGGATGCAACATGGGAAAGATCAGCAAGGAGGAACACTTGAAATCATGGGACATACTAGTGAATCTCTGTGAAGGAGTACTAAAGTATGATTCTGCTATCCAGATAAAGTCTATTCCCTAGATATTGTTTAGAGAGCTTGGCTTGAATCAGCTTAAACTTTTCTTTAAAAAATAAGTTGTGACCTTTGGTGCTGAATCAGGCAAGGTTTTAGGATTCTCACTTTTCCCTTAAAAGTGATTGAAAATTAAAATTTTAACGTTGGATGGAGAATCCGAATGGCACCATATGAATCCCTTTATGGAAAAATGTGTAGAACACCAGTGTATTGTGATGAAGTCAATGGGGGGTAAGATGTGAGGACTTGAAATGGTCGAAGAAATGGTGGAGAAGGTGAAAACCATTCAATAGTATATCAAGGCATACCAAAGTAGACATAAGATTTATCTAGATAACAGTCGATGAGACCTTGAGTTAAAATTTGGAGACAAGGTATATCTACACATATCTATGTGAAAGAAGGTCATGAGGTTTAGAAAAAAGGGACATTATGTCCTAGTTACATCGGCCCCTTAGATATTCTTGATTGTGTCAGGGTTGTGGCCAATCGACTAGCACTTCCACCTACCATGGCCAAAGTACATGATGTATTTCATGCATCCCTGTTAAGAAAGTACATACCACAACCTTCACATGTAGTCTCTTTAGAGGTTGTATAGTTAGAGGATGACCTTTCTTATGAGGAGCAGCTAGTGAAGAACTTGGATTGTAGAGATAATGTTCTACGTAACAAGACTACCCACCTGGTCAAGGTACTATGGAGAAACCGTAAGTATGAAGAGGCAACATGGGAATTGGAGGTGGCAGTGAAGGAAAAGTACATGCACCTATTTTTGGATTAGAATTTAAACACAACTTTGAGGGTGAAATTTTATAATGGGGGAAGATAGTAACGACCCAAAATTTCATTAATGAAAATTCCTCTTGATCTAATTAAATTTCTTATTATATAAAATAGTTCATAGGAATATACACTTATTTGGTTTTATGTGTTTTGATTTTAAAATATTGTTAAGAATTTTGACTATTGAAAATATATCCATTTAACATCGATCACATGATTAGTATAAATATAGGGCTTTAACAAAGCCAATTTACCCAGACAAAGGAAGCGATGGCCTCATCCAGTAGACTTGCCCCGTACGAAGCCCATTTATCGGAACCCGGAAAGGAGGTAGCATCGTTGGGCTTCCCTCTTGACTGATCCTGTGCTGATCTTCAACACGTTAAGCTCAAACGGAACCACGAAGAAGTGGAATTTGATTGAGATTACCACCCGATCGATGTTATCTGATCTACCACAAGAGTATGTCACCATCGCACACATTACCCTTTGATATTATGTGGGTGTTATAAGGGGTTATGTAACATTACCTTAGAACTATGATTATGTGCATTATATTTTTTATATAATAAATAATATACCTTTATTTTATTATTTCTACATTGTAAATAGTATTTAAAGCACAGTAGTATTTTTAGTTAATATTCAATTAAAAAATATATTTTGATAAATTAATGGATTTTTGAATTAAATAACATTTTAAAAAAATATTATTACTAAAATAATTTTTATTAAATATAAATGATCATATAATTTTTAAGAATATAGTTGTAATCTTTATTAAGGTTTGAAATCCATTTTTGTCAAAACCCTTGAATTTTCGTTAAATGTAGGTATTTATTTTAAGAGTAAAAATACTAAATTTTATAAAATTATTTAGATAAAATTAATATTATTTTTGAAATTAGGACATCGAAATTATCCAACGGTGAATTTTTCAAAATTGTTTGAGACAATTGAACTTTTGGGTAAAAAATTAAATACTGTTTAATTATATAATGTATTTTATGACATCATAATGACCCAATAGAGGTTTAATAAAATTCTATAAGTGTGATGATCAGATGATATATGTTTTACCATTAAAATAATGTGATTTTAGTTTTTTTATTTCTTTTACAATTCTTTAGTGGACCCTTCAAGAAATATGAAACATTTTAACTTTTTAAATTAATTTCATTGAGAGTGTGACTCAACTCCACATAATAAACCCTATAATGCTAATGATTTTGGCCATTGGCCTTATAAAATAATGTTTTCCACTCCCCTTTGTAAAGAACCATGGGTTGGTTTGTGGTTTTGATTAGTTTAATGTGTGGTGTCCTAAACCTAAATAATAAAGAATTCTATATCCTTTACTATATAAACCCACCCAACCTCCCAATTCCTTTTCACTCAAAGCCATTGGAGGTCAGCTTATTTCTTCCCTCCTCTCTCTAAAATCCTACCATGGTTCCCCATGCTCTTAAGAAGCCTCCTTGAAGCCCTCCCAAGCCTTTGGGATCACACTTCCAAGGAAGGGATTCCTTCCTTGGTTATTTTTATCCAAGTTTCATTATTTTGTAACACCATTTTAATTTCAATTAAAAATATTGGGGGTGTAATTTTTTACCTCCCTTATATTCCCCTCCATATGTTTCATATATGAGATACCAATTTCTCTCTCATTAATGCCTTCTGTGTACACTCGTTAACGTGCCGAAATTTTGTAAGGGATTTCTTCCTTTCTCATTTTTGTCCAAATTTCATTATGTTGTTATTCCATTTTGTTTTTGATTAAATATGTTGGGGTATGATTGGACACCTCCCCCATACTTCCCTAATAATGTTTTAATGATGAGATACCCCTTTCTCTCTCATTAATGCCTCCCATGTACACCTGTTACCATGTCGAAATTCTGTAAGGAATTTCTATCCCCTCATTTAAATTAAAGAAATTATTTTGTATTATGAATCTAAAATTCCATTACATATGTTGGGAAATATATCTATATGACCCAGATACTGTACATTTCATGTACATATGATGAGACCCCCCCTTTCTCTCTCCTCAACCATTTTTATGAATTCTTATGGCATGTCATTATGCTGCCAAAATTGCACCATGATTATTTAATCCAAAGTCATTTTGTAGTAAATACCATGCCCATTTCTCTATCAAGGGTATTCACCTTTATGAACATTTAATTGTTGATTATGGATTTTCATGAATTAATTCCTTGTTCCTTTATCATGGAATAAATGATTATGTTTAATAAATCCATGTTTTATGATACTTCTGGCACACTTATGCATGAAATGAAATGTTTATGAAGTGTGCGCCCTGATATCACTCCAATGAATTGGGTAAATATTAGTATGATGATACGCCAAATGCAATGTGGGTTTACTCATGATAATTCTAGTTCAATGAGGGTTTACACATTCTTTATGTGCAATGAGACATAGATCATGCTAATACCATGATAAGTGTTGTTTCCACATTTCCATGTTGTGATAATCATGATTTATCATGCATTTATGTTCATGTTTCTTTTATGATATGTTGATATGCCTATTGCCTAACATGTGTTGTCTTTTTCATGTCATTACTTGTTTACTCCCTTAATTGTCTTTATATCTCACCTTTTTCTTATGAATTTCCTTAGGTTATCCCATGCAATGCTAAGTATGAGGGAATATAGTGGTCATGTAAAGGAAGTTTTCAATAAAGATGTTTTGTTTCATGTTTTTTGTCATTATGAAATGCTCCTAAGCCACAAAGACACTAGACCTCTCGATCTTCTATGTTGTATCAAGTGAATTTTTCATGTAATAAATAATGTTTTAGTGTGTAATAAAAATTAGGGTTGTTATAGTTTTAATGATTTTCAGCATGGAATATAAATTCTATAAACCAAACATAATGATATCAGTGGGCCCCATGTGACAGTTTATAAATCAATGAACTTGAGGGATGAGTTATATACCACCCATTGTAGGATTGTATGAATCTCCTACTCCAATATTGGCCTTTAACTTGGCTCAGATCATAGTAGATCTATGAAAAATAGAAAAACACTCATACCCCGATATCTAGGTTGAGATCAAGAGAGAAGAGTAATGGATAAGGAGGACTCGAGTACATACTCTTGCATAGAAAACAAGATAAAAAGAAGCTCGATCAGATCCTAGATAAAGGATATCTCTTGATTCCTACACTATATCTTCAAAGGAAACCAAAATGAGATCAATTTGGTTTAAAATTGTTGAAATATAGATTAGAGAGGAAGAGGGTTCTTATTAGATCATTTAGTGAAAATTTTTAAAATTACCCAGCAAAATGGTCTGTGCACGGTTTTTGAAAAAAATTTGAAAAACCATGCACAAACCCTAGAATGTTACCTGGGAAGAAGGGGAACATGAAATTTTAGTTCTCATGGCCATATACCAATCATGCGTGGTGGCTCTATCAAGGAAAAACCATCTGTACGGTTAGGAAAACATTGTCCCAACAATGAGACTTGGCCAATTTCCCAAAAAAAGATGTGTTCCGTGCTCCAAACAAGCCTCAAACACCCCTAAAACCACTACTAACCCACTGTAAATCCATATGAGGTCCAAAGTAAATATTTATACCAAAATTTTAAAGGATACATACATGAGTGAAAAATAGTTTTCTTACAATCTTCCTGTTAAAAGAAATCTTTATTAAGTTCACCTTATTAGGGTGTAGAAACATTTTTTGAGAAAAAATCTAGCCACTAAGCATGTACATCAGCCTCCCACTCCCATGTTTCATCATGCATGCAGTCGTGCTACCATAGCACCCGTACTAGAGAGATATACCGACCCTATATAACCTTCGTACTCCAATCAACAATGTGTAATGGATACTCCTCAATGGTAGCATCAGTATCTAACTCAAAATACACTAGATCAAAGGTATGATATGGGTAGTCATGATACTAACAAATATATGAAACCAGAAAGAACTCGTTCATGCCACAATACCTCTAAGGTAATAGTAATCAATAGGTTACCGACCGGACTCTCTCTAGAATTTCAAACAACCATACAAAACGAGGTGACAACATTCCCTAATTTTGTAACGATCTATTCCCTAGCGTGGGAGGTACCTGAAGAGAAACATGATCCTCAAACTCAAACTCGAGAGTTCATCAACAGCGATCAACATAAGATTTCTATCAAGACTGAGCAGTAGTCAAACACTTTTGGATCATCTAAACATGCTCTGAAGTCTCCTGCATGGGATGAGGATCTAGTATGGTTTCTTCTCTTTCCTCTAACTAGAACAGTGGTGAACGACATGGACAACCGTATACGTAATCAAATGGATCCATCTTAAATTTTACCTAAAAACCGTTATTATATAAAAAATTGACAAGAGGGATATACTTCTCCCATGATCTACTGAAATCAAGGACACATTCATGGAGAATATCCTACAGAACTTGTATTGTCGTTCCAATTGCCCATCGATTTGATGGTGGAAATCTAGGCTTAGAAGCACCTTTGTTCCCATATCCTTTGGAAAACCCTTCTAAAATCGTGGTGTGAAATAAGAATCCCAGTCTAAAACAATAGTACGAGGAACTACGTGTAGCCGTATGATCTCATGGACATACAGTCTTCCCATCTCATCAATTGAGAATGTGTCCCAAATTGGGATAAAGTGGGATTATTTCATTAGTCAATCAATGACTACCTTCATAGAATCTCTACCCCTCGATGACCAAGGTAAGCAAACTACAAAATCCATAGCAACATCTTCCCATTTCCATCACGGGACAGGAAGTGGCTATAACAAGCCTGCAAGTCTCTATTTCTCCTCCTTCACTTCGTAATAGGTAGAACACCACTTGAAAAATTCTACTATCTGAAATCTCATCCCAAACATCCAATACTAGAATTTCGTGTCTCAATATATAATATATATGCCTAGGTGAAGTGCACATTAAGAAGAGTGGGACTTGTGCATAAACTCCTCTCTTATACCTGTAAGAACCCAGATATGTCCATGTAGATGCAAG
The DNA here is from genome assembly GCA_963277665.1 of Viscum album. Lineage (NCBI taxonomy): Eukaryota > Viridiplantae > Streptophyta > Magnoliopsida > Santalales > Viscaceae > Viscum > Viscum album. Next base: position 417,625,377 of record OY728135.1, read on the forward strand.
ACACCATCTATGTCTATAGAACATTTCCCATGTGGGTTATCTCCTGAAATACTCTCACAGAGTACCAAGCATTCCGGATCTGAAAACTGCCTAAACATCACCTTTTAAAGGAGGTAAGAAGTAACTATCATGGATGAGAGGTAAAATTGCTCATGACTATCATGAAACTCTATAGGTAGTTCTAAAATGAGGGCCATTAACTTCCATTCATCACTAGCTTCCCATACAACCTGTGCTTGAGTTTTCTGACTTAGTGCATCTATAACCACATTGCCCATCCCATTTATATAGGCATGTTCAAAAACATTGGATAGTATATATTCAACCCATATTCATTGTTTGAGGTTCTAGTTACGCTGAGAAAATATATATTTTAGGCTCTTATTGTCTATGTACACCACAAACCACTCACCTAGTAGAAAATGTATCTTGAAATGTAAGGCATGAACAACTTATGCTATCTCAAGGTTGTCCATCAGTTTTTTTCTCTCATGATGAATCAACTACTGAGATTCAAACACAATGACTTTTTCCTTCTGCATCAGCACTTATCCTAGTTTGATTTCGGATGCATAACAATAGATTCTATAACCGATTCTTGGATTCGTAAGACTCATAATAGGTGCCAATACAAGACTCCACTTCATCTCCTAAAAGGATTTCTCACATGATTCTGATTATATGAACGTGAAAACATTCATTGTAAGACCATTATGAGGTGAATCAAGATGTGATAAGTCTTATATGAAAGGAATGTAATATCCAGACATCCCTATGAAACTTCTTATATCAAACACATTCTTTGGATTCTCCTAGGAAACTAAAACACTAAACTTTTTCAATTCAATAGATATGCCTAATTCTAAGATAATATGACCCATGAAGTGAACATTTTAGATATATAAGTGTAACTTATCCGGCTAGGAATAATGTTGATTCTCTATAGGTGTACTCAAAACAATATCAAGATTTTTTTCATGGTTTATACAAGTGTGATAATACACCAATATTTCACCCAAAAATACAATGAAAAAAGAATGCAAATAAGGGTGTAAAACCCTATTCATCATAGCCATTAAAATGGCCAGAACATTTGTAAAACTGAATGACATAACAAGGTATTCATACAAACCATACCTAATATTAATATTTTTATGAGGTATGTAAGATGGTATAACCTGTACCTGATGATAACCTGATCTTAGGTCGATCTTAGAGAAGGCCTTTGATTATAGGAGCTGGTCGAAAAGATGATCTATTCGAGGAACTAGATATCAGTTCTTGACCGTCAGCTAGTTCAACCATTTTTAATCCACACATCAACAATGGTTCAATCAACCTTCTTTGAAAAAATCATGAGTGAACCCCAAGAGGATGTACTAGGCCTTATAAAACCTTTATCCTCTAAATACTCTAACTGCCATTTGATATCTTGAAGCTATGTTTGTGCCATCCTGTATGGAAGAATGAAAACTCGAGCTACTCTCAGAAAAAGCTCAATAGTAAAATATACCTCTATGTTAAGAGGTGAGACATTAAAATCTTCTGGAAATACATCCTTGAAATGCTCCACTATATGAAGAAAATCAAATTTTTGTAAACCATGATCCTCCATGAATATATTTTCAATATGGGTGGTCACTCCACATATCCCATTATGCTCTGGTCCAGCTCTACCATCCTGTACATCCCACTCACCCTTATGTAGATAGCTACTATAGATGGTCTCGCAACCTGATCCCTGGGTATTGGGGGTAGTGCTTTCAACTATCCTGATCCATGACCCTGTGCACTAGAAGGACTACCATGATAATAATTTCTTTGATGGCGCTACTAGTGATTAGGGGTCTAGCTACGACAACCATGACTTCCTCCTCAACCAGACCTATCAGTGTTATTCCAACTCCCTGCCTGACACAGTGTAAAAGAACCCAATCTTGAAGGAGGATCTGGTGTTGATCCTTTTCCACTAGAAGCTGGTGGAAAGGTCCTATAGAAATCCTAATAATTCCCTATATAGAAAAAAGCATGGAAGTTTAGTGGGTCTCTCTTACACTAAGGATTTTAATTCCCCCGTTATCCACATTGATGAAACACCAAAGAGATATTGAAATGGGTACTCTGGTTGTCACTTCCCTAATGAGAAACCTTGAGAGAATGTTTCCTTCCACTAGAAGAAATACTAACCTCATGCAAGATCTTTTCCTTTAGTCCTTATACTATTTTTGTCCCTCGGGTTTCACTCAGTGATAAGATCCTAATTGAATATTGAATAAAATCGAGGTAGGAGAAATATATTCACCTGTGTATGGATGGAATATTGGATCCCATCTTCATAATGATTAGCACACAAAATATCCTCACTGGAAAAAAGAGTTTCAAAGTGCTGAAACTCAGTAAAAAATGATGAATATTATATAATTGAAATAGAACCCTACTCGAGATGCATGAATGCTATGGATTTGTCATCTATCAGTGTCTGAGGAAAGAAATGATCATTGAAGGTAGTCCAAAAATCACCCCATAACATGCCCTGATGATGACCATCCTGGGTAATCATATCCCACAAACACTTGGATGAATCCAAAAGAATGCATGTGGAAAGCATGACTCAACGCTCTTGAAGAATTTCCAGATTATCAAATATAGATAGGATGACTTTTATCCAAGACTTATCAGCATGCAGACTTCCATCCCCTAATAAAGTAGGAGGATGTTGCTGATGGAATTCACGAGTTAGATCCGCCATCGTAGGTGAAATCCATGGAGCACCATTCATGGACTGCATCAGACGTAGGAAACTATAACAAAATTGAGAATCAATGGCCAGATCAGGTACAACAGGTGGTTCCTCAAGTGGCACTCCTAGAGGTGAGAGTGGAAGCTCAAGGCTCACCATTTCTGGATCATGGTCTTCGCCACCCTCCTGGCATATGACATGAGGAAGTCTTGGTGGAATTGTTCTATAATATACATTCACATACCTCAGAAAAATATTTTCAAGAAATATAGAGTCAATATTTGAAGCTAAACACCAGAAAACTCACCTCCCAAGATATAATACCCCAAATACCCGCTTAGATGTCCATGTATCTGTAAGTGGTCAAGTATAAGTTTCATTTCATTTTACTTTTAATTACCTTATTCAGCCCTTTATCTTTTATAAACATGAAAAGGATGGATAAGGATGCGAAACCATTTTATATTATATTTCATGATTCACTTTATAATGGATAACTATTTCTGATGAATCAGTTCTCATACACATATCACCGGAAACAACACCCATATATTTATAGCATAATGACTCGACTAAGTAAATTACTCATCCCAACCCATGCGAGACTATGTAACTTATGAATTGAGATATGAAATCACTCAAATGCAACCAAGAGTAATAATAGCATAAGTTAACTATCACAATATCACACAACAATCACAAGAATATCAAGAAATTAAAAGTAGTGAAATGCACCTATTGGTCATGGCAATATGAATGGCACGTGAATTCTACGTTCCAATAACAATGCATGTAAAAATTCTACTTTCCCTCATATCATCGTGCCAAGGATGAAATAAAATCCTAAATCAGACTAATAGTCAAAAACTCCACACAAAATATGCCTCATCCAATGGTGAAATAATATCAACTGTAATAGGAAAATTAAGAACATCAATTTTCATTTTAGGAAAATTGGTTTTTACCCTGAACATGGGTTCATGATGCCCAAGAACTATTTATGAACAAGTCCCAAGAATTAATAATCTCTAATATATTATTTCCAAATTGTAAATAAATAAAGGAACCTACCTCTGATACCACATTATGACGTCACAGACCTAAATGCCACCAATGGGGTTATGTGAGTCCGGTGGGCCACATTGCCTCAAGAGCATCTCCTCGAACACTGGAGGTTGCCGACTAGCATCAGGGGACTAGGGTGTGTCCATGGGGAGACTATACCCTCATTATGAAAGTGTAGTGTAGCGGATGAATGTAAACATTGTTAAATAGTAGAAGCAACATAAGTAAACTGAAGTCACATCGTAAAATAAAGATAATAGTAACAATAATTAAAAAAACTAGAATAACATTTAACAACTGATGTTATTTCATGTCCCTAGAAAAATAGAAAACATGGATACGAGAAAATAGACATAACATGTTTCACAAAAGTATAATGTAAATAAAATACTATACCAAGCATCCTGAGTTCCAACTCGGTCCTATGTTTTTCAAGTTTTATAATAAACAATAAGTAATCAAGTGTTAGAAGACGTATGCTTCCCCTTACCAACTTCGACAACCAAGTAATCTACTTCAGGTACCAAACGGCACCGAGAGAGGGTGTGAGATAAATATCAGTGGTCCCCCACCAACATTTTCTATAACATTCAGCCCATGTAATGAAAATGTAACAGTTTTCATGCATTCATATATAAAGTAAAGATGTAAAATGTAACTAAATACCCAAGTACCTAATTAATTCCTCAGCTGGTGTAAACACATTTAACAAATTAAAATTTTGATTGTTACCAGTTTATAACATATCACATGTTAATAATAGTGAATGTTCCAAGTTATAATAAGGAAAACTTTAATTAAGTTTAATAGTGAAGTCCAAAGGTACTAACCAAGGAGATGTAGACCACAAGGTTCTCCAACTCAGTAGTAACTGTATCCTGGATAAGGATAAGAGTGTAATCCAAGGATCATATTCCAATGAATTCCACAATAAGGTGCCTACCGAATCAAAGTTGATCATCCAAGGTAAGGTGGGGCTATGCAATGACATGGCCCTATTATTGTAACAATAGAACCTACATTTCAAAGTCGGATCCAAGGAGTGTATCCAAGGTATTCTATAATGATATTGAAGGGATCCTATGGTGTCATACCAGAAATCCATGAATAGACAAGGATCGGGATCATGGTGGGTCACAACCTCAGAAATTCATGTCCTTGAATAAGAATGGGATTCCTGAGTGCTCATGAAATTCCCCGATTGGAATCCAAGGCGAGATCGAGTCAAGACATTCTTATTTGATTATAAAGTCGTATAATATTTCATTTGGTTCAATACTTTTCTTTCATTAGTGTGATAAGGTCATGTATCATGAAACCTTTAGTTTAAGCCTTTCCTTTCATTACTGTGATAAGGTCAAGTAGCATGAAACCTTTTAATCTAGTCATTTGGATCAAGAATTTCATTTCATTAGTTTATAAAGGACAAGTATCATGAAACCATTCATTTAATACATTTAAATCATATTCCATATTCAAGGATCATTTATCTACCTCTGATTAGTGTGGTAAGGGTGATATACATATGCAACCTGCTATTCATTTACACTTAAGTCCAAGTCATATTCTTAGTATACCTACCAATTCACATTTCACTTTCCTTATCAAATTGAATCAATTACATTATGTGGGTCTAGTGGTGAGAATACATGGTACTTTCCATTATGAAATTCAAAATATAAATCAATCCATTTAATATAGAAACAATTAACCTTAAGAAGGTTAAGACAAGGCACACCCGAACGGTGGCACAAACATGTCGAAACACTAAACAAAAATTATTTCATAAGATCCTATATGGGATGAAAGGAGTTATGGATGTAAACACCAAATATTAATCACATACATGGAAAGAGAATATACATACAGTTTTAATGATTATAATAATGGAATATAAATTCTATAAACAGTACCAGATGAAATCGGTGGGTCCAACACAACAATTCAAAAATCAACGAACTTGAGGAATGAGTTATAGACCACCCAACATTGGCTTGAACGACTCTCCTCCTCTGGTACTGACCCATGACTTGGATCGGATTATAATATATCTATGAAAAATTAAAAAATACCCATACCTCGATATCTAGGTCACGAGCAAGAGAGAAGAGGGACAATTCAAGAGCACTCAAGTACATATTGTTGCACATCAAATGGGATGAAAAAATATCAATCAGATCCCAGATGAATGAGATCTCTCGGTTCCTACCTTAGATTATCAATGGGATCCAAAATGAGATAAATTTAGGTTAATCCTTCTAAAATATGGATTAGGTAGTAAGAGGGGTTCTAATTAGTTCATTTAGGTAAAATTTGTAAACTTACACAGAAAAATGTCATGTGAACAGTTTTGCCACACTATTAACCGGGAAGAAGTGGAGCTTACATGGTTAGACTGCACCGACATGCCCCAACCATGTGAGGTTGCTCTATCCAAAAAAACACCATCTACATAGGCAAATCGTGTCCCAACCATGCAAACTATACAGTTTTTCCAAAAAGATGTGTTCCGAGCACTGAACAAGCCTCATACTCCTCTAAATCCTCTTCTAATCCATTGGGAATCCATATTAGGTACAAAGTAAAGATTTAGTCGAAAAATTTAATGGATCCATACCTAAGTAAAAAACCAGGTTCAAACAAAATGGAGTTGATTGTGAGATAATAAGGGAATGGTTTGATTTTATACAATTTGATTATTATCACATTAGGCTTGGGACTTTTTCATTATATTTATAATAGAATGTTGAAATTGAATACATTAGTAAATTCCTTTGACACTTATAATTAAATTATTAATGGTATGTTTTAATTAAAAAATTTCATGCATATTTTTCATGGACAATGTGTAATTATTAAGTATAATTTGTCAGCTTATTAGTATGACCTAAGTGATACTTGGGTTCCAAAATGAAATTCCACATATAGGCTCATAACACACTATGAATTGAATGAATTATAAATAGTAATTTTTGGAAAATATTTTTCAAATAATTAAAGAGTAATTTTTGGACATGAAATTATTCATCTTTGATGGGAATGGTTGGAATTGACATTCCTTACTATTTAATATAAATTAATGGACATGAAATTTATCTTTATTTATTATAAATTGTGAGAAATTAAAATCCTTATTATCGATTGAAAATTATTGGCTGCAACATTCCTCTTTATTTATATAAAATTTTTGGTCATGAAATTCCTTATTATTTAATAGAATTTGGTTAACTTAGTGTTCCCTATCATATATTGGGAATCAATGGGAATAATTACCCCTACCCCATTATTTTAAATGTATGGATCATTGCCCCATTATTTAAATTTATAACTTCTGATCATCATTATATTTGGCTCCCTTGGTTTCACCTTGGATTCCACATGAATAGAGATACAAATAGACTCCTAGAATTTTAGCCATGGGTCCTTGTTCTTCGTTATTGTTGTCATGTTCAGGGTCATTCTATCTTAGGATAAAGAAGGTAAATACTGACAAGTATCCCATAAGGCACTTAATATCAACATGAGTTGTATTTATTTTATAACTTTACTTATTTTATACCTACACACTAAGTTATTGCATATTTATGTAATGGATTTCATTATACACTGTTGGTAGTGGCCTACTATGTTTTACTCAAACCCTATCCAGGCCATTGTTGGGTACCCAGATAGATATCATGTTTGTTGGTATAGATCAGGTAAATTTACCAACTATGGATGATTGATCTTTTACACTAGGGTGTAGTATGTGAGTAGAAAACCAAATTAGTGCTCATGATGCTAAGGGAGTTTAGCTGTTGGTTATTAGTTTATTTTTTATATAATGTTTTTTATTATATTACAACTCCCTAATTTGTATGAAATAAAGTCATGGCCATTTTTATATGATACTGATTGTGGATTTTAGGCATTTATTATTGTTGGAATTATTTACTTCAACTATGTATAATTTAGTATGCTTCCCCTCTGTTTATTATTGATCTAGATGGTATAGTCTCCACATAGTACCTATCACAAACCAAGCCAGGTCATCATCTAACCCAAAGCTTGAACCGGTCTGTGGTAAGACCCAAAGGGAATTCTCGATCCTCGCGGGCTAGCACAAGTTCCTAGGTATCAAAATAAAACGTGGGAACCATTTACTTGAAACAATAAACATAAAACAAATACCTACTTTAATGTAATGAAACTAATTTTATACAACAAATAGCCCCTTAACAAATTCTAGATTTAATGATCTACAACTAGAACCAACAACCCAAAAGAAATGAAAACAAAGGAAACTAAAACACTAACTCAAACCTCCAAGAAACAAGAGGGGTGCAACATCCTCAAGATACCAACACCAACCTACACAATAAGACCATCAACAACCCAAACCACTATCGGTGAGCCCAATTCCTCAACCTAGGATACATAGAGAAGATGTTCTACATACACCCAATGGTGTTTATAGGGTGTGAGCCAAGAGTCTAGTAGGATACCACCACATAAAAATATTCCATACCACAACATCAAAGAGATAATTTAACATGCTTATTCAAATTCATGCTTTTAAAAGTATTTTAAGGTAAAGGTTTACACACTAAAAGTTTAAAAGGAACACTTAAAGAATAATTTCACAAACACTACTTTTAAGTGGAAGAGAAAATTAATAAAAACACACACACCCCCAAGTGGTCCCTCGTATGCTGACGGAAAGCACCATGTCATGAATAGTAGAGAACCATGGGTAAACCCCCTAAGGTTCATCTCGCTCGGGTGGGACCCTATAACCTCATACCCTGGTGAAAACAAACCATAACAAATATTTGGTCTCATGCACACGAGACACTATTAGGAGAATAAATAATAACATAGTGGTCCCCAACATCATCATCATTATAGTTTAGTAAGTGTTGCAAGCATCAAACTCAATAAGTGAAATAGGGATGATACCCCATTGGATTACTAGTGTACTAGTTCTAGTCCACCCACCATGATACCTAGGGGTTTCCCTTGTGCCTAAACATGTTTTGAAATTCACATATCACAAACACCACCACTTTCATAACCAATGCCAATTATGTAAATAAGTCACCAATTTCATGAACAAAACTACTTTTTGTATTATACACTACTAATGTCTTTCCAAATACATTTTCAAAAAAAAAAATAAATCCTTGGGAAAGGCACAATAAAGGACCACAATTAAAACCTACCAATTTAATGGAAAATATATTTTTTAAATCCAAAAATAAAATGATTTTGTTTTCGAGGCATGCTTCCCAACATTTAAACAATTTTCAAAACATACCAAAAGTACAGAATAATGAACGCACGAAAAGAAAATTCAAAACATATTCCATACCCCTTTCCCAATATAATAAATCATTTTCACAACATAGAAAACATTATTAAATACCACAACAAGGGATTACTCCATAAATAGACCCAATTCCAAGTAAGAAAGGCATGTTCAAACCAGCTACTTTAAAAAAACTTTTTAAAACTAGTTTTACACCACTTTCACAATTAAATGAACCATTTGCACCACTTAAAAAACACCACCAAGTGACGCAAAGTGGGTTTACACCAAAAACAGGTCTCATTCCATATAAACATACTACTTTAAGAAGAAAAACACATTAAACACTTCCAAAATACTACTTTCATTCTATCTAAATAATTCAATAAATCATTTAAACTATTCATTAAATCCATTCAAGAAAAACCAAGAAGGCTTTACACCAAAATATTCCTAAAAACTTTTTTTGAAACCAAATATACACCAAAAACCATTTCACGCCATAATTCACACCACATGCATGACTTGATAAATTATTTGAACAATTTAATGAAAATTATTAAATATCCCACTCAGGGTTTTCAAATAAAAATTCCACTTTATGATTTAACACAAGTTTCACCCTATCAAACTCTCCTTTCTCACATCACATTTAAGTAAATAATTAAAAATAAAAAGTTTATAAAACAAATGTAATTAACACAAGATATTTTATACCAAAACACAATTAATTCCATATAGAAAAATCACTTTAAAAACAAATGCGCAAGATAACCTTATCAAAAAATGTTTCCCATTATTCAAAAAATTTAAATTTAATTTGAAAGGGTAAAAACAAGGGTAACACACCATAATAATCAATTTCCACATGAAAACATACCAAAAAAATTAAAAAATTTATTTCGTGCCACAAAATTGGATAATAAAACATATTTATAAAATCAAATAAACATATAAAATTAATCAAATGATGAAATGGCATGAAACCACCTACCTCGGTGTAGGAAACCTCAACATGGAATGAAACCCTAACCTAAAATTCTTCCAATTGGAAGAAACTGACTACCGGAGTAGGACACACATGTCGCGAGGTGTCTGAGAAGTTGATCGTGCAATGATATTGTCACCGAAGGGATGAGGCATCAGGAAAAGTCTTTCCAGAAGGGAAGAGGGTACAGTAAAGGGGATGTGCATTGATATGAGGGGTGTGGGGAGACCATAGGGTGATGTGAGGGGGTACTACTAGTGGATGAGCATGGTGGCGCAAGAGGATCCAGGAACATCAGGGGCTTGTGGGTGGTCTGGTGAGTGGCTAGGTCGCACAATCGATAGTGGGAGGAGCGTGCGATGGTTCGCTGCCATCCTGTGCGGAAGGAGAGAAAGCGGAGGTCGGGGAAGCATGAGCATTCTAGTAGGGATGGAGGTGGCAGCGTGAGCAGGCTGGCCAATAGGGAGGGGTGTGTGCGGACTAGGGTTCCATGGGGAGGTGGTCGCGCCTCATGGGTGAGGGGGGAGGGAGGGGGGGGGGGGTGAAACCCCCCCCCCCCAAATAAAAATAAAAATAATAAAGAAATTAATAATAATAATAACTAAAATAAGAATAATAATAATAGATTAATTAGAATTATACCCTTAAATTTAATTACAGTGATAATTTTGTCAATTAAAATATTAACAATTCTAATGATAATAATTAATGATAATAATGACAATAATTTACGGTGATAATTATAATTCCTTTAAGGATATTAATAATTTTAAAATAATAATAATAATAATAATAATAAAAGTGATAGTAACTTAATATAATAATAACAATAATATTAAGAAAATCTTAATAAAATTTTTATTCTTAACACTGTTAATAATAATAATAATATTCTAATATAATAATATTATTATTATCATTAAAAAATTCCTTAATGTTTTATTACAATTCTTATTTTTATGTTATTTCCATTTTATTATTAATTACATTTCATTTATTTGCCTTAAATATCAGGCAGGCCATGCGGTGAATCAGGCGAGGTCAAGCGTTGACTCAAGAAATGCCGCGTAGCTTTACTCTGGTGCGCTGAATGAAATCCAGACAAAAACATGCATTTTTTTAATAAGAACTCAAAATTTTATAACACTCTTCAATATGAACTAACCGATATTAAGAGAATTTATAAAATATATAATTTAAAACAAGAGGGTGTGACAATTCTACACACCATAGTGCTTTTCGTACCAAAAAATCCACTACTAAGGATGAACCTCAAATAAAAAATTGATACCCATTTAAGGTTTAAAGAGAATCCCTAAAAATCAATCAAAAATAGGTAACCACACTATGCTCAGAGAAAGTCATTTTAAGGAAAACCTCAAGAAAACCATAACCAGACATTTTGTTAAGTGTCAGCACCCCAAAAAACATTTCTAGGAACAAATCCAAAGGATTGACATGGGGAGGCTCGAACAGAATCCCCACCATTAGAAACCAACCAACCCTCGAGACCAGAACCAACTGACCAACACAGAACATCGCCAATATGAATGATAAGATGGTGGATGTGTATCATCCGTTGTTAATCCAAATGGGAAACATGAAGTGTAATGACTCATAAAAGGTGCCTTTCTATAAAATGGAGTAATAAAAAATTTACGGAATGAAAAAATACACTTCTGTCAAGACAATGACCCTTGAAAATGTTCACAACATTTTCCCTTGTAACCAAACAAGTGCACAACAAAGCCAAGTGTCACTAAACATGACCCTTGATTATGAAAGACACATTACAGAAAAAGATAGTTTAAACTTAGTCTTAAACTGCACGAGATTTCTACCAGTGGGAAAAACAACATCTTATGACCAAATTACCACACTAGTGGCCTAGAAAGACCCATTATCCAAAAGAAACTAATGAATCATGGGTAATTTAAAATATCAACCCCCACCAATAGCTCCAAGCATCTTCGAACAAAACTTCAAACTTAGTGATGTAAAATTTTACCCTTTTACCATAAAATGACTCAAGAAACCAGAAATTCATTCACCCTCCACATCCACTCTTCTGTTATGCGAGAATTTACTTGACCAAGAAGGAAAATGGGATAAACACAACACTAACACTCAAAAACTAATGTCCTTTGATCAACTAGAGATTCATCCAACGATGAAACACCATGACCTCATCTCGAAAGCATATTAGCTCTTGATAGGGGCATACACTAACTAAGAAGATTCAGAAACCCAAAAAAATGGTCCATTGGTCAAGCATACAATGAGAAAACACTCGATTCATGGGAAAAACCACCCCATAACCATTTTGGAGCACATCCCAAAGAAGACAACTAACCAACACTCCAAAACACCTTACCAACAAAACAAAACATGGAACATAAATAAAAAAATAAGTTTTCAAAATGATTTTGGAAACCCAAAGGGACATAAGAAAACACAAGAGGAAATTAGTGTCAGTTGGTGACTTATACATATGGTTGGGGGTCAAATACCAATCACTCCACCATCACAACGAGCGTACTAGGGAAATTTCCCCAACTCCACATGGCTTTCCTGGCTCTACGATCTCGATGAGACCGTTGAATCTACTCACTTTCTATTTCCCCTAAACACGATTATCCATAAGGACCAAGGACTCTAACAAACGTCAACTTCCCATGGTGACTTGAAATCCGTCATGAGGTGTGCTGGCCAGGCATACAACCCATAACCGGAATGTCTAGTCCCAACAATCCTATCTCTAGTCTAACTATAATATTTCCCGGAGGAACACTACCCTAGAGAGATAACATGCCCCTGGGATACTGTTTTCTCAGAAACCATGACGGGTTTCCCTCAGACCCGGTCCCCAACCCAATCTGCGGAAAGACCCAAAGGGCATTCATGATCCCCACTGTAACACTCCAACCCTAGTTACCCAGAGTCCGTGCAATATTCCATAACACTGGCATGATCACAAGGGATCAAATACCGAAGGACCGATTGGTTTAGTATAATTGGAAGTACTAGATACAGACATAATTTTTACATTACTTTATGAAATGAAAAACAACAACATTGTGTATCCTTTGAACATACTCATCTCCCTTAGACTATCCCTACAGGCCAGTAAAAATATAATTCTTCACATCTAGGGAAAAATAAAACATAGAAAAGGGTGAGCTCAGATTTTCGATAAGGATAAAAATATAGAGGAAACTATCATAAATGAGCATAATAATTTAAGGAAATGTATAAGAATAATACATAAGCCTTTTAAGCTTAAACTTTAGCATAATATAGAAAAGATAAATCAAATAATGTCATTTACTTATTCACATCGATATTCTATTAGTCAAACAATCACAGGTAATATCAATAGCCATTTTCATAATGATGTAATGCATAATGTCAGACATCATAACCACATAGTCAAGCCCTCATGTCAAGACCTCGAATAAGATTTTGTTAAGGCCTTGTGCCAAGACACTAATTTTTCTCATGATACCTACCGATGCATCAAGAAGCTATAACAGGCTCCACCAGTCACTTACTAAGTCCAATACATTCCACATATGAAAAGGTTGAAACATAACAAAAAAATTCATATTAAAACATGCATACGAAAAGTTAATACTTTAACCAGAAACCATGAATTGTATAAAGATAACTCATCCACAGTCAAACATAACACAAAACCTTCAATACAATATGGAATATTGTATCATAATAAATCAACTTCAAACAACTGTAAAATCCATCAAATGGTGTTGACATAGATGAAATTAAAAATATTTTAGAGAAATATATCATTATATTTTGAAATCATTTAAAATGCACATAATTATAAAAAAAATTATTTTTAAAATACTATTATAATCTTGTAAGGTAAGCTTATAAGGTGTTATAATGGTGGAAAATAGCACCACCCACCATATGAGTTAAAAAACATTCTTACCACAATTTGTCGAAAAAGTCATAAAGTACCTTGTTTGGAAAGTGACGAAAATATTCTTTTCAAAAAAATTATAAAAATTAAAAAAAGGGTATAAATGAATTTAACCCATAATCTAGGAAAGATTAAAAATGTTTTGAAATACATTTTTAAGAAACATGTTTGTGGATGATAAAGAGATCTGAGTAGATACTCACGTATAAACAACCTCAGATAATAATGGGATTGTAAAATTAACCCGTACCTTGTACTTTTCCTTGGTTGAGGGTATGTTAACCTCCTTTATAATACATAAATAATTGTTATTAAATTATTAAATAACCATATTCATAAATATTATATCATATATGATCTTCTAATATTTCTTTGTTAATAATATTTTAGTAGTATCATTGTTTCGGGTGTTAACAGATTCGTTTTCCTTTATATGTTTTGTTACATAAGTCTGGTTTGTTATGGATATGATGTATTTTATTCATATCCATAATGATATTAAGTTCTTATAAATTATTTTTAATCATAAAATTAAAATTATTCTTGAATGGTTACAATGGGGAATGAATATCATCGCGTGTGTGGAGACGGTAATCTGTATGTACACACGAGCCACAATACCATTCTATTGATGGTGAAATCGTATGTAATTGGATGGTATATCATATATACAGAATCATTTAAATTCTATATTTATTATTTACATCAATTATACTAATTATTATACCCATCCAAATAATGATGTGTTGAATAACAAACTACACCACGACGTGGAGACGGTAAGCCATACGTACACACATATGGCGAATTTGTCATTCATAGGATGGATAGAATAATGAATATGGTTGTACCATTTTGATAATAACATAAAAATATAGATAAGGTATTGGAGTTATTATTTTGGTATGTAAGCAACAAAGAAATAGGGAGTGGAAGAAGAACAGAACCTTGAAAGATGTGAGAAAATTATTACCTCTTCTTCGGGTGTTTCATTTTCTTTTGATCAAAATGGATCCTTAAGTTGGATTATTATCAATGTAATTACACTAGGTTTAAGGGAGAGTATTTTTTAGGATATTTGAGCAGGGGAATTCTGATACAAATGGATTTGGAGGTGTGATTTTGAGATAAGGGGAAGTACCCTTTTATAAAAGTGGTGAGGAACACTTTAGGAAAAGCTTGAAATCTTATTTTATTATACAATAATATTCATTTTATAATGGACCCAAAGGATTTATTTCTAGGATAAGGTGGTAATAGGTCAAAAAACTCTCAAAAAATAGGATTTAGATAGGTTTAGGTCACTATAATAACCCTATCTTTTAGATTTAACTCTTAGATAAATAGTTTAACTTTTACCGCGTATTCTTGTATTATTATAATAAATAGTTAATAAACTTAATATGAAAATACAAGAGAACCCCAAGTGGTTAATTATTCATATTTATAACATTATCTATTTACTTTGGTCAAACCATAAAATTTTAGGAATATTATATTAATTAATAATATAATATTTTTTTAAAAAACTCAATTATGTCAATTTTGACACTATTTGGTATTTTTTATTTGTGAAAGTCATAACAACATTTTCACATAGACAAAAAATTATTTAATCAACCAATAACATGTCATATTAGCCTATAAAATTAGTGTCATTCATAAAAAGTATGAATTTACATTTATTTGGATATTTATAATATCAATTATTTAATCCTTCACTAATAAGGTAATTACTGCATCATCATTATGTCATAAATAACATTAATTATTTCATATAAAAAAATTAAAATAAAATACCATTACGTAGTATATTGTTTTAGATTTCTAATGAATATTTATAGTTGAATTTATCTTATGTATCTATATTAAAAATTGTTTAATTTTTAAACTTTGAATTTATCACTTCTAACTATTCTTCAAATAAAATAATAATAAATTTCCTAATCTAATAAAAGTGAAAAAAAGGTTCATATTTCATTCCTAATGTTGATTTTGGTCGAAATAAACTTATCTAATAGAATTAGGACATGTTTTATGGTAATTATAAAATCATTTTTACCTTTAATTACCCTATTTACTTTTAACTGCGGTAAATAAATTTCAAAAGTTAATATTCACCAAAAATTATTTTCATCCTATTGAACCACATTTTACTTACTGATGTCATCCATGACTCTCATATTTTTGAAATTAAATTCACATAAGTGGTAAAATTGTGTTTTATTCAAATTTTCAAATGTTCCTAGAAGGTGGGTAAAAGACGATAACAGGTTTAATAAAATTTTATACATCTAATCTTATTATAAAATAACTCCAATGAATTAAATTGAACTTATATAGGTATTATTTATCTATTTTTACATAAAATAAATTTAAATAAAATAAATAATTATTTAAATAAAATGTTGGTTTTAAACACTGACACATTGTTTTTCACTATTTATAAAAAATTGAACGTTTTCAGAAAAAGACCAAAAATTCACCCTAAGATAATTTTAATATTATAAATCCAAAACTGAAGTCCATTTTGAAAAAAAAATTAAAAAATTTCAAAAATTGGTTATTAATATTCATAACATCTAGTTTGATTGGTCGTGTTGTGCTAAAACTCCAAGTTGTGTACACCGTAAGCTATTGCGTTATTCAAAGAGAAACGTACCATGGAAGCTTAGGGTGTTACATTCTTCCTTCCTTAAAATAATTTCATTCTTGAAATTTCTAGAATACTACTACAAAAAAAGATTCAAGTGGTTCTTCATCATATGTTCCTCAGGTTTCCACATTGCCTAGTCCATCTTATGGTTTCTCCATAGAACTTTTTCCAGAAGAGTCATACGGTTTCTCAACACTTTTTATTTGGTATCAAGAATCTTGAAATGCTCTTAACAATAAGAGAGACCAGGTTCCAGTTCTACTTCTTCATAGGTGATTACATGCATTGGGTGAGGCATGTATTTTCTCAATAGTGATACATGGAACACATCATGAACTTGGGAGAGACTTGGAGGCATTTCCAAACTGTAAGCTACAACTCCAATTCGTTCTTGAATTTCAAAAGGACTGATGTACATGGGACTTAATTTACCCTTCTTACTGAATCGTAAAACACCCTTTCATGGAGATACCTTTATAAAAATATGATCTCCTACTTGAAATTCCAAATCCTTTCTTTAGTTATCGACATATCTCTTTTTTCTACTTTGACCTGCTTTGATGCGGGTTTGGATAATCTTAACCTTTTCCATTGTTTCCTTAACATGTTCTGGACCTAAGAGATTTCTTACCCCAAAATCATCCCAACAAGTTGGTGTGCGCCATGTATTTCGATATAACTCTTAATATGGTTCCATCTAAATACTTTAATGGAAGCTATTATGATAGGAAATTTATACCAGAAGTAAATATTGATCCGACATACCTTGAAAGTCATTAGAAAAAGATCGCAACCTGTCTTCTAAGGTTTGAATAGTTTGTTCTGATTGTCCATCAGTTTGAGGGTGGTAGGAAGTGCTCAAATGAAGTTCATTATCTAGTGCCTTCTAAAAACATTTCTATAATGTTGATGAAAAATGGGGATCACGATCAGAAACAATCGGTAGGGGTACTCCATGAAGTCTTAAAACATCATTAATATATAGTATTACTAAACTTTCAAGTGGTAAATCTTATCTTATATAAAGAAAATGTGCTGACTTGGTAAAACGATCAACAATGACCCATATAACATCATTCCTTCTAGGAGTATTTTGTAGTCAAATGAAAAAGTCCCTCATAATATCATCCCATGTCCACTCAGGTATAGGAATAGGTAGCATGACTCTCTAGGATGTTATCTTCCATCTTTCACTTGTTGAAAAACCATACATCTTGACACATAATCAGCAATCCCCCTCTTCATGTGGTCCCACAAAAAAGGTTTCTTAAAATATCTATACATTTTAGTGCTACCGGGGTGTATAGTAAAATTGAAGCTATGAGAATGATTTGATAATTCCATTTTTATATCACGTATATCTAGAACACAAAGTCTTTTCCTAAATTTCAAAATTCCATCTTCACATACGAAGTCAATCAATCTCCCATCATTCACATCTTTTAATTTTCTTTTAAAACTCCTCAGCATCAGTCTGAGAACTTTTTATCCTTTCCAGTAATGATATTTTGGAAACCATTTAGAAAAGTATTGATGTTTCACCTTCCATGATTATTCCCATATCAATTTTTACTAGATCCATGAACATAAGATCCATTTTAACTCTCATCTTGTTCGAAACTCTATGATCCTTTTTTCTCAAAGCATCTGCTACCTTATTTTCCTTCCCTAGGGGGTAGTGTATAGTGTAATCATAATTCTTGAGTAGTTCAAGGCATCTCATTTTTATCATGTTGAGTTCTTTTTGTGAGAAAATATACTTCGTACTCTTTTGATCAGTATATATCTCACACTTCTCACCATAGAGATAGTGTCTCTATATATTCAAAGAAAATATTATAGCTGCTAACTCAAAATCATGAGTGGGGTATTTTTTTCATGAATTTTTAGCTATCATGATTCATAAGAAATAACACAATAATTCTTCATATGGACACAACCACGTCCATTCTGTGAAGCATCACTATAAATAAAATACCCACCATTCCCTGATGGTAGAGTCGTGATAAGAGAATTGACTAGTCTTCTCTCCAGTTCTTCAAAACATTCTTCACACTCTTTTGTCCAAAAAAATTTAACCCCTTTACGTGTGATCTTGGTTAATTAGTTATCCAATCGGGCAATATTCTAGACAAAACTCTAATAATAACCTGGTAAACCAATAAAACTACATACCCCAGTTATACTTGTTGGTTCTGGCCATTCCCGGATTTCCATACTCTTTGAATGATCCACAGAGATTCAATCCTTAGAGATAATAAGGAAAAGAAAAGAAATCTTTTGAATCCAGAATTAAAACATACTAAACATCCCATATAATTCATTTCTTCTAAGAGTATTTAGAATAGTGCATAAGGGATTTTCATGATCTTTGTAGATTTTGGAGTATACAAAGATATCATAAATAAATACCACTAAAAAGTCTTCAAGATATTCCATGAAAACTATATTCATTAGAACCATGAAGATAGAGGGTGCATTAGTTAGTCCAAAAGGAATTACTATAAATTTGTAATTCCCATACCTAGTATGAAATGATGTCTTCGAAATCTGTTCCTTCTTCAAACACAACTGATGATATCCAGATCGAAGGTAAATCTTTTAAAAATATTGTCCCCCATGAATTGGATCAAATAAATCATAAATGCGAGGTAGGAGATACTTATTCTTTATTGTTATAGCATTGATCTCCTGGTAGTCAATGAAAAACCTCATAGATCCATCCTTTTTTGTTAACAAAAAGAACCATGGATCCCCATGGAGAAACCCTAGGGTGAATAAATCCTTTATTACTCAATTCCTCTAGTTTTTTCTTTAGTTCCACTAATTCCAAATTGGCTATTCTATAAGGGAGTTTAGATATGGGCCTTGAAATAGTAATTAAATCAATGGAAAACTCAATTTATCATTCCAGAGGATGTCCAGGTAAATCCTCTGGAAACACATCAACATATTCTTGCACAATAGGTTTTTCCTCTATTTGAACATTCCTCTCCTCACCCATAGTTATTTCATTCTCTTACCCCCAAATAATTGAATTTAGTAAAGATACTGGGGGTAGATCTAGATGAGAATCACATGGTGACATTTCTACTCTAAAGATAAGGTACTCCTTATCATCAATGAAAATTGTATCATCCTTCTTCTTACAATAAATTTTCACATCATGGTCCGAAAGCCAAACTATATCCAGGATTATATCAAATTCAATCATGGGTATGACGATGAGATCAGTAGAAAAAGTATGTTTATATGTCCTAATGGGAACTGATTTACAATACTTTGTTGCAATGATACTTCCCAAAGATGTTTTGACTAAATAATCTTTTTTTAAATACAATTGGAATGTATAATTTTCTTAGCAAAATAAGAAGATATGAAAAAATATGATGATCCAGAATCAAATAAAGCATTGAATAAATTTGAGGAAACCCTTAAATTACCTATCACCATGTCATTAAGAGCATCAACCTCAGTAGTGGTGATCGCATAAGCTTGGCCTTTATCCCTTGGCCTTTTCTAAGGTAAGTATCCTTGGCACTTAGGACATTCATTTGCATAATTCCCCATTTCTTTGAAATTGTAGCATTCAAAATTGAAAGCCACTTTCTTTCCCTTGCAATCACTAGTTAGGTGGCCTTTTTCACCACAACTGTAACAGACTCGCATTCCTTTTAGGCAAGTATCGAGGTGTTTCTTCCCACATTTACTATAGGATGGAAATTAAACTTTTCTATTGTTCCCCTTATTTCCAATTCTAGAGTGTTCATAAGCTCTCTTCTTCTCCTGTTTTTCTTTTAAATACATAATACATAATGAATTCCTTTTCTATCTGGATAAGAGATGAGAGAATATCTTCATACGATGACAAGGATTGTGAGACTAATGCTTGACAAATAAATAGTTTTAACCCATCCAATAATCGATCAATATTACTCATTGGGTTATATATATAATCTGTTTCTTGCCTTTACAACCTTTTAAAGTTAGCCTCATACTTTGCGACATTATCATCGTCCTTTTTCCTCAGACTCAGAAATTGTCTTTCCATATCCGCTCGAAGGTCACAAGGAATGTATTTTTCTAAGAAAGGATTTTTAAACTCACTTCATTGCATATTTTATACTTCTTCTTCCTCCTTTTTGTTTTGAATTAACGACCACCATTGATCTATATCTCTGGTGAGGTGATAAATTTCCTTGAAATCTTTTTCCCTTTCGCTACTCCCCAAAGCATGAAATATTTTCTCTAAGGAATTTATCCATTGCATAGATACTAATGGATTTCTAGTCCAATTGAATGTTAGTGGTTGTTGCCTCATGAAGCGGTCTAACATTGATCCTCCTCATTGTGGAACAAGATGCTCTATATAGGTAAAGTTATTATTCATAACCTGAGTGAGTTGTCCCAGTATGGATATAAGTTGTTTAGTACTGATTGAACCACTAGCTCCACTATAATTATCTTGAGTAGGAAAGAAATCTCTACATAGATTATGTGTGTTGATACAGTTTCCATTCCTTTTACTAGGAACCATTTCTATACAATGGAATACACTAGATTAGTTTATGAATCGTAGTACATAATTCCAAACTAGTAAAATAACTAACATAAATTGAACATTTTATGCATATAACCATAATCATAAAAAAATGTTTTCTTTGAAGAAGTATTTAGGCATAAATTCTTCATAATGGGTTTTAAACAAAATTTTAATTATCCTAAGCATATCCCCAAAGAGTGTCGTAACCAAGAGTGAAGCAGGGCCCATTATAGTGACCAGAATACCCTGGGTCATGTTCGAAACTCCTTATCATAGTTTGCACTCCTAGGTACATCTGTACCAGAACTTCCTCTACCTTCTCATATCCAGATAGGGATTTATTACTTGGAAAATTCATAAAACATCTACATTACCAAAATTCAAGGAAGTTCATCTATACTAATCCTCAATGTTTATCATAGGGTAATGTTCTCTAATCAGAGTTTTTGTAAATCTAGCTTCCAAGGATTATACTAAAAATTATCTGATACAAACTATAATGCCCTGACCCTAGTTACCTAGAGTTGATGTAATATTACATAACATTGGAATTATAAAAATTGATCAAATCCCGAATGACCGGTGAGTTTTGTAACCTTGGAAGTACTAGATGCATGCATAAGTTTTACATTACATTATGAAATGAAAAACAACAACATTGTGTCTCCTTTGAACACATTCATCTCCCTTAGACAATCCCTACAGGTCTGTCATAATATACTTCTTTGAATCCTGGGAAAAATAAAACATAGAAAGAGGTGAGATCAGATGCTTAGTAAGGATAACAATATAGAAAAAACTATCATAAATAAGCATAATCATTTAAGGAAATGTATAAGACTAAAACAAAAGGATTTTAAACTTAAACTTAAACATAATATGGAAATGATAAATCAAATAATTACATTTATTTATTCACATGGATATTCTACTAGTCAAATAATCACATGAAATATCAATAACCAATTTCATAATGATAGAATGCATAATGTCAGACATCATAACCACATATTCAATGCATCGTTCCAAGACTATAAATAATATTTTGTCGAGGCCTTGTTCAAAGACACTAGTTTGTCTCATGAGACCTACCAATGCATCAAGGAGCTATAGCAGGCTCAACCCGTCACATACTAAGTCCAATGCCTTCGGCATATGAAAAGGTTGAAACATAACATAAACATTCGTATTAAAATGAGCATAAAAAATGTTAATACTTTAACCATAAACCATGAATGGTACAAATATAACACATCAATATTAAAAAATATAACAAAAATTCAATATAATATTGAATATTTTAACATAATAAATTCACTTTAAACAAGTTTAAAATCCATCAAAGGGTGTTGACACAGATAAAATAAAATATATTTGAGAGAAATATCTCTTTATATATTGAAATAATTTCAAAGTCAAAAAATTATAAAAGAAAATATTTATTTTGAAAATACACTTATAATATTGTAAAGGAAGTTTCTAAGGTATTATAACGTTGGAAAATAGTGGCACCCGACGTCTAAGTTAAAAATACATTCTTACCTCAATTTCTTGAAAAGGTCATAAAGTACCTTGTTTGGAAAGAGACAGAAAGAATCCCTTAAAATTTTTTATAAAAAATCAAACATGGGTATAAATGACTTTAAACCATAATCTAGGAAATATTAAAAATGTTTTGAAATACATTTTTAAGAATCATGGATGTGGATGATAAAGAGGTCACAATATATACTCACGTATAAAAAAACCTTAGATAATAAAGGGATTGTAAAATTAACCCTCACCTAGAAATTTTCCTTGGTCAAGGGTAAATTATCTTCCTTTATAATAGTTAAATTGTTATTATTAAAATATACAAGAACCACATACTTAAATATGATATCATATATGATCTTCTAATATTACTTTGTTAATAATATTTTAGTAGTTTCATTATTTCAAGTGTTAACTGATTCATTTTCCTTTATAGGTTTTGTTATGCAAGTCATGTTTTTTATGGATAGGATGTATTTTATTCATATCCAAAATGATATTAAGTTCTTAAACATTATTTTTAATCATAAAATGAAAATTATTCTTGAATGGTTATGATGGGGAATGAATCTCATCGCGTTTTTAGAGACGGTAATCCGTACATACGCACGAGGGGCAATACCATTATATTGATGGTGAAATAATATGTAATTAGATGGAATATCATATATAAATAATAATTAACATGTTATATTTATTATTTACATCAATTATACTCATTATTATACCTATCCAAATAATGATGTGTTGAATAACAAACTACACCACGACGTCGAGACGGTATGTTGTACGCACACACGTATGGTGACTTTGTCATTCCTAGGATGATAGAATAATGAATATGGTTCTACCATATTTATAATAACAAAATACTATGTATAAGTTACTAGAGTTATTATTTTGGTATGGAAACAAAAAAAGAAAGAAGAAGTGGAAGAAGAAAAGAACTTTGAAAGAGGTGATGAAATTATTACCTCTTCTTCGGTTGTTTCCTTTTGATTTGATCAAAAGGGATCCTTAGGTTGTATTATGATAATATTAATGCCTCTAGAATGATGGGAGAGTAGTTGGGAGGATATTTGAGTGGGTTCTGGCCGAGACAAATGGAATTTGCGGTGTGATTTTGAGAGAAGGAAAAGTACCCTTTTATAAGAGTGGTGAGGGTCACTTTAGGAAAATCATGAAATATTATTTTATTATACAATAATATTCTATTTATAATTGCTCCAAATTGATTTATTTCGAGGAAAATGTGGGTATAGGTCAAAATACTCTCAACCAATAGGTTTTAGATAGGTTAAGGTCACCATAATAACAATATATTTTATATTTAACTCATTGTTAAATAGTTTATCTTTTACCATGTATTCTTGTATTATTATAATAAAAGGTTAATAAATGTACTAAAAAAATACAAGAGAACCCCAAGTGGAGAATTATTGATATAAAAAACCTCACCTCAGTCCTTTTTCTGAAGCTTAAATTTTTAGGAATATTATATCAATTAATAATATAGTATTTGTTTTAAAAACTCAATTATGTCAATTTTGACACTATTTGGTATTTAGTTTTTGTGAAAGTCATAAATACTTTATCACTTAGAAATTTTTTTTAATAAACCCTAAAATGTCATATTAACTTATAAAATTAGTGTAATTCATTAAAAGTATTAGTTTACACTTATTTTGATATTTATAATATCAATATTTTAATATTTCAATAATAAGGTAATTACTGCATCATCATTGTTTCATAATTAAATTTAATTATTTAATGTCTAAAAATTATAAATAAAATAACATTATGTAGGAAATATTTGTATCCTTCTCTGGAATATTTATAGTATAATTTATCTTATGCATAAACCTATATTAAAAATGGTTTAGTTATTAAACTCTAAGTTTAACACTTTTAACTCTTCTTTAAATAAAATAATAATAAATGTCATAATCTAATAAAAGTGGACCAAAAGGATCATATTTTATTCATAAGGTTTATATTGGTCGAAATAAACTCATCCAATATAATTACGACATGTTTTAGGGTAATTATAATATCATTTTTACCTTTAATTACCCGATTTACTTTTAATCGTGGTAAATAAAATTCAAAAGTTATTATTCACCAAATATTATTTTCATCCTATTGAACCAAATTTTACTTACTTATGTCAACTGTGTCTCTAGGAGTTTTAAAAATCAATTCAAAAAAGTGGTAAAATTATGTTTTATGCAAATGTTCAAATGTGCTTAGCAGGTGGGTAAAAGACTGTAAAAAGTTCATTAAAATTTTATACATCTAATATTATTATAAAATAACTCCAATGAATTACATTGAAATTATATTGGTATTATGTATCTATTTTGACATAAACTAAATTTAAATAAAATAAATATTTATTTAAATAAAAAGTAGGTTTCAAACAATAACGCAGTGTTTTTCACTATTCATCAAAAATTGCAAGTTTTCAAAAAAAATACCAAAAATTCACCCTAAGATAATTTTGATATTCCGTATCCAAAAATGTAGTCCATTTCAAAAAATAAAAAATTCAAAATTTCAAAAAGTAGGTATTACTATTCATAATGGCTAGTTTGACTGGCATAGTGTGTTAAAACTCCAAGTTGTGTATAACGCAAGCTATTGCATTGTTCAAAGAGAAATGTACCGTGGAAGCTTGGGGTGGTACACCCACGAGTTAGAAGAGGTGCCTGGGGTATCAAAATAAAATGTGGGATTAATTTACCTGAAACAATAAACATAAAACAACTAACAACATTAATGGAAAGAAACTAATTTTATACAACCAAACAGGACCATAACACATTCCATATTTAAAGATCTACAACTGGAACCCAAAAAACAAAAATAAATGACAACAAAGGAAAACTAAAACTCTAACTCAAACCTACAAGAAACAAGAGGGGTACAACATCCTAAAGCTACCAACACCAACCTACACGAGAAGACCATCAATAACCAAAACCACCATTGGTGAGCACGAAGCCTCAACCTGGTATAGAAAAAGAACAAGATCTACATGCACACAAAGGTGTATATAGGATGCGATCCAAGAGCCCAGTAGGATACCACCAAATAAGAAGATTCCATACAACAACATAAAAGAGATAATTTAACATTCTTATTCAAATTCATGTTTTTGAAACACTTTTAATTAAAACTTAAACAAACTAAAAATTAAAAAGAAACACTTAAGAAAAATAATTTTACAAACACTAATTTTAATTGAAAGAGAATATTTATAAAAACACACTCACATCCAAGTGTTCCTCTATATGCCGACAGAAGACACAACACCATGAATATTATAGACCCATAGGAAAATTCCATAAGGTTTATCTTGCTCGTGTGGGACCCTAGAACCTCATACCTCGATGAAAGTAACCATAAAAAATATCCATTCTTGTGAACATGAGCCACTAGTAGGAAAAACATCCATAACCTAGTGTTCCCCAACGTCACCATCATCATAGTTTATTTAGTGTTGTAAGCATCAAACTAGATAAGTTAAATAGGGATGATACCACTCCAGATCACTAGTGCACTAGTTCTAGTCTACCCACCTAGATACATGGGGTTTCCCTTGTGCTCAAACAAGTTTCCACATTCACATATCACACACACTACCACTTTCATAACCAATTCCAAGTATTTAAATAAGTCACCAATTTCATGAAAAAACTACTTTTCATATTTCACACTACTAAATTCTTTTCAAATACATTTTCAAATCAAATAATTCCTTTGGAAAGGAATAATAGAGGAACAGAATTAAAACCAACCAATTTAATGGCAGAGCTCCTTTTTAAATCCACTCAGAAAATGATTTTGTTTCTATGGAATTATTTCGAACTTTTAAACCATTTTCAATACATACCAAAAGTAAAAAACAAGGAAAGCACATAAAAAACAATTCAAAACATATTCTATACCCCTTGTGAAATCTAATTGATCATTTTCACAACTTAAAAAACATTATTAAATAACACAACAAGGGCTTACACCATAAATTTACCAAATTCCAAGTACGAAATCCATTTTCAAACCACTTTATTAAAAAAATTCATGAAACTAGTTTATCACCACTTGAACAGTTAAATGAACCATTTTCACCACTTATAAAACACCACCATGTGACACAAAGTGGGTTTACAGCAAAAGAAAGTCCCATTTCATATAAACAAACCACTTTAAAAGAAAACCCATATTCAAATCTTCGAAAATACTACTTTCATGCCATATAAATAATTCAATAAATCATTTAAACTATTTATTAAATCATTTCCAGAAAAACTTGGAAGACCTTCATCAAAATATACATAAAATCCTCTTTTTGAAACCAAAAGTACACCAAAAACCATTGCACACCATAATTTTCGTCACATGCATGACATAATAAATTATTTAAACAGTTTAATGAGAATTATTAAATAACCCATTCATGGTTTTAATATAAAAAATTTAATTTAACATTTAACAAAAGTTTCACCCTATTAGTCACCCCTTTCAGACATCACTTTCAAGTAAAAAAATCAAATCAACCAGTTTATAAAACACATCAAATTTCCACCCGAGAGTTTATACCAAAAACACACATGATTCCATTTAGAAATGTCAATTTTAAAACAAATTCACAAGATAACCTTATGAAAACATGTTTTCCATTATTAAAACAATTTTTAATTAAATATTAAAGTTGCAAAACAAGTCTAACACACCAAAACAATCATTTTCCACTTGAACTCATACCAAAAAACTGAAAACATATATTTTGTGCCACAATATTGGATCATAAAACATATTTTTAAAATTAAATAAACATATTAAATTAATCAAATGATGAAAGGGTATGGATCCACCTACCTTGGTGTAGGAAACCTCAATATTTTTATGTGAATCTAACAGCACATGTGAATCGCACCTCGAGGAACCAAAATTTGAACCCAATTCAATCATTTGGACCAAAAAATATCACAATTGAACCCAACATGGAATGAAACCCTAACCTAAAAATTCTACTAAATGTAATAAAACGACTACCGGAGTAGGAAGAACTTGTGTCGAGGGGTCCGAGAAGCTGGCCGAGCAAGGAGAGTGTTGCCAATGGGATGATCCATTGGTCGGAGTCTTGCCGGAAGGGAAGAGGGTGTTGCTAAGGGGCTGTGCACAGGTAGTAGGGCTACGAGGGGACTGGAGGGCGGTGAAAGGGGGGATCATTGGTGGGTGAGAAGGGCAGCACAATAGGATTCCAGCACGATGGGGGCTTACGGGTGGTCCGACAGTTTGCTGGGTTACAAAAATGATAGAGGGAGTAGGGTGCGATGGTTTGTTGCCAAAAACATGGAAGGGGCACAAGCAGAGGTTGGGGATGTGTGAGCAGGCTAGTAGGGAGGGAGGCAACTATGTGAGTAGGCTGGCTGGGATGGAGGTGCATGCACAGACTTGGGTTCTAGGGGGAGGGGTTCATGCTTTGTAGGGGAAGAAAGGGGGGTGAAACCCCACCCCCCAAAAATAAAATAAAAATAATAAAGATAATAATAATAATAACAAACTAAAACATGAATAGTAATAATTTTTGTAGATGATGAAATATATTGAAGGCCTCAAATGAAAATTTGGGGAAAACCAAAAGCAGATTTTGACCGAACTAACTTGTCTGGGACTGGCCGAATGGAAGCACAAAAAATCGGAGGAGTGCGCGAAAAGACGCCCCATGGTGTGGAAAATTCCATGCATAAGAGATTCATTATGCGCTGCGCCAAAATGTTCTGTGTAGATGATAGAGGGGTCGGGTTTTCCACGTAGGTTGAATTCTGTGCGGCCCCCATAGCTCTTGATCACCTATAAAAGTAATGGAACCACCCTCACTTCTGGGAAGAAGAATTCAAACAGTCACCCCCATGCACAATACACCTCTTTAAAGCACAAAATATGGAATTCAGGAATATAATTTTTTGTGATAGGTCTCCTAGGGGTTCTCCTTCATGCGATGCCCCTAGGGTTTTACCCTCGCCTGGGTCCTTTGTTTTTTGGACAGTTGTGCACATGTCCATTTACATGTTCATAAAACCTCCTCAAATTGCGCGCAAACCTCCTATATCTGCACAACTCAGATTTTTGTGTTCACAAGTTCCCAATTGCACACCTATTTCATGAAAAACCCCTATTTTGAGTGCAATTATCCTTGTGCGCTCCATGTGTCACCCTTGCCCTAAGGCACCATGTTCAAGCCCCTCTTATGTGCAACCTACCTGTGTCGTGCACCTTTCTCCTGTACGACCCTCCAGGTTTGTATGAAGTGATTTCAAGGTCCCATGGGAGGTGCTTCATATAGCGTTGCATATCCTAATGCTTCTTCGCATAGGAATGCTACCAACTATTTATTCTTCGCATATCCACACTAACGTGGGCCCCTCAGGGGATCACTCCACAACACCACCTCACCATGAGATTTCTGGTGCCTTCCCATCACCAAGGGTTAAAGTGTTCTGGTTATGTATGTCCTAGGAGTGTAGAGTGAACCCACCTCATCAATGCTGCAGGATGTTAAACTTCCAAGCACCATCTTTCCTAGCACATTACGTTAAACTGTGGCCTCTCCCTATTCATTATTTTAGGGGTTCCCCATCTCGGATATTCATTACACCAACTCATCTAAATGCGAGTGAGATCTTCCTCACATGGAATGAGATCCTCTCTGTTAGAGCAATTCCTGCCCATGGGGAAGGGAAACCATCTTGGTGTAATCCCTTAGCCTTTCTTATAGGAGGTAGCACCCATGCTCCTCCTTTTTTCTTTAGTTCCAAAGACCAAAGGTGAGATGGGCACAAGGACCTTCATTATATTGTCCCTCTCCCTCTAGGCTTTGTCTCCATCATACCTCTATCCTGGAGTAAGTCCCAATCTCCATCTCCCTGGGTTTCTAACCATGCATAATCCCGTGTTTCCTCTTTGGGTCACTAACCATGTGTAAGCCCCATTCCTCTTCCCACAGAAGCACCTTTCATGACCTGATCGTCAGGTCATTGCTACCTCTTGTTTCTCACACCGAGTAAGACTCGCGTGGGATTAGAGTAATAATCAACCATGAAATACTTTCTAGGACTCCCTAGAGCATAATCCCCAATCCATCCATCTGAACTTTGTAGACATTGATCCTTACCAAGGCAAGGTACATAGGAATCCTTCCTGAGTTTCAATCCCAACACCTACTTGTCCCGACCCCTTCACGTCGGTTCACCTTAACCCCGCATGAAATTAAAATACATCCACCATTTTTAAATACATGGACTTTGATCCTTTCCAAGGCAAGGTACGTAGGAAGCCTCCTGGAGGTTCAAGACCAACACCAAATTGTACCGACCCCTTCACATCGGTTCACATTTATCCCACATGACAATAAACTGTATGCCCCTTTTGTTCCAAAATACATTAAACTATACCCATTCTAACTCTGTGGGATTTGATCCTTGTCACCTGGATAGGGTACATAGGAAGCCTCCTTGATGTTCAACCCCATTCAGAGGTAAGCGATTTTCAACCCCATTCCATGATAATCCCTTCTCAACCCTATTCAGCGGTAAGCCATTGTCAACCCCATTCAGAAGTAATCCATTGTCAACCACATTCAACAGTAAGCCATTGTCAACCCCATTCAATGGTAAGCCATTTTCAACCCCATTCAGTGGTAATCCCATATCAAAACCATTCAAGAGTAAGCCATTGTTAACCCCATTCAGCGGTAAGGCACTGTCAAACCCATTCAGTGATAATCTATTTTCAACCCCCATTCAACGGTAAGTCGTTGTCATCCCCCTTCAGCAATAAGACCTTTTCAACCACAATCAATTGTAATCCGTTGTGTTCCACAATTTAAGGTAAGTCGTTGTGTTCCCCAGTCTGTGGTAATTCATCACACCCAACCAGTGGTAAGCCATTATAGTCTGCAATCAATGGTAAGTCGTTGTAGCCCCCTTTGTTGGGACCCACGTATCTGATTTTCCTCGATGGAGTCAGACCAACCTAGGCTGCTAACCATGTGTAAGCAACATTATTTCATCAGGTCGATGTCCTCTATGCACACCCCGATCCTATAACCTCATCCTGAACTACGTGAACTTTGATTCACTGCCTCAGGGATACATAGGAAGCCTCCCGGATGTTCAAGCCCATCACTCATGCCCCATCATGGTATTTCCCTTGAGCCTACGTGTTTTGGGATGATCACATCCCAACCTCGAGGTTCTAATTCTTCTGGATCTCATCCATGCATCCATTCTCACAGGTCTCCTTCTGAGGTGCCCTATTGCCTCACCGAACTATGTGGACTTTGATTCCCTACCATGGGGATGTGTAGGAAATCCCTTTGAGGCTCAAGCCTAACATCATCATTGCCCTTGTGTCGACTACATCTCACTGTCCATCCAGTCATGACCATCCATATCCATCCTTATTCTAACCCAGGCCGCCACATCCGGGTAAGATCATGTCACCCACTTTTTCACTTCTTTTAGTAGTAATCGGGTAACTAAACAAGTGTCAGCCCCAACATCAGTGTGCCCTCTTGGGGTTACACCCATTTGATCTATTCTTATTAGTGTTATGATTATTCCAATCCATCTCTGTTAGACCTTAAACCCATAGCATATCATGTGTTAATCATAGGAAGTTGAGGAAAACCTCAGAGACATGCCTATGGCATATAATTCCCCGCATTCGATGTGGGATGCATTGGGCATACATGGCCTCGAGAAGACCTATCATAAGGGGAAGAAACCCAGACGAGTTAGTGTTCCAGTGTCTAGACAAGCCAGTGATGTCCATTGTGACTACTCCCCTGACCAAAGGTTGCTTCCCAGGCTTGACCACTTGGAATGTCCTGACAAAAGAATTTTAATTAACTGAAGTACATGAAGACATGGAACTAGGAAGAGTTTCACGAACAATGTCTTAAGTCTATGAAGGAGACCTAGACTAGGAAACATGTTCCGAGGAGGAATCCACAGAAGGTGAAATCGACATCCCATCATCCCATTTAGATCAAGGAGAAAATGTCCCTGAATAAGTGATGGATGTCGCATGGCTTAAGAAAGTTAGAATGTGGGGCAACAACTGTGCGTCCTCTAAAAGCGATGAATGTGCGCCCCAGTAAAAGAATCTGAAACAAAAATGGTGAACCCAACATGAACTTATTTTCCTCAATTTATAGATTACTAATTCTCAATACTTTAGTGGATTGACATGTCACCGGATCCATGTATCTGGCACCAGGTCCCACCAAGAAAATAGTGGGACTGGCCTAAAACTCGCCAGAAATTGGGGAAGTTAAACATTGGACATCCCAGTCTGTGACATTGTTAACATGAATATTTATTACCAATCATGAGAGAAGGAATGATGTTGGGGAACTAGAAATCACTTTTATTCTTCCATCACTAATGGTTAAATCTCCCTGCTTTTCAAGACCCAATATGCTTTAAACAAAAAATGATCACTGCCCACCCACCAATGCGGGGGCATGGGAAATGTCAATGTGGAAATACCACGTGACCTCATCTCCCCCATGGTGGCCTCCACGTCCACGACTGCTGGGCTTCCATTCCCCATCTCCCCTTCTGTAATTGTTTAGAGAAGGGTGATAAATGACCTCACTCGACGATACGAGGAAGAGGGGATTATCCCAACCCAGGATATGTCACAAAAAAGGCATAGAGGATTCTACACCTTTCCACCACAGCTTCCCCCAAGGACTGTGTAGGGATCCACTACTACCCATTCTGACGCATTACTGTTTTGGGAGCCTCTTCCTGGAAGGCTTCGATGAATCCCTCCCCTACGCCAATGAGGTCAGGGATGTCCGGGTCAGCCCGACTAGAATCTCGATCCAGTGTCTCCCAATGAGGGCTCCCACTAGGCTGTGTCAACACTGCCACCGAGCTCCATGAGCTGAGGAGCAGGTAAGCTATGCACCTACACCACTAGCCCTGGCCCGGTTAACCCGACGCCAGAGTTGGGCACCGGCTGAGGAGGACACTCGCGAGGGGATTCAACGTCAACGACTACCATGGACTACGCCACTAATGAAACATACCAATAGTCTCTGTTTATGCTGAGCCGGGGTACTCATACGCCCGTCCTAGATCTAGGACACAACCAACCCACAGGTAGGCTAAGTCAACTCTCCTGGTCGCTGATGCAGGTAGCACCCACTATGGGTCGACCCGTGGCAATGAAAGTCGTTTTGGAGGCCCTCCTCTTACCATCAACAATGAAAGAATAAGTACATCCCACTCCCATGCTCAACGTGGAGGTCCTCCCCATTCTAGATTAAATCCAGACAAGGGTCTTACCCACTATAGTGACACTTAGTACAAAATCCTCCTCTGTACCCATGAACTCAGGTAAGGAGCTATTCCTCTTGTCACAGGTTGCTGTTGTGAAGATGCTACACATCAGGTCAATCGTCAGCATGCGGGTCTTCCCCTTGTCCTTAT
Organism: Viscum album; assembly: GCA_963277665.1. Lineage (NCBI taxonomy): Eukaryota > Viridiplantae > Streptophyta > Magnoliopsida > Santalales > Viscaceae > Viscum > Viscum album. The sequence goes on from OY728135.1 coordinate 417,658,649, forward strand.
AGTAATCGATGATGGTCCTCCTCATCCCAAAAACCAGAGAAGCGGAGGTTTTCCTCGCTTAATAGACACCCTATACGGAGGTCCTACCCGTGTTCTTCTCGGACAGTACGAGGACCCTCCTCGCACCAACTTTGCTGAAGTAAATAAGCATAGAGGACTTAACCATGCTCTTTCCATCTCTAGAGAAGGTAATAAACGCTCCAGCACTCCCTAAAGATATTCCCTCCGTGCGTCAGCCAGTAGACAGGGAGGTCCTCCTCATGTTCCCTTTGAAATTTGTCTAGGTGCTCCTTGCATCCTAGCTCACCCAGGTAGAAGTCCTCTCTACCCTAGCATCAATTCAGCCCAAGGTCTATCTTGAGCCAAAAATCAACCCTATCCGGAAGAGTCATCCCAGGACAAGAGGGAAAGTCTCCAAATACATAAAAAGAGTGATGAGAGGATTAAAACTACAATTAAGCCAATCTTATTCTTGAATTTTAAGGTGGAATGTGATTCCACAATGGAACCCTCACCTTGATCCTCTGTGTCAAGGGCTGGGGTAGGAATGAGGCGCATCAGCCTCATCCTTCCAAAATGTGTAGTCCACTAGATTCCCATCTCCATCTGTAGATACATCTAGGAGGATGAAGATTCCCCCCCCCCTCCTAGGGTCTATCCGTACAATCATCCCAATCATCAACATGGTCAATCTGTACCTCAACCAGAGACTATAGAGAGCTATTCTGGGGACTGAGGGAGGATGAACAGTAGCCTAAACCACTGTTAGTAACCGCATCCCCTACACATGAAATTGAGGTTTCCAACCCATCCAAATAAGATTTCATATATTAGTCATCACATTCATCATAGGACAGCCCGGGATGCGGTGGATTTTCAGCTTGTTCGTCATATTCTCTACCAACCAGCCTACCTTCTCATCAGTCTACATTAGTACCGCTACCGGTTCCCTTGTCGATTCCTATTTAAGAGTGAGAAAACCAAGGGCTAGATCTAGAGTCTATGACGAAGAGATTTTGGGACATCCTCATAGCGGATCATTTTCTAGAAATATTCTGGCCCATTGTGGCCACAAACTTCATTGCGCCAGAATCGCTTACTTAAGAGAAAGTCGCATGCTTTTTCCAAACCCTCTAGGAGACGCACTTCCATATCTATTATTAGTGATTGGATTATCCCAAGATTTAGGCAGACTTTGAGAACATTGGACACCAATTCCCTATGGTCAACTTGGCTGCACTCCCTGTGGCCCAACACCCTGAGTTTTCCGGTCGGAACCAGACCCTCCGGCAATGATGCGTTCATATATTTAAAGTGCTCTGTAGAATTTTCAAGAAGGATTCCCCGCATGTTCAGGTTTTTGGTTTGGGAAGTTTGTTTCCCTCCATTTTAGTCATATGAAATGCTAGCCCAAATTTCCAGGAAATGTCAAGGATATGCATCTAGGTAGAGTGGTGGTTAACATGGATGATCTATTAGAGGAAGAGATAGAGATAGAGCTCCTTGGAGAAAACATACCCCTAGAGGAGTGGCACAACTATTGGATCCATCGGGAAGGGTTAATCACTAGAAAAGAAATCTAATGGGTCTTCCCGTGCCCACCTAAGCATTAACCCTCAACCAGAATCCCAATAAGGGAAAAGAAAACCATAGAGTCATAAAACCCTCTGACCTGTCTAGCTCGGTGCAGAAAATGAGGATGATCCTGAAAAGTCCCTGTTGTGTCAAAATCTCATGGAGAACAAGAATATGGTTGATAAAATTCTTACTGAACATTCCACGGTGCGGCGGCTGGACTACAGTGATCCTCATCCGGGGTAATAGGGGCAGACACAACCTCCCCCTGGCAAGTTTCCCCTAGGTGGACCTAACCATCCGGGCCACATTGATACAATAGTGGCTGAAGCTTATGGATAAATAGAATGATATGTGTCTTAAAATCCACTTGAAAAGCGTGATAATCCCCGGGACCCAGCTCAGGTTCCCCCGATCTCTCCACAGGTCATCCCACCAGCTGCTCCACAAGCAGCTGGGTCTACTTATCAGGTTGAAGAACCTACCAACGCACTAGTGGTCAGGAATCCTCATCATGACAGGAGCCCCCACATAGATGATCTGATTGTGACACTCATTGCTAAAATCGAGGCACTGGAAACTCAACCGATGGCAATCCCACCTGAGGGAAAGCTATATATATAGCATGGGTCGACAATATGCTAACACCCATGGGTTTTGGAAATCCCACCTTCTCCCCCCTTTAATGGGATGTGTGATACACTGCTGTATATGTGCCACATCATCTCGAAGTGCGTACCCATTCTAGGAACTACAGTATATCAAGAAGCTTCCAAACTCCTATGTTTCGTACAAACATTGGATGGGTCTGCTTTTTTTTATACAAATAGCTACCCAACAGGTCAGTCGCCAGCTGGGAAGACTTTCGTAGATAGTTCTTTTACCAATCCATCACTATCACCCAGAAGACGAGTATTGTTGACCTCATCAAGTGTAAGCAGAGGTCTGAAAAATGTGTCATAGACTTCGTTGCCTGATGGAAATGGCTTACCTATTCCCTGAATATGCCGCTGAATTAGGAACAACTACTAACAATGTGTGTAGGTAATGTCAAGACTGAAATGGTACCCTCTCTCAATACCCATTATTACCCTAGGGGTTCAAGACTTCTCTGATAAGGCCCAACTCCTAGAGGAATCCTTACAGCAGGCCAAGAAGGCACAATCATTTCCTCCTGCAATTCCTGCAAGAAGGGCCGCTAAGGTTGAGCCCGCCGCAGCGGTGCTAATAGAGGCCCCCCAATAAACAATAGTTAATACCTGTGGATCCACCTACATCATCTCAGAGAGGCCCTCATCCACATGAATAGCCTCCGATCCAGCATCACCCACCTCAAAATCGATAGGCACCCCCACGTAATGCGCTGCCACCACCCAGGTGAGATAACTTGGTCCCACCACCTTGACTAGCTCCACTAACCCCACATTAAGGCCAGGCTCCTAGAGCCACCTTTCTGAATAGGAGAAACTAGACCTACTCATTCAATGAGGCTCATGTTCCCAGTTATTTTCAAAGCACCTTGGAACATGGACTTCTAGGTTTTCCTGAATGTAGGAGACCAGAAGGGGCAAATTTCACTGATCGCCCCAATTACTGTCCCTATCACCAGATATTGGGGAACACCCTCAAAAAGTGATATGATTTTAAAAACTGGAATCAATAATAGGTTGATAACAACATTGTTAGGTTTTTCCTAACTCTAGAATAGGTGGCATCTGTCTTCATGAAGCCAAACAGCAGTAGTGACAACAAAGGTGAGTTGCATCAGGTTTATAACCGTGGGCCCAAGGAGTTATATGACTGGATGGATCATAACGTAGTCGCCCATGACCATGGTATTATATGTGCATGTCTTAATCGACCTGATATTTTAGAATATGTTGCGTCACCCGCAAACAGTACTTTTGCATCAACAACTCAGCCTTCCTCTTCCCAGAAGAGTAGGCGTAGGTGACACAAGGGAAAAAAGTCCCTCACCAATGTCATCATCGTCCCATACTGTTGGTGAATTCATGCCCATATAGATATAAATTCCCCCCAGAACCCATACAGTAGTGGAAGATTATTCTGGTGATGATCAAGGTTACACCTTAGTTAACATCGTGGAGTTCGTAAACCCCTACATGATTTCTGACAATGAGGAGCGCCAGACGGATCCTCCCAACATCCCCATCCATTGACAGAGGCTTGGATATATGGGTTGTCGGATTTCCTTGCTCAGTACTTCCAGGTAGGCTATGCATGCCATGAAAACTATAAATCATGCCCAATGTATAGTTTATCACGCACAACCTTCTCATATGGTGTCATCAGGTCCGCCTTCACCGCCATTTATGTTACTTGATAAGGCAGAGCCACCTCAGCTGCACCATGATCTGCCACGCTCTGCTACATACCAGCTTCAATCATCTAATCCACATCTGGTAGACACTCAACGTGTTTCGACTAGCAAGCAATGGTAAATTCCCAGCACTAGTCAGTTTCCAGTTCATCCAGAAGGGCTAGTCATTCCCTCTACTACCGAGCGACCTCCTGTAAGTAGAAATTCATAGTTGGAATGGAATTATGATATCCTTAATCATCTCTCCAGCAATATTTTGAGGATATCTACGCTTGATGCCCTTCTCATGTTGGTGGATATGCGTGAATCCCTCACTGAAGCTTTAAGAATCCCCCTCCAGTTTGAGACAGAGGTAGAATCTGCAGAAGCCTTCCATGCTGAGGTAGTCGAGAGTGCTGAATGTTAGACCATTATCTCTTTCTCTAGAGAAAATGATGGATCTACCATACAGAGGCAAATTTTTCTACTGCGTATTATTATCCACTTCAATAACATGTAGATTCCTCACTCTCTTGTCGACACCGGCTCTGAGATCAACCAAATCCCAACCTGGACCCTCTGAAAGATGGGGCTATCTAAGGATGAACTAATTCCCTATGACCTAAAAATACAAGGTTATGATAGGACAGAAAAGACACCAGTCAGAAGGATCTGCCTAAAAACTCAGTTCGGTGGCCTGGTATCTAGCACTGAGTTCATGGTTGTTTAGCAAGACACTGCCTACAATGTGTTGATGGGAATTCCATGGCTCCACCTGCATGTACTGGTCCCTTCATCTCATCATCAGTTCATTAAGTACTTATTTAATGGTAAAGTGGGTGGAACCCAAGGTGACGCGTCTACCTTTGTCTCTTGTGAATCCTGTTTCCAAAATTGCAACTATTATAAGAGCAAGGACAAGCATATTCAAGCTAATAAGGTCAAACACACTATAGCTGCGACCAACCCACAGATAGACCTGGATGATGCCTACATTTTCTGGATCCATCAATTGGAGGCTATACCCCCGGATATTGAGAAATGATTTTTTGTTTCTAGAATGAGGGGGAAGAACATTCACAAGTCTAAGTGATGCCAAAATATCACCTTCTATTCCTACACAACTCAGGCTCAGGAGATCCCAGAGGCCCCTACCCCCATAAGGTATTGGGATGTCCGCCCCATGGAAATGACAATACGGAATGCTTTCTTATTCCGCCAGGCTTGGATAAACTAGATCAAGACAACGCGCCACTATTTCTTTGATATCATCAAGAATGGACCCTTGGTATAAAGACCAGATGATATCAGATTGACAACATTCATCTCTATGGTTTTGAAAACACATGGGTCCCCTAATGTAGTGTCCACCGCCACTCAGGCTGGCACCAACTTCCCATTGGGATCTTTTGACTCATATAAAACTCCTCTTGCCAATGACCCCTTCTTCATAAGTGATTAAGAGGACTTAGAGGATGCTCCTCTTTCTTTCAAAGAGGGTTTCCCCACCTCAATTGATGAGTTGGTATAGGAAAACCTCGAAAGCGAGAAGGATCTGAAACCCACATTGATCAGTGCTGCTAATCCTATCAAAGAGAAATGGTAGTACATGGACTTCTTAAAGCAGCACCATGATGTATTTTCCTAGATTTATGATGAAATGATAGAAGTAGATCCCCAGTCGCCATAGAATACCTCGTTCTTCTAGAAAATCACCGCGGGTTCAAACAACCTCCCAGAAAGGTGCACCCTTCCCACGATGCTACGATCGAGGCCGAAGATGATAAGATCATTATATCTAAATTCATCAAGGAGTTTTAGAACCCTATATGTATAGACAACATTGTTCCCATTAAGAAGAAGAATGGACAAATCGAAGTCTGCATCGACTTCCGGGATGTCAATAGTCACTGTCTAAAGAATGATTTTCCCCCTCCCGTGATAGATTTGTTGATTGATGCCACCGCTGGGTTCCAAGCCCGCTCCTTCATGGATGGGTATTTCGAGTATAAACAGATCTGAATGGATCCCTAGGATGAAGATTCTATAGCCTTCAAGGCACCACATGGTACTTTCTACTACCAGGTAATGTTCTTCGGTCTAGAGAATGTTGGTGCCACCTATTAGCGTTTCATGCATCGCATATTTAAGCTGATCCTCAAGACATTGGTGAAATGTTATGCAGATGGTCTGGTGGACAAATCTCTCTAGAATCAGGACCAGCTCAAATATCTTGACAAAGGGTTCATCTTTCTCCATTCTCACCACCTGAGGATGAACCCATTGAATTGTGACTTTGGGGTTACCATTGGACAATTTCTCAGCATCGTTGTTAGATATAGGGGCACTGAGATCGACCCTGAGAAGATCGAGGCCATAAACTAGATGCATCCCCCAAACAACATTCAGGGGCTTTGAGTCTTTCAAGGCCACATGTCCTACATACACCGATTCATCACAAATTTGGCCAAAAAGTGTAAGTCCTTTTCTTCACTCACGAAGAAAAGGCAATGTCTATTAGTGTGATGAATAATGTCAGACTACTTTTGAGGAAATCAAGAGGTATCTTCTCCAAAATCTATTCCTAATGCCAACCATTTTTGGCAATCCACTGGTCCTTTATGTGACCACCCTGGAATGATCTCTTGACACCCTTCTCACCCAGAAGAACAAGAAGAGAATAGAGAACACTCTCTACTATCTCAGCCACATGATGCTCGATACCAGGACCAGATACTCTTCTATCAATAATATCTACCTTGTGCTGGTATTCGCAGAACAAAAATTGTGACTGTACTTGTATCCCCTTGAAGTACAGTTGGTGTCCCGAGTGGATCTGCTGAAGTACATCCTAAACCACCCAATATTGATCAGCTATCTAGCTCGGTGGGCATTGATCCTCCAGCAGTTCGACATTAGGTTATTCCCTCCTTATTATATCATGGGGAAAGCATTGGAAGACTTCCTTTCCACCCATCCATCCCCCATTGACAAGTCTCTAGACCTTTATTTTCCTGATGAGCCAATCCTCTCGGTTGAAAAAGCTATTCTATGTTGTCAAATGCACTTTGATGGTGATTCCCAGAGCCCAATTAGTTGAAGGCTCAATGACCCTATAATTAATAGAGTAAGCCTAGGTATCGTCTTCATTAGGCCAGCACATTTTGTTCTTCCATATTCATTCTTGTTATCAGAACACTATACAAAAAATAAGGTCGAGTACCAGGCTCTCATCACTGGCCTCGAGTTGGCCCTTGAGATTGATGTTACTAACTTTCATGTGAAAGGGGACTCCGAACTAGTCATCAAGTAGATCAATGGTGACTGTGTCATCAGGAAGCCAGAGCTCATACCACTATTGGAATGTACCCACTAGTTGGAACACCGAAGATTCATCACCTTTTTCATTTCAGAAAACAATGATAGCCCGTAGCCAAGCCACCTTGTCACTCTCGCGTCTATGTTAGGACCCTCAAGTCCCCCAAATGTAGTGCTAGAAGTAACTCATGATTGAAAGAACGCCTTTTTTGAGTACCTCCAGTATGCTAATCTCCTAGAAGTTCGAGCCGAGCGAGAGTGGATCTGATGCCACATGCTACAGTTTACCCTAAAAAGTGGTCCTGGTCTCGAGAAGATCCTCTACAAGAGCAGGTTTGATGTGGATATCCTCTGTTGCATTCAAGGAGTTGAGATTTCTCAAGTCATGTAGGAGGTTCATGCTAGTTCTTGTAGAGTTCATCAGATCGGTTTGAAATTATCTAACCATATCCGAAGGTTGGGGTATTTTTGGCTCTCAATGATCTGTTACTGCCTTGAGTTTTCCAAGAGGTTTCATGTGTTCTAAATCTGTGCCAACTTTTTGCATCGGCTGTTTGAGCCTCTCCACACTACCTAGTACTCTTAGCCCTTCGTGGTCTAGTGAATCAATGTCTTGGGGATATATCCACTGGTGAAAGCTTTCCAATCCAGATTCATCCTGACCGCTAAGGATTTCTTTTTCATGTGGGTAGAGGAAATTCCACTCAAGGAGGTCAAGTCCCACTAAATAGTTGAATTTTTGAGCTCCAAAATCATCTACTGATTTGGTGTCCCTCGCGCCATCATCACCGATAATGGAACCAACTTCTAGGTAGTTGAGTTTAAGAAGTTTTACGCCAACTACAACATCTGTTCTAACCATAACTCCCACTATCATGTGCACGAAAATGGGAAAATTGAGGAATTTAACAAAACCCTCTCTAATATCCTATAGAAAATGGTTGGTCAGAACAAGATGAGTGGGTTGGACAAACTCCCCAACACTCACTGGGCCTATCGGACAATGAATCCCAATCCCACACAGGTGACCCCATATTCCTTGTTGTATGGAACAGAGGTCTTCCTACCCATCGAGATTCAATTTCCTTCATTACGAAAAACTTTTTATGATCAAAAAGAACCATATAAGGTAGCTGAAATCTGTCTAGCTGAATTGGAAGCAATCGACGAGAACATGCCTCATGACCTTCACAATCTAGAAAGGCATAAAAACAAGATAGCTAGAGCTTTCAACAAGGAGGTTCGCCTCTACCCTTTCATGCAAGGTGACATGGTGTTGGACTTGAGAAAACCAATGATACCAGGTACAAAACTACCCAACCTGGATCCCAAATAAGAAGGGCCTTACATCATTCACAAGGTTTACCCCAATTGAATGAACTCATTGGTTACCATGGGTGGCGAGTGTATAACTCCTCCCACCAATGCCAAATTCCCAAAGAGATACTTTTCCTGAGTAGCTGGGTCCTGTATGACCTTAAACTGTTATGTACCGCATGAAATTAAACTGTATTTCATTTCATAGGACTTTAAACTGTATAGGGTCCTACATGACCTTAAACTGTAATGTCCCACATGACATTAAACTGTATGTCATCCCACTAGACATTAAAATGTATATGGTCCTACATGACCTTAAACTATTATTCCCCTCTTGACATTAAACTGATATTCCATCCCACATGATGATAAAATGTAAAATGGTTTGAACTCTATGACCATAAACTAAGATATTTATGGTCCTACATGACCTTAAACTATTATGTCTTCCCCACATGATGCTAACATTTGTGGTTCTTTCGGATTGAAGGATGTAAAACTACTCAGCATTCATCCCTATCGCACGACAATAAACTGCATGGCACCCTCAAGAACTATATATGGATTTATTCCCATCCTCATGGGATATGTAGGAATGATCAAAAGCCTCGTCCTGAGTCCAACCCCCAGAATCTTCTCTATAACTATTCCCCATGGGTATAGTTTTCTTCTAGAATCACACATGGTGTATTTTAGGATTCTTTGGACCCCATTCATGTCTTCATTATGAAGATCACACAATGTGCCCCTCCACATTCTTCTATTCTCCCACGTCCTCCTAGCATGATGTTAAACTGCATGGACCTTTCAGAACTATGCATGACTTGATTCTCATCCTCATTGGATATATAGGAATGTCCATACATTGCATCCATCGGCCCAGCCCCAAAATTTAGGATCTCCCCTCGGGTCAGAATAGATGGTGTGGTGCTGGCCTTTTCCCTCATTCACGTCAATTTCATCATAACTAAATCATACATCCCTCTCTCTAAAGATCTCCAGCTCATTCCTCATCCTGCATGACATTAAACCACATGGGCACATTCATGCTTCACACACCCCCTTAATTTTGGTTTCTATCATCCTCCACATCCAAAGGACCCCCGAAAGGCATGGATTCTAGTCCCCATGGCTCTCCTACCATCTCGGCCCAACATACCCAAGGGTTCTGGATGACAATTTGATACAAGTCTAACGTTGTGAATATGGTTAGCAGTCGACACTCATTTTTTGTTCCCATTCCAAGTCACACAATGTGGATGCTATGTTTCATACGCAGTAAATAGCCATCCTTCATCATTTCCACCACCTCCATAAGTCTCAAATATTGGTTATAGTGATTCATTTTGTCCTGTTATCCCTTCAAAAATCAGTCCCCCTCAGGCAAGAGTTTTAGTCTAGATATCGTACCCTTATATGTTGGGGAGAGCAAGATCTCATTCCTTTCTCATACTGAGCATTGATCATGTGAGCTTAGGAATTTTGGGAAGCCAATACCTACATGAAGGGTCATGTGTCCACGTTATGAGATCTATGAACTTATAATAAGGTCACCATCGTCCTCATTGTAAGATGTTAAACTACAAACTGGCCACGACTTCCTGTCTCTAGTCCCTCAACCCTTTTGGTCTCTTGGCCCAAGTTCTCACTCAATATTTTCTAGTATGGCCTATAATCTATGTCCTCGTTCACATCATGCTATTTTTTCCATTCCCCATACATCCCCTTGGGACACCCCTCCATTATCTTTCTCACCGAAAGACTTTAAACAGCGAACTGGCTGGGACATTCAATCGTATATCCCTCAAATTGTTCAGCCCCCCTGGCCCAAGTCCTCGTTTAGGATCGTACAGTGTGGCATGGGATTATTTTCTAATTCACATCGGGTTTCCCTCTGTGTTGTACGCATCCCTCATTGGGATACCTTTTTCTTATTTGCGTTCTTTCTGCATGATGTAAAATGGAAAAACATACTCCATAAATATGTATGGCTTGATTCCCATCCTTTTGGGATACATAGGACCACCCAAACATTTCGCCTTTGGTTCTATCCTCATTTCTTAGAAACCTCTTTATCTTCCTAGCCCCCAGGAGAGGGGCATGCGGCATGGTATGATATTATTCCCTCATTCACGTCGGATCTGTAACAACCATACCACATACCTATCTCAATCTCGAGAGATCTTCATCCCCTTGTTCCAAAATCATATTTTCATGTCGTCTTCCATTAAAGGCCTCTCGACCCTCCTTATAAGTTCACCAATGTTCCTAGGATCACTTTGGTTTATCACCTAGTGTTTTGAATTCTACATTGACATGTTATCACCCATCCTTAGGCTTCATGCTCCCCTTAATTTGTGCTCCCATCATCTTTCACGTCCAAAAGGGCCCCCAAAAGGTATAGATACTTAGCCCATGGGATCTCCTATAATTTCGTTCCAATGCCCATGAGGATCTCAAACGAATAATTGATACACGTCATGCCTTGTGAATATGATTAGATGTAGACACTCGTTTATTGTTACCATTTTAGGTCACATGATATGGATGTTGTTTTTTGAATAGGGTCAACAGTTATCCTCCACTGTCACACCCCCTTCACCAATACCAAAATATTGGTTGAATGATTCACATCCTTTTCAGCCCCATCATTCCCAAGTACAATTTTGATACTCTTGGTGATATCCCTCAGTTCATGTTTTAACGTTAGGAGAACAAATCCACGGTGAGGCATCGTTCGGGGCTCCATACCGATTTCAACTTTTCATGGATTCCATGTTTTGAAAATACCTTCTCCTCCGTTGTTTTCCGTATCAAGTGTATCTCACACAGGCTTATGGATTTGGACAAGGGTTGAGCCTGTTTTGGAAGAGTATCATTTATCTATGGTCTGAGCTCTAAAACTTTAAACGAAGATCCCTCTGTGTCCTTTCTTCATGACATTAAACAGTACTTTGAGAAATTCGTGTGGCTTGATTCCTATCCTCATGGGATATGTAGGAACTCCAAGAAATTTTGTCTCTGGTTCTAGCCACATATTCCCTGACCTTCTCTAGAATCTCAGCCTGAGGTTCCTTCCCTGTAATCATGCATGGTGTGGTGTGGACCTCGTACTCATTCACGTCAGGTATGCTTCATCATTCCATGCACATTCACCCCTAAAACCTTTTTTCTTATGTATGTGTCCAAGAAATTTGACCATAAACCATGTTGCTTGCTCCCACATTAGTTTAAACTATTTCTTCTTTATTTTACAACATTAAAATGCATTGGTAGGTCCTATCATATGACCCTAGACTATGAAATTATCATCCTGGCCACACAATGAAAAATGACACCGCATTGTGATGTCCTCACTTGAGTGGACACCATGTTGGGTATTGGTCATCCACCATACCATTTTTCAATGCCTTAGTGTGGCTTGATTCCAATAGAAACACCTAGATTTACCATCATATGATTATTTCTTCACAAAAAACACATCCAACCTAAATAAAAAACAAGATCTATTAAATGGAACTTCTTTCGGTGTGTGGGATAGAACCATATGAAATTATTGTCCCTGGAACTGTTACCATACCACACCGCTTCTAGAACAACGAATGGCTTGATCCCCATTATAATGGGGTATGTAGAAACACCCAGGAACTTTATCTTGGGCCCAGCCCAGCTTTTATTTTCAGTCCCTTGACCTAAAACCTCTCTGGGGAGCACATGGTGTGGTATGATCTTATGTACTCATTCATGTAAATTTTTTCAATCACTGCACCACGTGTCTCCCCCCCACCATTCTTTCTATGGTTCGAGCTCTAATACCTATAAAGTAAGATCCAACCGCCTTGTTGAAGGACACCAAACTACATGCCCCCCTCAAGAACTATATGTGGCTTAATTCCCATCCTTATGGGATATGTAGGAATACCCAGACATTCCGTCTATAGGTCCATCCTAATGAATCTTAAATCCTACCCCCTTGTTTTTCCCCCTTGACCCAAAATCCTTTAGAAGTATGTGGTGTGGAGAGTACCTCTTGGTCTCTCGTTTGTGTCTGGTTTGGAAACAACCCCACCATGTGCATCCTGTGTCTCTTCCCAGCCTGGTCTGAGTTCTACAACCCTAAACAAAGATCTCTCTATGGGACTATTCATGAGGTTTGACTACTTCATCACCCTGTGATCATTTCATTAAACCAGGTTCCCTTTTAATGGTCCACTCTATGACCCTAATCTAGGAGCATGTGACCCTAGGACCCTTGTCCTTGGAAAAGTATTTGAATCCCCCTACCTGATGCGTCTTATTATTGCATTCAAATGTGTCATGACAAAGGGCCCAAAGTGTGGAATTTTTAGATGGACATTCCCTCATTCCATGTCCAAGTTTCATGATCCCTTTATTTAGATCACCATCCTATTCCTTGTCTACTGGTACCCCCTTTATGTCCTAGTCTCATTCCACATTGGCTCACCTACCGTCTCGGGACAACACCCCTGAAGACCTTAGACGAAATCTGTGATAGGTCATGTGTTTCGAACATGGCCAGCAGTCAAAAATCATTTGTTTTTCCCAATTCTAGGATAACACAAAGGAGATACTATGTTTAAAACATGGTTTGCAGTTATTCTCAGTCATCATTCCAACCTCATAGTGATGGAGATCTTAGGCTCTATGATTCACATATTTCCACTTCTTATGTTCAAGTGGAATTATAGTGCATGATTTTACACCTCCAAACATCTATGAAAATCTCATCACTACTCCTTATTTCCCACATCAAGCATGACTTACATGGTCTTAGAAGTTTCTGTGGGGTGTGAACTGGTGAAACTATGCCACATGTTCCTTTCATCCCACATGATGTTAAAATGTGATTTCAGAACTATGTGCGGCTCGATTCTCCTCCTAATGAGGTATGTAGGAATGCACATGAACTTTTCCTCAGGCATAGCCAAACTTATACTTTTGGTACCTTGGAAAAACAAACATTCTTCAGGGATATGGGGTGTGTTGCGGGATCTCCATGCCCTTATTCATATCGGGTTTAAAGATACCACATCATGTACTCCCTTCTTGGGGCCTCCCCTTTCACTCCCTTTCCAACTGTATGATGTTAAACTACACAAATCCACATTCCCTTGATGGATGACATTAAACTGTGGTTCTACCCTGGACTAGTTCAGGATTCCCCATGTTAACTATGGGATGCATTAGCTTCCTCTCCAAAGAGGATTTCCCCTTCCTGTATTGGCCTCTAACCAAATTGTGTTCAAGTACTACATTTAAATTGATTCTCATCCTTATGGGATAAATAAAAACATACAAGAAATTCACCTTGGACCGAAACCTTGGTCCTTTAAACTATGTGCACCATCCTCACCATACAACATTTAAACTACGTGTCTATCGTTATTATTCGTATGACATAAAACTACCAAACATGTTAGGTCCTTTCCAAAGAGGTCCTTTTTGGAAGAAGGTATAATCCCTAATCATAATGATGCACTCGCCTAATGTGTTTCCACCACGGTGGCATAATTTCAAAGCTGGTGGACTCTATTCGAACAACCCATCACACCAACCTCCACTCTTTTCATGTCTTTTATTTGAAACCTCATCCTATTTAACGTCTAAAGGAACCCCCTAACAGTACGGTCGCTCGGCCTATGGATCACCTACTATCTTGGGCAAAATTTTTGGAAGACTAAAATATTACATTTTGAGTCAGGTCCCATTTTTAGAAAATGGTTAACCGTCATCCCTAATTTGCCATCCCCATTTCAGGATAACACAAAAATAGTACTATATTTTGAACACGGTCTGCAATTATCCTAATGGTCATGCCACCCCTTTTGTGTTCTGAATATTGGGTATCATGATTCACACATTCCTTTCCCCTATGTTCAAATTGATTCTAACACCCATAGCATTACTCCACTCGTGCACTAGAGAACATTGAAAAAATAGCAACATGACTATCCTGAGAAGTTCATTATCTAGTCAGTCCACTATCTTTCTTCCTAGAAGACTAGACTGGTCATTTAATACCCTGATGTCGAAATATTGTTTAGCACTATTGTGATCAAGTGAATTAATGGTGTGGACATCCCCTATTTCTCTCATCGGTCATGACCCACGTGATCTTAGAGATTGATTTCTGATTACTCCACAATTATGGTTGAGATGCGACCATCAAAATAAAGAAGCAAGTGGTCGATAGGTCGATGCATGAGATTCGGGATAAGAAAACAAAGGAATAAATGTTTATAAGTTTGTCCAAAACACAGACCTTATGGATCAATCACTCTGATAGATTACTCCAGTGCCGCCACCCTTTGGGTTATAACCCCCATGACTACTTCCCACAACTTGATCTCCCTCTCCTCATTAGAAGCTATGGAGCAGAGCTCATTGGCTCTGATCAACATTCACTCCAGATCATCTTGAAACCCATCCATTTAACGATATTCTTGTGCTTCTTACTCCCGAGCTTCATCCAAATAGGCCTCTAGAAAATGATGGAATGGTCTGTAATGAATATGGCTAGCTCATTCTCATATTCTTCAAGGCATCAAAATTCTCACTCAGCCTCACAGAATTTAGGTATTCTTATGGATATGTTCCAAAATTGGTCGACGGTGAGATGTTGGATGCTCTCCCAAACCTCTTGAACCATGTAATCCTGGGTCATCACGTGAAGGTGATGAGAATCCACCCCTCCGGTGCAAAGAAGGCACATCGAGGTGAATAGTGATCCTATTTGGGTAACCCATTCACCTATAGGATGTTTCAGGAAGCACCCAATACATTTTCACACCTTGTGCTACATCATACGACTTCCCTCTACTACCTTAGGATCGAAATCATCCATCTCCATAGGGTTTGCAGGCCGGTATTCGGGGAAAACAACCAAATGATCAGTGCTAGGATCTCCCTCTGTACTTTCTCCCAAAGGGTCGAGCTCTTATAGGAGGGGGACCTTCCTCTCTCATCTCTGTTTCTACAATTTTCCCCCTTCAAACGTCATACCCCACCCCAGTAGTGATATCAATGATACCCACAACTCTATGCTCACCTAGTGTTGGGGTCGGTGTGGTTTGAGAAGAGGGTTCTGATTGGGTGGGTCCACTCGCCATCAGATTCACTATGGATGATCTATATTTAGTAGCTTACCGAGCCTACAATATCATGATTACTGCACGAACAATGAACTCCCTGATTATCTATGCTCTCTCTGGAAATAGATACAAGTGTCTGAGTAATGAAAAATACAAGAGATTAGTGCATCAGTTTTCAGTGTTTCAGTCGCTTCACGAACTATCACTATGGGAGATCCTTTAGGGCATGTTAGTTCGATAATGGGTGTTAGATCCCCACCTCATTCTATCGGTGCATCCTAACCCCCCTCGATTTGAGATTCCTAACTAGAGACAATATGCGTATGAAAAAGATGAAAAATCCCATTCATGATTACGAGTGAAGAAAAGAGGAAAAGTTAGGATAAGAATTGAGGAATACCTCAAGTAGCTCATCTATTTACATGTTAGAGCTAAAAATATCACCACTCTCCCTAGGAATCCCTTGGTGTCATGTCCCCTGAGACCCTCCACCTCTACACTCCTCTGCAGCTTCCCCTATTTCTTCTTCCTCTTTTTGTCCCTATTCTTTTCTCTCTTCTTTTTATGACTCACTTCCCCCTAACTCCTCATCGGAATCATCATATTCAGACAAAATTCTTTCTTGATCATGCTCCTGGACAAGTAATACCTTCACCAGGAGAGGTGATTCCTCACATCGACCCAAATGGGGTGCATATGCATCTATAGCCGTCAAATATGTGTGCCAACGATGGAAGTTCACTCTATCGTCAATCCGAATGATCCCAACTTCTGACACCTGGATTCCATCTTGTACCATCCTTTTCCAAAGGGCTACGAGGCTCATTAACTTCCACCAGGTCAACAAGGCTAACCACATCGTAGGGAAGATTTCATCCTCAGAAGGTTGCAGCAGATACCTTATCGATTTCCTATAAATCTCCCTGGCTACTCCGTGAGTTTGTTCATGAGCCCCTATCCATTCGGATGATGGGGGTATGACCAAACCATGTGAAGTCCCTGCTATTGAAGCTCCAACCATTACTGATCCGGCCTCCCAACCTGTTCCCAGACTCTCCTCCCCCGAAATTCCTTTTCTTCTCTCTCCCCTCCTAGGTTCTACACTAGCCACCTTGAGCTATCAGACTTGCTTTCGTAGGAGCCCTTCGGGATATGCCTCCACCCAATGTTCGACATAATTTGTTGAGATGTCGGTGCCATCTCCAGTGGGGGAAATGTAATTATCTAACCAGAGCTGTAAGTTGTGAAAATCAGCCAAACTTGACAGAGAATGCAAGGTCGTTTCTCCCCTCAGACATCAGTATACACCGTTTTCGTCAACCACTCAAGGCATTCAAACTATTTGGAAAATCTTGACGGCCCATAGGGATCACAAATAATTTTTCAATCGACCCAAGCCACAAGCACCCCACCTTTGATGCTCTACAAGTATTCTCTTTTCTCTTGTGAGCCTTTCTAGTCATCTATCATTTGGAAAGATAGGGTAGGGAATGGAATAATGGTAAAATCGGTGTGATTTCCAATCCTGATCCTTATACCCTCTTCATTGAGCGTCAGCAACATGATCCCAGCCGCATTCAACAAGGTGGGTTTTAGGCCATTACATGGGGGCCAAATGGAGTTTGGGAAGCTGTATCCACCAAAATGAGACATGTTCCAACCATGAAGGATTTGTAAAGGGCCACAGATCCTCCTTTGTGATCACCCTCTCGAAATACTCCCTATAATGGAGTACAGTCAGGCCAGCACAGGGACCCCCCATGTTAAAACTCTGTTTGGATACCATAATGCCAGCCATCACTAATGTTGATGGGAAGACTCCCATTATCATGTCCCTTACTGGTTGAATCCACCAACTTAGGAATGTTTCAAGAAATATGGCATGCCTTACATTTGGGTCTCAACTTTCATCTACACTAAAGCCCTAGTATTGATATTCCCCCGCCACTGAGATCCTATAATATGATCTTCTATTGCTTCTTTGTGCCACGGTTGGGCATCAAATCCCTCCCTATGAAATCTTTATATTGGGGTCTTTCCGTCAAAATAGGATGAACCACTTATAATAGGTGTTGTCTTTCAAGAAGTCATTGATCACCAGCCGCTCCATAGCAAGCTCCAGCAAATGCCATGTCAGGATGGGAGTCTGTGACCTATCCCCCGTGATGTTCTCTGTCCAATGAAACTCATCGTATTGGTGCCCATCCAAAGGGATACCCCCAATGCAGTGAATGTCCCAAAGACTGATAACAACCTCCCCGTGATGAAGATGGAAAGTGTTGGTATTAGAGGACCACCAGCTAAACAACATCAGTCCAAGTTTTTTCGGGCCGTAAAAATGGAACTGCGACGTCCACACTGCCTCGAATAGCCCAATGGGTCAAAGTTCTACCCTGAACTGGTCACATGATTGGCGTACCCAATATGACCATGACCACTCACTTGTGAAATTGTCTCCAAACCTTTGTTACCAATCTTACAACCATCTGTTGGTCTCATTTGTGATGCTCTATCAGAAGGTACTTACGTAATGGTATGGAGGATCCTCGGTGACCGAATCGCTCCCTGAGATGATCTTGATCCCCAGATTCAAGAAATAGACGACCATATGACTTGTTTCTCTAGCAAGAAGACCATTGTTTGTGATGTTGTATCGAGGAATATCATCCTCAATGGTCACCCATGACCGCAATGTATCTACTTCAAATCCCAACACTGGTACATCCTATGAAATATAGAAGTCCCATATTGGTTGGTTGTTAGATAACACATAATCCTTCTGGTATTGGGTCAGCATGTTGAAGAGAGTTTGGTAGTCAGATATAACTTTCTGGGAACCGTTGACCTTAGGGTTTTCAACCATCTCAACCCTCTGAGTGTCATATACAGCTTCTCTCCCAGCATCACCCAAATTCACAACAAACTCTTTTTTGGTAAAGTCTAAAACAAAACCAAGTTTCCACGTGGAAAGACCAGTATATTTCATGAATAATTAGAATGTGGTACATAAAACAAGGAAGCATTTATAAAATATTGAGGTTTGTGGTAAAGGTTACTGGTGTTTGATCTATCCATTGTCGTCATTGAAAATGCAGCCAATACCAGGGGAATCCCTCTCTTAGATGGAAGTAATTTTGAAATTTGTAAAAATATAATAATATCTCATCTATGATACCTTGTAATGGATGTACTCTTTGCTAAGGTCCAAGGAATTCCAATCACTAATCCAACAGAGCCTGTTATGACTGATACAGATAGTGAAGTTCTTGATGGAGATGCTAAAGCTCAGAATTCTTTAAATACGGCTCTTTCTAATCAGATCTATCTAAAGGTGATGCGATTCACCAAAAAAAAGTCTATGACGGATAAATATGAACTTATTTATGAAGGAATTATAGGAACCCATGTGATGTAGTAATTGTTTAATTAATCGACACATCAATTAAAAATAAATAAAAATAAATAAATAAATATAATTTGATATAATTATTACCATCCAATAATTTTTCAAATGAAATAGACATATTAGGGATGTATTAATGGATTTGGTTCTAATTTATCTATTATATTTATATTTTTTATAAAGTAATGTAATAAATAGTATCAAAATTAACATAAATGATATTCTAAAAGTAACAATATTTTACCAAATTATATAAAATTCATAAAAATATAATATTATATAAAATAGTTGGAATATGTTTTAAAATAACAAACATAACTTATTTATGGTTCTTTAGGAACATTATATTAAGTATATTAAACTTTAAAAAGTAAAACCAAATATTGTCAATGTAGGAGTTAATGGGTTTAAAAGGGTTCAAAACCAAAATATAATGAAATAACCATGACTTATACTTGTAACAAAATTATTGGATGATGATAAATCAACCCATATATCTTTATTATAAAAATGGTTTAGTAGAATGAATAAATATAATTAATCAAGAAATACTAAATTGATCCTTGTTGTGACAACTTATAGATAAAAAATGAAATTAAAATATTTGTTTTACTATGATTCCAATTAATTAGAATCACCTATATAATGAATATTGACGTATGATTTGATGGAGGATCCCATTATATCAAATCAACTATGACTCCAATTAATAAAGCATGGGTGTTTTGTGCAGTCATTAGATGGACCAAGCTCATCCAACATTATCCTTAATGATAATAACCCAATAGATTTAACATATTTTTACCCCTTGTATATAATATGGTAAGGATGAAATTCCACTAAGGTACTCAACATTTAGAGATTCAAAATCCCTAACTCTAGTTGAGGATATAGTGAAATCTGTTGGGATGATTGAACATCCCATATCATTTGCCATATGGTCCATTTTAGATAATCAACATGGTAATAAGATAGTTTCAATGAGTTATGATATGTTTTAACATATTTTCTCCCCTTTTATATAATATATTTAGATCAAAAGGAGGTTTTGAATTAAAATACAACATTTTTCACTATTCGTTAAAAAATGAACTTTATCAGAAAAATACCAAAAATTTACACAAAGTAAATTTTGATGTCTTGATTATAAAGAAGGATTTTATTTTGTCAAATATAACATATAAAAGCGAAAAAAGGTAGAATTAAAAATGGGTTTCCATCAAAAGGCGGTTAAACGACCTTTTAAAAAATATTAGAATATTTATGCTTAAAATTGGATTCATTTTCATTTTAGCCCCTAATATTTATTGGATAAATGAAAAAAAATTATTTAATAAACATATATAATCACTTTTTATTTAGTTCTGTTCATTCCCGCCATTACAACGACCTGGCATTTACCGCCATTTACAATAATATTATTATATTATTAGTGTGCATCGTAAGATTTCAAAGAAACTCATTATTGCGTATTAGGTACGCCATCAAACATAACATCCCCTTTAAAGTAATATTAATATTTTATTTAAAAAATATTAATAAATATGAAAATGTCATATTATTTATTTACCTAGGATGTTACATCCTCCCCCCTTTTGGGAATTGCGTCCTCACAATTTTAAAATTGGGCTCAGAAACATTATTGAAAGCCCCACATCGGAAAAAGAGTCAATAAAACTATCACTTTAAAAGAATGAAAGAGAAGTACAATGGTCACCCGAGACAATAGATACTAGGATTCCATGATAACATGAATATGGAGGGAAAAAACCATCATGTTCTGATAGAGGGTGATAGAAAACATGTCTAGGAGAAAGTTAACCACCAGACAATCCCAAAATTATGATGGGTTAAACGATATTTGATTTCCTAGTAGGAAAAGTAAAAAGACAACATTTTTATTTTATGTTACTTTTCATTGAGGAATATATTTATGGGATTAACATAAGGAAATATACTTACTTGTCATGTAGACTTTCATCTTTTACTAAATTTCTAACACAAACTCATATTTTCTCCAAAAGATGAGTATTTAGGATGAATTGTTCACATTAAGAGCGCTATAATCAACTTCTAGAGAATCACATTATCCACAAAAGATAAATATATATTTCCCATGTCTTTAGAACTTAACCAAAACCAAAATGGTTAGTACAAGATCAGATAATCCCTCAAAAGGATAATCTTTTATGAAAAGAAAAACTACTCATAATCTCTAAAATTTGTTTATGGATAATGTGGGATACAAGAATGATACCTCCTATGATTTGGCTCATCAAATCATAGGTGTTTAAATCCACTTAGTGAAGACACCGTTATCATCCCATTAGAACACCTTTCATAGGGTTAGCATACAAGAATGATACTTCCTATGATTTCATTGATTCTTAAGTGGGAAGGGTTAATTTTTGAAGTGGTTGAACTGATATTTCATAATGGTTGTGAAAGGGAACGTGGTGTGTTTATACCTCTTTTAAAAGAAGGATCTATATTAATGTAGGTTTAGGAAAAGTTATTTCTAATGGAGTATTCTAAACTATTGAAAGGTGTTTTAATGGGATGAGATGTTTTGAAATTGATGTGAATATATTGAAAGTGAGTATTCATTTGAATTATTGTTCATTTATGAATCTTTTGGTAAGCTGTAATTTGGGTTTGATTTCATGGATAGTGGTTTTGAGAAAAATGATATATTGGTTGATTGTTTTGGTTTTGAAAAGTGGAATGAATTTTTATTTAAACATTTGTATTTCTGTGATCGAACACATTCATGTGGTTATCTGGGAGATGGATGGTTGATGACAGGGCTGGATGTGTGTCGAGGTAGATATGTGGAGGGTACCCAGTGTGGCATGGAAAACACTCATGTGTGAGGCCCATGGTTAAGATTAAAATCTCACGATTCTATTATTTTTAAATTATATAATCCCGGATAGGTGATTTGAGATCTACATTGTTCTTTTTCCCTCATCATAATTCTCAACTTTACTCAAAATATAAATTTATTTTTTTCAAAAGTTATGTCTGGAAATTAATTGTCTGAAACTCCCATATTGAGAAATTCTTCTTCTATATAGTTTTATTGACCCATTTAAAATAAAAAAATGTATTATTTACAATATATGTTACTTATTACATCCATTTCAAACAAAGTTCTTCTGATCTTCATCATTACAAAACATTCATTCAATGGAATTTCTTGCGAAAAGATCATCTGATGGATTTTGTTAACTAGATATTCCAAGAATCCCAAATTTAAACTTCATAAATCATCTATCAGATGTCTTGACCCACTGAAGTAAAAAAAATATCTCAAAACAAAAAGGGAAAACATTTCTCTATCTATTTCTCTAAGACAACAAAAGATGGTTAACTACATTATTATAACTTCTAAAGACTTAAATTTCCAGTGCCATCTCTTTCTGGTAGAAACTTTAATAGATATTATACTTTATATATCCAATTTTCCCACTATTCTAAATATATCATATTCTATGTAAAATCCTATGTCTGATAATAAAATTGAACACTTCTCTTTTTTAGAAACATTATCCATCTGATCAAATATCATCTCAGGGCTTTAAACTTCTTGATGACCTTTTTCTGGAAACTTGTGTTTGGAAATATGATATTCTATCCCTTGATTTGTGAACTGATATTATATTTTAATAAAATTTAATCTTGGACTTATCTCACATTTTATAAACTTAAAATCTCATCAAAACAAATCCTTTCAATTTTTATAAACATCATCTCTATATCGTCTGATTTGGTCATTCAGTTACGTAAATCTAATCAGGTCTATCAAATAAACAATGTTGAAACATCATAGATTATTAGAAATCCTCTTCCATATTAGCATGA
The DNA here is from genome assembly GCA_963277665.1 of Viscum album. Taxonomy (NCBI): domain Eukaryota; kingdom Viridiplantae; phylum Streptophyta; class Magnoliopsida; order Santalales; family Viscaceae; genus Viscum; species Viscum album. The sequence continues at coordinate 417,681,561 of OY728135.1, forward strand.
ATGAAAACCATCATTTCCATATTCTCATGTTTCTAAAAAATCACCAATTTTCACCAACTCATAATTTATAACACAAACATTTTCCAAATATTTTTTCCAGAATATTACTCCGATCAGTAGTATGGTTGTATTTAATTGATCATCAAAAACATTAAATATCCATCATTCTTTTAATATATCTTTTTGAATATTTTATTTCCCAAAATCTTAGTATGAAATATTCATATTTTTATATTTCTCAGCTTGCTACCACTATGTCCAATAAACATAATCTAAAACATCTATGTCCAAAAAAATACAACTATCCTTTCATAAAAATCATGAATCATGAAAACATTTCATGATATTTAGTTTCATTGAAGAAGAATATTGGTAATTTATAATTTATAGAGTTACGAAGATAAAACATTATAACTTAATAATTTTTTTACTTATTTTATCCAGAAAATGTATTACACTATCTTCATCTATAATTTCGGACTTTCTCCACATAATCTCTTTAAACTCATATTTTCCTATTTTACCAAAAACATAATTTAGAAAAACTTATTTTCACACAAAAAACACTGTAATAAAAATATCACAATGGATATCTAATTTCCCCATTTTGATTTGTTGACAATATTCATTAATTTTTTTAACAATAATCATTTCTCATCACTCAAATTTTTTTTAAAATTTTTTTGTAACAATTAATTTTTTTTCACTTTTAGAAAAACATATCATTTGTAAAAAAAGATTGTCCTAACACTACACTACTAGATAATATAATTGTTTTAAAAGAATTATATCCCTCAATGATAAGAAAATTTATAGTCATTTAAGATAAACTCCCCCTATGTTTTTTCTTCTCCACTTTTTTTACAAATCCTCAAATAGATTTTAACTCTCTATTTTATGTTTACTCCCCCATTTTATGACATCCACAAATTAAAATTCATTTTAGAAATGAAAAAAATATTAATAAGTTGTTACTTTATCTCTCCCTTTGTCAACATAATTTAATTCATGTTGGAGGATGCTTTTATACACGATTTTAGGAAGAAATATGTGGAGGATGAACGTGAAGTTACAGCCTCAAGTAAAAAAAACCTTCTTTTGATTTTTTTTGTGAAAAAATCAGTAATAAGATATTTTGAAGAAATTTATTCCAACAACACATCACCAACATAAACTTCCTATTTTAGTTGTACAATATTTCTAGAAAGATCAATGGAACTTTAATTATCACAAAGTATCATCAATGGTTTAAATACTTGTACTTTCAAATAATCCAAATAGATTTTATCCACAAAATGTGAGTACAAGCCTATATAGATAAAACCCATTCTAATTTTATTGTACTCAAAGTAGTAAACTTTTTTTATTAGTATCTCAACTCACAAAAAATTCACTCAAGAAAAATGTTCCTCCTGAAGTTGATTTTATGTCATCAAAATTTACATCCCAATCAACACCAATATTACCATAATTTTTTATATGACAAATTATTTTGTATAAATATCCAAGTGAAGTTGTTCCTTCAAAATATCTTTATATTCTCTTAACTACCAACACGTTGGGTTCTTTCAGATCACTTTGATATTAGAAACAAAATGTCCGAACATAAATAATATAATGACATGAGACTGCATAATAAACCAACCTTCATATCAATTTTCAAAATATTTCTGATTTACACTTTTCCCAGTTTCATCTTTACTCACCTCCATCAAAAAAATACGAGTAGAAAATTATTTTAATTTTTCCATACCAAACTTTTGAAGCAATTCCCAAACATACTTTTCTTAAGATAGAAAAATGTATTTTCCTTTTTTAAAACATGTAAACCATGGAACACTGTTCATTAACCTAACATTGACACCTCTAAGTAAATCTTCATTTCATAAAAAAATTATTTAAAATATTTTTCTTAATCTCTATCAAAAAATATATCTTCTACATATATAATTACAATGTGGGTGTTGGAGATAACTTCTTTCACATACAAGTTGATACCAGGATTTACTTAATAAAAATTAAACATTCTCAAAAAAAATATCATGTTTGTAATACCAATCACATGGGGATTTTTTAAACCCATACAAGGATTTATTCAATTTAAAAACCTTTATTCTGTATTCATCAAGTAGAAACCCACATATTTTCTCAATGTAAACAACTTATTCAATACCACCATTAAACAAATATGACTTTGCATCAATATGATAAAATTTCTAACTTTTATATGAAACTACTTCTAGAAACATTCTAATAGTTTCTAATCATGTAAAGGGTGAAATGATTTATTAAAAATCCACACCTTCCACCTGTTCATATACTTTAAAAACAAGTATTTATTTACTTCTTGAAACTTACACATGTTCATTAAATTTGTTTCTCTACACTAAATTTGTCCCAAAAAAATTTTTATCTATTGGACATGAAACAACTTCCCAATTTTCATTTTTTTGAATCTCATCTAATTCTCCATTCATTGGGTCAACCCACTATTCATGTTCAACTTTTTGAGAAACTAATTTTATTTCTATCTATGAGATGTGAGATCTATTATTTTATAATCTTAGAATTCGTTTAGTATATACTAGATATTTCTTATTCCCAAAATTATTTTTAGTTTAAACATATTTTAATTTCAATTTTTTCTTCTCTGTTTTACTCTCCTCAATAATTTATTTTTCTAAATCCTCACAAACATTATATGTACATTTTTCCTAATTTTGTATTAGACACATTTTTTAATTTTCCTTAAAATTTTAAAAATCCTTTTTAAGGTATTTGTATTTTCAACAACATTTACATCCTAATAATCTACCAACTTTTTTAAACATTTATTAAAAAATTTATAACTCATTCCATTGGATGTGTATCTAATGAAAATTCCTTATTCTTCATTCTCATAAAATTTTCAATGATGTATATTTTTTATTTTTAGAAAAAAATATATTCTAAGAACCTTGAAGTATTTCAATTATAGTTTTTTATTATACCACATATCATAGGAATCCATGTCAGATTCCATTTATGGAATACATCTATTTTATACATGTACAACATCAATTAGAGATTCACTCCAGTAATACTTTAAAAGTTTGTATTTTGTTAACATGATTCTTTCCATTACCACCAAGCTTATATTTTTCCTCTCAGCTTCTATATTTTACTATGGGGTGTATAGAGTAATTTATTGATATTTCATTCCAGGCTTATTTAGATAATATTAAATGTAATTTCAGGTAAATTATTTTATAACATTAATTCTCAACAACTTAATTCAAACCACCATTTCATTCTCAACTTATCTTCTAAAAAATATAAATATTTATCTGGTCTTCAATTTAGGTTACATAAATATAATTATTTTTTATCTGGGAGAAATATTTAATAAAAGTAAAAAAATACATTTCTCATTTTATTGATTAATGTGTCATCAGTCCTCAAACATCTAAAGGAATAAATTCAATAGTTCTAGTAGAATTAATCTAAAATTTCGTATGGATTTTACTCTTCATTTTCACTTTTTGATAAGTTATGAAAACATCATCTTCTCTTATTTTAAATTCATGAATTTGTTTTACATAATATACTTTAAATAGATTTTTCAGGATTTTATACCCAATATTTTCATGTATATGATGAAAAAAAATTATTTTCATCATAGAAAATTAGATAACATGAGTTATAATGATTTCCTAGATAGAATATATTTACACTGGTTATTTGTACTTTAGATTAAAATTTTTCATATTACAATCATTTGATGATAATAGAATATTTTTTGAAGATCACTTCTCTCCCATCATAACATATTGAACTTAAAATTTGTAAGTTTTTCTAGCCCATTGAAAATTAGAAATTCCATAGATTTTAACTTTTCTCATTCAATCTCAGTCATTCTGATTCCTTTGATTTTTAAGAAACAATCATTCCAGAAGGAAACTTATCCTTCATCTAGATTTCCAACATCATTGATGATTTTAAAATCTTCATTCATGTATGAAGAAAAACCACTGTCCAGAATTCATGGTTTGTTCCTTTTAGTTTCTTTTAAGTTTTCCCAATAATAAATGTTATTTCCTTAACTTTATTATTTATTTATAATTTTTATTTTATAGAATAAAAAATTTTCCTAGAATATTTTTCATATATTATTTGTTATGGTTGATTTCTTGGTCACATATTGTACATAATTCCTCTAGTAATTCAAATTGGTTGTCCATTGAATGATTGTAACATCTTAAGACTTCATTTTTCTAACTATCTGTGACTTTGAAAAGTTACACATCTTATTCCTCTATTTCTTCCATTATATTCATACCTTTATTTGGGATGTTAGAAAATATTCTTATAGTTGTTCACCAAGATCCTACATATTCCAAAATAATAGAAAAAACATCAAATCATCATTTTTAGTAGAAGTATAATCTTTCTCAATATAAATCGTGTTTAGGTTTATAAATTATTTCATCTCTAACAAATTTTAGATGTGATGTATATTTCATATAGAGGTAATTTTTAACATTTTTGAACGTGATTGATTTTTCACAACCATAATAAAACTATGTTTTCCAATAATTTTTTTATAACCTGAAATGTTAGAAAATTTAGATAAAACATTAGTTTTGGAAGGTGGAGATTCCATGTAACGACCCCAACCCCGGAAGCCCAGAGTGAGTTCCTAAAATATAGTGTGTAATTTATTTCATATAAAAAAACATACAAAAATTAAAAATCTTGTTCTAATAGAAAGGATTTCTTCGTTTTAGGTTCTGGAAAACCAGATGCTGCTGATACACTTCTTCTAAAAACTTGACAAATTTAACATTCATATTTATTCCATCAAATAAGAGTACTCAAATCTTGGAATAATCTACTAAATCCTGTAAAATAAATTGAAAAATTATGGTGAGAATAATAATGCCTATTAATAGGTTTTAAGAAAATTTGATTATTTTTTTTTTAAAACAACAACCTTTTAAATAATCAGAAAACATTTTATTAAGGCACGTCATCATCATTTTTCAAAGGTTACATGATAATATTTTCATAAAAACCTCTTACGTAAGAATCATATGTGTTTATTTAAAAAAGCTTCAGGTAAAACATAATCCAGAGTGCACATACATGTATAGGAATGCATGAATGATGCATAATTCATAAATTGATCAACCAACTCTAAAAGTGATAGGCAAGGATGAAGAGTAGAGTTGCATAAGTAAACTTGTCAGGATTTATTAGAACATAATGTGAAATTCATGAATTGGTAGATGTAACATCATCTTTAGATACTATTTCCTTATATAACTTTCTATTGGCATACTTAATCACACTATATGCATTCATCATCATTACCATAGAAGATTATTATCTAAGGGATATTCTATTAGTCGAATAATCCCTTAGTTGGTTATATACCAATACATAATGAGGGAATGTATAATTCTAGATTTGTCAGGGCCTTGCACCAACAACATACATAAAACATGATTTAGTATGAGTCAAGTCTAACCACCAATATTGTTTCCCATAGTAGCACAATCCAAGGCGAACCACCAAGACCATTGCACATAATGTCTCATGAGACTCAACATTACCCAATGTATTGGAGTGCTATCTTGGTGCACCCATCTTATCATTTAAGTCCAATACATTCCTCATATGTTTAGTATGGTCTTATATTCATAGTGTTCCATACTGCATTTAATACTTATATTCTTATTCCACAATCCTTTTGCATACGTAATCATAACTGAAATGAATTATTCCATAAAAGTAAAAATGACAAGCTTTTTTAGTTTCATATTTTACTGTGATATGTGCAGACTAAAACTATATACTCTTGAACATGTATTAAGAACTAGTACACATAAAATAATGGGTTGTAACATAAAATAACAATCCATACACTAAACCCTTATGAAGATGAACATTTTCAAGAAATGGTTTACATGTTATGACTTTGAGATACTCGTTTAATCCATGCAATGTTAATTTTTATATCATAATAGATTAAAACATAAATGTAAATAATCAAAGGCATTTCTCATGACAAAATTTAATAAAATGAATCGATGAAAAATCATTATTTCATGTGAAGTATTCATTTATAAAAGAAAAAGTAATTAATCACATGTGGTCATGTATGTATATATATATATATATATTTTTGTGCTTACTCATGAAAAAAATTATATCCCTTAATAAAATAACTAGTATTATTTAAAAACAGGATAAGTAAAAGAAATAGAAATACATATATGTGTATATGTGGGTTTTTAAAATTTTATAAAACCCTATATACATAAGGTGTATATTTATGATTTTCATAACCCAGAAAAGGGTTTATTAAATCCTTATTATTGGTGTGCCCTTCAAAAAAAATAATTGATCAATAATAATAAGTTTTATGAAATCCCTAATTTGGATTTGTTGCATAATCAAATATATAAATGCTTATACATAACTATTGTAAACAAGGGTTTTCATATTAAGACAAGAGGAAATAAACCCATTTTATGATATACATGTTTTAAGAAGATCATTTAAAACCCGAAATATCATCAATAAAAATCATAAACACCCAAAATGGTTTTCTTTCATATATAAAAATATAAGTATATATAGAGTCTATAATAACTCAAACAAGATTAACCCTTACAAGTGTTTCGCACTACGAACATCATTGTAACATTGACAATCATATTTAGAAAACTCAAAAGTAGGTAAGATTGGATCTATATAGAACTTTATACATATAAATATATTTATAACCATGGAACACAAGATAAAATGGTGTTTCTTATAGAAATTGAAGCATACTAATCCCTTGCACATGTTATAAACTTCAAATACACATTTAGAAAACCTAATGTGTGTTAGGATTTATAAGTGGTATAAAACTGTATATATATATAGAGAGATTTGTAAATACACAAAGGTATAAGATTTTTAGAAAATGAAAACGTATCAAAATGATCCCTTACATTACATAAAAATAGAGGAAGGGTCGGGAAGTAGTCGTTTGTACATTAAGGAAAGGAAAACCGAGTGGAATACAAGTGAAAAATAGGGTTTATATAGGCGGTGTGCATATATATCATATATATAAAAATTCATAAAAAAAAATATAAACAAAGACTCACAAAGATTGACTGAAACTAAAAAGTCCAACCACCTACTTTGATAAGCCCAGAACAAATGGTGAATTCAAAATATATAAAATATATATATAAATATAAAAAGCATGTGGGAACATGAAAGAAGAGAAAGAAAATAATAAATAAAAGGCGGATCGAGACTTATGGTAGAAATAGATGGCTAATCTAAAGAGAAGGGTGGAGGATCTCGGGGGAGAAGAAAAGAAATGAAGAAGAATAGGGAAGAAGATGGTTGGAAACCACTAGTTTGGTGCGAGGAGGAAGAAGAAACATGAAGAAGAAATGTAGAAAAGAAATGGATGGACCAGATCATTTTAAGGTTATAGAATAGATAAGGCATGTTTTGAATTTTTAAAATGGTTTGACGGATGAGATCAAATCCTTGGATTAATCAGATGGATGAGGGAATTTTTTCAGTTTTAAAAAGAGATGGAGGGATGTGATTAAATCTCGGTTTGATCGGAGAGCTTTAGAAAGATGTGGGATTTAAAAACTAAGGGAGGGATGAGATTAACTGCATCCACAATCAGACAGTCCAAATAAAAGTGGAATTAATACCACAATGGTGGAGATTCTAAGGGAAGACTGATTGAACGGTATGGATCCTGCACAACGTGATTTTATGGGTGGGATTTGTTCTTCGCTAAAATAGTTTATCCCAAATCAAAACAGAAAGGATTCTAGGATGAATTTATATGCCTGGAGCTCTCAGCCTTCACTTAGAATTCCCACTCCCCCTCCTCGGAACCACCATGTACCAGTTCGTTGTGGGAACACTTCTGCGCCCACCCCTATTGTTGTGCCGCCCACACAGTTGCACTCTACTTGTTCCCTCCGTTCATGCTTGTAGATGCGCACACACACACCCATGGGCTGGCCTCTGCTATGGATGAGGCACTAGGCTTGGACGCCTACTACTATAGTAGTGTGAGCTGCCTCCTTTAGCCCAGCTAGAGGGATAGCCCTATGAGGTTTATATATTTTTATAAACCCAATATTCAAAATAAACCATATCTTAAAAAATAGAAAAAAATAAATGAAATTTATAAATAATCAATTTTATTAAATAAAGAATATCTATAATTTTATAAAATACGATTCCTACAATATTTTAAAATTTGGAAAATTAAATTAAAAAAATCAAAATATAAATTAATCTTTTTCATCACATAACCAAGAGTATAACTTTTAATTAATAAAGTATTAATAAACATGTTTTCAAATTCAAATAAATAGTTTTTATACCACAACAAAATTCATACTTCTCTTTGAATTTAATTGAAGTAAACATATGTAGTTCTCATTTTATTTTCACTAAAACCAAAAAGTCATGATTTCAAATTCATTTTGTTGTTTTAAAAAATTATGTTTCTGAAATATAAGTTCAATTAAATATTTTGAAAGATAAAACTTTAAAGTACTCAAATACATAGAACATTCAAGATTCTTTTATACATAAAATACTTAGTAAACTTGTTATTTCTAATGTTTAAAAAGGAATACATATAATATCTTTTTAGAAAACTAATTTATAAAATCCAAATATTTATATTAACTAAACCATTAATTAAAAACATCTTTAAGATGCCATTATGACACTATGATATTTAAAACATATGAAGCATTTTTTAAAAAAGTATTTGAAATAAATACCTATGTTTTGAAATTATAATAAGATTCATAAAATATGATTTTAAATTTAAAACCATGATATTAAATATAAAATGTAAGATATGTAAAAAATATCAAAACAATTAAAATGCTTAAGGAAATTATAAAGGTTTTATAAATAAAAGTTATATAATATACCTTAAAATTTTCACTTAAATTATTTTGTTTTAATAAGATACTAACAATCACTTTATTTTAAACTCCAATGGCCTTAAAAAGGGATATAAAGTCATATGTATTTCCTCGGACAACTATGGTCTTTTGGCCTTGTTGTAATGTAATCGTTTCAGTGTTTAATTGAATAAAAGATGTCTTGTTTTTATATTCAAATAACTATTTGGATAGAAAAATTGAAGTAATACCATAGAATATTATTGTTACACATGAAATAGGTTTGGGTGTTACATTTCACCTGATTCATTAAATGTGGGTTTTATACAACTATAAATGATTGGAATTTTACTTTCAAATCCTTGATAAAATTTTAATTCAAATTTAATAAATACTTTCAGCCTCAAAGAGTTTTTAATTAGTTTTGTTAACGTAATATTACATATCTACTGACTTATTACTAAGGTCTTCAACCATCTTTCCCTGTTAAAAAAATCATTTCACATAGCCTACGATGATTTGCAACATATTTTGATCATTGAACTACATTTTCACAATATTTCTTCATTATTCATATTTCTTTCTTGAGAGTTATGATTTTCTCAAGACATGAAAAAAGTTATGATCTTTGATGGTACTATCTATAATATTCTCCACCTCCTTCTTCATTGTTTGATGAACCATCCCATTTATTGATATTAAAAAAAAGGTTAAAACTCTTTCTAAACATTCCTCTTCTGATGAATTTTTGTCTATAGAGTCAGAGTATATTTTCTTTCTCATTATACTTATTTTGTTTCTAGTAAACTTCTTATTTGTACCATTTTACTTATTTTCTTTCTTAAAAGTTTTGTCAAACTTCTTCGATTGAGGTTCTTCTTTTGAATGATCTTCAAATTATCTATCTTTTTTGTATAACTAATAGAAAAAAATTGATTCCACCATACACAAAATATTTGAGAGGAAGATTCCTTCCATACATCCCCCTTCCTCTTTAACAATTATGGGAGACACAAGAAATTATTTTTTTATTCAACTCATCTTTATCATTATCGTCCGAATCACTATGATCAAATTCATTAGCATCTTTAATTTTCATCCTTCTCACAGCTTTAAAAACAATTTCATCTTTGATCTTATTTTTTAATGCTATATATTTTATTATTTCATAGGAAAAAATATTTATGCAATTCATCAAGTGATAAATCTTTTTTATCTCATAAAGAATAGATTTTTGAATCAAACCCTTCCCGAAAGTTTCTCACGAGTTTCTTAACAATTGTTTAATCTTATAATACATATCTGTAAACATTGATGTTCCAAAAAACTTCATTCATTCTGGTGAAGTAATCATCAATAGTTTTTTATCTCTCATTCTTATGCCTTCAAACTTTCTACGCAATATTTATAACTTCACTTCCTTCCCTTTAGTAATTCCTTAAAAAACATTTCAGGCTCATCCCACATTATCCTTAATGTTTTGAGACCCACCAAATTCATGTAATTTTTTTGATATATACGTAATGAAATAATTTATAATCTTACCATCAACAACAATTTTTCTATTATCATAAAAAGTTATTGTATCTTATTTATCAATGGTTGGAAACCCAATAGTTACTGCATCGATAACCTCCAAGACAAGGGATAAAAGATATGGCATTATTCTGTTTTTCCATCCTTGATAATTTTATCTAGAATATTTATAACTTCCTCTACTATAGTTGGAATTTATATTATCCATGATAATGATTTCATGAGGGACTATCCCTATTATACAACATGAAGTTATTAAGGATCACTGAATAAGTGAGAATGGAGGGTTAATTAGTTATAGTCTTTTAAAAAAAATTAAATTTAAGAAAAATAACCTATGTAATATGTTAGAGGTCCCTTCTTTATCCAATTTTAGTAAACTCATATGCATGAAAAATTTGTAAAGTAAAAAAATAACACAAGATTTATAAGTTGTATCCTCACTATGAGAAATGAAATTCTTTATATAGCCACTCATGTGGGTTTATGGAAATTCAGTATAATGAAGATGTGAATAAAATTTTTATGCCAACTCCCATTAGACACTTTCTCTCGCCCAATAAATATAATTATACCAAAAATATTTAATTGAAAAATTTTTATAAAAAATTTGATCCACAATAGAAACTATAACTTTGAAAATTTATACACTACAATGTTCCATAAAAAACACTATATTATCTTCCTCTATCTTATCTTTTGTGTATAGAAATAACTTGTAGGATCATTTCTTTTCAATTCCACCATTTCGTAAAATTTTCTTGAAACAAGATTCTATTATGTATGGTTTATAAAAACTCAATTCCTTAGAAACATCAACATGAATCTCTATATGATCTTCACTACTAGTTTCTCCTTGATTCAGCCTTAAAAACATTGTGTTCACCGATCGTCCAATAAAAACAAAATTCTCTCTAGAAAACCTCAACATGAAACACAAATTCAGTTTTAAACCCACGATGAAAAAAATTATATAGTACTCAAACATCTTTCACACACGTATAGAACTGTGTACAGAGTAAATTTACATGCATATATATAGGTTATCCATAAATAGAAATTGCGGGAAACCTAAAATTTTTTCCTGCTAACCTAAAGTCTTAAATATGAATTTATCATATATTTTAACATTAGTTGAGTGCTTCTCAAACCTTCTCAACCCTTATAGAGTTTTCTCTATTCATCTTAAATTCTCAAGAGCTTCATAATTCTGAACATTACTCAAAATAATACTTTTCAATGTTCCTCCAAAAGCTCTATCAAGAAATTTGTTGGTCAGAGTGAGTATCTCTATATGGGGATAAATTTAGTACCCAATAAAAATTTATGTTAAAAGAGGTTTAAATAAAATCCAATGATTAATTTAAATAAAACTAAATTTATCAAAACAACATATTGATATAATTTTTACTGTTTCAAAAGATTTATCAAAATATTGATTAGATCTTAGTTAAAATAATTTTAGAAAAACATTAACTTTTAAAATTGATTTACTCAATCAAAATATTATATAAACACTAATTAAAATAAACTATCTAATGAGTGGTTTTTAATAGTTTAAAATAGATTCGGTTTTAAATCTTAGAAATAAAACATTTACAAATACATAGTGAAAAAACGAATACAACAGGTTCTATCTCAAGATGAGGCTTAGTCATCTCTATTTGAAAATCTCCTAACACAAAGTAGTTTATATAAAATAAACTTTGATCCAAAACATGGATTAGGTATTACAACATTATGAAAACTATCTAGGCTACATAGGGACCTCTTCTACAATATTCCTGGGAATAAAAATAAAACATGCCACAACCATACCTCTAACAAAACATGTGGGAAATAGGTGTAGGAGGTGTTGGGAATATATCTAATTATATTGTAGTTTAAAGTTGAAAATAATGTCTGTGTAATAAATATATTATACACACACTGATCATAATATAAATATAAATGAACAAATATAGTATATAATAGTGTTTAGACAATCATGTTTCTTTTTCGGATAGGATCTGTAGCTCATGACTCTTGAATATAGTTTGAAATTCAGATCAAGTTAAGGTTCTGATATTTGTAGTTGAATAGAGTGTCATAGACTTTTTCTGTTTAGAATTTAGGATCTCTGTGTTCATTAATCTCCACACCCATAGTTGTGTGTAAGAAAAATGAAGCATGCATGATATTCTAGTTATGTAATGAGGTTAAGCTCAATTCATGTATACAAATTTTTGCATGTCTCAGTTGTTCATCACTTCATGTATATCTTTTTATCACATTATGGAATCTTAATCCACTTTTGTCACCATCAGTAGAAAAAACATCCCCATGATAAGCGATCTAGATATCCATCATCCTCGTACTCATGGATGACACATTCATTAATTCATATATATTTATAAATTATGGAATAATCATTAAAAATTTGTTGGGAATTAAATTCTATAAAATATCCATTAGAAATATTTTACTCAAAATGATATGTTGAAGAACTATGGCAGTGAGTCTTTGGAATAATGAATCTATTGTGATGTCTTAGTTTGGTTGTGTGACACACTAGAAATGTATTAATCTATAGGGGACACATAGTTTAGTGGTGTGACACAGTGGTAGTGTCTTGATCTAGTGGTGAGATAATCTGGCAGTGAGTCTTTGGAATGGTGAGAACTTCTGGCAGTGAGTCAGGCTCTGCAGGTATATCAGGTTGGTGGTGACTCTTCACAGCTATAGGGGACATTAACACATAGCCAATATTTTTTACTGATAGTGAGACATAGTCTGAAGGTGTCTCATACTTTTTTAAATATCTATCTTAACTGTGACTCATTACTGATAGTGAGTCTTTTTTGACACTTTGTGAAAAAACTCATCCTGGTAGTGAGAATTCTTTGGTGGTGACTGATCCTTAACATTGAGTCTTTTCCAGAATTTACCAAAATCTCTACAATCTATCTTATAACATAAAATGATATCATAAAACATAAATCTCATTAATATCATACTAAACATGATCAGGTGATCATTAAAATAGGTTGTTTAATAATTTTCCGTTTTTTATGATCACAAATCATTTAAATTTATATAAATAACATCAAATGTAAATATAGACAATGGATGCATATGGTATCAAATATAAACAAAGAGCACATGGTATTGAAAGTAAAAACTAGACAGGAAACAATATCAAAGGAAAAAAGAAAATATCAAAAAATATATTTTCACATATATGACAAAGAATATCAATATGGATCATAGTATCAAAAGAATACTATACTATGACTGAAAAAATTTCATAAAATATACTCCCCCTTTTGGGATTATTAAAAACAATTGCATGAAAAATATAGTAAATTCATAGAAACAAACAAAGGAAGAGTGAGTAGAGAATTGTCATTGAAAAAAGTAATTGAAGGTAGAGCCAAATGTTCTAGTAAAAAAGAGTTACAAAAATCCCATCAAAAAGAAAAATCATTAATCATTAAGGCTTCCTATCAGGCTAGGTTAAAGAAAACATATGATATTTTCTCTTTTCAATGTATTAGGAACAAGAAACGTTAGGATCTAAGGGAGCATGAGGGATAGCTGCAGGAACACCACTCAAAGTAAGAGTTTCTATGATGATGATGGGTCTGAGGCATTGTAAAGCCTCTCGATGAGAGGGAAAAAATAATAAAATATAGCTGGTAGGGTTAATAGAGGATCTCTAGTTGCATCAGGCTTGAAATTTTTTGGATTTATAAGAGGAGTTAGATGGGAAGTAACACATATGGCCTCATAATCTACCATTATAGTCCCATGCACGTGAAAAGATTGTTTCATCAAATTGAAAAAGTCCATTATGATATTTCTACCCCTTTCTATTGAACTGAATTAATCTTTATTCTCTTATATTATATTATTTAGTAGTGGAGTCATAACCTTCAACTAGCTGGATTTCTCCTTAAAGGGTTTGGAAAACTGAGGCATCATTAGATTTTATATGAAGAAATTTAAATAAGAATCCATGTTAGTCTTGGTGAAAATTATTAATATATAATATTGGACAGATTTTTTATAGTATCTCAATCAATCTTCATATATTTCATGTATTCTAAAATCATCATGTGTGCACGATCACAATCGTTCTAAAAAATTCTCAACTTTTACTCAGTTATGAAAGGTGCAACACATGAAGAACAACTTGAAAGACCACTGAGTTCTTCTCATAAAGCAGATATAAGAAACTCAAAAATAAAAATAGTCTGAGGAGGAGCACATGAATTTTATGTAATGGAGGTATAGTTTTCAAACCATTCAAACAAGTCTCCTAATGAATTGGTAAGAGAAGATTCCATATCTTCCAAACTAGATTTTAAGCATTCCAAATCACGACCAACCTTCTATTTTCTATTTCAACTTCTTGAATATGGTGCATTATTTTCATCTGAATATACTTAATCACTAGTTCAAATAAATATCGAACATCATGTTCACTTAATTTAGTAAAATAAATATTTTAATTCCTCATCCTCTCATCATACATAGATAAATACCTTTCAAAGAAAGAATCTAATTCACCCTTGGTGACCAAAACAATAGGAACTGATGGGATAGTGGGAACAGGTACAAGTGAATACCTGGTAGGAACATCAGATTCAAACCATTGTAACTTCCCGTGAATATCAATTTGATTCACCAAAGATCCCTCAAGATACCATGTGTCTCAAAGATCATGTCCACCACTCTTTTCTGGACTCCAAGATTTAACAGAGAACATGTCCCATTGTTCATACATAGGACCAATCCATCTTTCAAAAGGCTTACTAAGAAACTCAATCACTAAAGGTTGGGAAGATGTAGACACAAATATTATAGGATCAATAACAAGAGGGGTTTCAAAAGATCGTTGAGAATATAAAATCTGTAAACAAATAGTGTAGTCAACACTAGAAGGATCATACTACATCTTCTCAGCCACCAACTAATCAACATTAGTAATAACATGAGTTGAATCAAATCATATGTGAATATTAACGTATAAGAATGGATGATGGAATAAAACATCGAGATTCCAATGGAGGTCATGGAATATTAAGAAGTTTTTGGATAGAACCATGGGATGTTGAATCTCATATTGTTTTTCACATGAACTAATCTCACCCATTTATTTATATGTTATTTTAGTAGAATCATCATCCATCCTAACTCTAGTTGAGGATATAGTCAAAACCGTTGGGATGATTGAACTGACATATGAAATATATCCAATTAAAGGAGGTTCCTGAAAAATTCTTAATGATATAATGGGTTAACAATGTTATGTATATTGAAATTAGGATTGAACCAATATATATAATAAATAATGTTTATAACAATTTTTTCAGTTTTAAATCTATAAAGAGATTGCATCTTTTATGTTTTAATATTTTTTATGTAGTGATTTTTAATCCCTCTTGTTTGACATTTTTGATGAATAGTCATTGGTAATGAAAATTGTGTCATATTCAAAAACCAAGAAAACTAATTAAATGAACTAATAAAATTACTGTTATAGTATAGGACTCATTAGTTGAATAATGTTTCATATGGGGGGGGGGGTTCTTCACTTATATTTCATTCCTTTTTATATCCTCCTCAAAATTCCTTTATTTTTGTTAGTATTTCAATATAAGATACTATATTTTGTGATATTTTTGATTTCCTATTCTTTTGGGGATATTAAATTTGTTTCATGTGACTATTATTTTATTTTTCAAATTGTTATACTATTTTCCTATCCCATTTTTATATATGGGTTTGAAATTGATATGGAATACATAGTTTTTATTTGTTGGACTTTTTTTACTAAATTGGTCTTGAATGTCTATTCTAAATGTTGGGAAAACAAAAGGTGTGTCTTGGATTTGGAATAAAAGGTTATTAGTGTAAAACTAGAGTTAGAATGAATCAAAAGATGCTGGGATAGTTGGGGATGTAGTCTACATCCATCATAAAGTTGGTGTTCATGATAAAGAACCTAGAGACTACATGTGATACATTAGACCAAGCATCCCATAAATAGTGCTAAAAGACACATATATTATGATATTACATTTATACTAATTGTAACATAATATATATAACCATCTATAATTATAAAAAAATTAGTATTTTTTAATATCTTACATATAAATAATATTTTTTATTTTTATAGCATCAATGAATTAGGAAAAATAAAAAACTAATAAATCAAATGTTTTTTGTTAATGTAAAATTTTACGATCATATAGAATACTAATAAAATAAACAAATTAATTAAATATATCTTTCACGACCTAAATCAACATGACCCAAACTATGACTACCCTAAGCTGAACTCCAGTAGGCAAGGTGATGGGCATTAGTGCCGAGTTGGCATATCACTCACACGGAAATCCTTACACCAATGATCTTATCCAGAAAAAATTCCATGCCCATAGATTGATAAAATTTAAATAAACCAATATCCATTCATGAATACATCTAAAATATCACCATCATAGCATGATAAAATGTACTGGAAAGAAACATTGAAAATAATAGCCTACTAAAATAATATAAAATAAGTGCAAAATTAAATGTAGATAGAGGATAAATATAAACGAAACCATTAGAATAAAACATGGTCTATTTAGATTCCTAAGATCCACCATGTCCAAGTCCCTATAAGACTATATCAAAAGGTCAGTCATCTGTATTAGTCATGACACATGCTAAAATTTCCCACACAGTATCGAGTGTTAAAATAACCAGTATGAAACCAAAAGAACAAATCATAGACCCACAAGTATAATAACAGCCTCAAAAAATGAACATTTTAGTGATATAACAATAAAAACATCTAGATATACTCATAATAGAAACATAATCTCTAGTGAAATCATAACTGTACTTCCTAGATAGTCTTTCTTCTTTAAGGTTCCATATAATAATCATCTAGGAGGACACACTCCAGGAGATAGATATTACCGATGACATAAATATGAGATGTTGTGATGATCGGGTCTCTCCATAATATTTGAGTGGTAGAAGTATAAATATAACAATACAAACATTAGGGTCACACATAAGGCCATGGGGTATACTAATGACCTAATCAGAATTAACCTGTTATGTTGGCGATCAATAGCAACATTGTTTTGGTCACTAAACTACATAGAGGCTCCCCCCCAGGGAAAATGATGATGATAGAGGATTCCACTATGGACCTCATACAAGGATTCCAATAGCTATATCCAACGCTAAGGTTCATAAGAATCGATCACCATATTAGAAATAGTTCCTGACTTTATACTAAAACCACCAGGAATGGATCAAGGGAATGTACGAAAATGAAGCATTTCAAAAATGGAGAGGAAAAGGGATCCATTCCATCATTGAAGACGTATAATCTATGTCCCATTAACACTGGGTTATTCACATGTATCACAACCTACTCCCATGTCTACCACCTAGGGTACATGCCTAGCATGCAGGTAAGGGTTACATGCCATGTAACAACTCTCATAGGTTGCGCCAAATTTAAATCCTCATGTAAACCCGACCATTCAACCTGTGGCCCTACATGGTGTATAATTCAGAATTACACTCAATGTAATCATGGACATTCATGAATCCCTTAACTGTTTACAACATTTTCATTTGTGTTCTCTCCACTACACTTCTCACCGGAAAACATGAATACGAGGTTAAAACAAATGTTCCATATCAAATCAATTTAATTTGAGCATCAAATCTATGTATAAATCATCCAAATGTATCATCCATATGATCTTTGTCAATTTATAATTAATGAAAATCATCAATATATCATAATACATCATCACCATCATCATAACACAATCCCATTGATGATAAAAACCCAAATATGAAATATAATAATGTTTCACCATGAAAAGGGAGCATAATGATTGTTTATTTTGGTTTTCATTGAGCTATGGGCCGAGGTAATTTCTTGTGATGTGTGAAAAAAGGGTGGAATAAATCTAAAACAAACAAATTTGAGGAATTTAAGTCATCAATTATCCATTTTTGTTTCAATATGATAGCTATTAGAATGAAAAATGAAGAGATAATAAAATAATAAACAAACAAATCAATAATCATCGATGATATCTACCATATAGAATAAAAACACATGATCTCTGGATCAATTGTTTTAGTAAATTTATTTAAGATCATCATATGAATAAAAAAATGGTATAAATCCATATATAACATGATCCTACTTGGTTTGGATCAATCATTGGTGAATAAGAAATATGTTTCATTACCATTGGTGAGATTCTCAATAGTCGCTGCACACCAATCAATAATTGATGATCCTATCAGTGTTCTTTTGAAAATTATTTACAAATGACCTATCCAAAAAATATATGGTTTGGTGGATAACCCATGGGTTTTTTCTATAGAATCATGTTAATATAAATACAATCACATCCTGAAAAATCTAATTAAATTAATTAATTTAATAAATAAATTTATTTAAACATTCACCCAAAACAGCAATGTTTCCAACTCTTTATGTCTGGGTGCACCCACTTTGGTCATCATGTCAACACTCGATGAGAGAGTATCATAACTCACATTCCCATTTTTAAATGGACGGATACATTTATCAGTTTATCAGAGATATCTAATCCTGGATTGAAATGGAATTATTGGATGTTAGTCTTTCCTTCTATGGATTCCTCCTTAGAATTTGTTTTTTAATCTGGGTCTCCCTTTTAGATTATGATTTTGTTCGTGAGGCCCATTCTTAATGCCATCTATTTGTGGACACCAATTAATTATGAAAATATTTTTGGACATTCCAAAGGGTCGTGTCAGGGCAAAAACCTTTGGTTAGGAGAGTATTCATGTTTGGCATTGATGCCATGTCTAGTCAATGATACACTAGAACATTAGTATTCATCACCATCATAGGGCTTCTCAATGTTGTAGAAACTCAAGGTTTCCCACATATATCACATGGTATCTCATGCCATAGGCAGGTATTTGATTTTTTCCTCATATTACCATGTTTAATAGGGAGTATTCAGAGATTTTAATGTCTAGATAAGAAAGATCAGACTGACCAGAACACTTATGAATGGAGATCAGATAGGCGCATACCTAAGAGGGAGAACCTAGATGGATTACTGATTAAGAAAATAAGAACTCCTAATGAGAGATGATCTGGGGTTGTGTTTCTCATTATGATATGGTTTCACACTGTGTGGGATGATCTGGACACCACTGACAGTGGATCAGGGAGGTGGTCCCTAAAGATGAGGACACCCTGGTTTACCATTATATGGGATTAAACCATGGGGAATATTCATACGTACCATGTTTAGAATGTAGAGATAAAAACATATTTACTTTGAGAGGTAATGGTATGGGGATTATGCATGTATTGTAACCCATCACAAGAGGACTACAATTAGTTGATCGAGTGTGTATTGTGTGGGTAATATGTAAGGTTAGCTACATTGGTGTCTCAAGGAACAATAATTGGGTGACTAAGGAATTCACTGAGACTGACCATGTTCTATTGATAGTTGTGATGTGATTAATGGGGATTACACAATGAGATTTCCCATGGTGGATAGTGTTACCTCACCTCCTTAAGATAAAGGTGATGAGAAATATGGATATGTCTTTTGCGTGGTTAGCTACCCAGGTGAGTGGCATAATCCCACCAGAATGTGGCAGCTTAGACTAGAATTGGGATGGATGATTGATGGTTGGATAAAGTGAATCAGATGAATAGGATGGAACCGACGTTAATATGATGGTCCTGGTCTTGAATCTTAGGGATGTTTCCTCTGTATCCCCACCATATGAGAATCAAATTTCATGTAGTTATGATGGGTATATTGGGGATTATGCGTTTTTAGAAACCTAGTCAAATGGGTCATGTGGTTGGGGGTCATGCTTAGATAGACACCTATGTGAACATAAATTAGATGTGACCTTCGGATGGGGTATGATAATTTTGAGATATAGTGGTTCGAGGGAAATACCAGGATGGGAATGGATGATGGGAATGGATGATGGGATTGAAACTCATAGTGGATTCCTATGTACCCTATTTAGAAGGTTGGGATCAAATTCCACCTAGTCTAGGATGGAGGCACATAATACGGTCAAACAAAAAGGCAGTAAATCAGAATCATTAAAAATCATAATACATGGTTTTCATACCTTAAAAATATGATCACGCTTGGTTTGACAGATGTGATATGTGCAGAGAACATGCATGGATTTTGGCTCAGGTGGATAGATTAGAACACCACTTGGGGTGGACCCAGGAGATGTGTCCCACAAATGGATGATTTCACAACTAGATGGTACTTTCCTAGGAGGGAGCATGAAATTTTACCATTGGTTGGGATTGAACCTCATATAGGCTTCTTACGAACCAAAATGGGATAAAAACTCATGTACTTAGAAGCATGTAGTTTAATGTGATGTAGAAAAAGTGAATCGATGTGAAATAGACAGAATAATTGGATTGTGGGGGGTAATGGGATTTTGACCTTTGAGAGGAATCCAACACAAACTGTTTGAAATACAAGTATCAAAGTATATATAGATTGGTGGGTGGGGCATAGAATCCTAGAGTACACCTGGACAACGGTTTAGAAGCATTGTAGGTCATACCAAAGGTTAGCAGCCTAAAGAGGGTTTCATGTTCAATGATACGCTAAGCTCGTGTGAGTGATGATTAGTGTAAAAAAGAAGAGTTATTAGTAGACCTGGTGGTCATGTCACAAAATGTGAAACCAAGATATATGGATTGGGGCTTACACATTCCTAGTATTCCAGGGAGATGGAGATCAAGAAAATATGGATAAAGGGTTCTACATGAACCAATAAAGGAGAAGGGATTACAACAAAATTGTTACCCTTCCCCATATGAAGATGAGGTTCAATACAAGGAGGTTATAATACTATATGATGGATATATCACTCTTATGGAGGGAAGTAGGCCTGGAAAATTCCTGAGGGGCAGCCCTTGTGAATTGCATGAGGAGAGGCAATAGTTTAACATCTTTTATTGAGGATGATGGTTCTTGAAAGATTGTATTCGTGTAATTCGTACGATGATGATTCTCTATTTTCCCTATGGACTTGCATGACGGGAACCCTTTAACCCTTTATGGAGGGATGACACCACAAATGCTGATAAATTATAGGGCGTAGGATTGGTCAACTGAGATGTCCATGTTTGTGTAGAAATATAAAAAAGAAATAGCTATTATAATATTTATGAGATGATGAATTAGGTAAATTAACACAACATGAGACGTCCTATGAGAAACAATAAAATCACTACTTGTAATCCTAGAGGGCCTCATGAATGATGTGCATGAAATATGTCAGTGTTAAGCACAAGTGGGGACCAAACATAGCAATTTGGAATGAAATAAAACCATGTAACCTATAGGAAGGGGTGCACACATAATGTAAAGTATTCACACAGAATATAGGGGTTATAGAAAATGAGGTACTACACAATGGGTAAGTCTTGCATGCAAGTAGAAAATTTTATGTGCACATTACATAAGAAAATAGTAAAGAGGTGAGGGTCAAGCCCTTGGGGGACCACCTAAAGGTGGAACCATGGGGTACCTATTTCACAAGATCATGTACCATGTAGTCATTATTTTTACGTGGTCTTAGATGAGGTGATCTTTCACACATGGGAGTGGTGGTTAAACTTACAGATCATTACCCACAAAAGGGTAGCTTTTCCTTCTATTTATAGGTAAATTGTCAGTGGGAGCGCATAAGGAGGCTGAAATAGAAGTGGTATATTGACATTTCATTGGGAATGTAATAGTTTTGTGCACAGATTTCTAGTTTGCACGTTCATGACGAGACTTTAATGCTAATGAATTAGCTATTTATTGGGTGTTCGGAGTTGAATATGGCCTTTGACCTCGCATTAGACATTCAAGGGCCTGGAGATGGACTGTCATTCTTCCTCGGTACATCCCAACAACCCGAAAAACTCCCTTGGGGTTCATAGAATTTTCCATTGAGTCTAATTATGACATAAGTTTCTCAAATATGCCTATATCCAAAATCAAGTGGAATTTGGTACCAAAACATTGCCCCCCAAAATCTAAGCTGAATGGAGATCAGAAGGACGAGTTACAAGGGAAACACCAAAGGGAATAATACATTTTAGGAGGTGCATGAAAAATTTCAAATATGGAGCGTATGGAACCTTGAAAGCATGAGGAATACCTCATTTTTGCTTATAAATTTTTAAGGGGGTAGGAAGGAATTTTTCTCTACCTTTCCATACGATAGGTGATTCTCTCTGGTGCTTGTAGTTTTTTGATTCTTGCGTGATTGAACCTAAATTGTGTCGTTGTTTTTTGGGAGAATTCTGAATCTTATGTTCTTTGGGATTAGCTGAATTTTTTACAGTCATCATCCAATCTTTTACACATCCCACGGTTATGAGCACTAAATATCATATTTCATGAAAATCCATTAGTAATATCACAGCTTGACCGACAAGCCTGGTGAACATACAAATGCTGAGAGGGAGGCCTACATTGTTTCAAGGTGGACCTAGATGATTTATAACACTCATATATTCCATGCCAAAATGGTGTTGTTAAATAATCAAATGTTTCTTGGCTTGATGAAACATGATAATAAATATTACATATTGAGCAATAACCTTTTACTATGGAACTCCAGTATTCTAGAGGAAGAAGCCATTATGAGCATCAAGATTGACTCTCCATGGGTGAGGGTCATGCGTGAAGTTATCTATTCATAGTAAAACATTACAAACATCATAAATCCTTCATGGGAGACTTGAGATATTTTCATCTATGTCCTAAACCCATAGAATATGATATTCACATGGAGAGAACCGGGGGCTGAATAATTTCTCGATCATTACGGAAGATCCTTCAAGAGTCGTATCACAAATGAGATAATGTGAGGGAAAAAGTATTGGGACTTGAGTACTGGGGGGATTTCTCAAGTGAATGGGAATGAGGGTATTGGGTGTTCTAAAAATGCAAAGTTTTTGTGGAAAAGATGTGAACCATTGAGTTGTTTGAAGCTATGTGGACAACACAATTCCAATTTCAACATCAACAGGACATGGTTCTAGATCTGTTGAGCCAGTAGTCTCCTAGAACAAATACATTCCACCTCCCCCATGGTTAGTTCAGTATCAATCCTTGGGATGTCCATTTCATTGGAATTATTCCTCTAGAGGGACTTTAGTATGGTGAGTTCCAACCAACATAGAACATCTGTGGACAGTACACGAACCCCCATTTTCAAGTGCAATTTTCTAAACATGGTGAAACTGAGACTGAATATTGACTACATCATTATGGGCATATTCTTACTAGAAAATTTCAGTCTATTCCTCAAAAGGTATAAGAATTTTAGGATTTCATACTGAGGGACGCAGTTCCCAAAAACATCATAGAGGAGAAGGAAGGATCATATTTGGTGGTTCTGAAGGCATGAAAATATCAAACATAGGGATTTAGTGTAGATGAGATCCTAGACTCAGAGATTCACTATTCTACCTTTTTTCAACTTTTCTAACTGGTTTGATACTATTGGTAATGACAAAAATGATGGGGGTCCATACTGGGCTGATGGTAATGGAAAAGATCATGGAAACCTGTAACAAGGTTAATCTCAGAGTGAATGTACTATCAAGGATGAATAGTATCTTAAGATTCATTTAAAGTGGTGGTATTCCAAGGATAATATTTGGACCATTCCATATCATCCATTGTTTGGTTTCATCTCACCATTGGGGAATATTAATTCTCAAATTCCATCCTTATTCTATGAGATAGCCTACAACCATCTTTATCGATTCTTATTTGGGTCTACTCACTGACACTCAACAATAATTTATTAAAACTCGTATTATAAATAATGAAAAATTCAATGTACACCCATTCCACACCCCAGTCGGCTAGCTGGTGGATGACTTGTGAGGTCCATTAGAGCAAAGGGAATATCTGTAGATTATTAGAGGAATCATTCAAGTCAAATTGATTGATGGAAAGACCTTTTGTGATACCTATGCTCCATTAGGCTTCACTAGACCATTTGTGTACCTGCAGTGACTACATAAGATCCACGTATGGTTTGAGGAATTACTAAACGGATCCTCCATCAAATCATATTAAGAAGTGTTGTCATTACACATGATTATTTTCACCCCTTGTATATAATATGGTAAGGATGAAAGTCCACTAAGGTACTCAACATTTAGAGATTCAACATCCCTAAGAATTCTATTTACGGGATGATGACCTCCATTTGAATGCCTCTTAAGTGGCAAAAATATACGCCGCTTCTATGGTAGGATAATTTTTGTCAATGTAGGATTTAATGGGTTTAAAAGGGTTCTAATATAGGTGATACAAAGACCAAAACATTAAAGTATTATTTCATTGATTCTTATGTATACATGGACTAATGTTTTCTTTCCGTATTTTTATATCTCTTACTGAGCTTTTTATTCTCATCCCAAGTTTTTGAAATGTTTTCTACAGTACTTAAAGATGAATAGGGGTAAGGATGGGATCAAGGAAAGACATGCTATCTAAAACATGGAACTAGACAGGTTTCTTTTTAAGAGTTTCTATTTTGTGAATAAAATGGAAACTGAGTAGAAGTGTCTACTTTGTAATCTTTTGAGATGTATTAGATATGTCCTAATTATCTAAAACTCTAAACCTGAAAAGATCCACAATGTGAATTATTCATTTAACTCAACATTAAGTAATGTTTTAAGGCCAATTCCTTATAGTTGGTTTCAAAGGTTGGTTTAGTTAACTTTAGAGGTTATAGTGTTATTTAATCATAAGTGACAAGTTGTATATAACCACAATGGTTAGTATATCAGATAAAGTCATTATTATTTTTAAAAGTTGGAATGAGTTTGAGATAAATTGGATAAGTATATCTTAGTGTTTATCTTCCTCATCAGTACATGATGATTTGTTTTTATACTCGCACTGACATTTTTGGTTTTAGAAAATGGATAGACCTGGCAGGAACCAAAGTGACAATGGGTTTGAAGGAAATTGTGGTGGTTCTCTGATTAAGCAACTGGATGAAATGGGGGATTTAATGAGAAATATCGTGGTTATTCTAAACCAACTATCCGGAGTCATGATTAACCACTTGAACCTTGGTGACTTCTCTAATGTATCATGTACGAGAGAACCAACTCGAAGTGGAAGTTTAGGTAATAATTATAAAAGTAACCATTAGGGTTTATATGATCCTAAAGTTTGAGGTAATTATGGGTTAATATTTTTTATGATGGAAAATTAAAGGCATGAGATAAACTTGAGGATAAATTATGTTATGGTTATTTTGAATGAATTTATCTATTTTTGGGGAATGTTATAAAATTATATAGTTTTTGAAAAGGGACAACACACAAACCGTGTGACAATCCGTCGCATCGGACGAAGCTGTGGGAATCGAACCCACAACCAAAGTGCAAACGGTATTTACCTCCAACCACTGGACTACGTGAAGTCCCTAGTTTGTATGACTAATTCTTTTTAGTTAGATTATTTTATGAATCAAGAATAAGTTCATTTTGGGTTATCTAGGAAAATTATTAACCTATCAGGGAGGATATGTGATTCGGTTAATTACTTTTCAATATGAGAAATTAAGAGCAACTGATGTTATTTGGAGATAGATGATATGATTTAACTATATATATATATATTTGATATCATATGATCATATAATTTGTTGGAATATGTTTTCATAATAAGAAAGTATGTTACCACTAAATTACTCTCATACCTCCTATGATTTGGCTCACCCATGGAGGTTGGTATATAATGAATGGTGTCCTCACTAAGCGGATTATATTCATATAAAAATAATAATGGGAGTACATCCCACAGGAAATGTTATCGTGCTTGTATTCATCAGCATATAGAACCATGATACTCAATATTAATATATAATTTGTTAATCGACAATTCCATATTAGTTTATATACCAACCTCTATGGGTGAGGGTCATACGTGAGTATTCATTATATATTTTCACCCCTTGTATGCTCACTCTATGTATAATGCGATTATATAAATATATATTATTATAGTCATGAACCCATAATGTAGTGCTGGAAGTAACTCCTAATTGGAGGACCCCCTTTTTCGAGTACCTCCAGCATGGTAATCTCCCCGAAGATCGAGCCGTGTGAGAGCGGATCTGATGACACATGCTACATTTTACCCTCCAAAGTGGTCCTGGTCTCGAGAAGATCCTCTACAAGAGAAATTTTGATGGGGTTATCCTCTGTTACATTCAAGGGGTTGAGATTTCTCATGTCATATAAGAGGTTCATGCTAGTTCTTGCAGAGTTCATCAGATCGGGGTGAAATTATCTAACCAGATCCGGAGGTTGGGGTATTTTTTGATCTCCATGATCTGTAAATGCCTTGAGTTTTCCAAGATGTGTCATGTGTTCTTGATCTATTCCAACTTTATGCATCGACCGTTTGAGCCTCTCCACACTACCTAGTACTCTTGGCCCTTTCTGGTCGAGGGACTGAATGTCCTGGGGCTATATCCACTGGTGAAAGCTCGCTAATGAAGATTCATCCTGTCCGCTACGGATTCCTTTTCCATGTGGGAAGAGGAAATTACACTCAAGGAGGTCAATTCCCATTCAATAGTTGAATTTGTGAGCTCCAACATCATCTACCGATTTGGAGTCCCTCGCGCCATCCTCAGCGATAATGGCACCAACTTCCGTGTAGTTGAGTTGAAGAAGTTGTACGCCAAGTACAGCATCCATTCTAACCATACCTCCCACTATCATGGGAAATAAAATGGAAAAATTGAGGCATTTAACAAAACCCACTCTAACATCCTATAGAAAATGGTTAGTCAGAACAAGATGAGTTGGCTGGACAAGCTCCCCAACACACTCTAGGCCTATCAGACAATGACTCTCAATCCCACACTGGTGGCCCCATATTCCCTGTTGTATGGAAAAGAGTTCTTCCTACCCATCCAGATTCGATTTCCTTCATTACACACAACGTTTTATGATCAACAAGAACCATATAAGGTAGCTGAAATCTGTCTAGCTGAATTGGAAGCACTCGATGAGAACAGGCTTTGTGACCTGTACAATCTAGAAAGGCATCAAAAAAAGATAGCTAGAGCTTTCAACAAGGAGGTTTGCCTCTGTTTTTTCATGAAAGGTGACATGGTGTTTTCCTTCAGAACACCAATGATACCAGGTACAAAACCATCCATGCTATATCCCAAATAAGAAGGTCCTTACATCATCCACATGGTTTACCCCAATGGTGCGTACTCATTGGTTACTGTGGGTGACGATTATATAACTCCTCCCACCAATGTCAAATTCTTAAAGATATAATTTTCTATAGTAGCTGGGTCCTGCATGACCTTAAACTATTATGTACCGCATGACATTAAACTTTATGTCATTTCGTAGGACTTTAAACTGTATAGGGTCCTCCATGACCTTAAACTGTTATGTCCTGCATGACATTAATCTGTATATCGTTCCACTGGACATTAAAATGTATATGGTCATACATGACCTTAAACTATTATGCCACACTTGACATTAAATTGATATTCCATCCCACATGATGATTAAATGTAAAATGGTTTGAGCTCTATGACCATAAGCTAAGATATGTATGGTCCCACATGACCTTAAACTATTCTGTCTTCACCACCTGATGTTATAAAGTGTGGTTCTTTCAGATTGAAGGATGTATAACTACTCATAATTCATCCCCATCGCAAAATTATAAACTATATGGAACCTCAAGAACCCTATATGGATTTATTCCCATCCTCATGGGATACATAGGAAGGATCAAAAGCCTCGTCTTGAGTTCATCCCCCAGACTCTTCTATTTAACTATTCCCCCTGGGTATAGTTTTCTTATAGGATCCCACATGGTGTATTGCAGGATTCTTTGGCCCCCATTCATGTCAAGATTATGATGATCACACCATGTGCCCCTCCTCATTCTTCTATTGTCCCACGTCCTCCCAGCATGACATTAAACTGCATGGACCTTTCAAAACTCTATATGGCTTGATTCCCATCCTCATTGAATATATAAGAATGCCCAGAAATTGCATCCATCGGGCCAAACCCAAGCTTTAGGACCTCCCCTTGGGTCAAAAAATATGGTGTGGTGTTGGCCTTTTCCCTCATTCACACCGAGTTCCTTCGAACTACACCATATATCCCTCTCTCTAAAGATCTCCACCTCATTCCTCATCCTTCATGACATTAAACCACACGAGCACATTCATGCTTCACACACCCCCTTAATTTTGGTTTCCATCATCTACCACATCTTAAAGGACCCCCGAAAGGCATGGATTCTAGGCCCCAGGGCTCTCCTACCATCTGAGGCCAATGCCCCCAAGGATTCTGGATGACAATTTGATACAACTCTCACGTTGCGAATATGGTCAGCAGTTGAAACTCATTTTTTGTTCCCATTCCAAGTCACACGATGTGAATTCTTTGTTTCATACATAGTAAATAGCCATCCTTCATCATTTCAACCACATCCATATGTCCCAAATATTGGTTTAGTGATTCATTTTGTCCTGTTATCCCTTCAAAAATCAGTCCACCTCAGGCAAGAGTTTTAGTCTGGATATCGTACCCTTGTATGTTGGGGAGAGAAAGATCTCATTCCTTGTTTCCCATACTGAGCATTACTCATGAGAGCTTAGGAATTTTGGGAAGCCAATACCTTCATGAAGGGTGATGTGTCCACGGTCTGAGCTCTATGAACTTATAATAAGGTCACCATCATCCTCATTGCAATATGTTAAACTACAAACTGGACAGGACTTCCTGTCTCTAGTCCCTCAACCCTTTTGGTCCCTTGGCCCAATTTATCACTCAAAATTTTTTGTTATGGCATAGAATCTTTGTCCTCGTTAATTTCATGTGATTTTTTCCACACTCCATACATCCCCTTGGGACACCACTCCATTATCGTCATCACCGTAAGACTTTAAACTACGAACTGGCTGGTACTTTCCATCTTAGATCCCTCAAAAATTTCAGCCACCCTGGCCCAAGTCCACATTTTGGATCGTATGGTGTGGCATGGGCTTATGTTCTCATTCACACCGGGTTTCCCACTGTCCTGTACACATCCCTCATTGAGATACCTTTCTCTTATCTGCGTTCTTTACGCATGATGTAAAACAACCCAACATCCTCCATAACTATGCATGGCTTTATTCCCATCCTCATGGGATACATAGGACTGCCCAAACATTTAGCCTTTGGTTCTAGCCTCATTTCATAGAAACCTCTTTATCTTCCTAGCCCCCAGGAGAGGGGCATGCGGTGTGGTATGAGATTATTCCATCATTCACATCGGATATGTAACAACCATACCACATACCTCCCTCAATCCCGAGATATCTTTATCCCCTTGTTCCAAACTCATATTTTCAAGTCGTCCTCCCTTAAGTTAGGCCCCTCGACCCTCCTTGGCAGTTCACCAATGTGTCTAGGAGCACTTTGGTTTATCACCTAGAGTTTTCAATTCTACATTGACATGTTATCACCCATCCTTAGGCTTCATGCTCCCCTTAATTTGTGCTCCCATAATATTTCACATCCAAAAGGGCCCCCCCAAAAGGTATAGATACTTAGACCAAGGGCTCTCCTATAATTTCATTCCAACACCCTCGAGGATCTCAAATGACAACATGATACACGTCCCACATTGAAAATATTATTAGATGTCGACACTCATTTGTTGTTACCATTTTAGGTCAGACGATATGGATGTTGTGTTTTGAATAGGGTCAATAGTTATCCTCCATCATCACACCACCTTAACCAATCCCTAAATATTGGTTGCATGATTCACATCCTTTTCCACCCCATCATTCCGAAGTAGAATTTTGATACTCTTGGTGATATGCCTCAATGCGTGTTTCACATTAGGAGAACAAATTCATGGTGAGGCATCATTTGGGGCTCCAAGCCGATTTCAACTTTTCATGGATTCGTTGTGTTTCATAGACCTTTTCCACCGTTGTTTCCCACATCGAGTGTATCTCACACAGGCTTACAGATTTGGACAAGGTTTGAGACTATTTTGGAAGTGTATCATTTATCTGTGGTCTGATCTCTAAGACATTAAACTAAGATCTCTCTGTGTCCTTTCCGCATGACATTAAACTGTACTTTGAGAAATACATGTGGATTGATTCCTATCCTCATGGGATATGTAGGAACACCTAGAAATTTCGGCTCTGGGTCTAGCCCCATATTCCCTGACCTTCTCTAGAATCATAGCCCAAGTTTCCTTCCGTAGAATCTTGCGTGGTGTGGTGTGGACCTAGTACTCATTCACGTCGGGTATGCTTCATCATGCCATGCACATTCACCCCTAAAACCTTGTTTCTTATGTATGTGTCCAAGCGATATGAACTTAAACTGTGATTCATGGTCCTACATGACTTTAAACTATTTCTTATTTATTTCACAACATTAAAATTCATTGGTATGTCCTATCATACGATCCTAAACTATGACATTAGAATCCTGTCCACACGACGAAAAACGGCACCACATTATGATGTCCTCACTTGAGTGGACACCATGTTGGGTATTGGTCATCCACCATACCATTTTTAAATTCCTACGTGTGGCTTTATTCCTATATCAACACCTAGATTCTTCATAATAGGATTATTGCTTCACAAAAAACACATCCATCCTAAATAACAAACAAGATCTATTAAATGGAACTTGTTTTGGTGTGTGGGATAGACCCATACGACATTATTGTCCCTGGCACTGGTACCATACCACGCTGCTTCTAGAACTATGTATGGCTTCATCCCTATAATAATGGGGTATGTAGAAACACCCAGTCACTTTGTCTCAGGCCTGACCCAGCTTTTATTTTCGGTTCCTTGACCTAAAACCTCCTTGGGGAGCACATGGTGTGGTGTGGTCTTATGTTATCATTCACGTCAGATTTTTCAATCACCGCACCACATGTCCCCCCCCATCATTCTATCTATGGTCTTAGCTCTAAGACCTATAAACTAAGATCCAAACACCTTGTTATAGGACACCAAAATACATGGCCCCCTCAAGAACTATGAGTGGCTTAATTCCCATCCTTATGGGACATGTAGGAACGCCCAGACATTCCGTCTATAGGTCCATCCCTAGGAATCATAAATCATACCCCCTTTTTTCCCACTTGACCCAAAATAATTTAGAAGTAGGTGGTGTGGAGAGTACCTCTTGGGCTCTCTTTTATGTCAGGTTTGGAAACAACCACACCATGTGTATTCTGTGTCTCTTCCCAGCCTGGTCTGAGTTCTACGACCCTAAACTAAGATCTATCTATGGGAACTATACATCGGGTTCGTCTACTTCATCACCCTATGATCATTTCAATAAACCAGGTTCCCTTTTAATGGTCCACTATATGACCTTAATCTAGGATCATGCGACCCTAGGACCCTTTTCCTTGGAAAAATATTTGACTCCCCCTACCTGATGCGTCTTATTGACGCATTCAAATGTGTCATAAAAAGGGCCCAAAGTGTGGATTTTTTAAATGGACATGCCCTCGTTCCATGTCAAAGTTTCATGATCCCTTTATTTATATCCCCATACTATTCCTTGTCAAAAGGGACCCCTTTATGGATTGGCCTCATGCCACATTGTCTCACCTACCGTCTTGGGCCAACGCCCCTGAAGACCATAGACGAAATCTGTGATAGGTCTTGTGTTTCGAACATGGCCAGCAGTCAACAATCATTTGTTTTCCCCATTCTAGGATAACACAAAGAATATAATAAGTTTAAAACATGGTTAGTAGTTATCCTCAGTCAACGTGCCACCCTCATTGTGATCCAGATCTTAGGCTCCATGATTCACATATGTCCACTTTCTTATGTTCAAGTGGAATTCCAGTGCACGATTTTTCACCTCCACACATCTATGAAATTCTCACCACTACTTCTTATTACCCACATCGAGCATGACTCACATGGTCTTAGAAGATTTTGTGGGGTGTGAACTAGTGTAACTATGCCATGTGGGCCTTTCGTCCCGCCTGATGTTAAACTGTGATTTCAAAACTACGTGCGGCTCGATTCTCATCCTAATGGGGTATGTAGGAATACACAAGCACTTTTCCTCAGGCCCATCCTAACTTATACTTTTGGTGTAACGCCCTGACCCCAGTGACCCACAGTCGGTGCATTATTACATAACATTGGCATGATCACAAGAAAGATCAAATCTCGAAAGACCGATTGGTTTAGTAGCCTGGGAAACACTAGATATATTCATAAAGTTTTACATTACATCATGAAGTGAAAAACTACTAAAACAACATATTGTCTCCATAATCCACACTATTATCCCCTCATAATATCCCTGCAGGTCATTCATAATTTACTTCTTCATATCTTGGGAAAAATAAAACATATAAAAGGGGTGATCTCAAATGCATAGTAAGGATAACAATATAGCGTCAACTTTCATAAATAAGAATAAACATTTAAGGCAATGTATAACTAAAACAAAAGCCTTTTAAACTTGAACTTCAACATAGTATGGAAAAAATAAAATGAAATAATTCCATTTACTTATTCACATGGATATTCTACTAATCGAATAATCACATGTAATATAAATAACCACTCTCATAATGATGGAATGCATAATGCCAGACTATCATAACCACATAGCCAAGGCCTCGTGCCAAGACTACAAATAAGATTTTGTAAAGGCCTTGTGCCAAGACACTAGTTTGTCTCATGAGACCTACCGATGCATCAAGGAGCTATAGTGGGCTCCACCCGTCACATATTAAGTCCAATGCATTCCCATATGAAAAGGTTTAAACATAACGTAAACATTCATATTAAAACTAGCATACAAAATGTCAATACATTCACAATAAACTATGAATGGTATAAAAATAGCACATCCACAGTCAAAAATATCACAAATACTTCAATAAAATATAGAAGTTTTGTATCATAATAAATCAACTTCAAATAAGCGTAAAATCTATCATAGATGAAATCAAAACTCTTTTTAGAGAAATATCTCTTACTATTTTGAAATCATTTAAGAGTCATATATTTATAAAATAAAACATTTTATTTGAAAATATTCTTATAAGATTGTAAGGGAAGCTTCTAAGATTTTATAACGGCAGAAAATAACCACACCCGCCGTATAAGTTAAGAAAATATTCTTACCTTAATTCTGTCGAAAAGGTAAAAAGCACCTTGTTTGGAAAATGACAGAATGATTACTTTATAAAACTCTTATAAAAAGTCAAACAATGGTATAAATGACTTTAAACCATATTCTTTTAAATAGTAAAAATGTTTTGAAATACATTTTTAAGAAACATGGATGTGGATGATAAAGAGATCCCAGTAGATTATTACGTATAAACAACCTCGGATAATGAAGAGATTGTGAAATAACCCTTACCTTGTACTTTTACTTGGTTGGGGTAGGTTAACCTCCTATATACTGGTGAAATAACTGTATTAAATTAGATAAGAATCATATACATTAATATGA
Organism: Viscum album; assembly: GCA_963277665.1. Classification (NCBI taxonomy): domain Eukaryota; kingdom Viridiplantae; phylum Streptophyta; class Magnoliopsida; order Santalales; family Viscaceae; genus Viscum; species Viscum album. The sequence goes on from OY728135.1 coordinate 417,715,668, forward strand.
TATCATATATGATCTTTTAACATTGATTTGTTAATAATATCTTTGTATTATCATTGTTCCGGGTGTTAACTTACTCGTTTTCTTTTATATGTTTTGTTACGTAAGCCGTGTTTGTCATGGATAAGTTGTATCTTAATCATATCCAGAATGATATAAAGTCCTTAGATACTATTATTAATAATCAAATGAGAATTATACTTGAATGGATATGATGGAAAATGATTCTCATCGCGTTCGTGGAGACGGTAGTCCGTACGTACGCACGAGCGATAATATCATTATTTTGATATAAAAAAAATATATAATTGGATGATATATCATATATAAAGAATCATTATCATGTTATACTTAATATTTACATGAGTTACACATCATTATTATACCCATCCAAATAATAATTTATTGAATAACAATTACACCAGGAGGTGGAGACGGTAAGCCGTACGTAAGCACGTATGGTGACATGTTATTCAAAGGATGGATAGAATACTGAATACGGTTATACCATATTTATAATAAAATCACAGTATATATAAGATACTGGAGTTATTATTTTAGAATGGTAATAACAAATAAGGAAGAAGTGGAAGAATAATGGAACTTGGAAAAGGGTGGTGAAAACATTACCTCTTCTTCGGGTTATTCCTTTTGATTTGATTAAAAGGGCTCCTTAAGTTGGATTTCTGACTAAATTAAGACCTCTAGGATGAATTGAGGGATGTTAAGAGAGTATTTGGACAGATTTTGGCCGAACCAAAAGGCTTTTAAGGTGTGATGTAATGAGAAGAGGGAGTGCCCTTTTATAAGAGGGGTGAGGGGCACCTTTGGAAAAGCTAGAAATATTAATTTATAATAAATTCATATTTGGTTTATAATGGCTCCAAAGTGGATTATTTAAAGGTTAAAGTAGGGATAGGTCGAAAACCACTCAACCAATAGAATTTAGACAGGTTTGGGTTACTATATTAACCTATTCATTAAGTATTAACTCTTAGTTAATTAGTTTCACTTTTACAATGTCTTTTTCTATGTTTATATTATATTGTTAATAAACATACCATATACATCCAAGAGACCCCCAAGTGGTCCATTAATGATACACCTATCATGATATAAGTCTATTTTACGAAACTTAGATTTTTAGGAATTTAATATTAATTAATAATATACTATTGTTTTTAAAAACTCTTTTATGTCAATTTTGACACTATTTAATAATTGATTTTTGTAAAAATCATAACAGAATGATTACTTCGAAAAAAGTTAATTAAATAATTAATAACATGTAATATTAACTTAGAAAAGTATTTTAATTCATAAAAGTCTAAAATTATATTTATTTGGGTATCTACAATATCAATCATTTTAATGTTTCACTATTATGGTAATTACTGCATCACCATTGTGTTGTAAATACTTTAAATTATTTAATGTCTAAAAATTATAAATAAAATATCATTATGTAGGAAAAATTTTTAGATTTCTAATTAATATTTATAGTCTAAAGTCCATCATATATAACCCTATGTAAAAAATTGTTTTTCTAAAAGATGTATGCTTGTGTCATTTTTGTATTCATTTTCACTTAATTAAAATAAAGTGTCTCTATCACTTACAAGTGGCACCATGGGGTCCGAAAATTGACCCAAATATTCCCATGGTCGAACATGTATCAACCAATAAAGGTAGGACACGTTTTAGGGAAATTTTTATTATTATAATATTATTTTTTAACCCTTATTTACCGGATTTACCCTTTAACCATTGTAAATAAAATATTTACTGAAGTAATTATTCAAAATGTCAAAAAAATATAAGTTAACTATTTACACAATTTGAACATCCTGATTCCAAATATCGAATCCATTTTTCCAAATTCAAAACACATAAGTGGCAGAAATTAATTTAAAATTAATTCCCGTTGTCAAAACAAAAAAGCGAGTTTTTATGATATAATAACTATCAAAAGATTGATACTTGTTTATGTTCGGTTTAATTGTGAAATTATGTCCAATGAACAAAATTGTATTAAATGGTAAAAATATATTCTAAATATACTTTAAAACCACTCAAATTCATAATTTATCACAATTAATTATTTTGATTAAAAAAGTTGTTTTTAATTAAAATTTAGTAATTTTCACTATTCATAAAAATATGAAAGTTATTCAAAAAGTACCAAAATTTCACCTTAGGATAAATTCGATACTCAGAATCCAAAAATAAAGTCCATTTCGAGAGATAAAATTTCTAAAATTTTAAAAATTAGGTATTACTATTCATAACGGCTAGTTTGATCGGTTGTGGTGTGTGTTAGAACTCGATGTTGCGTAAAACACACGCTATTGCATTTTTCAAAGAGAAGCGTACTGTAGAAGCTTGGGGTGTTACATTTGGTCCCTTGGAAAAAAAACTTCCTTCAGGGATATGTGGTTTTTTGAGGGCTCTCCATGCCCTTATTCATAACGGGTTTAAAGAAACCACATCACGTACTCTCTTCTTGGGACCTCGCCCTTCACTCCCTATCCAGTTGTATGATGCTAAACTACACAAATCCACATGTCCTCGATGCATGACATTAAACTATGGTTCTACCCTGGACTAGTTCGGGATGCCCCATGTTAACTATATGATGTGTTAGCTTCCTCTCAAAAAAGGATTTACCTTACCTGTATTTACCTCTGACCAAATTGTGTTCAAGAACTACATTTGGATTGATTCTCATTCATATGGGATATGTAGAAACATCCAGTAAATTCACCTTGGACCCAAACCTATGTCCTTTAAACTATGTGCACCATCCTCACTATATAACATTTAAACTACGTGTCTATCGTTATTATTTGTATGACATAAAACTACAAGACATGTTAGGTCTTTTCCAAAGAGGTCATTTTTGGAAGAATGTATAATCCCAAATCATACTAATGTGCTCGCCTAATGTGTTTCCACCACGATGGCATAATTTCAAAGCTATTGGACTCTATTCGAACAACCCATCACTCCAACCTCCACGCTTTTCATGTCTTTTATTCGGACCCTCATCCTATTTCACGTCTAAAGGAACCCCCTAATAGTATGAACACTCGGCCTATGGCTCACCTACTATCTTGGGAAAACATTTTGGAAGACTAAAAGATGACATTTTGAGTCAGGTCCCATTTTTCAAACATGGTCAACAGTCTTCCCTCATTTGTCTTCCCCATTTTAGGCTAACACAAAAATAATACTATGTTTTGAACACGGTCTGCAGTTATCCTAATGGTCATGCCACCCCTATAGTGTTCTGAATTTTCGGTATCATGATTCACACATTCTATTCCCCTATGTTCAAATTGATTCTAACACCCCTAGCATTACTCCACTCGTGCACAAGAGAACATTGAAAAAAGAGCCACAAGACTATCCTGAGAACTTCATTACCTACTTTGTCCACCCTCTTTCTTCCTAGAAGCCTAAACTGGTCATTTATGACCCAGATGTCCAAATATTGGTTAGCACTCTTGTGATCAGATGAATTAATAGTGTGGCCATCCCTTATTTCTCACATCGGGCATGACCCACATGAGCATAGATATTGATTTATGATTACTCCACAGTTATGGTTGAGATACAATCATCGAAATAAAGAAGAATGTGGATGATAGGTCGATGCATGAGATTCAGGATAAGCAAACAAATGAATAAATGTTTATAAGTTTGGACAAAACACAGACCTTATGGATCAACCACTATGATAGATTACTCCAGTGCCACCACCCTCTAGCTTATAACCCCTAGGACTACTTCCCACAACTCGAGCTCCCTCTCCTCATTAGGAGCTATGGAGCAGAAATCATTGGCTCTGATCTTCATTCACTCCTGCTCAGCTTGAAACCCATCCATTTAACGATATTATTGTGCTTCTTGATCCTGAGCTTTATCCAAATAGGCCTCTAGATTATCATGGATTGGTCTGTAATGAATATGGCTAGCTCATTATCATATTCTTAAAGGCATTGAACTTCTCACTCAGCCTCATGGAATTTAGGTATTCTCATGGATATGTTCTAGAACTAGTCGACGGTGAGACGTTGGATGCTCTCCCAAACCTTTTCAACCATGTAATCCTGGATCATCGCGTGAAGGTGATGAGAATCCACCCCTATGGTGAAAAAAGGCACATCCAGGTACATAGTGATCCTATCCGGGGAACCCATTCAGCTATAGAATGTTTTAGGAAGCAACAAATAAAGTTTTACCCCTTCTGCCGCATTATACGACGTTCCTCTACTGCCTTAGGATCGAAATCATCCATCTCCTCAGGGTCTGCAGGCCGATATTTGGGGAAAGCAACCAAATGATCACTGGTAGGATCTCCCTTTGGACTTTCTCCCAAAGGGTCGTGCTCTTCAATAGGTGGGGGACCTTCCTCTCTCATATCTATTTCTGATATTTTTCTCCTTACAACATCATACCCCACCCTGGTAGTGATATCAATGATACCAACAACTCTATGCTCACCTGCTGTTGGGGTCAGTGTGGTTTGAGAAGCGGGTTCTGATTGGGTGGGTCCACTTGCCATCAGATTCACTGTGGATGATCTAGATTTAGTAGCTTACTGAGCCTACAATATCATGATTACTACATGAACAATGAACACTCTGATTATCAATTCTCTCTATGGTGACATATACAAGTGTCTGAGTAATAAAACTTATAAAAGATTAGTGCATCAGTTTTTGGTGTTTCAGTCACCTCACGAACTATCACCATGGGAGATCCTTTAGGGCCTACTAGTTCAATAATGGTTGTCAGCTCCCCACCTCATTCTATCGGTTCATCCTAACCTCCCTCAGGTGGACCTTCCTAAACAGCGCCAACATGCATATGAAAAAGATTAAAAATCCCATTGATGATTATGAGGGATGAAAAAAGGAATATTTAGGATAATAATTGAGGAATACCTCAAGTAGCTCATCTATTTACATGTTAGAGCTAGAAATATCACCACTCTCCCTAGGAATCCCTTGGTGTCCTGTCTCCTTAGACCCTCCACCTCCACGCTGCTCTGTAGCTTCCCCTATTTCTTCTTCCTCTTCTTCTCCCTATTCTTTTCTCTCTTCTTTTTATGACTCACTTCTACCGGACTGCTCATCAGCATCGTCATCTTCAGAGAACATTTTTTCTAGATCATGCTCCTGGAAAAGTATTACCTTCACCAGGAGAGGTGATTACTCATGTCGACCCCACTGGGGTGCATATACATCTATGACAGTCAAATATTTGTTACAAAGATGTAACTTCACTCTATCATCAATCCGAATGATCCCAACTTCTAACAGATGGATTCCATCTTGTACCATATTTTTTCAAAGGGCTTCAGGGCTAATTAACATCCACAGGTACAACAAGGCTGACCACATCATAGGGAAGATTGAATCCTCAAGAAGTTGTAGAAGATACCTTATCTACTTCCCAGAAATCTCCATTGCTGCTCCGTGAGTTTGTTCATCAGCCCCTCTCCATTCGAATGATGGGGGTATGACCGCACCATGTGACATATATGCTACTGAAGCTCCGACCTTTACTGATCCGGCAGCCCAACCTATTCCTGACCTCTCGTCCCCAACAATGCCTTGACATCTCTCTCCCCACCCAGGTTCTACATTGGCCACCTTTAGCTTCTGAACTCTCTTTCGCAGTAGCCCTTCGGGATATGCCGCCACCCAATGTTATACATAAGTTTTTTAGAGGTCGGCGCCAACTCCAGTGGGGGGGAAAGGTAATTATCTCACCAAAGCCATAAGTTGTGAAAATCAACCAAATTTGACAGAGAATGCAAGGGTGTTTCTACCCCCAGACATCAGTATACACCTTCTTCGGCAACCGTTGGATGAATCCAAACTATTTGGAAAATATTGACGGCCCATAGGGCTCACAAATATTTTTTCAATCGACCCAGGCCACAAGAACCCCACCTTTGATGCTCTGCAAGTATTATCTTTTCTATTATGAGCCTTTCCTGTCATCTATCATTTGGAAAGATAGGGTGGGGAATGGACTAATGGTAAAATTGGTGTGATTTCCAATCCCAATCTTTACACCCTCTTCATCGAGCGTCAACAACATGACCCCAACAGAATTCAACAAAGTGGGTTGTAGGCCATTACCTGGGGGCCGAATGGAGTTTGGGAAGGTGTATCCACCACAATGAGCCATGTTTCAACCATGAAGGATTTGGAAAGGTCCACATATCCTAATTTGTGTTACCCCTCTCGAAATACTCCCTAGAATGGAGTACATTCATGCCAGCACAGGGACCCCTAAGTTAAAACTCTGATTGGATACCATAATACCATCTATCACCAATGTTGCTAGGCAGACTCCCATCCTCATGTCCCTTACTGGTTGAATCCACCCACTTAGGAATGTTTCAAGAAATATGGAATACCGAACATTTGGGTATCAACTTTCATCTACACTAAATCCCTAGTATTGATATTCCCCCACCTATGAGATCCTCTAATATGATCTGCTCTTGCTTCTCTATGCCGTGGTCGGACATCGCTTCCCTTAGTCTGAAATCTTTATATCGGGGTCTTTCTTTCGAAATAGGATGAACCAATTAGAATAGGTGTTGTCTTTCAAGAATTCCTTGACCACCAGATGCTCCTTAGCAAGCTCCAACAGATGCCATGTCAGTATGGTAGTCTATGACCTATCCCTCGTGATGTTCTATGTCCAAAAAAACTCATCGTACTGGTGCCCGTCCAAAGGGACACCCCCAATGCAGTGAATGTACCAAAGACTGATAACAACCTCCATGTGATGGATATTTAAAGTGTTGGTATTAGAGGACCACCGGCTAAACAACATCAGTCCAAGTTCTTTCTAGTCGTAAAAATGGAACTGTGACATCCACACCGCCTTGAATAGCCCGATGTGTCAAAGTTATACCCTGAACTAGTCACATGATTGGTATACCCAATATGACAATGCCCACTCACTTGTGAAATTGTCTCGAAACCTTAGGTCCCAATATTACAGCCATCTGTTGGTATCATTGGTGATGCTCTATCAGAAGGTACTTACGTAATGGGTTGGAGAATCATCGGTGACCGACTCGCTCCCTGAGATGATTCTGATCCCCAGATTCAAGAAATAGACGACTATATGACCTATTTCTCTAGCCGGATGACCATTTTATGTGATTTTGTATTGAGGAAGATCATCCTCACTGGTCACCCATGACCACAATATATCTACTACAAATCCTGGCACTGGTACATCCTCGGAAATATCGAAGTCCCATATTGGTAGGTTGTCATATAACACACAATCCTTCTGGGCTTGGGTCAACATGTTGAAGAGAGTTTGGTAGTCAGATACAACTTTCTTGGCACCATAGACCTCAGGGTTTGAAACAATCTCATCCCTCCGAGTGTCAAATATAGCTTCTCTCCCAACATCATCCAAATCCACAACCATCTCTTTTTTGGTAAAGTCTAAAACAAAACCAGGTGTCCACGTGGAATGACCAGTATAGTGCATGAATAATTAGAAGGTGGCACATAAAATAAGGAAGTGGCGTATAAAAATGATGTTGCCCCCAAAATTATGACTACTTCCAGGGAATTCCATTCAACAAAGAAAGGATTTTGCATAAAGGCAGGCCAGCTTGTCCACACATGAGAGAACCAGAGCATTTATCATGAGAAAATTCGTACAGACCATAGGACCCCCAGTGTTCTTATTGGTTCAAATGGGGTTTTCCACACTCGTAAAAAATGATTGTGCACCAAAGGAACTATTTTCTAAGTGTCTCCCCATCGGGGCCAGGAGTCTCAGTGTGTCCCTCAGAATCTAACATTCATGCCCCATCATAGGTTTGATTCCAAGGGGGTATTTTTTGACACTGAAATCCGTCAAAGTCCTCAGAAAAATATTTGGGGAAAACCTAAAGCAGATATCGACCAAAAAAACTAGTTCAGGACTGGCCGAAAGGTGGCACACATAATTGGAGACATGTGCGTAAAGATGTTCCACGACACGGAAATTTCTGCAGACAAGAGTTTCATTGCGTGCTATATCGAAAGTTTCATACAAACAACAGAGGGATCTGGTTTTCCACGTAGGCCAAATTACATGCACCTCCCATGGTTCTCGATCCCCTATAAATAGAAGGGAGAACCCTTTCTTTCAAGTAGAGGAATTTGACCCATCTCCCCTGCATGCAATAAACCTCTTCGACATGAAAAATATGAAATTCAGGTATAGGATTTTCCATGACAGGTCTCCCAGGGGTTCACGTTCATGTGAAACCCCAAGGGATTGACCCTCGCTTGAGTCCTTTTTTGTTTGGCCAATTGCACACAAGTCCATTTACTTGCATGTAAACCTCAGATTTTTACATGAAAAACCTCCCCAAATTACATGCGCACCTCCTTTATCTATTAAACCACACATTTTGCGTGCACTAGTTCCCATTTTCATGTCTATTGTGCGCAAAACCGCTTACCCTAAGGCATCATGTTCGAGCCCATCTTATATTCAACCAAATTGTGTTGCATATATTTCTATTGTACGACCCTCCAGGTTTGTTTGAAGTGATTTCAAGGTCCCTTGGGTAGTGTTTCGTATTGTGTTTCTTAGCCTAATGCTTCTTCGTATAGGAACTTTAACAGCTATTGCTTCTTCAAATAACCATGGTAACATTCCCCCTAGTGGATCACTCTACAATACCCCTTCTCCACAGCATTGTTAGTGCCTTCCCTTAACTAAGGGTTAAAGTGTGTCAGTTATGTAAGTCCTAGGGGTTTGGAGTGAACCTGCCACGCTTGATCTATAGGACATTAAACTACCATGAACCGTCATTCTCAGTATATGACGTTAAACTGTGGCCTCACCCCATGCATCTTATGTGGGGTGCCCGGCCTTAGAAATTATCTATGCCCACTCATCTCCACAGGAGTGAGATCTTCCTCACATGTATTGAGAGACTCTTTGCTGGAGCGATGCCTGTCCGTGGGGAAGGGAAACCATCTTTGTGTAGGCCCTTAGCCTTTCATTCGGGAGGCAGCACCCCTTCTCCTCCTTTCAGATTTAGTGTGAAAGACTTGAGGACAGATGTGCATATAGACCTTCATTATCATATCCCTCTATTTATGGGCTTTGTCTTCATCGGGCCTCCATCCTGGAGTAATTCCCAATCTCCATCTCTATTGTCCATTAACCATGCATAAGACCCAATTTCCTCTTTGGGTCTCTAACCACATGTAAACCCTATTCCAATTCCCACAGATGCACCTTTTATAACGTGATCGTTAGGTCTTTGCTGCCTCTTGTTTCTTAAACCAAGAATTACTCACATGGGCTTAGAGTAAGTATCGACTGTGACATCCTCTCTGGGCCACCTTAGAGTGTAATCCCCAATCCATCCTTTTGAACTATGCAGACTTTGATCCTTGACAAGGAAACGTACATAGGAAGACTCCCTGAGGTTCAATCCCAACACCTACTTGTCCCGACCCCTTCACGTCAGCTCACCTTCATCCTTCATGATGTTAAAATGAATCCACCATTCTGAAGTATGTGGACTTTGATCCTTGCCATGTAAAGGCTATGTAGGAAGCCTCCCTAAGGATCAAGATCAACACCTACTTGTCCTGACCCCTTTACATCGGTTCACCTTGGTCCCACATGATGTTAAACTGTACTCCCCTTTTTGTCCCAAAAGACATTAAACAGTACCCATTTGAACTACGTGGGATTTGATCCTTATCCCCTGGACAAGGTATGTAGGAAGCCTCCCGGAGGTTCAACCCCATTCAATGGTAAGCCATTTTCAACCCCATTCAGTCGTAAGATATTGTCAAACCCATTTAGCAGTAAGTCGTTGTCAACCCCATTCAGTGATAAGCCATTTTCAACCCCATTCAGTGGTAATCTATTGTCAAACCCATTCAGCGGTAAGCCTTTGTCAACCGCATTCAGCGGTAAGCTATTTTCAACACTATTTTGTGGTAATCCATTGTCAACCCCATTCAGTGGTAAGCCGTTGTCAGCCCCATTCAGTGGTAAGCCGTTTTCAGCCCCATTCAGCGGTAAGCCATTGTAAATCCATTTCAGTAGTAAGCCATTTTCATCCCCATCCAGTGGTAATCCTTTGTCAACTCCACTCAGCAGTAAGACATTGTCAACCCCATTCATAGGTAATCCATTTTCAACCCCAATCGACGGTAAGCCTTTGAGTTCTCCAATCGATGGTAAGCCGTTGTGTTCCCTAGTTGGCAGTAAGCTGTCACACCCAACCAACGGTAAGCCTTTTTAGTCTAGAATTGATGGTAATCCATTGTAGTCCTCTTTTTTGGGGCCCACATCTATGGTCCAACCTCGTGGCATCAGACCAACCAGGATGATAACCATGCATAAGCCCCAATATGTCATCAGGTTGTTGTCCTCTGTTCCCACCCTGATTCTATAACCCCATCCTGAACTATTTTAACTTTGATTCCCTACCTCAGGTATACGTAGAAACCCTCCATATAGTTCAAGTCTATCACTCATGTACCATCATGGTCTCTCCCTCAAGCCTATGCTTTTTGGGAAGGTCGTGCCCAAACCCATAGGTTCTACTTACACCAGATGTCATCCATGTGTCCATTATCGTGGGTCACCTTTTTAGGTTCCCCATCACCTCACCGAACTATGTGGACTTTGATTCCCTATCATGGGAATATGTAGAAAGTCTCTTCGAGCCTCAAGCCCAACATTACTATCGCCCTTGTGCCGAATCCATCCCACTCTCCATCCACTCTTGACTGTCTATATCCATCCTGATTCTTACCCAGACTTCCACATCATAGTGAGATCATGTCACCCACTATTTCGATGCTCCTAGAATAAATCTGGTAACTAAACACCCTTTAGCCCCAACATCAGTGTTCCCTCTTGGGGTTACACCCCTCTGATCCACTCTTATCAGTGTTCTGATCAGTTTGATCCGTCTCCGCTAGACGTTAAACCCGCGACATACCCTGTGTTAAACATGGGAAGATGAAGAAAACCTCAAAGACATGACTATGGAATATAAATCCCAGCATTAGACAAGGGATTCCCCTGGATTATTCACCCTCGAGAAGCCCTATCATAAGGGGAAGAAACTGAGGCGCGTCAGGGTTCCAGCATCTAGACATGCCAGCAATGTACAACATGACTGCACCCCTGACCGAAGGTTGCTGCCCTAGATAGACCCCCTGAAATGTCTTGATAGAAGCAGCATAATTATCCAGGGTCTATGAAGACATGGAACTTGGAAGAGTTTCACGAAAAACATCTGATGTCTTTGAGGGAGACCCGAACTAGGAAACGAGTTCTGAGGAGGAATCCACGGAAGGAGAAACTGACATCCCATCATCCAATTTCAATCAAGGAGAAAACATCCCTGAATAAGAGAGGGATGCCACCCACCTTTGGAAAGCAGGAATGTGGGGAATCAACTATGAATCCTCTAAAATCGATAGATTCACACCCCCAAGAAATCATTAGAAACAACATCTTATTAAAAATTATACCCTTAAAGTTAATTATATTGATTATATTCTTAAATAAAATATTAAAAATTCTAATGACAATAAAAATAATTTTTGGTGATAATTTTAATACCATTAATGATATTAATAATTTTATAATAACAATAATAATAAAAAGTGATAGTAACTTAATATAATATTAATTACAATGTTAATTATTTTTATATTAATAAAAACATAATAAAATTTATATTATTAAAATTGTTAATAATAATAATAATATTCTCAAATAATAATAATATTATTATCATTAAAAAATTCCTTAAATTATTATTACACTTCTTATTTTAATTTTATTTCCATTTTATTATTCATTACATTTTATTTACTTTCCTTGAACATTAGGCAGGCTGTTCGGTGAAACAGGAGAGGTCATGTGGTGACATAGGAAAATCCGTTCAGCTTTGATCGTGGTGGGTTAAACGCAGTCAAGGATAAAGATGCATTTTTTTAAATAAGAATTCAAAATTTTAAGTCGGGCTTCAATCCGAACTACCTAATTCCCTCCAAATCAATAAAATAAATAATTTAAAAGTGGAGGGTATGACAATACCAACTTTTTATCCACACTACTATTTGATAGCCTCTGGTATATGGGGAGGTGCGCTTGAGGCCTTTTCGTTAACCAGATCTAGGAACTATTTTAGTGTCTCTTAGGATGATATATGGCAAAGATGAGAGTGGAATGAAATAAAATACTAAAAATCAAATAAAATAAATCCCTTGAATTCATACATTGAGATTAATGTACACCTATGAGGCATTAATATGATAGAGGTAAATTATACATCATCAAATTTATTAATTATTTTACTTTAATTAAAAATGTTTTATTTATCATACATAAAACAAATTTAGTGAGTATTTTTAATATTTTTCAAATACAGTATAAAAAAGCTCTGCAGATTCCAATAAAAAAATTAACATTGAAAAATTGAAGTGATTTAATGTAAAAACCCGAGTTATTATTGACAATTTCTTTTCAAATAAATTAAAATTATCATTTATATATTACATTTCACAATGTCAAACATTCCATTCACAGTAAACCGACTTGTCGTATGTTTCACGCTACACTAAGTAAGCTTGTGATACACGCAACACGTAATATAGATTTTGTTCAATATAAAAAAGAAATAATTTTTAATTATTTTATACACAACACAAAAGGAGTATTTCACTACACACAACACTGACTTGGCTTGCATTTCATTCAAGAGTGATGTTCCTTGATAGCTTTCATTGTATGAAATACTGAGTTTTACTAAATAACGATATATTATTTAAAATATTATTATTTAATTGGATATAAACTAGCCATTAGGAACAATATTATATGTTTTTTTTTGAATTTTATATATTTAATATAATATTAACATTCATTTTATGTATTTTCTAGACATAATAAAAGAACATATTAAATTTTTCGGATGAAAGAAGCATTTTTAAAAAATAATGCAGGTTTACCACCTTTTGTGGGTGCTCCGATATTGAATCTAGTAATTAAAAATTTTATTTGTAATAATTTATATAATAAACTTCTTATTTATATATGGAACATCCGAATTTCCTTTGGTTAAATTTTTGTATTTTTATAATAAAATTCATTTTTTTAATTAATAGTAAAAAATACTGCATTTTAAATCAAAACTACCTTTTCATCTAATTTGTTAATATAGTTAGATTGTAATTTTAAGTGGTTTTAAGTAAAATAATATATTTTTATCATTTAATCCAATTTAGGTTATTAGAATCAATTTCATGTTGAAAATAGATATAAAAACATTACAATGTTTTAAATGTTTCACTTTGAATACCCGTTTTTAGTTTTTTTTGTGGAATTAATTATAAATCCAAGTTACCAAATTCTGTAAATTGAATTTGATAAAATGGATTCAATATTTGGAATCAGAAGTTAAAAATTTAGTTTTGAGGTAAATTTACTTTCTAGGTATAAAAAAGGTACAGTGGTAAAATATTATTTACCGTAGTAAAAGTGAACTTTTGACAAGGGATAAAGTTAAAAGTTAAAAGCTTTAGATACCTAAAAACTAAAACATTTAATTGTTTTTAGAGGTGTGTATAGACCCTAAACAACATATACATCCTCAATTTCAATCCAATGTCATGGAAATTAATTCTTCCTCTATATGGTTGGCTTTTAATATAAAATAATCTATAAATTAATCACTTTAACCCACCTCTACTCAAGTATAAGTACCACCTATCCACCACCCTATTTCGATACCCAATGCCTTATAGATCCGAAAATCTCAACCCAAACCCTTCAACCTCACTCTAACCACGTCCATGTGCTTATGGTCTCACCAAAAGTCCAAATCCAAGGTCCTCAAGGGTCTTTCAAGGAGGGGATATTCAAGGGGTAGGTTTCTCAAAGTACCACTCCTAATTTATTTCTATATATACTTTATCCTCACATCATTCATCCATAAATGCGTGATTACTCAAGAATAATGTATATACTGGAGTGTTATGTTTCTAATGGAATATCCCATATCCATTTCTCACCTCCTCTTTTTCAAATAAACAAAATTGTTGTCCAAGTTATTCCACTTATTCACCTTCGTGATTAATGTTTTCATTCTTGTTCCTTTACTGCCTTCATGGATGGTCTTAAAACAATTTTCAGGTCAAAAATATTTTAATATGTATATTATAACTTATTTCATATTATACAAATGTTATATTAAACTTACCTTCATTCTTTCTATATTGTTTTTATAAGATAATTTCTTTAGAGGAAGTGTGTACTACCACCCCCTCAAAGTGATATGTCTCCTTACCACTATACATGGAATGTATAAGGGATGGTTTTATTAAAACTTCGAGAAATATTTTATATTAATATAATACTGGAATTATAATTATGGTACAACCTAATATCTCCTTTTATCCATCATATTCATAACAATATCACCATGCGTTTGTACGTACGGCTTACCGTCTCCACACCGTGGTGTAATGTTTTATTCAATAATACTTTTTTAGATGGGTATAATGTTGAGTATAATGGATTTAAATAATTAATATAACATGATAATTATTCTTTATAATTAATATACCATTGAAATCTATTCTATTAAACCATTGAGTGAATGATATCGTTGCCCATGCGTACGTACAACCTACCGTCTCCATGATGTGATGCGCTTCATTCTATATGATATTCATTAAACCACGATTATATAGATTAATGATGTGAATAAATATAGTATATATCATACTAATATCATTATTTAAATGATATAACTATAACCTAAGAAGTGTAACATGATGTTATCAGACAAAACTTTCATAAGAACATAAAGTAGTTAATATCTTAATAACGAGTGATAATGAAATGTTAATAACAAAAAGATGATAATATAATCAAATATGATATCATAAAATGATTATGATTCTATAATAAGTCAATAATTTTTTTAAATCATTATATAAGAGGATTAGATATATACAATGGATATCAGACCTAAGGATCGAGATACTTTTTCAATCTCATTATTTTCTTGGATTGTTTGTACGTTAGTATTTACTGGGGTACATTTATCATCCATGTCCACATTTCATAAGTTTATAATATTATTTATATTCTTACATAATTGTTAAAAATTAATTTTACCCATTGTTTTATTTTTTTCAAAAGGTATGAAATGAATCTTTTGTTGTTATTCTATTCGAGTTACTTTTTGACTTTTCTGGAAAAAGTTGGAGGATAATGTTTTTTAACTTATACAACATGAACATACTTTTATGATTTCATAACACCTTACATCAATGAATATTCCTTTAAAATATTTTATGTATATTTTAAATTAAATTATTTTCTTTTAAAATTGTGTGAAATTTGGAGAAAATAAAATGTTTTTGAAGAAGAATGGATATTTTCCTCAATAATTGAGT
Organism: Viscum album; assembly: GCA_963277665.1. Classification (NCBI taxonomy): domain Eukaryota; kingdom Viridiplantae; phylum Streptophyta; class Magnoliopsida; order Santalales; family Viscaceae; genus Viscum; species Viscum album. The sequence goes on from OY728135.1 coordinate 417,731,162, forward strand.
TTAAGTGTTTTATCAAAATTATTTTCCATCTAAGATGATGATCTTTAAATAGGTTTATATTTCTATTCCTATTATTAATATGAATTTGTTTTGTTAATGATGTAATGATATTTTATATGGAAAGTGTTATGATGGAATGATGTTTAAGAAAAACATTTTATTTCTTGGGTTATGCTATGATGAGTTATTTATGTTTTTGTGGAACATGTAAAATGATTCAATTAAGAGATGGGTGGGACATATATCTCCCCCATTTCATTGGGAAATGATTTATATCTCATGATATAGACATGAATGAAACATAAAGTAAATTTGGTTTAGTTATACAGGGCTGAAACAATAAGTAAACCCAGTTCAGAAATAGACTTTGTTTGCTATGATGGTCTTGGAAATGATACTTGAATAATATGAAATGATCTTATAAGCTTATGAGTATGCCAAAAACATAAAATATTTTGTTTCGAATTTTTGAATTATGTCCATCAATCCCATGAAATGATATCACAATCATTCATATGTAAGATAAGACTTCCAAATGATATGTTTTTATGTCTTATGATTATGATATGATTGATATTTCCATTATTTGACATTATTGATAATTTGAGCTCACCCTTTCATATGTTTTCTTTCCCTAGGTCATGAAGAAGGGTATTAATTAAGATATGACAAATGGTGCCTAGTTATAAATAAATATGTGGAAGAAAATGTAGATGTTTTATGAACTAGTTTTTTATATTCCCCATCTTCTAAATACAATATGTTTATACGGTCCTATCGTGGATTTATTTTATGTTGTAACGAGGATCCATCATTTTTTATGTAACATTAATGTATGTAATGAATGGGTTGTTATAGTTGGTATTAGAGGAAGGGTATAGTTATCTTTGTAAGATATGATGAAAAAACCTTACTGAGAACCCTATGGATATGTCTTAGAATATGTCCAAGGATAAAGAATAGTATAGGAAATTGTCCTAGAATTTTGGTGAAGGATAGAGTGAGTGACCTCCTAGAAATAAATCACTATTTGGATACTACAAGTGGATTTGGATCTGGAACATATGTACCTTGGGGTATCAACTCTGATAAGGTGTTCTAAAATGACCTGGCGTAATCTAGTACATGACAATGGGAATTGATGCACACATGGTTTGGAACTCCTGGGGGATATTCTTTGGAAATTAATAAAATCTATATAAACCAGTATAATGGAATTAAATAGAATTTGGCCATGTATAACCTTGGGATTCATCACTTCAAGCCTCCATAGCCTTCTGTTTTCTGCTTGCTTGTTTGGTGTACTGGATGTTTTTTCTCTTTAATAATAAAAGAATAATGATGATGATGATGTCACATCTTATAAATCTTATAATTGAATTTTCATGATTATATTGTTGCTCATTATTATTACTATTTCTTGCTCTATAAATTTGGTTTTACTGAATCGCTGGAACCCAATTGAACTGTATTAATGGTAATTCTGACCGAAAATTCAAAAAATTTCCTTTAAAAAAACTGAATGATATGAGAGCTAGAACAAAAAATATTATCTCTATACTTACTCAAGCTATGAATCATTCCATACTTCCAAATGACCAGAGAAGGGAACAACATTCTGTTGAGTCCTTCATGAGGCAAAGTCCACCATCTATTAGTGGGTATTTGGATCCACTTGTTTCCAAATAGTGGATTAGTACCGCTGAAAAGATATTCTCTATTATATAATGTTTAGATCATGAGAAAGTAATTCAGGATCTTTATTGATTATAAGGTGATGTTGAATTATGGTGGAATCTAATCAAGAATACAAGGTGGGAAGATAAAACTGAATCCATAGATTGGGATGAGTTTAAGAACTTATTCTACAATAAGCAATTTCATCGTATTATATGTATGAAAAAGAAAAAAAAAGTTTCTCTAATTAATGAAAAGGGACTACAAATCTATTAGTACCTATTCACAAGACTTGTGAGGTGCACTTCTGGAATTATCATCCAGCCTAAATGTAACGTTGTTAGGTTATTCAATGGATTAATGTAAAGTCTCTAATGGACATTATCCATAAGGGACTTCAGTATCTATTAATATATTTTATGTTATGCAATCAAGTTTTAAAGGTATATTTAAGTCACATACTAATCAAATGGTTTTGATGAGAAGTGGAAGATGGAGTATAAAGGTAAATATGAAAACCATGAAGAGAAAAACAGGATCCCTCATTTATGCTCTATGTGTGGGAAAAACATTGGAGAAAATTCCCTTAAGTGGACTAATAAATGTTCTAAGTGTGGTAAGAAAGGTCATCAGGCATTTGAGTGCCGAAGTTATGACAAGAAGTTATCAAACAATGTGGATAGAGAGAATGATGCCCTGAATGCACCTCCCCGACTTCAGTTTTACAAGTGTAAGGATAATGGGAACTATTCAAACAAGTGTTGTAATCCATAGGTTATTGATTATGATCGACATTAAAAACCTCTTAAGGATAATGTAAAAGTTAACTCTCATGCAATCACTATTGGTGATGTGGATTATGACAATGAAATTGTGGAATTATTGAGTTTTTATGTATTGGAATTCAAGAATAATGTTATTGAAGTAATTTTATGATATTATGGAATAATGAATCATATATTTATTGGTCCACTATATTTTTTACATAAGTATTTAAGAACATATGTTGAATTGTACGGGTAACCTCAAAATGTGATTGAGGTAATAAGGTGATATTTTTTGTAAAACATGTGATTAAGGAAAATATAATCCGTAATATAAGCATGATGTTGATATAATGATATTTTGATAAAGATACTGTGGATATGAATAAGTAAATTGGATGATACTAGTCACATGGGAATTGATTAAGGATTTATTGACATGTGTGTTATGATATTTTGGATGAAGTTTACATCTTTTTTGAGTTGAGAAAATGGAAAAAATGTATTTTTTTTCAATAAGGATGTGTGATAAATTTGGTTATTTACATGTTTCAAGAGAATAAAAGATTAGGATATTCACATGTTTGGAATTTTAGAACCATGAATTATAAATGAAATATGGGAGATAAATGTTAAGTTGATTTAATAGACTTCTTTTTATGGTTTTTGATTTTTATCTTCCAGAAGGATTGTGGGATTTCCATTTATGAAACGTTTAAGATAAAATTCAAATAATTCTGTAAGTTTAAAGTATAATCTCACCCTAGGTAAATTTATATATATATTTTAAATTTTTATAACAGTTTTTTAGATAGAATGACAAATCGTTCTTCTCATAATTTGATAATGCTTCACCAATGAAAAATCCAACTTCATTTCATATAATAAGAGATAAAGTGGAAATTGATCGTGTAATAAAAAAGTGTGAAGTTATGATGAAATGAATTAAGTATATATTCTCTTGAAAATTATACAAAATTAGGAAATGAATCATGATGTAAAATTTTTTCTTATTATCATCATTTTTATTATATAAAGGACATATTTCCTGCTTCTTTATTTTACAGTTTTGTTATTGTTAACTTTCTCTAGTTCACTCACTTCCTTGTGAACGGTGATATTTATCAATATATATGATTATTTAAAATTTTCTTATATGTACAAATCTTCTCATATGTTATCCTACATAGATACCTAGTCAGGATTTACTTTTGGAAACTGTTATTTTCTAACGACTCCCTTTTAAAAGAACATTTTAGTATTAGTTTTTATGATGTGGTTTCTATATTTTTATAACCACAATGAATTTTGGGAGAGAAAATCATTTTAATGGGGTTATAATGTAACACCCTGGGTTTTTATAGATCATTTTTTGTAATAAATTAAAATTTTCATTTATATATTGCATTTCACTAAGTCAAATAGTCCTTTTACAGTAAACTGGCTTGTCGTATGTTTCATGCAACACTGAGTTAGCTTACGATTCACGCAAAATTGAGTATAGATTTTGTTCAATATATAAAATCACTAGTTTTTTTTACATTATAGGAAACAAAAAAGGAATATTTAAATACATGCAACACTAATATGTCTAGTGTTACATGCAAGAGAGACCTTCCTCGATATCTTGCATTGTACACAATATTGAGTTTCAACAAAAAATGATATATTATTTAGAATATTGTAATTTAATGGGATATAAACTATCCCTTATTAATAGTATTAACCAAAATTTAAATTTTATATATTATATATAACATTAACATTCATCTTTTGTATTTTCTATACATGATATAAGAACAAATTCCATTTTTCACATAAAAGAATTATTTTTGAAAAGAAAATGTAGTTTTGTCATGTTTTGATGGATAACCCCTTATAAATAATGTTTATAAAATTATTAAATATTATATTTTAAAAAATTAACTTCCTATTTATATGTGTTACATTATAATTTACTTTAGTTAATTTTTTTTGATATATATTTTTAATTAGTAGTGAAAAATACCGCACTTTAATTAAAAATCAATTTTTCATCTAATTTATTTATATATTTAGATTGTCCTTTTAATTGGTTTTAAAATAAAAGTAGATTATGTTTTTATCATTTAACCAAATTGAGGTCTTTGGAATAAATTTCATGTTTAAAATATATATAACAACATTTCAAACTTTTGAACGTTTCACATTAAAAACCTGTTTTTAGTTTTGTTTGTGGAATTAATTTTAAATAAAATTTTCCCAATTATATGAAATGAATTTGGTAAAATGGATTCCATACTTTTAATGACAGGTTCCAAATTTTTTAAGGTATTTATTTTTTAGGAATAAAAATGTTACCTTGGAGAAATATTCATTTACTGTAGTAAAAGTGAAATTTTGACAATGGTTAAAGTTAAACAATAAAAGCTTAACATACCTAAAAATTAATACATTGAATAATTTTTTGAGGTGTGGATAGACCCGAAGAAGACTACAAAACCTAAATTATAATCCAAATTCGTGTAAATTAATACCTCCTCTATACTGTTGGCATTTAATTTAAAATAATGAATAAAATAATCACTTGAACCCACCTCTCCTAATGTATAAATACACCCTCTCCACCACCCTATTCTGACACAAAAATCCTTTTAGAACCTATAATATCTACCCAAACCTCTCCTACTCACTATAACCATGTCCATATACTTCTGTTCTCACTAAAAGCTCAAATCCAAGGTCCTAAAGGGTCTTTCAACAAGATGATATTTAAGAGGTAATTTTCTCAAAGTACGTCTGTTAATTTTTTATTTTTATACATTCTCCTCACCTCCTTCATACATAAATTCATGATTACTATAGAAACTTGTATATATTTTATTTTTATTTTTCTAATTTAATATCTCATATCCATTTCATTTCTCACATTCTCTTATTAAAATAAATGAAAATTTTGTCCAATTTATGTCATTTAATCCCCTATGTGAATAATGTTTTTATTTTTTTTCCTTTACCACCATCATGACTGGTCTTAAAATAAATTTTATGGTCATATAATATTTCAATATTTATATTATAACCTATTTCATATTCTGGATATGTTCTATTAAGAATACCTTTATTATTTCTTTGTTGTTGTTATATGATATTTTCGTTTGATGACGTGTGGACCACCGCCCCCTCAAAGCAATATGACTCGTTCCCACTATACATGGAATTTATAACATATGTTTTTATTAAAACCATGACAAATATATGAAATTAATATAATATTTGAATTATAATTATGTTACAACCTTATATCTCCTTTTATACATCATACAAATAATAATATCAATATGTGTCTGTACGTACGACTTACTGTCTCCACGCCGTGGTGTAATTTTTTATTCAACAATAAGTTATTTTAATGGGTTTAATGATTCATATAATGGATGTAAATAATGAACATAACATGATAATTATTCTATATAATTAATATACTATCCAAATCCATACCATTTAACCGTTAAGTGAATGATTTCGTCGCTCGTGCGTACGTACGACCTACCATCTCCATGATGCGATGAAATACATTATACATGATCTTCTTTAAAACATGATTATATAAATGAATGTAATGAATAAATAAGATATATATTATATTAATATCATTCTATAAATTATATAACTATAATAGAAGAAGTGTAACAATACCTTATCCAACAAAACATGCATAAGGACATAAAGTAATTAATATTTGAATAACATCTCACCGTGAAATGTTACTAAAAAACGGATGATAATATTATAATGGAAGAGATCCTAGAAGGATTATGATTCTAGAATAAGTCAATAAAATTATATAAATCATTATACAGAGGGTTTGGATACATTTGAATGATATCATACCTAAGGTATGGGATAAACGTTCAATCTCATTATTTTTTGAGATTGTTTATATATAAGTATTTACTGGTATATATTTATCATCCACATACATGTTTCTTAAGTATTTAATATTATTTATATTATTTCAAAAATATTAAAATTTAATATTTACATTTGATAATTTTTATTAAATGGTATGAAAGGAATCTTGTGTCATTATTTGATTCGAGGTACTTTTGGACTTTTCCGAAAAAGTGGATTTTTACGCATTCATAATGCCTTAATTCCATAAATATTCCTTTAAAATATTTCAAGTTTACTTCCAATTAATATCTATTATTTTTAAATTGTGAGACATTTTGAGAAAGTAAAATGTGTTTGAAGAAGAAACGATATTTTCCTCAATAATTCGATTCAAGTGTTTTATCAAAATTATTTTCCATCTAAGACAACACTATTTAAATAAGGTTGTGTTTATATTAATATTATTACTATTATTTTATTGTGTTAATTATAGAATTATATTTTATATCTATTATGTTATGATATAATTATGTTTAATGAACCAATTTTATTTATGGGGTTATGCTATGATGATTTATTTTTGTTTTTGTGGTACATTTAAGAATTATTTCATTATGAGATGGGTGGGACCTATATATACCTTAAATTAATTTGGTAAAAATTTAGATCTCATGATATATACATTACTGGAATGAAAAGTAAATCCAGTTCAGTAATATAGGGCTAGAACAACAAGTAAACTTGGTTCTGTAATGAACTTTGTCCGCTTTGATGGTCTTGGAAATGATCCTTGACTAATTTGAAATGATTTTCTAAGCTTATATTTATACCAAAAACATCAAGTCTTAGGTTTTGAATTTTGGTATTATTTCCATTAATCCCATGACATGATATAATGATATTTCATATATAGGATAAGACTTCCAAATTTTATATTCTTATGTCTTATGATTATGATATGATTGATATTTTCCTTGTTTACCCTTATAGAGAATTTGAGCTCAACCTTTAATATGTTTCTTTTATCTAGGTCCTGAAGAAGGGTATTAATTACTATATTTCAAAATTATTCTCTTTTTGAATAAATAATTAAGAGACATTGTAGCTATTTTATGAACTAGTTTTTTATATTTCTCAGTTTCTAAGGACACTATACCTTTACTGTCCTCTCGTGACTTTATTATATGTTAAAATGAAGATATTTCAATTTTGATGTAACATTAATGTATATAATGTATGGTTTGTTATATTTTACTGGGTATGATTTGAATAATATATTTTAAAATAAATTAATTAAGAAGCAATATAAGACTCATTATATTTTCCAATAGAATTGACTTGTTTAGGTAATTGATAGAAGTCTTATGGAAATGGAAAAAAACAAGAATTTTAGAGTTTAATAGGTCAATGTTCATCAGCATAGAAGTTTTTTGAACAATTTCTCATATTAACTATTATTTTTTGAGTCTTAATATTAACAATACTTCTTATAAGACGTTGTAAAATAGAATAACAACTACTAACCTAATTAAAAGTCTTCATTAATCTCTATTTGATAATAATTAAGAATAACAGTGAATATTATTGATAAGAATAAGAAATATATCATTTTAGGATACTTCTCAAATGAAAAAGGATATAGGTGATGGAATAATAAGATTCATAAAGAAGTTCAGATTTATTATATTATGGTTTTTGTAAAATAATATAACCATAATGATCAATATAAAATAGTTTTTTAACACTATAATGTAAAAAAACAATAAATATATTTGAAAGGAGCTAAAAAAATAGTTGGAAATGGAACTCATGTTACTATTATTGACTATGATTAGTCCGATGATGAAGAATAGGATGATTTAGTTGAAATAAAAATGTATCATAAGATAACTATAAATGTTGAACCATAAAAAATAATGGGATATTAGAATGATTCAATTCAAAGCTTAATATGATTGATGATTAATAACAACTTGAAAATAGATCCAGCATTTGTTGTCAAAGCTATCAACTACAAAGAATTGGTTGATTCTATGAATGGTGAAATGGATTATATTGAGAGAAATTCAATATGGATATGTGTTTGTATGAAAAAGAAAAAAAAATGGATTATGACAATGTGGGTATTTGTAAATAAGATAAAATATAAAATATAAATATTAAGGAATAATGATAAACATGCATCCAATGGTCACTAATATGTAGAAGGAGTTTATTTTGAAGAATTATTTTCCAACATTTCCAACATCGAAAGGAATTATAATGTTCCTAGAAGTTTTTACTCATTGGTAGTAGTGAATATAACAGATAGATGTAAAATGACCCTTATTAAATAAATTGTGTGAGTAGAAAGTTCATATTGATCATCATGATGTATTTATTCTTGAAAGTGATGGAATATGGATTTTTAAGTAGAAGAATGCACATTATGGTCAAAAAATGACTTTATATATTGGTAGTCGAAGCTAAATAATTTCTTCAAATTCATGAAGTTCACTAAGGGAAAATTTAAAAACAATATTTATATAAAGGGTTTGGGGATGAAATACTCTATTATTACCAAAACAACCAATTTTGGATTAACCAAAACCATGAACCACCTTGAAACTACATTATGGGGCTGAGGAGTAGGTTTTATGCAAGATTCAATGGTTTCACGCAGAGGGGTGGCTTCACATGCAAAGGATATGAGTACCAAAGGTGAAGAGGAGTTCCACATAATCTCTTAGTCTGAACGTTCAGCCAAAGACCATGTGTGAAATAATGAATTATTGAGTGTAACAAAGGATGGTTGAATGAAACGCCATCATTAAACCAAGTATTTTCATGTGAATGGTGATCTAAAACCACAATTTTTGTGCATCCAAGCCCCAATAACATAGGTTAGTAAAGCACACAACCAAGTTCTATCCCCAAAAGTTTTTTCTATAATATCCATGGATTTAAGATATAAAAATAACCTCACTCCCCAAACATGGGAAAATATCTCTGGAAGATGAAGATACAATCTCATGAATGCATCTCCCTCTCTCCTGTGACAGCTCAAATCACTAGAGATAATGGACCATCAAAGGTAGGGAACTTGCATGACAGACCTCCTGGTGGACCAAACATGACATGGCATGTGGTTGAGTGACCCTTACACAACTACTCCAATTGCTGGTTAGGTTCTCGAAAAAATATGATGCCTTAAAGAGACCTTTATCTATGAAACAATTCAAATATTTCATGAATATATGCCTATTAAATCCCTAAGTTTCCTTTTTTCTTGATCCCCTTGCTCAAGAAAATCTTACACGTGACACAACAAAGTTGGGCGTAACAAATTCCCGGTACCCTAACCAATGTTTCGTATGATTTTATTATAGGAATTTCCCTATTTATTTATCTTAAAAATTGGTAACCTAATTTCAATTTATCTTAAGAATAGGGGACCCAATGGAAGGCCTCCTGACTGTCACTCCTCCCCGATAGTTCCAATGCTATATCCCACCTATAGGTTCATGAGCGATGGAAATGTAATCCATATGGGTGGAATATTTGAGGTAAAATATGAACCTATCTTGTTTGATGGACCATTCCCGAGATCTTTCTATTTCCTTAACATAGTCCCACTTGAAGAGTTATCCCCAACATGTCTGAGATTCATGATTTGAAACTTCCTATCTTCATATCTTAGTCGAAGGATGCAAAAAAATGTAAAAACATCCTCATACCATTATGTGATACTGTAGCCTCACCCAATATGATGAACATAGGATGCCCCATGTACGATTATCATGGGATACCACCTTCCCCCCATCTATCATATGTGACTCCCATATTGGAAAGTATCCTTTTAAAATCCCAACACCATCTTCTCTAGCCATTAGATGTGGAACCCATTCTTGGAACCTTCCATGTGTAATCCCCACACCATCCCTCATCAGTTCTCCTTCAATGACACAAGAATCCTTACCACATGTCGTTAAACATCATGGATCGGTCTTGTCACAAAACCATAAACTACAGATTCAAAATACGAGGGTTTTGATCCTTGTATTTTAAATAGGGTATGCAGGATTCCTCTTTGAGGTTCAATATCAAATATTATAATCTTGGTATGATATATTTCTTCTTAAGTACACACCTCCGTTGATCTGCCAAAATAAGGTGTCCTAATATACCATAATACAGGCATGACAACTTCCATCATATGGACACAACTACATTTATCCACCTAAATAGGGCATCTTGATCTACTATCCAGGTGTGACATCTTCCCTCATAGGGACACAAATTTATTGATCTATGACAATAGGGAATCCTGATCTACTACCCAGGTGTGATGTTTTCCATCCTAGGGACACACCCCTTGATCTGTCTCAGTAGGATGTTCTGATACTATTTATATAAGACAATAAACATGCTTCTATCATGTTTCCACAAGATGTTAAGTCTATGCCCATTCATTCCCCTCAACACATTAAAACTGCACCCATCCAGTCCCCACATGACATTAATCATATGCCCACAATCTCACCACAAGGTGTTAAACTTGTGAAAACTCTATCCCCAAAAGATGTTAAATTTTTTCCATCCTATCCCAACAAGGTATTAAACCTACCTCCATCATATCCCTAAAAAATGTTAACCCTATTCCCATTATGTCCCAACAAGACGTTAAACCGACATCCATATTTTCCCCACAAGATGATAAACATGCATCCATCCTATTACCACATGAAATTAAACCTATTCCCATATCCTCTTCACAAGAAGATAAACTCATTAAATTATCCATAATTCCTACCATATGTATTAAATATTGGATTCCAAGAGTAAAAATAAAAGAAGAATTACAACCCTGGCGTCAATTACCTTGTGATCGACATGACATGCCTTGAGTTCTACACATATGATTCCTCATAAATAATATTCCCTCAAAATATGAAGAATGTATAGGTTCCCAATACACCCAATGTTGATACATTCTTAGATATGACCAATGTGATTACTCTCTTGGCTGAATTTTACTGCTCTGTAGAGAGAGAAGCATCATAATTAACCAGTGTCCATGTATAGATGGAACCAAGAATGAGTTTGAGAATATGATTTAATCTATAAGGGAGACCCATGCTAGGTAATGAGATCCAAGGAGTAATCCATGGATAGAGGAACTGATATCCCGTCATCCAGTTTTAATCAAGGAATATACATCATTGATGAAAGTGAACAAATATTCCCACACTTGAAATTTTGGAATGAGGGCAAATAGAAGCTGCGTGTATGACGTATCAGCACCCTAGTGAAGTGTCAGAAATAGAAATGGTTATTTCAATGCGATATTAATCTCATTTAACCATGGGGAATAGTAATATTGGACACCAATAGACTTGGGACTCTCCCAACCCTAATATTTCTAGCATCAAGCTTCACTGTAAGATATAGGTAAGTAGATGTGAAACTATTCTCCTCAACAATAGGTACTAATAGATTTCATGGTATCAATGGATTTCCATGTCACGAAATTCTAACATCTAGTGCTATGGAACTCCAAGAAAATGGTGGGGCCTGCATGAAACTCACCTATGATGTGGGGGAGTTACGGTTGGGCATCCTTGATTTGCGACATTGTTAGTGCGGATCCATATTCTATTTTAGGATGGTTTTACGATGTTGGGGCATTGGAAATAACTTCCACTTTACTTGTAATAATGGATTAATCCACATGCCTTACATGAATAAATCTATTGGAGGCTAGAAACTTGGTGTGTGGAGGCGACATGGTAAAAATAACCTTGATATGGTGATCCCTCATAGCTATACTTCTACCAATACTTCCCCCATATCTTTAGTTTCTTAGTAGCTGAGAACCATCTCACACTCCATGATCAGATATAGGAGGGTGATAACCACATTTGTGTGCCAATATGTGTTGGGGGGTGCATTCCCACAAATTACATGGCTTTCTTGGAGTTATTGGATTTGGTGCCTCATTGAAACTGCTTCCCCCAAGGGCTGCGCAAAAGGAAACCATCCATTATTCTTTGTATGAACCGTATTGGGAGTCTCTCCCCAGAAAAATATGACAATTCCCTCCCTACTAAGAGGAGGTAGTGGACTTCAGAGTCACAACGGTCGAGACTAATGACCAAGATTCCCCTAGGAGGGCTCCCACCAGTCCACATCAACACCACCATCGACTTATCCTACAGGATGTGGAGTAGGTTGAATCCTTCCCCACTCCATCAACCTATATTTGGAGCACCCAACATTGATGTTAGGGGTTGATCCAAGATAATAGCTCATGTGTCCCTTAAAAACACTACTATATACTTTAAGATCCCACCCACATTTGAACATGGATCCTTTTTTTTATTGATTGGGATTGAAACCCAAATAGCCGTACATGCAGGCTGGGTAAACTCTCTTAATCACTAGAACCCTTGATAGCCAATACAGTACATCCTTTGATGAGGATAAATAGAGCCCAATTCCTCATCAATATTTTAACATACAATATGGAGGTCCCCCCATACTCCCACCATTCATCACAATGGTCATACTCGTGATGTCAAGAATAAGAGTAGAAGCCCTCCCCACTCTTTCGCAAGTTAACATTGAAGTCATATCCATGACTCTACCAATAAAAGATGACATACACCCCAATCCATCAATAGCCAATGTAGAGGTCCTCCCCGCATAACCATCGACCTTCATGGAGGTCCTCCCTATGCTTCAGTCAACCCGAGTGAAGGTCCTCCCTGCTCCAATGATGGTCAAAGTGGTGATCCTCCTCACTCTATAAAAACCAAATACGGAGTTCATCCACATGCCGAAGACATACCTTATCCTTGGGAACCATCCTAGGGTAGGAGGGGGAACACTACCCATCATAGCTGAAAACCTGGGAAGTTTCACAACAACATTGACCTCATTGACCTATTATATCCTAATGAGACATATGACTTGGTGATGGGGCCTTAAATCTTATATTTATATTCCTTGGAAGGAACCTGAAAATTAATATTCATGATATTATAATCCAAGGTATACAGGGTCTTAGGATCCCTCCACAGGTACTTACAAGTGGAGCATGTTCTGGCCCCTTCTAGGGGATCACAATGCATCTGCCTCCACTAATACTAGTTTATCTCCCCTGTACCTCAACATGAGAAGGTGGGCAGATTTCACGATTTTGGATGATTCATTAATATGTTGAGAACTATACCGAACCACAAATGGATGCCACCACTCTCACACATGAGGCAACGATGAACACCCTGTCCTACAGGGACGTTATGATGAGGTTGGAATAACCCCTGAGAGGCATTCTAGAATGCATCAGATGTTTGAATCATGTAGTGAATACTCTCCCAGTAAACAAGTAGCAGAATTTGTCTATATAGGTGCTTCCACTCATATATTCACCATTGATAATTGGGGTTTGGGGAGACCAAGAGTAAGACCCTTCCTCTTAGTAAGAGGGCATGTGGGAGGTCCTGGCCACTTGAAAGCTATTCATGGTATTCTAGCAACCTATAGCTATAGAATTTTACATATTAGATATTCTCCAAGATAACCAGATAGTTTATTCTACCATATTTTCTTGGTGATGTTTTACCGCCCTTGTGAGGATCTATTGTACAACACATGGTGATAAAATAACATCAATTCCATCGACCAGCAGTGCATGATGTTTGAGACTGAAGTACTCCCAGTAACTTAACACCCAATTTCATATGGCTACCACAATACCCTTCAACAAAACTATGTCAATATCCTTACAGGTTTCCACAAATATATGGTAAAATCATCTCTACACACACAAATTAGAGGTCGGGAATAATATACTGCTCTCCATTTCAGCCATATCATGCCAAATTCCGTCCTATCTTTTGACGATGAAAGTTACCCTCCAACTAACACCATGTTTAATATGGTTTTGAATAATCTTATAAATGATCAAGGAAGAGGGGGACCAATGTGGGGCGTAACATAGAAGACCAGCCTCAAGTGGTGATGCAGTACTAGACAATCCCTCCAACAGGTGTCGTAACTCATCAACAGAAGATTTTTCTTGTATTCAAAGATCCCCAAATGAGATTCTATTGCCTACCCATCAAAATCATGACAGGGGAAAGAGACATATTTATCCCTCAAACCCATTCGAGGATATACACAAATTAGGGACAATGCTCATAGTAGCTGCCTTTCTCTAGAATCCTATGGAATATAAAATGTTCACTACCAATCTCATTATTGAATGGTGCTTGAATAATGGAAATGACCTTACAGACCCCATTCCTCCTCTAGTGGTGTATATGGTCCTCCTTGTCCAAGAACCCATATTTCATCTCGGCAGCCACATGCATCTAAAAAGAGAATAATCAGGGGGATATAGAAATTGTGGGAGGTATAAGTGGATGAACTCACTCGTGAAGCGTAATTATCCTCCTCAAGATCTATGTGATTCTTCTATCTAAGTTATTAAGCCAAATCCCTATGACGATGAGTATGTAATTGCATTAGTGGCTAGAGATCCATTCTAAGATGACTTGAAATCTAATGTCACCACTCACCTCGTGGACATAAAAACACAACAAGTGTAAATCTAGCTTGATGGAAATCAAAACCCGACGTTGATGGATAATATATGAGCACTCTCGGAGTTTGGAAATACTCGATTTATCCCATTCAATTGGATGGCTGACCCACTATAGAACCTATTACACATTAACATCAAGGAGTGGACATTAGTTGGGGACACCAAAATATTAGGAGGCCTTTAAGAACTAATATTTTATATAGATACTGAAAAACCCTATAATTGTATTGTACATCCAGCTGCCCATAGGGTCTATTACTGATTGAGATGTTCTTCGATGATATATCCTCTATAATTTCATATCCACCATGTGCAATACAAGTATATATAACCTCTTAATGTGCATTAATATGCCTGATAAGTAATTTTTATAATTTCTCACCCATTAGAAAGGCCCCACATAGTCACTTGACATGCCACTATCCCAGGAACATCTGTTAATGATGTGTGTGGGGAATAATAAGAGTGAGATGGTTCATAAACTTATCACCTAGAACTAATTATGTGGATTACAGAAGTTCTCTATAATGTAATAGTGTTTGTATTAATCATTAGATCAAACTAGACAACATTTGTACCTATTTCCCCTTATAGATGCTGTGAGAATACCTAAAAAAGAAGAGACTTCAACCACTATGTATGTTGAGGTTACCGATTCGGTACATCTTATAGACCCTTTACTGATATATCCTCACCAATTAAATCCCCATAATTCATATCCTCACATTGCAAAAAACCTATATACACTATCTATCTAGACACAACCACCTAGATGAGAAAAATATTCTTCAGCCCACCCATTAGGGCAAGGATCCAAGAGTGGACATGAAAACTATCAGAATGCACAAACTAACCATGAAATTCATGCTACTGAGACTAAGAATCATGTTTTTTATATCTCAGTATGAACTATCCTCCCATTCCACTCCATCACATATGCCTGCAAAGCCAACAATGTTAGTTGATCGAATAAAACATAAGTTAATACACCACGATTAGTCGCATCCAGCTAGGGCATGACATAATCTAAAAAATAATTTTTTTTAAGATATTCAGATCATGTCATCCATAGGAATCTTCTTAACCCCTACCAAGGAGATACATTTTATGGGAAAACGCAAATAATTAACATGAAATTACGATTTGTTGTAGAACTTTTACAACTTATAAGTATTTCAATCCTAGATGACCTCCAGTTTTAAAGAAAATGTCTGAGGACCTCATATAAGCTTTCAAAATACCCCTCCAGTTTGAATATGAGGTAGATTCCATTGAGACCTACCATACAGAAGATGTCGAGCAAGAAGAATTCCAAGCAGTCATCTCATTTTTTACAAAGATTAGGGTGTTCATATGTATGGGTCATGTACACCCTATTTATCCCCAGGATTAACATACATGGATATTAATCATTTTTATGAACATTTATCCTTAAAAAATTACATGAACGGGGACCATAATAGTTTAGTGTATTTGGAAAAAAGGAAAAAATAGTCTATCTAAGTGAAATATCATTAATTTTTTCCATAAAGATATTAACCTCTAGAACATCTACTTAAAACTTTTCTTCACAACCTAGGGAAAGTAAACATAAGTAAGGGGTGATATTAAATTCTTGGTAAGGGTAAATAAATAAAATACACAAGAATAACATGAGAATAATTTTATGAAAACACGAGAATAACATTTAAGAATCATACCCTACATATCAATGATCAAATACATGAGGCATGGTGTAAATATTTATATTTCATAAAACATGAATCACAATATACTGAAGAACATGAACAATGTGATCATATAATAGGCATAACAAATATTTTTTTTGGAAAACGCACAAACATGTAGTATATTTCCCTATAATTCAGGGATCATTTCCAAAAACATATCCGTGAAATTTATGGGGACTACACCTATTAGGTAGAACACACGACCATACCTAGTGACCATCCTTTTTCCTTAAAAGGCTTCAGGATTATCCATATCCCATAGTGGATAGGGTTTCCCTATCCTCCCATTGTAGATCAGGTTTCCCCATCTTCCCATAGTGTATTAGGTTTCCCCATCTTCTATAGTGGATCAACCCATCGACTTGAGTCTCATCATAATCTAATGAGATATGAATCATTACCCAATGAATTGGAGTAAGATATTGGAACCACCAATATCATAATTAAATCATACACATATATTACAAAACATCTTAAATAATCATATCATAGCCCATAAAAAACATGTAACCATATGTTAACCGGTGGAAAAATATTGGTTTCATAATAATTTCATCAAATAATAACCTGTAAAAAGAAGCCGGTTTGATATTCATATAACCCATGAAAGGGAAACATGATTCATAATCATATAAACCATGAAAGAGAAATGGGTTCACTAACATATAATCCGTGAATGATAAATGAGTTTTATAAACTTTTAATTTTTGAACGAGAAATGGGTTTCATAAAAATAATTCCATCAAAACAAAAACCATTCATGGAAATAATGTGAATCGAACATTTGGATCATTTCCTATAAATTCAAGAGTAATATCAACAAATATCATATTATATGGAAAAAAATACTTAAATATATTTTAAAAAAATTTCTTGTGAAATATTACCTTCATTCTTTGAAAAATAATTTTTATTACAGAAAATCTTTTGAAAACCATTTTCACTAAAAATACATTGAAAACATAGAAATAAGTCTTGAAATCCATTTGAAACCCTTTTTCTTATAACTCCTATAAAAGAATCTCGCAAATATTTTGAAAATAGTTTCTCGTGAAAAATTATAAAAGATTCCTGAAAAACTTTTGAAAACATTTTTCATTGAAAATACCTTGAAAACATCTAAATTTTTTTTTAGAAAATTTCATTCCTTTTCTTTTAAAATAATATTTTGATAAAATATAAACGAGGCTTTTAAATTAATTTAAAACACTTTTTAAACATAAAAAAAAATTCTGAAAACACTTTTTCTTTGAAAGCCATTTTAAAATAAATACATTTTGAGAATAATAGGGAAAAAATTTCTTAAAAAAATAACCCGGTAAACATAAAAAGGAAGAATCAATGAAATGACAGTCATGGTGGTGGTTAAGTCCGTACATGCCAAAAATTTGTTTTACACCTTAAAAGTTTATAAAAGTGACCTAATCATAAAATGAAAATAAGATTCGTTTTAAAACCATTTTTTAAGAAGGGAACACATGGGAAAAAATTATTTTTAAAATTATATGATAATAGTAAAAAAAATTTGAAAACATATTTTAGAAAAATAATTTTATAAAGAACATAGATTTTCAACCAAAAGGGGAAATAATTCGGATATTCATAATAACATTTTTTCACAATTATATTAAGTACCAAAGAGTAGAAAAATGGTACCATTAAATGTATATAAAATAAATAACCAGATTTTAAAAAATTTGATTTTATTTCTTGAGATATGTATCATAATATTTTATCTATGAAATCATAATCATAAACAATCATGATAAATGATGAGTTCGTATCAATAAACTGTTACCACAATCATAATATTGAATCCAAACCCCCAAGAAATAATGAATTTACATGAAAATTATAATATCATTAAAATAATTATATTCATGATATAACATTTCAATGGTTAGTAGATACACCCCACAGAAAAATATATCTCCATAACATTGTGTGTATCTCAAAGAAAAAAAATTGAGACTCAATTACTTTATCGATTTGGTAACTTTTGAGGAATAAATCCTAGGATATAGTGATCATAAAATAAATATTTAAATACCAATAAATTTTATTATATTAATCATATACTACATTCAGGGTAAGTATTTACACTGCACAAAAAAATGTGCGGTGAATAAGATATAAGTCTCAGAATAATAAAAGTGAGATGAGAAAACCCTTACCTTAAGTATTGACTTTCTTCGTACACGTTAAAAACTCATGTATAATAAATATAAGTTTGTTGTAAGTCCCCCATAAGACCATATTATTTTCTATAATACCATATAAAATTTTATAAGTACTTTATATGACCTTTTTATCATTAATTCAATGTCAACGTTATGTTTCATATAATATCCACATAGTTTATTGTATATGTTTTGACTTGTTATTATGGATCCGATTACCTAGATAATTATTTCCTTATATAAATAACTTAAAAAATGATATAAATATCATATATATTAAGTATATGTGTATTATAATAATATATTTAATATGTATGTGTCAAATGTTATACACCATTCATGGAGACAGTAGGCCGTATGTACGCATGATCATCGTTTCCTTTTAATTAGCCAATTGGTAGAATGAAATTAAATGATATATATATATAATATCATTAAATTATATTTATTATTTTATATAAATCATATAAATTATTTAAACTCGTCCTTAATACATTCCATGTAAAGTGTGAATGAATCACATCTCTTTGAGGAGGTGGTAGTCCACACCTCCAAAATATAATTATCGTATTTAGAAAAAAAGGAAAGAATGAAGGTATGTGATATATAATAATTCTATAAGTTTAGATACTTCATAAATATCATAAATATCATATAAAACATATTTTATATCATAATACCCAAACATGAGAGGTGGTAAATGAAAAATGAACAACATCATTTCACGAGGCAATAGGTCATGGTAAACAAGAACGGTAGGTTCATTACCCATCAGACCAAAGTCTGTATAAGTGTAAGTTTAACCCCTATTATAACAAAATCTATTTATATTAAGGATATTGTGTTTATTATATAATTATGTAATAAAAAACATTTATCTAGAGAAGAAATAAAATAAAATAAAGGAGCTTGAAGAAGGGTGTTACCTCTTCTTTGGGAAACTCTTTTTGGTTTGCACCAAAGGTATACCTTGGATAGATTTATTCCAAATGGGGGGATTAAATGAGGGATTGATGGATTTTTAAAGACTATTTAACTAGATTCTGAGTTACCAATGGGATTTAGAGGTGTGAATAAGTGGGAGGGGTGGGAGTCTTTTTTATAGTGGAGGTGGAGTGGCATTCTTGTAAATTTTTGGAAATGGAATTCCATCCATGTTTCTCCTATGAAAATTGGAAAGAGAATGTTAAAAATTCATTCCAAGTGAGTATAGGTTCTAAATATGTCCATCAAATGTGTTTTGGAAAAAAATTTATGTTATGTTATTCTTTAAGATTAAGGTTTAGTCCCTCATTAAGCTTAATCTTACCGTAATCGATGTAAATAATTTCAATTACATTCACAAATGTTTTTGCTACAAAACTACGTTGACCATATTAGAAATTATATATTAATCTAATTCAAAATTTAAATCAATTTTCTTAAATTTCAATAATACAAGTGGATTAAATTAATTTAATATTAATCCCATAGATGGAATTATAATGTGGTGTTTTAAAGTACAAAAATTCAATAGTTTTCAAGTATTTTCTATACAATTTCAAAGTGAAATTGATTAAAATGACATAAATTATATTAATGGTTTTATAATTAATATAATTAAAAATTAAATCCAATTAAAAATATAATTTAACTTAGATATAAATTATATAAAAAATTAAGATTGAATTAAAATATATTGATCTTTATTGTTCAACAAAAAATGAAACTTCTCCGAAAAATAATTAAAAATCACCCAAACTAAATTGTGATATTAATATTTGAGAAATTTAATTTATTTTTTCAAATAAAAATTATAGAAGTGTCTAAAATTATATTTGAAATGGGTTCTAAATTAAAAGGTTATAAAATATTTTTTTTGAAAAATAGATCTTTTTATTCATAAATTTGTATTTTTCTTGTATTATACCTATCAAATATATTATAAGAGGATAAAAAATAACAATCGAATATATATTAATTGAATTTTATAAAAAACATTAATCCAATGTGGTTTTTTTTAAATTTTTGAGATAAAATTGTGTGTGTACATAGAAAAATATTTTTCCTAGAAAATGAATTTCTTTATTCAAAAATAGTTCTTACATTCATTTCTAACAAATTAAACACCGAAGGATTCATATTATATACATGTTTAGATCATATTTTTATAGTTTAGTTAATATTATTCATAACTCCATACCAAGGGATAGGTGGTAAATATAATAATATTTTAATAATAATATTAATAGTATATTATAGTTCATTAAAGCTTGGCCTTTCTTGTAACACAAGCGATCAAAGGGACTTAGTACTGCTTAAAATACAAGCCAATCATATTATTTCATATACTGCAAGCGAATATAACTCTTTCCTATAGTGTAAGATTGAATTGGTGTTATGTATAATGCAATCCACAATTAGTGATTTCCTATAGTAGATGCTATATTCAGTGTTGTGTGAAATGAAAAATATCTAGAAGATTAGGTTAATTTGAAAAAAAAAATCCCAAAATCTTAGTGTGTAACATTATATCCCCTTAAGAAGAAATTTTCCCTCGAAATTCATCCATGTTATGAAATGTTTAATACTTGAAATTTCATTTCCTATAAACCCACATCATAAAATTGATTACTAATACTTTCTTTTATAGTGAAAATATTGAAATATAATAACTCTCAAGAGTAACAGATAACTAGTTTTCCACATAGGAGTACTTTGGTGACATGTGAAAATACAGAATTGGAGGAAAAGTGTAAATATATATAGGGTGTGATTGAGGTCTTTAATCATAAACAAGTGAATGATCAATGGAAATTTGAGTTCCTCAAATTCGAAAATCTATTCTGATTTAAAAAGGCTATCATTTAGAAAAATGTATTATGAAAGAATTTTATCTCTAGATTTTTTTCCTAATGTTGAATAATTTTTATGGAACGATATACTGTCAGGATTTTAGTACAACATCAACCTTTGTTGTTCCTTGATCTGTTTACACTTCATCTATTATTTTATGAATTTGAGGTTAATTTTTCATTCCCAAAGCATTAGAAAATCATGAGATCCATAAATTGAATGAATGGTCATTGGATATATCACAGAAAAAGTATATTAGAAGTTATAAAATATTTATAAACCCACATATGAAGAGATAATACTTTAATATCTAAAAAATCATCTAATGTTTAACATAAACCATTCCATAAATTGTTAATCTTATGACTATTTTAGAACATGGAAATCCAAACATTTATAAAGAAGGTCATGAAAGTATCTTAACAATGATCCCCAATATATAACAATGTAACTCTTTGTTCTCATATTACAAACATGTGAATACACTCATTATATATTCTCTTAAAACATGGTAATAAACAAAATTACCATAAATACTTTGGGAAAACTTGCATGTTTCCTTATTCTAAAGATTACTATACATATTCTATAAATCGAAGAAGTTGTAAATGTCATACATGATAAAAAATAACACTTTTTAATAAATAAATAATCAATTAAAAGTTAATCAATACTATCTATTTTATTTTATACATATCAATCATCTCATTATCCACGATATACTAAATTTTCTTAGCATCGATGACATATTAAGGGTTACACTCCCTTAGTTCTAATATCAAATTTCCATTAAATCCCTTTTTTATTTCATCAAAACCATTCAATATATATATTTTTTTAAAATCCAAAATTGAAAACATATACTTCATGATTCATATAACATAATCCTTGAATTCCTATACATATACAACTCAATCATATATCTTTATTATTAAACCATTACTCAGGATTCATCATCTTATTCCTTAATACCCAATTTCCAAGAATATGAAATATGAATTATGTATTATGGTTCCTTAACCTCAATCTAATTATTCTTCTTATATTTAATGTAAATAATATAAGAAGAATACGGCATACCTTTCATATGTCATTTGCGGTCTCTTCATCAACACCAGAAATACCATTACATGAACCACCGTGATGATTCAATTCATGAGCCTTCTACTTTGGACACCAATTTTCATATTTCCAAGACTTTCCACATTTAATGAAGTCATTAATTGAAAGTAGAATAGGGAGTCCAATATTCCCATCAATTGTTTTAACTGAACATTTCATTTTCTCTATGAAGTTACGTGAAATGTGTCATTCTTTTCCATATTCAAAAAATATTTACATTCCTCTGATACATTCACTTATGTGTTTCTTCCCACATTCTAGAGATTTTGGAAACATAATATTCATTCCTACATGGTCTTCATTACCCAAACTCTCAGTGAACTCCCTCCTCCTCTTATTTGGCGAGTCTAAGAGTTTGTTAATGTACACGTTTTTAAAAATGTTATGTAAAAACAAATTAGGCATGACCACAACATCTTATACTATAGTGATCATCCCTCTTTAATTTTTCATTAGAAAATTTTACATCACATTCAATGTTAACCTAGTTTCTCCGGGTCCACATAATTGAATAAAACTAGAAATCATAATGCGAGAAACACTTATCATAATGGAAAATTGTTTAATTAGGAAAAATTACTTATAGGATGCCTAAATCATGAAACCTAAAATATTAATGTATGAAACCTTAGGTTTATACTTGGTTATTAATAATCATATACTATTTAAACCATTTATAATGGTTTGAAAAGAGTTTGATAATACCCTAATCATATCCCCCAAGAGGGTCAAACAAGGTGTGTAGCATGGCCTATTGAAGTATACTAGGATACACTGATGTCAGGTTTGAAAAGTGAATTTAGAGTTTTTACCCTTATGTACATGTATTTTAGATCAAAATCAACATTTAGTATATAGAAAAGGGTTTATTTCTATAAACCACTCACTCTAACCTTTACCAAAAATTTTGGAAAATTTCCTATACATTTCGTTATCCTTATAATTATCTTTAAACAATTGGTTAGTGTTCTCCCTATGTTTTTTCTCATCCTCGTTTCCAAACGATGACTAAATATTTCTGTTTATAAAAACTATAGTGACCTATTATTAACAAACATGGATATTAAATAATATTTTATGAATATTCATCACATTACAAAAGTACATGCCTAATGACCATAATAGTTTAGAGTGTTTGGAATCTTGTAACAGAATATTCTAACTTAGTGAAAGATATTAAATGTTACCCACAAAGATATTACCCTTTAGTAGTTGAAAATAAATCCTTTCTTCATAACATGGGGAAAGGAAACATAAAAAATGGGTGATATTGAATTCTCATTAAGGTTATGTCAATAAAATATATAAGCATAAAATGAACATAATGATACAAGAACATGAGCATAATATTTGAAGATCATACACTGCATATAAAATATCAAAAACCCTTGGCATGAAAAAAAAGCTTATAGTTTATAATAGATAAATAATAAGATAATCAAGAACAAGAACCATGTGTGCATATAATAGGCAAAAGAAATAATTTATTTATAAAACATATATGCTTGTAGTATCTCTCCCTATAAGTCAAGGCTTGTTGACAAAATCTTATCAAGGCACATCATGAGAAATACACCTACTAGGGGGGAGACACCAAATCCCCAATCTTAGTCATTTCCTTATTATGGATTAGGTTTCTCCATATTCTAATTGTGGATCTAGTTTCCCCATCTCCCTATAGTGGACTGGGGTTCCCTCTCTTCCCATATTGGACAGGGTTTCCCTGTCTTCCATAGCGGATCAAACCTATCAACATGATTCCCATCATTATTTGTTGACATATTAATATTAATGCAATGTATTTTATAGAGTTATAGGTCCCATTCATCTCATAATGTAATCATACATATATGTGCCAGAAAATCATAAAAAATCATATCATTACCCATGAAATGAAATGTGTGTCATAAACATGTAATCATATCATAAAATGTGTAAGAATACATGTTTCATAATCATCTCATAAAATCATAACCTATGAAAATAACTAGGTTTCATAAGTATATAACCCATCAAAGAGAAAAAGGTTTCATAATCATATTACCTGTGAAATAGAAATGGGTTTCACAAATATATAATTCATAAAAGAGAAATTATTTTCATGAACATATAAACCATGAAAGAGAAACATGTTTCATAATCATCATACCATAAAAATATAAACCATTTTTAGAAATATTAATAATGGACCATTTAGATCATTTCCCATAAAAGTCATGCGTAACATCAAAAAGTATTATCTTATATAGAAAAAATTTTAAAAAATCTTTTAAAAAATTTCTTGCGGAAAATATACTTATTTATTTTAAATTTTTTTCAACATAAAAACTTTTGAGAACCATTTTATTTTATAATACATTGAAAACCTATAAATAAGGCATGAAATCATTTCGAAAAACTTTTTCCTTAAAAACTTATAAAAGAAGCTCGAAAATATTTTGAAAATTGTTTTCATTAAAAACATCTAAAAGAATCTTGAAAACATTTGAAGAATTTTTTATTTGAAAATTCATTTAAAATATATAAAAGAAGATTTAGGATAATTGAAATCATTTTCTTTTAAAAAAACTTTTTAAAGCTTATGAATGATTCTTTGAAAATCATTTAAAACACTTTTTTAACATAGAACAATTTTTGAAAAAAAAAATTATCTAAAAAATATTTTAAAATCAAAACATTTGTAGAATAATAGGGAAAAAAATTTACTAAAAAATATAACCTAGTACACTTATAAAAGAAGAATCAGGGAAATGATGGTCATGATAGAGGGTAAGTCCGTACATGTTGAACATTCCTTTTTCACCATTAAAGTTTAGAAAAGTTCCTTGATCAGAAAATGACAAGAAGGTTATTCAAAAAAATTAAAATGTAACACATGGGAAAATAATTTACTTTATATAACATAGGATAATAGTAAAAAAAAAATTAATAAATATTTTAGAAAACATGGTTTGGAAGAACACATATTTTCAACAAAAATGAGAAATAAAGTGGGATTTTAATAAATATATTTTTGCTTAATTATCTTAAGTAAAAATGGTTGGAGAAACAGTAAAATTAATTTGATATTACATGAATAAACAGGGTTGAGAAAATTCATAATAGCTCTTCAGAGATGGATAATAATATTTCGTCAATGGGGTCATAATCATAAACAATCTTGATAAATTATGTTATTATAATAATAAAATATTACCACTTTAATAAAGTTGAATAATAATACCCATGAAGGAATGAAATTAAATAATATTAAAATAAAATTAAAATTAGTATATTCATGATATAAAATTTCAATGAGCCGTATATATGCCCCATAGAAAAATATAGGTGCATAACATGGCATGTATCTCAAAGAAGCAAAATTGAGACAAAATTACTTTACATATTTGGTAAATTTTGTTCCATAAAACCCATGAAGGAGTGAACACAAAATGGATATGTAAATACCTATAAATATAAGTATATTAATCATAGAATAAATTTTTGGGATGTATATACCCCACACAAATGAAATGAGTTGTGAATAAGGCTTATATCTCTTAGAAATAAAAGTATGACAAGAAAACCCTTACCTTAAGTCTTGAATTTATTCATACACATTAATTTCTTAAGTATAATAAATATAAGTTTATTGTATATAAAAAATTATATTATTATATATAATACCTTATATTATTTTATTATTACTTTATATTTCCTTCTTATTAACAATTCCATGTTATTGTTACCATTCGAGTAATATCTACATTTTTTTCACATATGTTTTGAGTTGTTATTCTTTGTAATATTAAACATATAATAATTTTATTATTTAATTAATATAAAGAATTATATAAATATCATATATATTATGTATTTTTTTATAATAATCTATAGAATATATATGTATGAAATGGAATACAGTGTTCATGGAAACGGTTGGTCGTACGTATGCATGATCGTTGTTTCCATTTTGTTGTTTTGAAATAAAGAAAATATATATATATATATATATATAATATCATGAAATTATATTTATTATTTCATTTATATCAAATAATTTCACTAAAACCATCCTTAACACATTCCATGTTAAGTGTTAACGAATCACATCACTTTAAGGATTAGGTTGTCCACACGTCCAAAAACGAAGTAATCATATTTACATAAAATGGAAATTATGAAGGTATGTGATATATAACAATTAAATAAGCTTAAATAAATCACATATATCAGATATATAATATAAAAATACAGTTTACATTATAATTACCATCCATGAGATAATTTAAAGGATAAAACAAACAACATTGTTTTGTGACGCGGTAGTTCATCATACAGAAGAATATTAAGTTCGTTACACATCATATGGAAGTGTGTGTAAGTGAAGGTATAAAACTTATAATAACAAAATATAAATATATTTATGATATTTATGATATAATATCAGTAATTAATAATAAAAACTGAGGTGATGGAGAATAAAATAAAAGAAATGAGTTTGGGGAAGGTTGTTACCTCTTTTTTTGGTAACTCCTTTTAGTTTGCACCAAATGGATTCCTTTATTAGATTTATCCATAAAAATAGGATTCAAGGAGGGAGGGAGGGATTTTGGAAGATTATTTGAGAATATTTTGGTTTATAAAAATGTCTTTATAGCTGTGAATAAGAGGGAGGGGTGAGTACCTTTTTATAGTGGAGGAGGAGGGGCATTCTTGTAATTTTTTAAAAAGTGAATTCTTTCCATGTTTTTCCTATGACATGTGGATCCAATAATAGACTCATTTTTATAAAAATTATTATATATTCTAAATATGGATATAAAATTGATTTTGAACAATTTCATAGGCTATTTGGTTCCTTGAGATTACGGCTCAGTCCTTTGTTAAGTTTAATTTTAACTTAAGTGATGTAATTAATTATAATTACATTCACTAATTTGTAGGTAAAAATTTAAGAAGAACTCATTATACATTAATAATTATACATATTATAAATATGGAATCCATTTTTAAAATTTCAATCTCAAAAGTTTCATAAATTTATTTAAATTTAATCCTACAAACCAGATGACAATGCAGGATTTTAAAGTACCAACATTCAAAAGTTTTCTAATTTTTTATATACAATTTCAAAGTAAAATTGATTAAAATGACCTAAGTGTGATTAATGTTTTTAATAATTTATTTAATTAAACATTAATACTAATAAATTATAAAATTTACCCTTATAAAATAATTATATGAAAAAGTAGTTTTGAATTAAAGTTCAGTGTTCTTCAATATTCATCAAAAAATGAAACTTCTCAAAAAATAATAATACTTCACCCAAAGTAATTTTGGATGTTATAATTTCAATAATTATTTTTTTCAATTAAAATTTATTAAATTTTGTAAAATTTTCTTTATGATGTGTTCTCCATTAAAATGTTTTAAAATTACTTTTTTGAAAAATACATCTTTTTACTCATAAAAGTCAATATATTTTTATTTTATACCTATATAATATATTGGATGAGTATGAAATATATTAGATAAATATATAATATATAAATTCTATTAAAATAATTAATCTAATGTTCTGTTTTAATTTATTGAGATGAAATTATGTTTGTCCATAAAAAAATAGTTTTCTTGGAAAAATAATTTATTTATTCTCAAATAGTTCTTACTTTAAATTATAACTAATTTAAAACCAAAGGATTAATTTTATATACTAGTTTTGATAATAGTTTCACAATTTATTTAATAATTTCCATAACATCCATTCCAACAACTATGTGGTAACTATAATAATATTTTAATAACGCTATTAATTGTATATTGTAGTTAGGTAAAACTCATCCCTTTGTGTAATGCAAGCTAATGAAGGGACTTGGTATTGTGTATAATACAAGATAAACATATTATTATGTTAATCATAGGAGAGTATAAGTGTTTTTTGTAGTTAAATATTAACATGGTGTTTCGTGTAATGCAATCCATAATTAGTTCTTTCCTATAACAGAAGCTAGATTCAGTTTCATGGGAAATGAAAAAAATCAAAAAGAATAAATTATTGTGAAAAACATATTTCACAAAATCTCACAGTGTTACACAACCACCATAAATCATAGAATAGTTTAATGGTGTGAATATCTCATAGTTCCTAGTGTATATTGGTTTTGTGTTTAACCTCATCCGAAACCGAACATTCCACAAGATCATAGTGATAGAAGTAGATCAGACATCCTACAACCTGGAAATTCAAGGTTATGGTTAGAGTGAGAATAAACAACATGGAATGTTTTTTCTGAAGACCTATTTTGGTGTCTTGATATCAAGCATTGAATTTAGTTTATTCTCTTAGGATACCACCTACAATTCACTTTTGGGAAGACCCTAAATTCATTTTCATGTAGATGTCCCATTCTCGTATCATCAGTGCCTCAAGTACTCCCTTAATGACCATGTAGGGGTACTCCAAGGTGATATGTATCCCTTTGATTCATATGAATATTACTATATGGAACCCAACTATTACAAGATATATGTAAATAATGTTTAGTATGATGGGGTTATGTGAATCAATGCCCCTGTCTATTTGACATCCACTATGGTAAATCCTTGTTTAAAATTGAATGAAAAATTAATTCTTATAATTCACCTATTAGAGGTTGCAATACAAGAATTGGGGGATGATTTATTGTCTCTGAGAAAAAGTGTTTTTGAGTCCCTAAGAAAAAAAGAGAACAAAAAAACTACCTCATAATTCTATAACAGACTGGCTTGACTAGTACCCAAAATCCATATTCCTATTAAGTACCAAGGTGATTGCTATATGGGTACCAATACATGGAATTCCAACCAATTATGTTGAGAAGGGATGACTCAACCAAAGTTGACTCATCATCATGGTTTCAACATAAAGCATGGACCTCATGGTTATAATCATGATAGAATTGGCTCAACAACTTCGGTCACCATAGTTTTAGCTGAGTGGTAACCCCTTTGTGAGGTTTTTATGTCTGTACATGTAGGCACCACAACATACCCTGAGTTTATTTCCCGAAATAACAGCCTCCTCCAACTGATTCCCCAACCTTAGATGATGAAGAGAATTTTGAAGATGACCCTCTTGAATTTTAAGAGGGTGTCTCCACCACCATTGATGAGTTTACTCATGCGAGCCTAAGTATCGAGGAAGATCTAAGGCAAATGAGGATCAATGAATCCTTGTCTTCAAAAGAGAAGTAGCAGTATCTGGCCTTCCTGAAACAACATCATGACATCATAACCTCGGGTTATGATGAGATTCTGGGGTTGGACCCTTAGGTTTTTGTTCATCTTCTTGGCCTCCTAGCGGGTCATTATAGGTTCATGTACATCATATAAAGATTCACCCCTCTCATGGTGGTATGGCTGAGTCCAAGGTTGACAATATTATTAAATCCAAATTCACTAGGGAAGTCTAGTACCCAAAATGGATACCCAACATCATCCCATCCATTAATAATAATTTGTATATTAGAGTCCCTATCTACTTCTGGGACCTCAAATACCATTATCTGAAGTATGAAAACCCCCTTACAATGACATAGTTGTGGAGCTATGCTATAGATGGGTTATAAAACATCTCATTTATGGACACATACTCTTTTTACAATCAGATCCATATGGACCCCAATGATATGAAGTCCACTTCCTTCAGGGTTCCACATGGGACTTTCTTCTATTTGGGGATTCCATTGGGATTGAAGAATATACTTCCACTTATCAATAGTACATGATACACATATTCAATCGGGATATTGAGAAATTAGTTGAATTCTATGTGGATGAATTGGTGGTTAAATTCTTCCATCATCACGACCATCTCAAAGACCTTGAGAAAGTGTTCGACTTCTTATCCTCATGGAACATGTAGTTGAAACCCATGAAGTGTGAATTTAGGGTTACCATTGGGGAATTTCTTGGATTCATTTTAAGAGGCATAGGAATTGAAATTTACCCAGAGAAGATCAAGGCCATCAATCACATGGATCCCCTATTCAATCTTTGGTGAGTTATAAGACCTCCAAGGACACTTATCTTACCTATATTGATTTATGAAATATAAAGCCAACAAGTGTAATCCATTATTGAGGTTCATGATGAAGGAAATAATTTACATGTGGGTGAGGAATTATAGATTGAATTTGAGGGTATCATGTAGTACCTACTACAAACTATAGTTCAGATGCCTATAATTTCATGGAACCATTTAGTTTTCTCTGTGACCACCTTGGAATGATCCATCGATTCACTCCAAGTACATAAAAACAAATAGGGTTGGAAATATAGATTATAATATCTCCGTTAAACTCCCCTCAACATGATGAACAGATACTCCCCCATTATGAAGAGTTTCCATGAGATAGTTTTCAAAGTGCAGAAGTTGCAATATTATTTGCAGCATCATGAAATACACCTAGTTTGGTGAGCTGATCCACTAAAGTATATCTTCAATCACCTCATGCTGATGGGAATATTGTAATAATGGTAAGTTATCATATACTAGTTCAACATCAGGTTTATCAAATATAAATCCAACAATGGCTAGGCATTGGTAGAAAGTTTAGCTTTACATAAGGCCCCTGATGAATTAACCTTTGATGTTGATTTCCAAGAAGATTCTATCATAGAAGTGGATTAGTACGTTCCATATTAGAAGATTCATTGTGATGATTCCTCCTGAAGCCTAACTGGTAGATGGATCAATGACCCCAATCATAACCAGGTAGGTTTTGGGATCATCTTTATCATCAGATCACTGACTGTCTTTCCATAATCGTTACTATTTTCAGAATGAAACCCCAATAATGAGGCATACTATTAGGCTCTCATTACTGGTCTTGAGTTATCCCTCAAGATTGATGTCCACCACATTTATTTTATGTGATACACCAATCTATTAATGAAACATATTATAGGTGAATACATCGTTAGAAATAAAGACATTGTTCAACTGTTGGAATGTTCTCGTTGGTTGATGGCCTAATTATCAGCCAGAACCAGTCGTTCATGTGGTACATTAGAGAGTTATTTCCCTGAACACTTATGTTGATGTAAAAAAATAGGGAAACCAACTAGATTCTTGTTCTAAAACTCTTGGACCTTTAAGACCCCTTATAGTATAAGGAAAAAAATGATTGTACCCCTCCCTTTGTTGAGTATATTCAACGTGGAATTCTCCTTCCAAACCCAGCCGAGCATGATAATATCCATTGGCACACAACAAAATTCATCCTCTAGAGTGGGAATATCCTTTAGAAGACTATTTATAGTCATGGGTTTGATGTAATTATCCCTACATTTATTCATGGAGATGAGATACCTCATGTTATGTAAGAGGTATAAACCAGATCTTTTAGCAGCCATCAAGCGAGATTGATGCTCTCGCACCAAATTCATAGTTTGGGCTACTTCTAGACCACAATGGTTCACGATCTCATCAAGTTCTCCAAGAGTTGTCACGTGTGTCAGATCCCTGCCAAATGTTTTCATTGACCTCTATAGATTATGTAAAAGACCAATACTTCTTTACCTTTTTAGTATGGGGACTCAAAGTTGTGGGGATATATCCACCAGTAATAGATCAGCAGTGCAGGTTCATTCTAACTGTAATAGATTTCTTCACCAAGTGCACTCAAGTGGTTCCACTCAAAGAAGTCAAATACATGTCCATGATCAAACTTTTGATCTCCCACATCATCCATCTATTTGGAGTTCCACAAGCTATTATAAAAAAAAGATCCAACTTTTCGGTTGCCGAGATGATGAAATCATACACCAAATTCAAAATCTAGTCTAACCATAAATATCACAATAATTAAATTGTGAATGGGAAAATTGATTCATTCAATAATACCCTCTCTAACATAGTACAAAAAAGGGGGTTCCAAAATAAGAAAATGTTTCTATACAGTCTCCCCAACACCCTATGGGACCATCAAATGATGACTTAAAATTCTTCACAGGTGACCCCATACTCCTTGGTGTATGGAATAAAGTCTATATTTACCATCAATGTTTAGTTATCAATAATATTAATAGATATATATGATAATTTGTTGCCAGAAATAATTGAATAATTCTATCAATTTGAGTTGAAACCCCTCAATGGTGACATCATATAGGCCTGACATAGACTAGAGAGAAAAAAAAATAGGATATAGAGAGAATTCAACAAGGAGGTTTTCCATCACTCACTCCTTCAGGGTGATGTGGTATTGGATATCAGAATCCATATAACACATGAGAAGAATCCACCAAATCTAGATATAAAATGGCAAGGAACTTACTTCATTAGTAAGTTATATTCCAATGGACCATACCCTTTGATCACCATGGACAGAGAGCATGTCACACCTCACACCAACATCATATTTCTCAAGCCATAATTCTCTTGAGGGGGCTCTCAGGTCGAGGTAGTATGACCTTAGATAATTTGAAATGTGTCCAAGGAGTATGAACTTAAAATACTTGCATGATGTCCCTACACTAAAAATTTACACTAATAGTATACCCATTGTCAAAAAAGTGTTTCCTTAAACTATTTTCATTTGATCAAAGTATTATGATCAAAGACTATTAACATCCCCTATAGTATGACCTTTAATAATTTAAACTAACATCAACCATTGTATGAGTTTGATAACATTAAATTAGAAAGCCTTATTTCCTCAGTGCATGATGTTAATCAATAATCTCACATTGGATACAACCGAGATGCCTCATACTGCAAATATGAGATGGTGAAAAAACTTACCCCACATGAAATTAGGATTCCATATAGGATATGAGTAAATTATTCCATATCCTTATCATGGTATGCCCCATTGAAACATAGGGATTCCTCAATTCCCTCATCGGAGAGGATGGACACCACTTCTAGTGTTGTTTTACTACAGTGCTGTGTTCTAGAACTATGTGTGGCTTGATTCCCATTCTCATGGAATATGTAGTGATGTCTAGAAATCCCACATTTTGGCCCAAATATGAATTTATCATCACTTAATCTCCTTTCCATCATTTATGGTAAATAGATTATAACATTAAAATGTGTGAAATTTATCTCAATGTGAACATGTGGTACATAAGACCCCATGGTTCCTTTCATGTCAGGTTTACCTCTTCTTGGATACAGAAGTACCATATAGAAAAAATTATCCCTATTCTAGGAATCATGACTTTAAACTATTTTATACCTTTACCCCCATCCAAGCATTATGACCTTAAACGTTTTTTTTATTTCATGATATTTTTGTGGAATATTGTCCTACAAAATTTCCTTTCATGATTGGTTATACATATTTTGTTCCATGAAAATACCCTCCAAAATAATACACACTAGTGAAAGAATCACGACGTTAAAATATTTTCAAATAGTTCATAAATCATAACATTAAACAATTTTTCATGGTCCAGACTGTACAACCTTAAACTATGTGCAACTGATTTCATGGATTCTTCATGTGGTGTAAGGCCCTCCACTGATCCTTTCATGTCGAGTTTTAACTCTTTTTCACTATAAAAAAGCTTCTATTCCCCCACCCTTAGTCTAATAATTATGACCATAAACTATGATCATTTTTCCCTTGTTCTCATGGTTTAATTATCCCTTGGGGTTTTAGTGAGGAAATCCTAGACCTCTCTACCTAGCTTCATGTGGCTTTATTCCCATCCTTATGGGGTATGTAGTAATTTTTACACATTATTTCATTAATCCCAACCACATTTTCACCATAAAATCATCAATTTTTCATGGTTTTATCACCCTAAAATACACCCATGGGCCTTCCCTTCAATTATGATCCACATTCTTTTTCCTTATCCCATTAGTGGGATAACATTCCCTCAAAAATAAACATGAGGAAGAAAATAATGGGCATCTCATGTCATAAGGACTATCAATATCCCCATCACATTACATTAAATTGCAATTTTACCATAGGTAAAACTAGGATGCCTCCAAACGTGAGACGACTTACCCCATAAAAAATCAGGATTCCCTATATGATAAGTATGGGATAAGAAAACACTTACCCTATATGGAATTAAGATGCCCCATATGATAAGAATGGAATGAAAAAAGCCTCTTCCCTCATATTAAACCATTCTTCTGCAAGAAAAATTTATGGGACGATCAAAAGAAATTCCCCATATAGATTTTTGATTCCTCATTTAATAACATGGGATGAATTATTATCCATACTCTAGAGGATATCCCCATACTAGCATAAGTATCCTACATACTATGCTCCATAACTACATGTGTTTGGATTCCTCTTTATTAGGGGATATATAGTGACAACCAAATATTTCATTTGGGACCATCCCTAAAATCAACTCACCTTTAGGTATTTCCCCTCTGATCTAGGCTGGATCCATGCCTACCGACATAGTCATATAGTGTGTTTGAGAACATAGTGAAATTCGTAGGGAATTTAGTATTTCCTTTGGAATATTCCACAATTATAATCATGTGCTTTTCACGTTCTCGGATTTGGATAACCATTATCCTCCCTGTCATGACCCATCCCAGTGGGGCCTGTTCCATAAATCCCCAAGGCCGCCTCCAATAGGACATTGATTGGTGACTAGCATAGAGTAGGCATATTACTAACATGGGAGTCATTGAGTAAGTACCTGTATACACACACACATCTCGAAGCCCACAGAAGCTGAAAAAAAAACTAAGGAACAAAATTTATGCATACAACTAAATCCAACCAAACAGAGTATGATAGAAGTAAAGTACAAGAGAAAAACTAGGACCGAATACAAGCCTCCAAAAAAACAAGATACTGGAAACCACAAAAGTCCAAATTGTAAGCACAATGAGGTACAGGGATAGCTGCTCATAGCCATAGGAACACCTCAGCCTATAGGGAACTTAGAAAGCCCGGTCCTTCCTTGGTCCTCCTTGGACTCCATCAAAATTATGCTCATCTGCAAAAGACATGACATATATAGGAAAATCCCATGCAGGGGTGATTATAAAAATACTCAAAATAGGATCTTGAAAACCAAAACTAAATACACAAAAGAAAAGTTATAGTCATATCTATAGAGTATATGTATAATAACCATATAATATAAGAACATAATACAGATATACTAAAAACCCAGACCCGCAGTCTAGAGACAAGTGAAACAACCGCATGCCCACACTAGGGATTCAGTTCAAAGATTCTACAAAGCAATCAATCAAGAGAACTCACTCCCCATGTATGATATCTCTGATAACGTTCATCTGAGAAGTGCCATTGATTGGGAAAAGTCCCGAGAGATAGAAACAATCATTCTTTTAGAACACACTCTCGAGTAGGGAATGATCACGATTAACATATGAGGATCACTGTCAGGGCCATCGTGGATACTGTGACTCATCCAGACTCACCTACTAGGTATAGGATTAGAGCTCTGTATGAATATTCACATCGATACCTGACTATACCTATGGTCATGAATGGATAAGGGATCTCGCTCTGGGCCTCTCAGAGGGATACATGACTCTATCTCGAAATGTCCTACTGAAGGGATCATATTCCTGTAGAAGGAAACGATACCTGACCTTTAGGGGAACAAGAAAAAGGGAGCACTAACCGAAAAGAAACATGTCCATGATACATTGGATAGGAAGATCAATCCATGTACTGAGTAGTACATGGTGTGTAGAAGTGTCACACACCATGTCTTCAGACCCCATGTACAATGACCTGTGTCGTAAGGCTGGTCGAGTAGAAGAAGGTATACATGGCATGTAAGAGGTTGACACGCCATGTTCCTATATCCAGGGAGGACTCCGTGTATGCTGGTTGTGTGCCCGTACACATCTTTACCCCATGTGTTACAACCTGTGTATCGGGTACACGGGGTAACCCATGAAGTCGGCCTGGTTGGGCCGTGTGGTGGATTACATAGCCATTTACTCCACCCTGTGTCTTTGTATCCCCTAGATACAAGTCAAGTCCCACATAGATGCCTCTGCCATTACATGTAGGTTCTAAATGGCGGGTTCTTCGTAGAACACATCGTTTCATCGCTTCATGAATTGTGGAACCCTAGCCGTCGTTGAGTCGGTCCCACATGGTGTGTTCATCAGAATACACACTGTGTTCTTTGGAAAATTCCAGAACATCCAGTTCATTGTTCCATGCCTCCATTGATCCTATGAGGTCTATTTCGGCATTCTGGTATTCACGAAACTGAAGGGTTGATATCACCTTATCATCATGATGTTCATTCTGTCAGTTTCGGGCCTCCGATCAGCCCCGAAAATGCATTCCGGTCCAGCCACACGAAGAACGATTGAAGAGGAAGAACTCCTGAATCGTTCTGATTCATCTTCTTCCATTGTCTTCAAACCTACTCTAGGTTTTCACGATGTCGGATCTTCAATTTGGGATCATTGCATTGTGAAACAGATGGGGAACAATCTATTGTTTAGAACCCAGTGAAGAACGCGAAGAACGCGAGGTTAAATGGGAGGAAGAAAAACAATAAACAAAGGAGGAGTGAACCTCCACCATCACTCATCAAAACATTGATCCACTCCCATTAATAGGTTTAACAAGGGAATCCAAATGACAACCAAGATAATCATAAATAAATTCTCGAATCAAAACCTGAAAAGAAAAAGAAATTGACAACCTCTCGCAAGAACGACCGATCCAAAAATATCCCTATTGGTGGGTTGATCGGTGCTCATTGTTC
The DNA here is from genome assembly GCA_963277665.1 of Viscum album. Lineage (NCBI taxonomy): Eukaryota > Viridiplantae > Streptophyta > Magnoliopsida > Santalales > Viscaceae > Viscum > Viscum album. The sequence continues at coordinate 417,768,654 of OY728135.1, forward strand.
AATCCAAAAATGGGGAAGAGAATAATTGAAATAAAAACCCTTACCTCGATCTGGTTTATAAATGATCATCACATCATGTTTTTTGGTGGGGTTCATCGAAACCGAGATGACTCGGTAGATCGCGTCATCGTCGTCTACCAACGGGTTCTCCTCCAAAGCTCCAATAGGCTCTCTCTCAATTCACAGGGATATGAGGCTAACCCTGCAAACATTCCATAAGTAGCTATTTAAAAGGGAGTAATTAGGTCGCTGAGAAAAATAGGAAACTTTTAAATTAAATATATTATTAATATATTTTATTTCCATTAAAATGTCTAAAAACTTACTCTTGCAGCTGACTCGTGCCGGTTGATGTTAGGCCCGGAACTAAACTGTCATTGAAGTTAGTCAAAGTTTAATGTTTATATTCCTACTAACTACTGTATATGTGGAAAGATGGATCAAACCCATAGGGAAGGTAAATTTCGCCACAAATCATCTAAAAACATTGGAAAACTCCACTATTTTCAGTAGTAGAGTGATTTTTGTATTTTTCACTTTATATATATATATATATATATATATTTATAAGCAGTAGAGTGACAAAAAACTGGAAGACATGTTTTAAAAAAAACTCAATTGAAGTAAGAGACAGTTGTAAACAAAGAGACATAGAGATATAACACGTTAATAGGAGAACAACCTATTAAAATGCCCGAGAAAAATCCACATTCTACTAGTTTCAGAGGTGTTTCAATTCACATAAAGGTTATATCATATTTCCATCATAATAGTATGAATAAACTGCCTCTCTAAGAGTTAATTCACACAGTCATATCTATTCTAGATTTCTCCACCCTATAATAAATCAACTATGAACATTTTGAAATTTAACATCAGGACAAACTCACCATAAGTCCTGAAGTCTTTAGAGTTTATCATATTTTTAAAATTGTTTCCCTGATCAATCTCACCAACTGATTGTGAAATTTTGAAATTAAACTTTGATGGAACAATGCAATTGAATGGATTCGGTATCAATCCCGCCGATCAATACTGAATAAATCTAAAGATGAAGTGAAAAAAGAACATTTACAGGTAACCAGTATAACTTCAATATATCCCGAAACTAATGATTTAGCTAAAAATCCTATTTAATATGTATATTAAGATCATTAAATTACAAAAGAGAAGAATTAAAAGAAAACAGAGGAAGTAAACTCCCTCTACTAGCATGAATCGCTACTCCTGGACTCTTCCAGCTCCAATAAGTTGTTCCAGAGTCACCCTTCAGTCTCCTCTCCTCGACACTAGATCCTCCAATGTGTCAAATGAATGTCACCCAAATCCATATCTCTCTAATCAATGTCCCCCCCAAATACCATTTCTTTATCTGTCTTAAGTATCCACTATCTTATTGTAGAGACCCAAAGCTTGACGTAAATAGACATTACATTACTTTTGCGGAATACTTAATACATAACCAAAATAGACAACAAAGTACTATAATAGTTTAGTATCTTTGGTAACTCAGAACATAATCTTCTAATCATGGTGAAAGATCTTCAACATCTCCCATAAAGATCTTCCCCTTTTGGTTTTCTTACCTAAAACCTTTCTTTAAATCCTGGGGAAAAGAAAACATATAAAGGGTGATCTCAAATGCTTAGTAAGGGTAAGCATGGATAAAATAAAACAAATCATATACATTTGAACTTAAAAACATGAACATAATGTTTAAACATCAAAATTTTTGGCAATGACATAAAATATTGAAGTACATAAGGAATAAATCATAAGGAAACATTAATCATGATAAAATAGCATGGGAATAAAACATGTGATTGTGGAAACGATTAAGAATATGATATGATTTCCTTAATATCCAATTCATTGCTTCCAAGACCATCTTAGTGTACAAATTCCCTTTCTGAATCGAGTTCACTCCTCATTCTATCCCTGTATTACTGAACCGTATTAACTTATGGTTCCAGCCATGTCTATCTCGTGAGATATAAATCTTTACCCAGTGCATTGGAGGGAGATATAGGTCCCACCCATATCATAATGAAATCATTCTTACTTGTGCCACAAAATAAACTTAAAACATTCATCATAACCCAAAGAATAAAATGGGTTTCATAAACATCATCCCATCATAACATAATCCATATAAAACAAATGGATATAATTTCATCATAAGAGAAGTAAAACCATGTAAATCATAGAGGCATTATACTTGAAACATAAGAAATAATTTCATCTTAGATGGAAAATGGTTTTGATAAAACACTTGAAATGAATTCATGAGGAAAATATCATTTCTTCTTCAAAATCATTTTATTTTCACAAAATGCCAAACAATCTTAAAAGAAAAGTATTTTGTTGAAAATATTTATAAACTATTGTAGAGGAAAATTCATTGAAATATGTCGTTATGAAACCGTAAAAATCCCTTCACTCCGTATAAGTCAAAAATAACATTCTTCTCGTACTTTTGTGGGAAAAGTCAAAATGTTCCTCATATGGTAAACAAAAGAAGGATTGCTTCCATAAAACAAAGTAAAAGTCAAAGAAGGGTAAAAATTACTTTAAAAATACATGGAATAATATTAAACACTTTATGAAAAACATTTTATGGACATGGATGAAAAGTATAACCCTAGTAAATACTTACGAATAAACAATCTCGGATAAGAACGAGATTGGAATAGTTATCCCTTACCTTATGTCTGATATGCTTCGTATGTATCCAAAACTCCCGTATAATGATTCAAATAATGTCATTGAGTTATTAAATAATCATATTAATTTTTATTATATCATATATGATTCACTTAGGTATTTATATTACCCATTCATTTGTCAATTCCATGTTAAAGTAGCGTTTTGGGTAAAATCGTTTCATTTATCGTACGTGTTTTGACTTGTTGTTCTTGATTTTTTTATTACTTATATCATGATTTAATTAATTCAAAAATGTAAAACATGATTTCTATGTCATCTATATTCAGTGTATATATATAATAGATAGATAAATGAAATGAAACACACCGTTCATGGAGACGTTAGGCCGTACGTACGCATGAACGATGTTTTCCTTTCCTTATTGATTTGAATGGAAGTAAGTAGATGACATATATATATATACATAAATACAGTAGCTTTATAATTTCATATATTTCATTATTATTTATTATATATACTTTATAATCATTCTTTAATGGTTAACATGGAGGATGAATCTCATTGCATCGTGGAGACGGTAGTCCGTACGTACGCACGAGCGATGATATCATTCCCATAATTATTGAATTGAATTGGAGTGGATAATACAATATATCAGAATCAGTATGATATTATAATAACTATGTATAGTTATTCTTTACACCATTATATGCATCCAAGTAAGGTGGTGTTGGAAAAACAGATTACACCACGGCGTGGAGACAGTATTCCGTACGTACGAACGCGCGGTGATTTTGTTTTCCGTAGGATGGATAGAAGGAGAAATGGGGTTGTTTCATATTTATAATAAAATATCATTATATTAGTGATACTTATGTTATTAATTTATAATGAAACAACTAAAGAAGAAGAAGTTGAAGAAGAATGAATCTTGAAAGAATCTGTAGAAGAGATTACCTCTTCTTCGACACACCTCCTTTAAACTTCTTCTTAGGGAACTAGGGTTGGTCTTTTGAGAAGAACAGAACCTATATGACATAACCATAGAGGTTTATAAGAGGAATTGTCAGGGTTTATAAGAACTTCAGTTCTCAAAAGTGTGTGAAGAGAAGTGGGAAGGGGTTCCCTTTTTATAAGGGAGGAGAGGGGCACCTTTGGAAATCTTAAAAATATTAATTTATAATAAATCTAACCCCACTTAAAAACCTTGATAAATAAATCATAGTCTATTATTAGATGATATAGGGTTGTAATCGCATCAAAAAATAAAATTTAGACATGTAGGGAATTTATTTTAAACATTATCAACTTGATTTATCCTTATTTAATCTATTAAATATTATTTGTGGTAATAGGCTTATAAATTTTAAATTGTTATAAATAATTACTTATGTGATTTGAATTACCCATAATTAGATACTTTATGACATTTTCGACTATATAAATTTTAATTTATAATTTTCAAATATTTTTGTGATTTTTAAGCAATTTAATAATACGTTATTTTTATAAAATAACAATAGTGTCAATTTTGACACTATTCATTTATTTGAATTTAAATAAAATCCACACAGAGGATATATCCAAAAAAATATTTAATAGGTTCCTAACATGTCATATTAATCTATAAATTTAGTTTATCATAGTAAATAGTTCATATAATATTTATTTTACTATTTGTAAAACCATTTACTTTATATTTCTCTTAATAAAATAATTACTACAACATTTTTGTATAATTATTAGATATACTTATTTGTTGCATAAAAATTAAAAATAAAATAATAGGATGAAGATAAATCTTATATATTTTATAAGAATATATTTAGTCAGATTTATCTTCTAAAAAACAAAAAAAATTAGATGTTATATTTATTAAATTATGAAGGTGACTACTTTGACATCATATAAAATAAAATAATATAAGTGTCATAATCACTTTTATAAGACTCCAAACGGTTATATATTAGGTTATTGGATGATTATGGTGTATAGATACACTTCCAATAAGTTTTGGTCAGGTTTGGGAGCCCTTTAATATGTATTACTATTTCAATAAAAACAATATTATTAATTTTTTTACTAAATAAATAATTTCTACATCATTAATGTATAACCTAATAAGGTAATTAAATAACTCTTAAAAATTACAAATAAATTACCATGATAAAGAAAAACATTTTAGCTTTAAAATGAGTATTTATAGCCAAGTTTATTTTCTGTATAACCTTATATTAAAAATACTTTAATTATTAAAGTTTGAGTGAGACATATTTCACTTTCCTTTAAATAAAATAAACTAAAGGTCTTAATCACCTCCATGTGGGTTCTAATGGATTCCATTTCGACCCAAATATGACTTAGGACGAAATATAATCATCCAATTATATTACGACAAGTGTTAGGGTAATTTTATAATATTATATTTACCCTTAATTACCCGATTTACCTTTTACTATGGTAAATAAAATTTACCATAGTTACTATTCATAATGCCCAAAAATAAAAAGTAGTCTATTAATATAATTTAGACCTACCTATTCAAAATATGGAATCCATTTTTCCAAATTCAATACACAGAAGTTGCAGAAATTAAATTAAAATTAATTCTGTTGCCGAAACAAAACGGGGTTTTGTTTAAAACATTTCAAAAGATTGAATTGATTTAACCTACGAATTCAATGTAAAATCAATGCTAATGAAATAAATTATATTAAATGGTAAAAATATATTCTATTTATACTTTAAAACCATTAAATATTATAATTTATCCACATAGATTATTACGATGAAAAAATTTGTTTTTAATTAAAATATAGCGTGTTTTTACTATTCATTAAAATATGAAAGTAATCGGAATCATATGAAAAATTTATCCAAGGTAAAATTTTATATCCTGATTCCAAAGAATAATTTTATTTTGTAAAAGTTAACTTATAAACATGTCAAGAACTAGATTTAATTTGGGTGCACCATTAAAAGGCGGCAAAACGTTATTTTTTGAAAAATTCTTATTTTACCCAAAAAAATTATTTTATTCTCATAAAATGCTCTGGAAAATGAGTAAGATGAATAATAATGTTATAAAATTCAAAATGTAGTTAACACTATTCATAACGTCTTGTTTGTGATAATATTATAACCATATATCGTTGTTTAGTGAAACCCGGTATTGCATACAACACATACTATCAAGGAAGGTTATGATTGCGTGTAATGCAACCCAGGTCAGGGTTATGTGTAGTGAAGTCTCCCTTTTGTGTTGCATAAAACATGATTCAAAACTTATTTCATTTATACTTTAAACAAAATCTATACATAATGTTGCGTAGAATAATTTCTACAAAACGAACATGAAATTGTGTGTAACACGAGCCAAGAATAGTGTTGCATATACTAAAAGCTAATACGGTGTCACGTATGGCACAAGATAATCTTATTGTAGCGTACAACAGAAGAAATGAATGAAATTAAAAGGAATATATCTTATAAAATCTCAGGTTGTTACACTTATGCAGCTTTTCACTGGAACTCTTCACCGAATTGAATTCATCTTTCAATATTGCACCGCACATGTGTGTTTTTCTACGACGGGCACATCGTGCTAGTTTTTCCCTCATAAATAACTTCCATTGAGTTAGTTGAATGTACCTGGATGTATTCTTGTCTCTTGAATGAACCTGAAAAATTTAAAACAAAATAAAATAATTAAAACATGAAGAAAGTTATTTTTATTTTTTAAAGACTAAAGCTATAATACTTATTGAAAGTTAACTAAAGTTAATTAACAAAAATCATAAATGATACATATTATTTTCTTTTATATATATTTTTTAAATTAAATTGATTATTTAAAATTATTAAGATATTATGTTTATTAATAGGTTATAATTTTAATTAAATAAATTATTATATTTATTAGTTTAATAATTTAATGAATTTAATCTAGAATATTAAAACTATAATTAAACATTATAAGCTATTTAAGTAATTACATATTTTATAAGTTAAATCGAATTAATTATTTTATTAATTTTTTTAAATTATAATTAGTAAAATAATTAAAAAGTTCAATTATTATATTTATTAACATATATAAATTCATTAGATATTTTATTTTTAGTAATAAGAATTAATATATTATTTTTTAAAATTATATTCTTATAACTATATTATTTTTATGTTTATTTAATTTTTATTATAAGTTATTTAATTGTTAATTTATTAAGTTTTTTTAGTTGATTATTGTTGTTTTTTTCAAATAAATGAACTAGGTTTTCACCCCCCCCCCCCCAAATCTCAGTGCACAGAGGGGGGTCTTCATCTCATCTTCCCCAAACCAGGCAGGTCCACGGCTAGAAGAACTCCACAGTGGAAACTCTCAGCTCATGACTCATCAAGTGGTGGCACGACTTCTCCACAACGTTGTGGCTTTAGTTCCTCCAAACAACGACACATATTCAACCTTTCAGCAACTTCAACATGGCCTCTATCATCCAGCGACGGTGGTTTAGAAAAACGGGAATCTATATCTTCAATGGCTAATCATGGAGACCGACCTCTTCCTCAACTCCAGTGGTGAGATCATGTGTCACTTCTACGGCGGCTCCCTGGACTTCATCAGTGGTGGATTCGAGTTCTTCAAATTTAAGATCCAGGTGGAAATAGATTTTTGGGGTTTTGAATTTTTTTTGTTGTAGTTTTGATTTGCTGTGGAAATGGTGTAATGGATTGTGGTAATGGGCTGGAGATTATGCTGCAAAAGTATAATCAGTAGCAAAGAGATTGAAACATGGTAGAGGGATGAGGCTACTGTGAAAACATGGAGAAGATGTTGTTAAACCCTGGTGGAAGACTATAGCATGAAATGAAGGATGTGAGAGAAGGAAATCAATAGGAGCATGAGAGTCTGACGAGGGTAAAAAACATCTCAGTGGGGTTTCTGAAACTGATAGTGAGGGATGGATCAGTGGTAACAATAGACCAAATGTGTTGGTTTATGAAACCGATCGTGGGGGAAGGATATCGGTGCTAGGATTGGTGATTGAGTGACAAAAAGAGGTGGAAAACATCACTGGTACACGAGAGGATGATACCGATAGTTGAAATGGTAGCAGTAGAGGATCGATGAGACATCGAGAGACAGATGGGGAAATAAATTGGTGTCACCGATAAAATGAAAAAACGAGACACTGAGAGAAGTAAATAAATAAATAAATAAATCGGTGTGACGTAAAACCAATGATGATTTAGGATATCGGTGAGTCATTAACTCATCGATAGATGAAAATAAAATCAGAACTCACTGATGAAATGATGGACTGAAACCAATGAAATGGGAAACCGAAACCGATGAAAATAATCGGTACGTTGTAACATCGGTGTGACGACTCCCTGATAGTTATAAAAAAACTTCTGTGTGTCAAAAGATCGGTGTGTCGCAACATCGGTGTGATGACTCACCGGTAGAAAAAAATGAGATGTTAACAATAATAAATAATTTAAAGTAAATAATAAAATGATAAAATATTAATTAATTAAAAAAATATAGATTAACTAAATTGTTTAAGATTAAATAATTAACTGTAATTAAAAACTAACTAAATTATTTAACAAACTAAAAAACAACAAATAAGTTTTTAACTAAGAAATTAAATGTTAAGATTAATTAAATATATGTATAAATAAATGCAGAACACCTAAAAATAATTATCTGCAAACATAAAATCAAAATAATTAGAATTGACTAATGAAATTAAACAAAAAATAAAATCATTAAATGAAGAAAATGAAACATAAGATTAAAAACATATTATTTTATTAATAATTAACTTAATTTCTTAACTTATTTAATAAAAAAAGTTACTAGATCAGTAAATAAATAACGTTAAATTCTTTTAATAATTATATTTTAAATAGTAATTTTTTAAAATAAAAACTTAAGTAGATTTTTGAGTATTAAATTGAACAAATAAATAATTAATAAACATTTAAAATTATTAAAAAGTAAACCAGATTAAGATTTTTAGAATAAAAAGTAATTTAATATAATTAAAATAATTAAAATGACTAACTAACTATTTAAAAGACTAAAAAACAAATTTAATTATAGAAAATGATTAATTAAGAAATGTAGTGTTAAAAATAAAAATATGTCATTATTTATTAAAAAGTGTCACAATAAGTAATTAAATTTATAAAAATTAAATAAAATATGCGGCAAAACTGGGTAAAAATAGAGCCACATCAATTTACCCCACACTTAAGCATTGTTTATCCTCAAACAATCCCATGTTTTATTTTCTTTGAAAAATAGTATAGTGTATTTATGATTAAGATCACACTGTAACAAGTACTATCATTTCAAAAATAAAACAGAGGACTAGGAGTTGAATTTGGATTTTTGAAAAGATATATTCAAAACAAGTCTTGCCTAGAACAAATACTCAAAGGCAATTAAGAAATAAAAGACCATCCAACAAAGAATATGTCATGCCTCAAATGTGAACCTACTTAATGATTTATTTCAATCCAGGATTAGATTCTAAATCCAAAAATGAAAGGAGGTAAAATATTAATGGAATTAAAACCTTAACCGAGGAACTTTTTACTTTGATTTTTCACCTAGGTTCCAAAAATAAATATTTTTTTGAATCACCTTAATGATACAACCTAAATTCATTCCATGTAATACAATTGTCTCCTTCTTCATTTGGTGTTCATAATTCCACTCACCTTAATGAACTCATTTTTGACCTTAGACACTTTATTTAATTTTTTCCAAGCCATGTTTCATTGTGCTAAGAACTGTGAAATTTACTTATTCAAGGTTAACAGAGGGCTTAATGTTAAGAGAAACACACCCAGCATCTATGGTCTCAAAGATTCACATTGGGATCCCTGATGCCCAAATTACTCCAGTTTCAAAAGTTTTATATAAAAATCATGTATATTGGATAATTAAGATGATTATTTTTTATAATTAAAGATGAATGAGTCCCCTAAAATCATAATCAAACTTCCAATTCCAAGTCTATGATCATAAATACACAAGCTTGTAACCCAAATCACTTTCATAAGTAGTTCTTGAACCATGATATCCATTCAACAACTCAGTAGATATCACTCAGTAATCATCAATTATCATTAATTTTAGACTCAATGCACAACTTAACTACCAGTGATATACTGTCCATAGGAAAAAACCATTTACAAAAAATGTAATGCCTATAATTGTGCTAGAAATTAGAAAAAAATAACCATTTTTTACAAAACATTTTGAGTTGCAGTGAGAATCGATGGGATTTTAATTAAGAACAGTTTAGCACAGTCAAGAATTGACCCCCTCCCCCACACATAAAACCCATATTTGTCCCCAAAGAAGTCTTCTAAAAATGAAGAAGAACAATTAATAAATTAAGGTTCAAAACAGATTTTCAATTTAGTAGAAAGATGACATGTTTTAAGGGTCTCTTTGAAATTAAAAAATATTATTTTCCACAAAGGTTATTTTTCAGCAGGTTAAAAAGAAATTACATTCATTATCATTTAAGCCAGTGACAAATATTTTCCTTTAATATTCAAATAAGGAATGAAACTTGTGGGTGAAAAGTGGATAGGGTTTAAGCATGTTCAAAACTATGATTTAGATGGATGTTCAATAACACATAAGTAAAGCATTCCTAACACCCCTTAGCAAAGCACATTCAACAAAAAGAAAAAAACTAGAAAACATGTAACCCCCCTACTTAATTTCAAGAAGTGAGAAGATTTCAATATAAAATTGAAATTTTAATTTTCAGCCAAAGGCACATGCATATTTTTATTTCAGTAGAAAGACATGCAGTAGAATTTTAATACAATTCTAGTCATGAAATAGAATTTTCATTACATGTATAACAGAATTTTCTATTAGAAGCAAAATTTTTATTAGAAAAATCAAGAGCAGAAATAAATTTCCAAAGTTAAATTACTTCCCTGATTAGGTTCTTGTCCAAAAATTATCATGGGAATTCCACTCCTTTATTAACACAAGCAGCAGCAACCATATACAGAATTGGGAAACAAAGAACATGCAGTAATAAGTATTTCACAAAAACAAAGCATAAAAGTAGCATTTTATTCAAGGTTAAAAAGAAACAAAATAAATACAAAGATAACCATGGGTTGCCTCCCATGAAATTCTAGATTTAAATTCCCCATCCATACTTTATTAAAGAAATTTTTTTAAGTAATGTGAAGGTAGCCAAGCCCTTCAGCTAAACCTTAAAATAAATTTTCACTCTCTTACCATTAACCAACATGGGTTTATTCTCTTCAACTACGATTTCTAATGCTCTATACTTAAGCACTCTCACAATTGTAAAAGGTCCAGACCACTTGGACATCATCATTCCATGAAAAAGTTTAAGTCGAGAGGTAAAGAGAAGAACATTCTTTATAGGTATGAATTATTTGGTTTGTATGATAGAATCATGAATGCTTTTAGTCCTATATTTATATATCCTTGAATTATAATAACTTTATATCCTAATCTAATCATGCTCACTCAACTCAAGTAACCTCCTCTCACCAACACTCTTAAAATTAAATTTTGGAGCCATAACTGCCCAATAAGACTTATGTTGCAACTCCAATTGTAAATGAAAACATTTCCCAAATAAAATCTTGTATGGAGACATACCTATTGGGGTTTTGAAAAAAGTTCTATAATCCCATAAAGAATCATTCAATTTAAGAGACCAGTCTTTCCTAGAGTTTGAAATAGTGTTCTCAAGTATTTGTTTCAGTTTCTTGTTTGAAATTTCCACCTACCCACTGGACTATTGATGATAAGGAGTACCAGTTTTATGAACACAACCATATTTATCCATTAATTATTTTAAATTTATAATTCTTAAAATGTGTTCCATTATCAATGATAAAATCTCTTGGGACTCCAAATTGTGTAAAGATGTTCTTTTTCAAAAAATTTATTAAATAATGGGCTTGATTATTGGGCAGTTCCACTGCCTCAATATATTTTGAAACATAGTCAAAATAAATAAGAATATAACCATTCCCATGAGATGATGGAAATGGACCCATGAAATCTAAACCCCAAACATAAAAAATCTCAACATCCATAATTCCTTTTTGGGGTAACTCTTACTTGCTAGCAACATTACCTAGCCTCTGACATCTATCACTACCAACCACAAAGCTCCTAACATCCTTAAAAATAGTAGGCCAATAGAAACCAGATTGTAGGAATTTTTGATTAGTTATTTCACCACCACGATGACCTCCCTAATGTGAGGAGTGAAAACTCTATAAAATAAATAGAATTTATTCCTCAGGAAAATATCTCCTAAGAATACCATCAGCACACCCTCTAAACAGTAAGGGATCATCCCAAAGATTGTATTTCAGCTCAGAAATGAATTTATTTATTTGGTTATTGGACAAACTTTTGGGAAAGACACCTGCTGCAAGGAAGTTGGAAAAATCAGAAAACCATGTAGATTTCCTGATAGAAACAGTATGCAGATTTTCATCAGTAAGGGAAGAGTTAATCTCCCGAGAATTTTCAGAATGGGTAAGAAGAAGCCTAGATAGGTGATCAACAACTAAATTTTCAGCTCCCGGCTTATCCCTAATTTCTAAATCAAATTCTTGTAGAAAAAAATTTCATCTAATTATCATGGGTTTAGTTTCTTTCTTAGACAACAAATACTTTAAAGCAGAATTATCAGTGAAAATGATAAACTTTGAACCTCAAAAATACTGTCTAAACTTCTCTAGATCAAACACAACTGCTAAAAATTCTTTTTCAGTAGTGGTATAATTTTTTTGGGCATCATCTAGAAGTCTACTAGCATAATACACCACATGAAACTTCCTATCTTTCCTATGTCCAAGGAAATCACCTCCAACCATGTCTCTAGCATCACACATTAGCTCAAAAGTTAGTTTCCAATAAGGTGCAGTGATGATGGGTGATGTATTGAGTTTCTCTTTAAGAATATTAAATGATTTTAAATAGTTTTCATCCAAATTAAAAGGTCCATCCTTGAGAACCATGGGAAATAAGGGCTTAGTTATTTTAGAAAAATCTTTTATGAATCTTTGGTAAAATCCAGCATGCCCTAGGAAACTTCTAACACCCAAGAAATTTACAGGAGGTGGAAGTTTTTGAAAAAAATAAATATTAGTAGTATAAAATTCTATTCCTCTCTTTGAAACCATATGACTGAGCACTATACCTTATGTGACCACGAATTGACATTTCTCCCAATTAAGAACAAGGTTGGTTTCAATGCATCTTTCTAGAAGTAACTCAAAATTTTCAAGAAAAGTATCAAAAGTACTACCCACAATGGAAAAGTCTTCCATCAAAACCTCAATAATTATCTCAATCATATCTCAAAAGATAGCCATCAAATACCTTTGAAATGTGGCTGGATCTCCACATAACCCAAAGGGCACCCTCCGGTACGCAAATGATCCAAAGGGGCATGTGAAAGTTGTCTTTTCCTGATCCTCTAGATCAAAATGAATATGGATGTAACAAGAATACCCATCCAGAAAATAGAAAAACTAATTTCAAGAAAGCCTCTCAAGAATTTGACCCTAGAAGGGCATTGGAAAATGGTCCTTCCTAGTGGATGCATTAAGCTTCCTAGAATCTATACAGACTCTCAATTTTGTGTATTTGTTAACTTGGACCTCTTCATTTTTTTAAATTTTTAAAAATAGTGATACCTCTATTTTTGGGGACAACCTAGGCAGGGCTGACCCAAGAACTATCAAAAATGGGATATATCATTCTAGTGACCAGCAATTTAATCACTTCCTCTCTCACGACTTCCTTCATGTTTGGATTTAACCTTCTTTGACACTCTACCCTAGGCTTATGGTCAGGCTTCATAGGTATATTATGAATACAAAATGAGGGAATAATACCCTTTATATCATCTATTATCCAAACTTGGTAGAATTAAACTTTTTCAAAACACTTAAAAATCTTTCCTCTTGATTTTCATTAAGTTCAGTAGAAATTATTACAGGAAAAGTGGAGTTCTCACCCATAAATGAATATTTAAGTTCAGAAGGAATGTGTTTTAGTTCAAGAACATGTGTTTCTACACTAGAAGGAAGACTCTTAGGCCTGTGAGGTCCAAGATCTTCAACATACCTCCTTTAAGGAGTATTTAATGATGAAATATTTTCAATTTCATGCTCAGATTCAGAAGTAATAGTGCCACTGTCCAAAGTGGGCAGTACGCTGTCCAGATTTTGCAGATCATATTTCAACAAGTTAATCAGAGAAGAATCATCTAGTTGTCTTATAAGTTCTCCATCGATATCATCAAAGTGTTTAGATAGGTTCGTGTTAACAGAAACACCCTCAAATTTACTCAAAAAGCTAATAAGTTTAGAAATAGAGGACCCTTCTACAGCAGAAACTGGACAGTTTTCCAGTGCTAGGAAATTTTCCAGATTTGGTGTTTGATCAGAATTTTTACCTTCTAAAATAGATTCAATAGGATTTTCATCTTCAAAAAAAATTTCTTCATGAAATAATTTATTTTTATATTTTTCAATATTTTCAGTTGAGTTCTCATCTTCTACGGACTCTACCATTGAACAATATTCAGAAAAAGTCGGTCCTTTATCATTTTTAAACACATTGAATTTTTCTTTTTGTTCTCTAATTTCAGAAATTAATTTACCTTTAGAGACATCAATGATAGCACCCCCTGTGGCCAAGAAGGGCCTACCCAAGATAATGGGAACCACTTTATCACACTCTATATATAAGACTAAAAAGTATGCTGGAAAAAACATCTTCCCAAACGCAACTAGAAAATCATCTACCCTACCCATAGGATGAGTAAAAGATCTATCAGTAAATTGCAGTATGACTATGGTGGGTTGAAGGCCTCCCAACCTCAACTGTTGAAATAGTGAGTATGGGAGAAGTTTAATACTAGCACCTAAATCACACAAATAGTTCAGTTGATCAGAGTTTTATTAAGGTATAGGAAGTGAAAAAACTTCCTGGTCTTTTAGTTTAGGTGGGATTTTATTTTGAAGTACAGAACTGCACTCTTTAATGTGGCTATAAGTAAAAAATTCTTCTAAAGTTTTTTTTTGAAACAATTTTAATAAGAGATTTCAAATAATATGGGATTTTAATTAGAGATTGAATGAAAGGAATGTTCAATTGAAGTTTAGAGAGGAGACCAAGGAATTGAAGAAGTTTAGACCTAGTGTTATATAGAGGTTTTAGCTTCTCAGGGAAAGGTATGTGTGGTGGAAATTTATAAGGAAAATAGGTATATCCCTAACTTATTCTTCAAATTTTTCTTTTCCTTTATTATTTATATTTTTATAATAATTCTCAGTTTGAGTTTCAAGTGACAATTTTAAATTCTGATCATTTTCATGACTTTTCTGTGAATTTCCAGCTGTGTGAATAGAAGATTTTTATTTCTAGATTGAAGCAAATTTTTATTTTGGGTATTTTCATTGTCTTTTTCAGAAAAATCATGAGTATTAACCCCACTTCTAGTGACAAAAGCAATGGAATTCTCCCTTGGGTTAAGTTCAGTGGTACATGGAAGTCTACCTTTTTCCCAAGATGAAAAATCTCTATCAAGTTGACCAAGAGTTGTGTTTCTATGTTATGCATTTTAACATCAGTTTTCATTTTTTCATACTCATATTGATTTTGATATTTGGTTAGCTGAGTCATGTATCTTACCTCTTTACAGTTGATTTTTTTTCAAAATTAGATCAATCTTAGAAGACATGTGACTATCATTGTTTCCCTATACATTTGAAGACTCACCCCATCAATGATTTTGAAAATTTGGTCTTGGTTGATTAGAGTAATTAGGGGTAGTGGATTGTTTAATTAAGCCTTGATCTTTCCAGGATAGATTAGGGTGGTTCCTATAGCCTTGATTATAATTGTTTGAAAATTGATCTAATTTAGGAGGCATTCTAGGACCATAGTTAACAATGTTTGAATTTTATAATTGTTGGGATAACATATCTAAATTAGGATAGAAGTTTTTAGTATGCCCAAACATACCACACCGAACACACTGTTACCTTAAATATTGGTTGGTATTTTGACATCCAAGTTGGTTAACAGTTTGTTTTGAATTCCGGTTCATTAAGGATTGAAGTTGGTTGGTGATTCCAGCAAGTTGAGTTTGAGTTTCATTCATTGAACCTATGTTTTTATTAACATTTCTATTGACTCTTTTCCTTATTAAATTTTTATGTTGTGAATTCAGTGCAAGATTATTAAAAATTTGTCTATGTTCTTCATCTATTTTATCATTGTAATTACCCCCAGCATCTTGATCAACTAGACTTTGTTCAGAGAAGGATAAACCTTCGTAGACCGTATCCATGAAAAGGTGAGATAAGAGTTTATGATGGGGACGTTGCCTAATAAGATCCCAGAATCTGTCCCAAGCTTCATGAAAAGCTTCTCCATCCTCTTGATAAAAACTAGAAATCTTTTTTATAAGTTCAATTTTATGTCTTTGAGGATAAAATTTCATAATGAAAGAGTTAAACACTTGATCCTAGTTTTCAAAAATGTTCTCATCTAGACTCAGAATCCAATTTCTAGCATTCCCTTTAAGACAAAAGGGAAAGACTCGCATTCGATGTTCATTATCTATGAGTACTAGAAGAGGTAAGTGCTGCACAATATTGTAGAAGACTCTAATGAATGAATGTTAGTCCTCATTAGAGATCCCATTAAAAGCAGGAAAAAACGAAATATGTGACTCTTTAAGTTCATAATTTCTGGCACTAGGACTAAGACTAATGAAATATGGATTACATGAAATTTGAGGTAGTTGTAATTCCCTCATCCTAGGACTTTCATTTTCTTCTAAGAGTTCTGGATGATTTTGAATTTTATTATTAAGAACTCTATTATCAAAGTTTTCCATTTCAGTTTTGTTCTTCTTTCTTAGAGTAGTGAGATGTTTTTATATTTCTATGTTCAGTGTCTCTAGTCTAACAACGGAGTGTCTTGTGATTATACAAATAGGAATAAATAGAAATGAATAGTAATAGTTCAATAAAAATAGAAAACATTTTTTTTACAAATTTCAAAATTTTCAATTTTTTTTAATTTTTTAATATGAAATTTTTAATTTTTTTTCGAGAAAATGGCTTGTGCCTTCCCCGAAAATGGTTCAAAAAACTATACCTAAACCATTGTTTAAGTCAGACAATGTTTAAAATTTATATTTCTAAAAACTACTGTATATGTGGAAAGCCGGGTCGAACCCACTGGAAAGGTAAATGTGGCCACTAATATTCTAAAAACATTGGAAAACTCCACTATTTTCATCAGTGGAGCGATTTTTCTATTTCTCACTTTATATATTTATATGCATATTTATAAGTAGTAGAGTGATAGACCATTGTAAAACATGTTTAAAAAAAACTTAATTGAAGTAAGAGACAGTTCTAAACAAAGAGACACAGAGATATAACACGCTGATAGGAGAACAACCTATTAAAATGCCTAGGAAAAAATCTACCTTCTACTGGTTTGAGAGGTGTTTCAATTCACTTAATGTTTATTAAAAATTTCCATCATAATATTATGAATTAAATTCCTCACCAAGAGTTAATTCACACAATCCAATCTATTCTAGAGTTCTCCACCCTATAATAAATCAACTGTGAACAGTTTGTAATTTAACATTAGGATGAACTCACCATAAGTCCTGAAGTCTTTAGAGTTTATCATCTTCTGAAAAGTGTTTCCATGATGAATATCACGAAATTATTTTGAAAGTTTGAAACTAGACTTTGATGGAACAATGTATTTTAATGAATTCAGTATCGATCTCTCCGATCAATACTGAATAAATCAGATGATGAAGTGAAAAAGAACATTTAAAGTTAACCAGTGTAACTTCAATTTATCCCTGAACTAATGATTTAGATAAAAATCCTATTTAATATGTATATCAAGAGAATTAAATTACAAAAGAGAAGAATTAAAATAAAAGAGAGGAAGTAAACTCCCTATGCTAGCATGAATTGCTGCTCCTAGACTCTTCCAGCTCCAAGAAGTGGTTACAGAGTCACCCTCCAGTCTCCTCTCCTCGGAACTAGATCCTCCAATGTGTCGAATGAATGTTACCCAAATCAATCACCGTATAATCAATTCCCCCCAAATACTGCTGCTTTCTCTGTCTTAAGTAGCCACTGTCTTCTGCTGCTCATCACCAGAGCTCTTCACCGACATGAATTCATCTTTCATTATTACACCACACACGTGTGGTTTTTTGCGATTGGAACATCGCGCTAGTTTTTCCCTCGTAACTAACTTCTGCTGAGTTAGTTGAATGCACCTGGATGTATTTCCACATGTTGAATGAACCTGAAAAATTTAAAACAAAATAAAATAATTAAACCATGAAAAAAGTTAATTTTATTTTTTAAAGACTAAATCTATAATACTTATTGAAATTTATCTAAATTTAATTAATAAAAAATATTAAATGATAAATATTATTTTCTTATATATATATATTTTAAATTAAAATTATTATTTAAAATTATTAAGATTTTAATTTTATTAATAGGTTATAATTTTAATTAAATAAGTTTTTATATTTATTAGTTTAATATGTTATTGATTTTAAACTAGAATATTAAAATTATAACTAAACATTGTTATCTAATTAAGTAATTAAATATTTTATAAATGAAATTGAATTAATTATTTTATTAATTTTTTATGTTATAATTAGTATATTAATTAAAAAGTTAAATTATTATGTTTATTAACATATATAAATTCATTAGATAGTTTATTTTTAGTAGTAAGAATTAATATTTTATTTTTAAAAAATATATTCATATAACATTATTAGTTTTAAGTTTATTTTTTATTATAAGTTATTTAATTATAGATTTATTAAGTTTTTTTAGTTGATTGTTTTTGTTTTTATAAATAAATGAACTAGGTTTTCACCTCCCCCAAATATCAGCGCACAGAGGGGGGTCTTCGACTCATCTTTCTCAAATCAGGTAGGTTCGCGGCTAGAAGAACTCCACAACGGCAACTCTCAGCTCGTGGCTCCTCATGTGGCGGCATAGCTCGTCCACAACATTTCAACTTTAGTTCCTCTAAACAATAGTGAAAACTCAACCATTGATCAACTAAAACTCGACCTCTATCATCTAGCGATGATAGTTCAGAAACAGGGGAATCCTTATCTTCAATGGCTAATCATGGAGACTGGCCACTTCCTCCACTATGGTGGAGAGATCACGTCCCACTTCTTCATTGGGTCCCTGGACTTCATTAGTGGTGGATTCAAGTTCGTCAAATTTAAGATCTGAGTGGAAATATATTTTAGGGGTTTTGAATTTTTTTTTGTTTTACTTTTGATTTATTGTGGAAATGGTGAAATGGTTTGTGGGAAAGTGCTAGAGAAAATGCTGCAATGGTATAATCAGTAGAAAATAGATTGAAACGTGATGGAGAGATGAGGCTGCTATGAAAACATGGAGAAGATACTGTTAAAACTTTTGGAGGTCTGCAGTGTGAGACGAAGGATGTGAGAGAATGAAATAAATAGGAGCACGAGAGTTCGATGAGGGGGAAAAATCTCAGTGAGGTTTCTGATACAGGTAGTGAGGGATAGATCAGTGGTAACGATAGACCGAATGTGTTGGTTTGTGAAACCGATCATGGGGGAAGGAGATATGTGATAGGATCGATGAGTGAGTGACAAAAAGAGGTGGAACGAATCATCGATACGTGAGAGGATGACACCGATTGTTGAAATGGTAGCAGCATAGGATCAGTGAGACGCCGAGAGATCGATGGGGAAATAAATCGGTGTCACCAAAAAAAGGAACTAATAAGACACTGATAGATGTAAAATAAAAAAAAGAAATCAGTGTTACGTGAAACAGATGATGATTTAGGATATCGGTGAGTCATTGACTCACCAATAGATGAAAATAAAATCAGAACACACTGATAAAATGAGAGACCGAAATCATTTAAATGAGAAACCAAAACCGATGAAAAGAATATGTGCGTTGCAACATCGGTGCAACGACTCCCTGATAGTTATAAAAAATCTTCGGTGTGTCAAAAGATCGGTGTGTCACAGCATCAGTGTGAAGACTCACCGATAGAACAAAATGAGATGTTAACAATAAAAATTAATTTAATGAAAATAATAAAATGATAAAACATTAATTAATTAACAAAAAAAGAGTGAATAACTAATTTTTTTAAGATTAAATAAAAAACTATAACTAAAAACTAACTAAATTATTTAACAAACTAAAAAAATGACAAAGTTATTAACTTTTAAAATAAATGTTATGATTAATTAAATATATGTCTAAATAAATGCAGAACACCTACAAATAATTATATGCAAACATAAAATTAAAATAATTAAAATTAACCAAAGAAGTTAAAGAAGAAAGTGAAATAATTAAATGAAAAAATGAAACTTATGAATAAAAACACATTATTTTCTTAATCATTAACTTAATTTCTTAACATATTTAAAAACAATGTAACTAAATCAGTAAATAAATAAAGTTAATTTTCTTTAATAATTCTATTTTAAATAGTAATGAATTAAAATAAAAACTAAACTAGATTATTGCAAATTAAATTGAACAACTAAATAATTAATAAACATTTAAAATTATTAAAAAGTAAACCAGATTAGGATTTTTAAAATAAAAAGTTAATTAATATAATTAAAATAATTAGAATGGCTTACTAACTATTTAACAGACTAAAAAAAAATTTAATTATAAATAATGATTAATTATGAAATGTAGTGTCAAAAATACAAATATGCCATTATTAATTAAAAAGTGTCAAAATAAGTAATTAAATTGATAAAAATTCAATAAAAAAGTGGCAAAACTATGTAAAAATAGAGCCACATCAGGCCCCTCCTAAGGTAAAGTTGCTACACTAAATGCAATAGTGAACTCAAATTTTTTATCCGGGAATCCTTTTAAATGTCATTCCACTTTTTCAAGAAAACTGCTTGCTCACGAAGATTAAAAGTTTAATTTATTTCAAAAATTTATTCCAGGATCTCCAGGCCTTACACTACAACAAAATCGTCTATTAACGGCGGTTTTTTTCATATAGGGGTGGTTTAAACCACTGCTATATGGTTTGGCATTGGTTTATAGAAACCGCCGCTAAACTGGGAGTCAGAAATCTATTAGCGGTGGTTTTTTCCATTTTGCGGTGGTTTTAAGGAAGCGTCATAGATGCCTCATTTTGCGGCGGTTTTTGTGAGTTTAGCGGTGGTTTTATGGGTGCTGGATGTTTTTTTATTCACGACAGTTTTAACTGCCACGACATTCAAATGTTTGATGTGCCTCTGTCATGGCGGTAAAAACCGACGCTAAATATAAACTGATTACATGTCGCGGTGGTTTTAACTGCCACTAATGTTTTACCGGGAAAGTGTTAGCGGCAATTATAACTGCCCCGATATACTGACCAGTAAAGCATTAGCGGTGGTTAAAACCACCGCGAAATGCTGACTAGAAAGAAAAATTACAGTTTTTCTTCTACTGCCCCACTGCCCTGAAAAACAAATCAAACCAGAAAATGGAACAGGAGACATCATACAAACAAAAAAATGTTATTTCTAACTTGGTATCCCCAACATGATGAAACAGGAGACATCATACAATCAATTGACCATAATTCTATAGTTATAATAATCAATAATGGATCTATAGGGAAGCATGAAATCCATTCCAATAATTACATCATACAGTTACATGATGGGAAATAATGAATTCTATATAAAAAACATTTTCCTATATGATGGGGAAAATAATTCCATCAGTGAACAATCATTGATCGAATAACCAATGAGGTTTACAGATTCTTAATGACACATAAATACACTATATCAAGGACCAGAATCTCTAGAAATGTATCAAATATAACATTGTATGATGCACTTGTGTCAAATAATGTAAAATCTATAGTAGAGGTTACTAGATTAGTACCTCAAACAATAGATTAATTTGAATTATGATCCCTATCATATGTTGTACATCATTTAGTTTTCCCATACCATGATTTTATGCTACATCCTGACAATTCTGAGTGGGATCACATTTCATGCACAATAATTCCTGAGTCTAGTATCAACTATGTTGACTACCACCTTGGCGTCATTAGTATGTGGTATTATAGCTACATCCATACTAAAGATTAAGAGGACCCACATTATAATGTGTAATATGTAAAGATCTTATCCCCCTAAGAGGAAATGGTGAAAAAGTTTTGAATATGTGCAACATATGACCCAAACTCCTATAACCTCTACATTCAACTAGATACACCGTACGTTGGGAGAAAAGATGTGTATCTTCTCTAAATGTCCTCCTATTGTTTTAATGAGTCACCCAAATTATGGTAGAATAGTTGTGTCTATTACCTTTAACCATTTTTTGAATATTCTTGGTGACTTTAGTGACCAGAACATGCATATTTTCTTATTCTATTGTTAGAGAATGTGTATGGGTCTGATCTTTTCATCCATTTCATATAGGTATATACCGATGTTAATCAAGTCAGTGGGAAAGGATATGGGTATTCCCTATATTTTTTTCCAAAATATTCTTGGTGATTTCATTGAATAATACTAGATTATACTGAAAATCTTAGTAAATGTGGGAAAATGTGTCCTCTTGCTCATAGTTTTCCACCATATTTAGTTAGTACGATTCTTTGGAGGGTATAGATGTAGGTCCATGTTCTTGGTTGATTTCTCACTACCCTTAGTGGGTTTTCCTGACAACCTATGTTTGGGAGACTTAGGTCAGACTCCCGAGGTAAACACACACATCATATAGAGGTTTTATTTCTTTGTAGAATTGGTGATGGTTAATGCTAGAAGGATCCCTTTGGAGGGCCCCTTATGCTATCTAGATGAGTTCATCAGTGATCTCTTGATCAAATTCCCTAGATAAGGGAGGATCATGTGATTTAATTCCATGGATATGACCATGAAATGGTTTGATATGGAAACTATTTACAACAAATTATGTTCCACTAGTCATTGTCGAGTATACATATAGTAGGGATTTTTGAGATGAATGGATTTTTTAGCTTCCTCTGAAGATGGAAATGTACCATTTAGGTGTGACTCCCAAACCAGTGAATTTGAGACCCAATATTGAGGGTGCAAGGTTAATAATAGAGCCCTAGTTTTAAATAAGGATCCAACTTGTGTAGTAGTCGAAACATATGTGTTCTTAAAGTAGTAAAATGTCATTTGGATCAAAGGGGGTTCTAGTTGAATTTGCCATAATACTAATGAGAATCATTTACAAGAAATCCTAATGAAATCAGCATATCAATAAATAAACACATGTATAATCAATTTTATCAAATCCATGTTTGTCCACATTTCATATTTTGAGAGAGAAAAAGGAGCCTATCATGTGGGTGACACATGCATTTTGTTTTAATGTTCCATGTTAGGTTCACCATTTTTGTTTGAAACTACTTTTATTGTTGAGTATATGAGTCGTATCACATGATTAGGCTAAACCAAATTCCCATCATCCTCTTATGTTTGGTATCTATACTGCCTACTAGGTTCCAATTTATATAACCAGAACAAAATAACAAAAGGATCACTCTCTTAGTCATCAAAAATCTCGACTACCAATCCAAACACAGGCCTAAATGGAATGATGTATACCACACTCGAGAAATCAAGACATAAAATGAAAAATCATAAATCAAAAAATTGCATAGAAGGAAACCTGAGAAATAAAGAAAATGTTAGGACATGGAATTGCTTGGAAGAAACTATGTGACATGCATGTTACATTTACAAACCAACCATTCTCATATTTTTTCAACACATCAACAATACTACTACTCATGGTCCGATGATGCATCGTCACCCTCTCCACCTCCATCTCCACTACCTGCTGCCACCTATAAGAACAATATATTGAAAATTAAGTATTGTTGCATATTTATAATTAAACTTAAAACCAATAAAAGTTTGCAGACTAATTTTTTTGTCTTTTTTGTGATTTACCCGCTCACCACTAGTCGATGCACTACCATTGTGGGCATATCTACTCATATGCTGACGTATTTCAAGAAACTCTTTCTCCAAGGCAGATATCTAATCCCCCTTCTAGTGAACTGTGTTTCATAGAGAAGACATCTCCCTATGAGCATCTTCAGGTATGAAATGACTATAACCAGGAGTAGATGCAGCTGTAATCCCTGGTGTCCTGCCAAAATCCTCAGATGGTACGGGTCCCAAACCCATCCCATGCACTCTACCAGGATGCTCCTTCCCAAATACTTTAGCAACCGGGTCATCCTGAGAGACTGAGTATGACTGCCCAGGATTGGAATCCCATAATTCATTAATTTTTACCTATAAATAAAATATCAATAAATATTAAAATAGTAAAAATTTATAATAAGTTATTATAATAAAAAATTGACTTCATACCCCAACTTCTTTGGCAGGCTCATTAACAAAACCTCCATCTGTTTTTTATGAACATCCAGCAACAGCTCAGTTCGGGATGCTTCATGCCCTAAACTATGTGACTGCATTAAAAAAAGATAAATCAATAATTCATTATGTTAAATAGATAATATTTTCTTATAAATATTTAATCTAATTATAAGATTACTAATGACATTAGGCTTCTAGAAAAGCTTTTTGAGCCCGTAGTGTGCAGGATGACTTGCTTTGACCGGTTTGATGCATTCTGTCTTGAGATACCCTGAAATAAATAAAATTCAATTTAATTGTAATTTATTCAATGTCATCTCCTCTTCATATACATGTATAAATGTAAAATGAGGATAACATAATAATATATATTTCAATACTATCCGCTTCTCATCACGATGTCTATCAACAAAAACATTCCATTGTTCTTTCGGTACCCCACTAGGTAGCTTCTCATACATTTGCTACACGGTCAACAAAGTATCGTTGACATCACACCAAAACCTCCATTTGAAATCTTTCCATTTTTTACCAAGATTTTTCAATATCCACTTTCGTGCTATCACATCAGCAATGGTAAAGTGGAAGAACATTTGTATACAGAAATTCATTTTGAACATATTAGTAACATGACATTCAATTAAACCATAAAGTAATAAAATTACATTTATCTGAGAATCAGAAACTTCATTTTTCCAGTTTGGAGTCATACGCTTCCAATCATCATATGAAATAGGTAGGGAAATGGGCTCCGCTACCAACTGACCTATAATCTGGCCAAGTAACCCCACAGCGTCATCCGTCGGGACCCTATAAGAATCAAATGCCATGACTATCTTCTCACCATTCATTTTCCAAACATCTGAACTTTTTATGTGTTTTTCCACGGTTTCATTTTTTCATCTGCAATGAGAAAACAATTAGTATAAACAAAATGCAATAAATTTATTTAATTAAAATTTGTACCTATGACTGTGACCCTCCAGAATGTCCATGATGAACTGGAAGGGGCATGTCGCTGCCCCACTACTGAGGATCCTATAGGGGGAGTCAATGACTCATCCTCTAATGAGACATCATCAGATGGTGTTAGAGATGGTGCAGGGGGAGATGGTGCAGGGGTGTAGGTAGTTGGTGCCTTAGATGCCGTGGGGACAGACGGATCGTCATCTGTCGCAGAACTAGATAAAATAGTGTACCACTTCTTACATGGAATTCACCTCATTTAATCAAATAAAATTAAGTTTAGAATATATATTTCAAAAAATGTATGCAGAAAAAAATAAAAATGATAATAGATGCCCATTACTAACAAACAAAATATATATAACAATGATAATGAATGACTGTAGAAATGAAACAAGTGGTTTCTGAATGAATAAATAATTGTACATACAATCATTTTCCCCTCAAATCATGTCGGTTTCCTACTCCATTGCTTCATCCACTTCATTCATCCTTGCTAGACTAATATTTTCAATAACATGATGGACAAATAATTCTGCTTCCTATTGTTGATGAAATTCAATTGCAGAGGTCAAATCTTCCACTTCATCAACCATATCATACAAATCTCTTTGTATTACCTGAATAACTACACTCCACTGTTCATGCACAACATCATTCACATAATATACCATTTTTTTGCGATGCTAAGATATATGGATCATGCAGTTCATGATCACCAACATCCATCATGTGAGAGAAGTTTACAGAAGTAAATTGCAAGGAATCTCTTTTAACACCTCTGATAATATCGACCCATTTTCATTTGAATAAAACAACAAAAAAAATTCCCATGGTAGTTTAATTCAATAATATCATACAGCTTTCCATAGTATCCCACTACAGAAAATGTAAATATACCACTATTCTGTATTTTAAAACCCACTTCTTGATCAACTGTACGAAATCTAAAGCCATTCACATTATAAGTATTGAACTTTCTAACTTGTTTTATAGGAACTCTAGCAAGAAACATCAAATCTTCTGACAAGTCTGCTTGAGTATCAGTATTCATGATCTGAAAAAAGAAATATAATTTAATAGATTTAGAAATTGTATGTGTCAAACTAATATTCGTATTTATTGCAATATTTATAAACTTACATGTCGTGCAAACCATTCTACCATCTCTTTATTCACATCTTTCGTTATATATTTCTCATTTTGTGTTCGGCCTCCCATTCATCTCTTTTTTTGTATCCTCAACTCTTCAATAAATGGATCTAGAATTTCACTATTCAAGAGCACATACCTATGTGCCTATAATAATTCCAATTCTTTCAGTGTCACATATGAGGTCCTCCCAACTGATCGGCCAATAACAGGAAATATTTTTGATTTCTGATGCATTTGAGATTGATTTGATGTGTCTTCAACACATCCAACTCGATAAAATATTGTCTCAATATCATCCAAATATCTGGAACAAAAGGTGAGAGACTCCTCAGCTAAATAGCCTTCAGTAATAGAGCCTTCTGGTCGAGCTTTATTTCTCACGTATGATTTCAAATGCCCAAGATATTTGTGAAATAAAATAATAATATTATGAATTTATTTAAATGCAAAAAATTGTTTACTTAACTGGAAACATATAAAAAAAATACATCTTAATTGGATATATCCATCGATAATGAACGGGGCCTCCTAATTTAGCTTCTTCAACCAAATGCACAGTTAAATGCATCATGACAGTAAAAAACGATTGAGGAAAGATCATCTCCATTGCAAAAAGGGTCAATACAAACCTCTCATGGAGGTTGTCAAGATGAAATGGATGTAGATCTTTCTCACATAATTGCCTGAAAAATGTGCAAAATTGGAGTACAACAGCAGTAACTTTTTTAGGTAATAATGTACGCAACGCCAATGGTAGTAACTGTTGTAACAAAATATGTGAATCATGACTTTTCAATCCATATAACTTAAGATTCTTCAAGTAAACACACCTCGAGATGTTACTCGAATACCCATCAGATACCTTCACATTCTTTAAAATTCGAAGGAACGTATCTTTATCCCTATTTTTCATTGAAAAAATGGCCAGAGCATACTTTTTATTCTCATCTGGCCAGAGATAACGTTTTATGTTAATTACTTGTAAGTCTTTGCGAGCATTGAGATGATCCTTCGACTTTCCATGCTCATTAAGTAATGTGAACATAAAATTATCACATACATTCTTCTCAATATGCATCACATCAAGATTGTGGTTCAACAAATTAAATTCCGAATATAGAAGTTTGAATAATATACTTTTTTCTTCCATTGTTGCATTTTGATTTCACTTGACGATGCACTACGCACTTGTTTTCCGCTATCATTCAAATGATGAACCTTCCCAGATTCTGTTTTAACATTTTAAAGTTGTGTCAATATTTCAGAACCAGTTAACAACTTTGGATGTGGTCTACGATCAATGGAACCATTAAATTTTGATTTGTTCAGCCAAAATCTATGAGATGCATCAAGAAATCTTCGATGGCACAAGAAACACCATTTTCTACTGTGAGGTATCCGTTTTGGATCGAAATCAAAGTTACAAATGGGACAAGACAAACCCACAAAATTGTTCCAACCAGATAAATTCCCAAGCCCAGGGAAGTCACTAATGGTCCACATTAAAGCATCATGCATTTTGAACATTATTTTAGAAGAAACATCAAATGTCTCAACACTGTTGCTCCTTAACTCCTGAAATTCTTCAATCAATGGCTGCAGGTATACATCAATATCATTTCCAGGAATTTATTTTCTATTAATAATCATCGAAATGATAAAATATTTTTGTTGCATACACATCCATGGAGGAAGATTATAAGGGATCAATACAACTAGCCAAATGCTATAACTCGTACTCAAAGTCCCAAATGGGTTGAATCCATCGGCAACCAATCCCAATAGAACATTCCTAGGTTCAGTTGAGAAATCTAGATGTAATGAATCAGATTTCTTCCACGATTGTGAATCTCATGGATGTCTCATTAACCCATCACTATTATTATCTACAGAATGCCACTTCATGTGTTCGGCGGTTTTTGATGACATGAATAATATTTGCAATCGAGGCTTCAAAGTAAAGTAACGCAACAAATTTGCAGCTGTCTTCCTTTTCTTCTTCTCCATGAAATTATGTTTAGTCAGACTTTCAACATCACCCTTTGACTTCCATCTAGAAGAAGAATATTTCTTACAATTTTGTCTACTTGAATCATCTCCCCAATAAAGCATACAATCATTGAGACACGCTTGTATTTTTGTATAATTCATACTAATCTTGTTAACAACTTTTTTCATATCATAAAAAGATTCTGGGTTTTTTGCTTCAGGAAATGCATCATAAATCAATTCCAATTACATGTACATTGCCTTATTTGTAATTCCACATAGACATTTGATATGGTACAACTTCAGCAGAAATGAATGATTTGAGTATTTCAAACACCCACTATAAAACTCTTGATTTCCATCATTAACTAATTCATGAAACACGTTTTCCTCACTGAAGTTTTCCCTTACATTTGGCTCCACAGAATCAAGAGGAGGATCCAATGATATGTTACAATATTTATCTGCTTGTGTTATAGTCTCAAAAAAATCACTTGTCACGTTGCAATTTGTTGCACCCTCTTCTGGTTGTTTTGATATGTTTTGATGCTCATAGTGGTGTCTTGCAGTGCCGAATGAATCGTTTATGAGGTTTTTCATTTCATTTTCCATTTTCAATGAACTTGGGACCTCATTATGTGGATTAACATCAGTGATCAATCTTTCTATATTGTTCGATTCTCCATGCCAAATCCAACACAAATATTTATCAGGGAATTGCTTCAGTATTAAATTTTCATAAACTTCATCTCTCTTCATCCATGTTCTAAATTTATATTTAGGACATGAACATCTTATTCTCCCTTCAACAGATCGATTAGAAATTGAAAAATCTAAAAAATCATTCAAACCCTTAACATATTGAGGTGTGTTCCTAGGTAATGTGATCCAGATTTTATCCATGTATATCAAAATGTGCCTATACAATAATAAAAAAAATTAAAACACATAGTTACTACTAAATAGAGGAAAAGTTTCAAATATACGATAGTGCGAGATTACAGAAACATAATGTAATAAAGATGACCCATTGATCATAAAGTATGCATAATATAATAAAGATGATACATTGATCACATTTACCACTTACTTAGCATGCCCAGACAAACCGAACAAGTCTGGTCTGTCACGACCCATCCTCTGGGCCCGTGCCGTGACTACCCCAACCCCGCCTTCCATAGACTAGGGGTTTTCGACTAGCACCAAGGCATAATTCCCGGTAAAAAGGGAATGCATTGCCATTGTAAAGTAAACAAACACCATAGAGCAAGAAAGAAGAAGTAAACACTAAGTAAAAACTGGGTACAACAGTAAGTGCGGAAAAGTAAGTGGGCCAGAATACAAACCCAAACTGAAAGGAAAGTACAACTGAAAGGAAGTATAGAAACTGAAATGTAAAGCCTCTATGACGAGCCGTACTCTGGTACTCCCACCGGAAGGGTGGGTACAGATAGCCTCCACAGCTCCTCGGGTCCAGCCGTCTGCTCCAAGTACGCCCCGCCCAGTGGTCCACCTCCGGGTACCGTCCTGCTCCTCGTGCCTCAACCACGATCAGCGCTGTCCGTCGTCTGCAACCAACACAACGTAGTGCGGGAATAGCCCATGTAGGGGTGAGTATAAGCTATTTAGTAGGGACCCCGAGACCCCCATAGGTCTACCAGAATCCCCAAAGTATAATCCACAAAGGAAAGATACAATCACGAAGTAACATCCGACTCTACTTAGGTATATGCCCATACATATAACTAAGTTATCAATTCTCGTTCGGCTCCAACATCTGAGCCCAAGTACAACCCAGTCCACACAAGAAACACAACACAATCCACACAGGAAAGCAAAACGTAATCCACACAAGATATCAAGTCAATATTATCGAAGATAAGAATTTAAAGTCAAGATTCAGCTCACACAGGTATACTTATTAGTAAGACGATAGAGATGATCAGATATTTCCACTAATTAATCTAAGTCGTCAGACCCACACAGGATCGATAGGTACTAACCCCCGCAATGACCCATAAAGGATCGATAGGTATCTAACCCCCGCAATGACCCACAAAGTATCGATAGGTAACTAACCACTGCAATGACCCACACAGGATCAGACACACACATGATCTGTAGGTGCTGGCCCACACAGGACCGTTGAGCACTGACCCACACAAGATCTGACCCACAAATGATCGGTAGCACTGATCCATGTAGGATCGCTGAGTGCTATAGTCTTCGCCGTCGAATCCACGGAGGATTTCGGCATAGTGGTCATTGTTGTCACGGTCGCAGCCAGCTCTAGGGTTCCCGCACATAGCAAGCTCGTTCGGAAGGTTCCACTCCACGAGATGAGGGGCTGATCCATACATAGTCTGTACTTGATGTATCCAAAAGCTCTGTATCGTTAAAAGGTACTCAACGCGATAGACGGCGCATCGATCGGACGCCCGGTCTGAGAGTTATTGGCTTTTTCGTTCTAGGGGCCCGGTTGGTTTTTAAGTCAAAACTAACCCAACTGTACTCCAACTGTGTACAAACCTCAAGAAGAGTAAGCCAAAAGGGTCGTCTCACTTAGAGGGATCCATCAAAGTCGACGGTACGTCAATCAGACGTTCGTAGCTCAAGTTATGAGTGTTTCCGCTCTGAGGGCCCGGTTGGTTTCGTGTACGAAGCAACCCGGCCGAACCCAAAGTACTCTGAAACCTTGAGTGTAATATACCGAAACGACCGTCTCAATCCAAGGATTGCATCGCAGCTGATGGAGCGTCGATCGGAGGTCCTCATCCCATGTTATGGGTAACAGACCGAAAACTTCCGGTAGTGGGGGTTTCAGGTCCAGACCGACCCGGCCCAAGACCCCCTGGGTTGGCCCGATCCAGGCGACCCGGCCTGGGTTTGGGTCCAGCCCGCTTGGGCCCGGCCTTCGCGGCCCGGCCTGGGTGCGGCCCGGCACGCTGGCCAGGAAGCTCGGCCGAAACGGTCAAGCGTTGAAGCAGGGGGGGGGGGGGTCGGGGGGCGCTGGCCCCCGCTTGTTGTAACTGAGGCCCCATGTGGGGGCCACTTTGCTGGACAACCGGGGGTTACAGACCACCGGATTTCCCCCTGACCAGCCTGCCCGCTTCGGCCGACTGGGTGCTACCGCCACAGGACTGGCACGGGCCAGTCCCCCTGCTCCGACGACGGCGTCCCGGAACCGGCTGCCGGTCCTTGCTCCGCCGCAGCCTCAGCCGTGGCCTGGTCTGTCCGGCGCGGCGCGACGGCGCCCCACCCCTCCACCGCTGCCCCGCTCCGGCTGCGGTGTCTTCGAGGTTCCTTCGAGGTTCTTTGGCGCGGCGCGATGGCACCTCCGTTCTCCTCCCTTCCTTTAACATTTCCCGCGCGGTGCTTCGACACCGCGCCGCCTTACATGAGCCGTAACATAAATCAACCAACAAGGGGGAGGAGGGTCGGCCGTGTTTGTGCGGTCCGACCTCCTCCCGTTATTGCGATAACAGGCAGTTCAATTTGGAAGGAAGAAAGAGACAGAAGTAATCACAAACAAACAAATGAAATAAACCCCTACCTCGTCGAAATTGTTGAGTGAGGGTTCGTCGTGGAAATAACCATCACGGAAGAAGACATCGCGGAAGGAGAGAGTCGCGTCGTGGAGAAATGATTCGTCGGCGTCGCTTCGTCGATCTCCGAGGATCCGGCGTCCTTCTCATTCTTCGCGTTCTTCGTCGAAGAAGAAGAATAAGTTCTTCATGCTCCTCAACTTTTTTCCAAAGACTCACACAACAAGATTTCAACCAAAATAAAATAAGTTCATCACTTATTTTATTAACATAACTTAAGCATTTGAAATTCAAAAGTTGGATTAATTCCCTCAACTAATTAACTCAACTTGACTTATTAAATGGACGGTTATGGAAAGTTAGGGAAGACGAAGGGCTGGGGTTCGTGTGGGCCCCACCACTCTCATAACCTCCCTTGGGAAGTAGGGTGGTTACCCCAACTTCCACTCAATGGTTAAACCACTTAATAGAATAAAAATTGTAATTCAATTTTTATTTTTACTTCCACAAATATTTAACAACTCCTCCCGTGAAAATGCATCTCCAGAAAAGGTGTTCCTAAGCAAATACCAGTGCTTCGAATTCATCGGTGCCCTCAGAATTTGATTCCAAGCACTTATTCAAAAGTTAGAAAAACCTGCTCGTTCGTTCACTGAACGTACCCGAGCTGAACTTCGGATTAAAATTCCGGGCACACCGGGCCTCGGAATCAGGTACCGTCAGAAACCGCGTTCTTGTAAAATCCCAAAGAAAATTAAGAAAAAATTTCCCTTGAATTTTACGGGTCTTTACACTACTCCCAAATCAGGGATTTACGTCCCCATAATGATACATCGAAAACTAGGGGAACAAATGTGGGTACTATGGACGCATATGAGCCTCCCGATCCCAAGTGATTTCCTGGAGGTTTCCGTGCTACCATCTGATGCGCACTAGAGGAATCGACCATCCACGTAGGACCCGCTCTTGTCGATCCTCGATCTCCACTAGGACCTCCGCAAAAGTCTCCCAATCATCAATGTCCAGCTCCCCATGGTCAATGATATGTGTCGGGTCGTGCACGTATCTCCTCAGCTGAGATACGTGGAAGACGTCGTGCACTCGGTGCAACTGAGTTGGTAGAGACAGGCGATAAGCCACCTCTCCAATCCTGCTGAGGACCTGGAATGGTCCGATGAAGCATGGA
Source organism: Viscum album (assembly GCA_963277665.1). Lineage (NCBI taxonomy): Eukaryota > Viridiplantae > Streptophyta > Magnoliopsida > Santalales > Viscaceae > Viscum > Viscum album. Next base: position 417,801,710 of record OY728135.1, read on the forward strand.
GACAACTTGCCGCCTCTTCCAAATATCTGTATACCACATCGAGGTAAGACCCGCAAAAAGACGTGGTCGCCATCCTCGAACTGGAGTGGCCTCCGACTCCTGTCAGCATAAGACTTCTGCCGGCTCTGAGCTATCCTTATCCGTTCCTGGTTAACCCGGACCTTCTCTGTTGTGGCCTAGACCATCTCCGGTCCCACAAGTGCTGACTTCCCAGGGTCTGTCCAGCACATAGGTGACCTACAAGGTTGGTCGTACAATGCCTCGTATGGTGCCATCCCGATGGTGGAGTGGTAGCTGTTGTTGTACGTGAACTCCACCAAGGGTAGGTGGTCCTCCCAGCTGCGACCAAAGTCGAGGACACATGCGAGGAGCATGTCCTAGAGAATCTGAATGGTCCTCTCCGTCTGACCATCTGTCTGAGGGTGAAAGGCGGTACTCAGACGTAGCTTCGTCCCGAATGCCTCCTCCAACCCCTTCCAAAGTCGGGAAGTAAAGAGAGCATCTCGATCGGTGATGATAGATGATGGCACACCATGACATCGTACAGTCTCTTGAACGTACAGACATCCCAAGCTCTCTACTGATCCCTGCCCTCTGATGGGTAAGAAGTGAACCGACTTGGTGAGTCGGTCGAGAATTACCCAAATGGAGTTGTGACCTCTGGATGTGCGTGGAAGTCCAGTAACGAAGTCCATAGATATCCTGTCACACTTCCACTTCGGGACCTCCAAGTGATGTACCATGCCTGCTGGTAGCTGGTGCTCTGCCTTCACCTGCTGGCAGGTGAGGCATCGAGAAACGAACCCTGTCATAGCCTTCTACATGCCCATCCACCAGTGCTGTCATCTGAGATCCTGGTACATCTTCTCCAATCCAGGATGTACCACCAAAGGGGAAGTGTGAAACTCTCTCAGCACCTCCTCTCTTAATGCAACTAGTACCAAGGTACCCCCTCTGAAAAGGACATCGTGCTCTCCTCCCATGGAGAATCCATCAGGTGCCTATATTGAGTATATCTATGCACACCGCGTATCATAGTCGGCGTCCCAACGCTGTGTCTCTCTGACCCGCCGCAGTAGTGGAGGAGTGACTATGACTGACTGAAAGAAGGCATCTCCATATCTATCCACAAAGGATATCTGCAGAGCGTCTAGCTGCTCTGTCGCCTCCCCAAGTAGCTGAATTCCCGTCCTCCTGCTGAGTGCATCGACTACTACATTCCCCTTTCTAGGAGTATAGACTATCTCAAATTCATAGTCCTAGAGGAACTCGAGCCATCGCCGCTGTCTCAGGTTCAGGTCCTTCTGTGAGAAGAAGTACCTGAGACAATAACTGTTAGAATAGACTGTAAATCGCTCTCCCATAAGATAGTGTTGCCATGTCTTCAGAGCGAAGACCAGTACTGCTAACTCCAGGTCATGGGTAGTGTAGTTCTACTCATGTGGCCTCAACTGATGTGATCCATAGGTGATCACGGCCCACTCCTGCATCAGGACAAATCCGAGTCGAGTCTCTGATGCATCGCAGTAAATTACGTACCCTACTCCCTCCTCCGGAAACCTCATGATAGGCGCGCTGGTCAATCTCTGTCTCAGCCCTTGGAAGCTCTGCTGACATCTTTATGACCAAACAAAGGGTTTCCACTTCTTCGTTAAAGCTGAGAGTGGCGCCGCAACTCTGGAGAAGTCTAGCACAAATCTTCTGTAGTATCCAGCTAGTCCCAAGAAACTCTGCACCTCCGTCATGCTCCTAGGTGGCTCCCAATCTAGCACTGCCTCGATCTTCGTAGGATCCACCGCAACTCCCGCCTCAGAGATGATGTGTCCCAAGAAATGGACCTCGCGTATCCAGAACTGACACTTCGAGAGTTTACCATAAAGCTGGTGTTCTCAGAGTGTGTCCAGTACAACCCGCAAGTGGTAGGTGTGCTCCTCCTCAGTCATCGAGTAAATAAAAATGTTGTCGATGAAGACCACGAAAAATCGATCAAGGCATGGCTAAAAGATCCGGTTCATGAGGGCCATGAACACTGCTGGAGCATTGGTTACGCCAAATGGAATAACCAAGAACTCATAGTGTCCATACCGACATCTGAAGGCCGTCTTCTGCATGTCCTCATCCCGAACTCTGAGCTGATGATAGCCTGACCTGAGGTCTATCTTCGAGAACCACCGTTCTCCCTTGAGCTTATCGAAGAGGCCATCAATCCTCGGTATCGAATACTTGTTCCTCACTGTCACCTGGTTCAGGAGATGATAGTCGACACAAAGTCACAAGCTCCCGTCCACCTTCTTGGAAAACAATATCGGGGAAGCCTAGGGTGAAACACTGGGTTGGATGAATCCCTTGCCCTACAAGTCCTCCAACTATACCCGTAGCTCTCGAAGCTCGGCGGGAGCCGTCCGATATGCTGGGGTGGATATCGGGGCTTTCCCGGGGTACAGATCAATATAAAAGTCTACCTCTCTGCGAGGAGGTAGTCCTGGAACGTCTTCGGGGAAAACGTCCGCATACTGATCCAACACTGCAGGAAAACCAGGACTCTGCATGTCAACTGCTCATAGGATTAGGATAGGCAACTTATGAGTGATGGGATGTCCTCTCCTATGCGAGAGTCCATCCTGTACTGTGAAGGCTCCCTTCTCGCTGGTGAAGGTGAACCTGCTCCCGTCGGTGCGTACACATCGCACATTGCGCCTAATACAGTCAATCTGAGAATTGACTGCAGATAACCAATCCATACCCAAGATGACGTCGTAAGCCCTCGACGCCGCTACAAAGAGATCCCAGTCGAAGATCTCGCCTCTTAGAGTAAGCTCACACTGCCGGCACCCATGCATAATCGTCGAGTCTTCTCCCGTAAGAGTCTCTAGTCGTAAGGATCGAGCCAACAGCTCTATCGGAATCTCCGAGCTCCGAACAAGGGCAACGACTATGAAAGAATGACTCTCTCTTGTGTCTATAAGAACTGCTGAAAGGGTGGAATAGACACAGATAGTACCTCGAATCATCTCGGGCGCGTCGTGGTCATAGGCCTCCGCTGCCTGAAGTTGTGCCTATCTCTGCCCGCCAGCTCCCTGTGGTCGGGGTGGACCTCCTGGCGGTGGTGGTGGTAGAGCCTCAAAGCGTCGCCCACCACTTGCTGCTCGGCCAGCTCCTCTGCCTCGTTCGCCTGCTCCCTGCAGACTTCCACGATCGACCCTCTTCTTCTGCCTGGGTGGTCCCTCATCCATCTGCTGCTCCTCTGCATGGCGGGTCGGGCAGTCACGGGCCATGTGGCCTTGGCCACCGCAAGCGTAGCACTATCTTCCTCTCAAAAGACTGGCTCCGCGCTGTGTGCCCCGCACCACTGAGCCAGTGTCCTAAGGTCGTCTGCCTGAGGGTCTGGTCTGCCTGGACCCATGAGTCATTCGTCGACTGCCTACTGCATAAGACTCTGCTATGTACCACCCTGCGGTAGGTCTCGCTGCTGATGTAGGCTCAACAAGGAAGCTCTCGATCAGAATGGTTCGCTCCAGTACTCCTGCCTGTTTCGGAATGCTAAGGGATATCAGTGATTCCCTGATCTCTTGCTTCAATACATTCTCGAAGGTCCGGGCCCAAAAGAATGGGTCCCGTACCATGTCCGTCAAATAGCACGAGAGACCTGTAAATCTCACCGAGAACTGGGTGACCGTCGAGCTGCCCTGCCGCACCTGTAGAAGCTCTTGGATGCGCACCGCACGGAGGGTGGCTGGAATGAACTCTGAGCGGAAGAGGCTCTCAAATTTTGTCCAGAGAAGAGATGCCTCGTCGTGCACCTGGAGCGTCAAGATCCACTATCTGCCTGCTGCCGCGTGCAGTAGGCTTGCTACGAGGATCACCATGAGGTATGCTGGTGTCCTCACTAACCTGAAAACTTGCGCAACTGCCTCCAGCCAATCCTCAGCTGCCTGAGGGTCCGTCTCCCTGGGGAACCTAGCCGGTCGCTGACACTCAAACTCGTGCAGTGCACTAAGGCGACGTGCATCGTAAGTGGCTGGGCTGGTATTATCGGTGGCTCGGCGGGTAAGGGTACCGCCGGTGCCTCTGCTGTCAAAGGGCCCTGTACCGAGGCCTCGTCGCTTGGTGGGCTGTCGTGACGCACAACTCTCGGAACCCTAGCTGGATGCTGTCATGGGGCCATCCTGAAATAAAAAAAGGTGTGTCACGGTCAAACAGTATACCTGGTGAGCTGACATAAAGTAATCACAAAGAAAACTTGAATCACACATGCAATCAATGTTTTCGTGTATTAAGTCGGAAATCCGAAGTCAGGGTCCTGGTGTATGGATACGTCAGCCGCCGCACCAACACTGGACTCCCTGGACTGATAACCACACCCAATACACATAACACTATTGCTTTACATAGAAGAAAGATCAGAGTCTAAAGTTCTACGGTAGAACCAATTTCCTTTGATACCATTTTATCACGACCCGTCCTCGGGGCCCGTGTCGTGACTACCCCAAGCCCGCCTTCCATAGGCCAGGGGCTGGCGACTAGCACCAAGGTGTAATTCCCGGTAAAAAGGGAAGGAATTGCCTTTGTAAAGTAAAAAAACACCACATAGAAAGCTAGAAGAAGTAAACACTAAGTAAAAACTGGGTACAACAGTAAGTGCGGAAAAGTAAGTGGGCCAGAATACAAACCCAAACTGAAAGTAAAGTAAAACTGAAAGGAAGTACAACAACTAAAAAGTAAAGCCTCTATGGCGAGCCATTTGGTACTCCCACCTGAAGGGTGGGTACCAATAGCCTGCTCCTCGGGTCCAGCCGTCTACTCCGAGTACACCCTGCCCAGTGGTCCACCTCCGGGTACCATCCTGCTCCTCGTACCTCAACCACGATCAGCGTTGTCCGTCGTCTGCAACCAACACAATGTAGTGCGGGCATAGCCAGTGCAGGTGGGAGTATAAGATACTCAGTAGGGACCCCAAGACCTCCGTAGGTCTCCCAGAATCCACAAATGAGAATCCACAAAGGAAAGATACAATAATGAAGTAACATTCGAATCTACTTAGGTATATGCCCATACATATACCTAAGTCATCAATTCTCATTCGGCTCCAACATCCGAGCCCAAGTACAACCCCGTCCACACATGAAACACAACCCAATCCACACAAGAAAGCAAAACATAATACACACAGGATATCAAGTCAATCTTATCGAAGATAAGAATTGAAAGTCAAGATTCATCTCACACAGGTATACTTCTTCGTAAGACGATGGATATGATCAGATATTTCCACTGATTCATCTAAGTCATCGGACCCACACAAGATCGATAGGTACTAACCCCCTCAATGACCCACAAAGGATCGATAGGTAACTACCCCCCGCAATGACCCACAAAAGATCGATAGGTAACTAACCCACGTAATGACCCACACAGGATCAGACCCACACAGGATCTGTAGGCGCTGGCCCACACAGGACTGATGAGCACTTACCCACATAAGATCTGACCCACATAGGATCGGTAGCACTAATCCACATAGGATCGCTAGTGCTGTAGTCATCGATGTCGAATCCATGGAGGATTTCTGCACAGTCGTCATCGTTGTCGCAGTCGCAGCCAGCTCTAGGGTTCCCGCACACAGCAAGCTTGTTCGGAAGGGTCCACTCCACGAGCCGAGGGGCTGATACATACATAGTCTGGAGTTAATGTATCCAAAAGTTCTGTATCTTTAAAAGGAACTCAACGTGACAGACGGCGCGTCGATCGGACACCTGGTCTGAGAGTTATTGGCTTTTTCATTTCAGGGGCTCAGTTAGTTTTTAAGTCAAAACCAACCTGACTATACTCCAACTACGTCCAAATCTCAAGCGGAGTAAGACAAAAGTTTCATCTCACTTAGAGGACTCCATAAAAGTCGACGGTACGTCAATCGGATGTCCGAAGCTCATGTTATGAGCGTTTCCACTCCGAGGGCCCGGTTGGTTTTGTGTACGAACCAACCCGGCCGAACCCAAAGTACTCTGAAACCATGAGTGTAATATACCAAAACGACCATTTCGATCCACGGATCGCATCGCAGCTGACGGCACATCGATCAAAGGTCTGCAGCCCATGTTATGTGTAACAGACCGAAAAAGTCCGGTAGTGGGGGTTTCGGGCCCAGACCGACCCAGCCCGAGACCCCCTGGGTCGGCTCTAACCGGGTCGACCTGACTTGGGTCCTGGTCTGGCCCACTTGGGCGCGGCCCGTCGCGTTGGCTCGGAGGCTCGTCCAAAATGGCCGAGCGTTGAAGCGCGGTGGGGGCGCTGTCCCCCGCTTGTTGTAACCGTGGCCCCATGTGGGGGCTGCTTTTCTGGCCAACCGGGGGTTACAGACCCCCGGATTTCCCCCTGACCAGCCGGCCCGCTCCGGCCGGCCGGCTGCTGCCGCCACGGGACCGGCACGGGCCGGTCCCCCTGCTCTGACACTGGAGGCCCAGAACCGCCCGCCGGTCCTTGCTCTGCCGCGACCTGGTCCATCCGGCGCGACGCGACGGCGCCGCGCCCCTCCTCCATGGCCCCGCTCCGGCCATGGTGTCTTTGAGGTTCTATGGCGCGGCGCAACGGCGCCGCACTTCTCCGCCCTTCCTTTAACATTTCCCGCGTGGTGCTTCGGCACCGCGCCGCCTTACATGAGCCGCAACATCAATCAACCAACAGGGGGGGTCGGCCGTGTTTGTGCGGTCCGATCTCCTCCCGTTATTGTGATAATAGGCAGTTCAATTTGGAAGGAAGAAAGCGACGGAAGTAATCAAAAACAAACAAATAAAATAAACCCCTATCTCGGCGAAATCGTTGAGTGAGGGTTCATCACGGAAATAACCGTCGCAGAAGAAGACGTCGCGGAAGGAGAGAGTCGCGTTGCGGAGAAATGATTCGTCGGCATCGCGTCGTCGATCTCTGAGGATCCGGCGTCCTTCGCGTTCTTCGCGTTCTTTGTCGAAGAAGAAGAAGTTCTTCAAGCTCCTCAACTTTTCTCCACAGACTCACACAACAAGATTTCAACCAAAATAAAATAAGTTCATCACTTATTTTATTAACATAACATAAGGATTTGAAATTCAAAAGTTGAATTAATTCCCTCAATTAATTAACACAACTTGACTTATTAAATGGAGGGTTATGGAAGGTTAGAGAAGATGAAGGGGTGGGGTTCGTGTGGGCCCCACCACTCTCATAACCTCCCATGGGAAGTTGGGTGGTTACCCCAACTTCCACTCAATGGTTAAAGCACTTAAAAGAATAAAAATTTTAACTCAATTTTTATTTTAACATCCAAAATTTTTTAACAACTTCTCCTGTGAAAACGCAACTCCGAAAAAGGTGTTCCTAAGAAAATATTGGCACTGAGAATTCATCGGTGCCCTCAGAATTCGATTCCGAGCAACGATTCAAAAGTTAGAAAAACCCGATCGTTCGTTCACTGAACGTACCCGAACTAAACTTTGGATTAAAATTCCGGGCACACCGGGCCTCAGAATCATGTACCGTCAGAAACCGCGTTCTTGTAAAATCTCAAAGAAAATTAAGAAAAAATTTCCCTTGAATTGTATGGGTCTTTACATGGTCCATAGAAGACAAAGTCACCACCTCATTGAGGAGCGGTAAGAATATCGGGTTACACACTTATCATAACACTGTCGTTCACACATTTATGTTGCCTCAAACAACACCCCATTGAATGTGATGTCATTGAACACACCAAAGATGCAAAATTTTCATACCATTATTACAATGACATTACTTGAAATATTTTGCCCTCATATGACACCCTTTGAGACTTATCGCTGGCTAGCTTGGTTACCCAGATTATGGGTAGCCTAGGTCAGTTCATGAAAATTGGTCATGTTTCATCTCTCTTTATGTTTTTCAATCTTTTCACTATCTATTTGAATTTAGCCCATTCAAATATGAATTTTTGGAATGAATCTATAGAATGGAAATCATGAAGGGAGTTTTGAAAGGGGGTTTCAATACTAAAAAGGTATGAATTACCATGAAATTACACCTCTGTCTATTATACACAAATCATCTCTTGTTTGTAGGAATGATATACGTTAGGAATGTCATTGCCAAATAGTGGTGTTATTTAAAAATTAGATGCACTCACTACCAATATCCACGAGAGTTTTGGAGTGATTAAAATAGTTAATGTATAATGTGTTTCGTAAATAAATATGATATATAAAAGGTAACAGGAGCACTCCAGTCCGAATCTATCCAAGGTTAAGAAATTATAGAATATTGAGGGGGAGTGAAAGTAGATGATGAATTGTGGCTAATACTGATATGGATAGTTTATGTGTTTCTATATATCCTATAATAATAGGAATCCTGACACATGTAGTTCTTGGAAGAAAGTATATTATCATAGTATAGATTCAAATATGGATTGACCCAACATGAATGAGGGTACTATACACTAAGACAGATTTTATGGTGATGAAATGTGTTTTTGGGTCCAGTTTTAGTGGTTCAAACATCACAATATATACAGTAATAATAAAAATAAATACACATGTAGTTTCTATAAGGTCTCAAAAAATATATAGATATTTTATTTGAGAGAAGGGGAGACATGTATGGATTCCCTGGTGGGAATTGAAAGGATGAAAACTGATTTGAATTGTTAAATGTATCTTCATTGAATAAGATTTGGGAAATTAAATGGGAACTACATAATTTCCTAGGATGGTAAATTCGTGTGTCACTATATATCCCATAAAAATAAGAATCATGTCACATGTTGTTCTTAAAATATATCTTCACAAATCTATCTCTTGTGAAGGGGAAATGATGTTGTACAGTGTCAAGCTACATAAAGGAAGGTTTGATGTGAATCCATGAATCCCATATGATATAATCCAAGGAAATAATTGTGGAATTTTATTTTTTCATAGGTTTTTTGAGAAGGAACTCTTCACTGGGGATTATTACATGGATATTTATCTCATTTAAGGGAATTATATTGAATATATTGAATTTATGGAATAGGTTTAAATGTAATTTATGGGGGACCATATGTCATTTAGTTTAACGATATAATTTAAAAAATGACTTTTGTGCAATATAGTATAATGTGGTATGGTGAGGAACTTTATGTCATTCATTTTAAGTTCATATGACTATGATCAATGTGAAGAAGGATTTGTGTAGATCTAGATTTTCTTAAAAACAAAATTATTGAGACATAGTCTCGATTTAATAAAGAAAATTTTATTTGAATAGACGAAGTCATGAATAGTAGAATGAGGTTGGTTTTTTATAGGAATTAAATTTGGATTTGGTCCAATATAAAATATTTGGACATAACTATATATATGAACTTAACTTGAATTAATCCACACACAGTTCTTAATATAGTATTGTTTCATACATGTGTATATAAATAGGAGGAAACCTGACATGAATGAAAAACACATAAACTAGGATAGTGTAGAATATTATGAATGAAATATATAATTAACCATTATTCATATAAGAGATATGGAAACCACTATTTATCCTATAAGAATAGGAATCAATCCATATGTATTTCTGGAAAAGGAGTCTCTATTTAGATCTAGATTATGTATATGAGATAATAAAATGGTTTTATCCTAGTGTAAATTTGTTGGTGAAGTCCCACTGAAAACATGTAAGCCCTTATACTAAGAACTATTACATAGATATGTCTAATATAAAAGGGATTAAGTTCATAAAAAAATATACCACTCAAGTTATTTTACAATGTTATAGGATGGATCATATGTTATATGAAAATGACATGAGTTTCATACATTTTATAGTCCTCCACCAAGGACATTCATGTCTTGAAGTTTGTGGTATTATGAATGGAACCATCTATAAGATGTTTATAGTCATTAAAAATGGACATTAAAATCCCCGTTGTGAAGTTATAAAAAGTATTTCTTTGAGAATAATTATGTTGGTTGTAGAAATGATATGCTCTCAATCCATTATAATCATGTAGTAGGCATTGTTGGAGTAGAAAATTTGTATTTTATATGGCCCTTCCCATTTTACTCTAGATTTATAGGTTTCCTCCTAGGTATTATAGGTATTATCATAGATAATACTAGTTCTACTTGGATGAATAATCATATGTGGGCATTCTTATGGAATTCTCAAATAATATTATTATTATTTAACTCAAGGATGTGAAGTGTGTGAAAATAGTTTTCATCAAATTTCTCTAATTCATGAAGTCAGAGATGAGATTTTTCATTCCTAAACAACTGATCAAAAATGGAAATTTTAATTGAGGGTAATTAAACCTAAATGGGAAGGACTACCACTACAACATCTCGACCCCATCCTATTGACTTGGGTAGGGCCAAAATTTCATTAAACTTAGGTGCATCCCACAGACACTAGAGGATGACTATAAATTACAATGGTATATGAAATCATTGTGGTGGTTTACTCTCAAACACAACATAACCAGAATTAGACCAAACAAAATGTTATAACATAAATATGATGCATGATAGAAAATCAACCAAACACAAAAGATATAACATGACCAAGATAAGAGTTATGATAGTCAATGATATATCATATAAGTCTGCAAAACCCAATAGATCATAAAATTAATTAATGTTCCACAATAAAACCACCCCAAAATCCACCCCTTAACCATATACAAGATCTTGGTCCCATTATCCAGGGATATAGCCTCAAGATACGCCATTAGAGAAGTGGGAGTCCTTTAATATTCATGTATCTTGAATATAAACATCTATATATTCATTATGGTTCATATAAAGGGAATTATTATACTACCTAATAGATAATACATGATACATCCCACACAATTCCCAAAAACATGAACATGTCAGAATATAATATATATATATATATAACATGAGTTAATATCATTAATTAGTGAATAAGACACAAATGAAAAATTATTGAAAGCATCTCACACCATTGTGATCAATCATATCATGAATGCACACATCCATGTAAGTAAACAACCAATGTATTCACCATCCTAAATATCCTTAGAATTTTATAATCTCATGAGTGAAATAACATGCCTCCATACCCAATTCCTCATTTAGTGGTATAATCTATTATGCCCCAAATTTGTCTTAATAGACATGTAAAAAAAAAGGCCCCATTGTATACATCATGAACACATGATAACCAGTACCATTGAAATTTCATAAATGAAAGGAAAACTTAATCTAAGATATTTATCCAAAAAACATAAATGGATACATACCTGGAAAAGACAGGGGTCGCCAGAGACGGAGGTCGAGGGGTCGCCGGAGACAAAGGTCGCGGGGTCGTCGGACGGTTAGGGGTCACCGGGGCCGGGGGTTAGGGGAAGAAGGGAGGGTGTGGGGGTCGCCGGACGGTTGGGGGTCACCGGGGCCGGGGGGTAAGGTGAAGAAGGGGTTGCGAGGGTTTGGGGGAAATGCCGGGGTGGGGGTAGGGAAGGGCTGGGTTTTTGAAAAACAATTATGGGTTTCACGGTAACTAAAAACTAACTAAATTATTTAACAAACTAAAAATGATAAGATTAATTAAATATATGTATAAATAAATGTAGAACACCTAAAAATAATTATCTGCAAACATAAAATTAAAATAATTACAATTAACTAAATAAATTAATCAAAAAAGTTAAATCATTAAATGAAAAAAAGAAACTTAAGATTAAAAAGTCATTATTTTATTAATCATTATGTTAATTTCTTAACTTATTTAATAAAAAAAGTAACTAGATCAGTAAATAAATAACGTTAATTTCTTTTAATAATTCTATTTTAAATAGTAATGTTTTAAAATAAAAAATAAACTAGATTATTGAAAATTAAATTGAACAACTAAATAATTAATAAACATTTAAAATTATTAAAAAGTAAACCAGATTATGATTTTTAGAAAAAAAAAGTAATTTAATATAATTAAAATAATTAGAATGACTAACTAACTATTTAAAAGACTAAAAAACAAATTTAATTATAGAAATTGATTAATTAAGAAATGTAGTGTTAAAAATACAAATATGACATTATTTATTAAAATGTGTCACAATAAGTAATTAAATTGATAAAAATTAAATAAAATATGCAGAAAAACTATGTAAAAATAGAGCCACATCTAATAACACCACAATTAAGCATTGTTTTTCCTCAAAAAATCCCATGTTTTATTTTATTTGAAAAATAGTAAAGTGTATTTATGGTTAAGATCACACTGTAACATGTACAACCATTTAAAAAAACAGAGGACTAATATTTGAATTAGGCTTTTTGAAAAGATATATTCAAAACAAGTCTTGCCTAGAACAAATACGCAAAGGCAATTAAGAAATAAAAGACCATCCATCAAAGAATATGTCACGCCTCAAATGTGAACCTAATTAATGATTTATCTCAATCCAGGATTAGATTCTAAATCCAAAAATGAAAGGAGGTAAAATAATAATGGAATTAAAATTTTAACTGAGGAAATTTGTACTTTGATTTTAAACCTAGGTTCCAAAAATAATTATTTTTTTGAATATCCTTAATGATAAAACCTAAATGATTTCCATGTAATTCAATTGTCTCCTTCTTCATTTGGAATTCATCATTCCACTCACCTTAATGAACTCATTTTTGAACCTAGAAACTTTATTTAATTTTCCCCAAGCCATGTTTAATTATGATAAGAACTGTGAAATTTACTTATTCAAGGTGATCAGAGGGCATAAATTTAATAGAAACACACCCAGCATCAATGGTCTCAGAGATTCACATTGGGATCCTAGATTCCCAAATTACTATAGTTTCAAAAAAATTATATAAAAATCATTTATATTGGCTCAATAAGATGATTATTTTTAATAATTAAAGACGAATGAGGCTGATAAAATCATAATCAAACTTCCAATTCCAAGGCTATGATCATAAATCCACAAACTTGTAACCCAAATCACTTTTAGAAGTAGTTATTAATCCAAGATATCCATTCAAGAACTCAGTAGATATCACTCAGCAATCATCAATTATAATTATTATTTGACTCAATGCACAACTTAACTACCAAAGATATACTGTCCATAGGCAAAAACCATTTTAAAAAATAATGTAAAGCCTAAAATTGTGCAAGAAATTTGAAAAAAATAACAATTTTTTAGAAAACATTTTGAGTTGCAGTGAGAATCGATGGGCTTTTAATTGAGAACAGTTTAGCATAGTGAAGAATTGACCCCCTCCCACACACTTAAAACCCATATTCATCCCCAAAGTTGACTTCAAAATATGAATTATAACAATTAATAAATTAAGGTTCAAAACAGATTTTCAATTTAGTAGAAAGATTACATGTTATAAGGGTCTCTTTGAAATTCAAAAATATTGTTTTCCACAAAGGTTATTTTTCAGCAGGTTAACAAGCAAGTACATTCATTATCATTTAATCCAGTGACAAATATTTTCCATTAAAATTAAAACAGGGCATGAAACTTGTGAGTGAAATGTGGATAGGGTGTAAAAATGTTCAAAACTATGATTTAGATGGATGTTCAATACCACATAAAGAAAGCATTCCTAACACCCCTTACCAAAGCACATTCAACAAAAAGAAAAAAACTAGAAATCATGTAAACCCCCACACATAATTTCAAGAAGTGAGAATATTTCAATATAAAAATGAAATTTGAATTTTCAGCCAGAGGCACATGCATATTTTTATTTCAGTAGCAAGACATGCAGCAAAATGTTAATACAATTCTAGTCATGCAACAGAATTTTCAGTACATGTGTAGAAATATTTTCTATTACTAGAAAAAAAATTTATTAGAAAAAACAAGATCAGAAATAAATGTAGAAAGTTAAATTACTACCCTGACTAAGTTCTTGTCCAAAAATGATCATGGGAATTCCACTCCTTTATTAACACAAGCAGCAGCAACCATAAACAGAATTGGGAAACAAAGAACAAGAAGTAACAAGTATTTCAAAAAAACAAAGCATAAATGTAGCATTTTATTCAAGGTTAAAAAGAAACAACATAAAGACAAAGATACCCATGGGTTTCCTCCCATGAAATGCTAGATTTAAATTCCCCATCTATACTTTATTCAAAAAAAGTTTTTAAGTAATGTTAAGGCAGCCAAGCCCTTCGACTATCCCTTAATATAATGTTTTACTCTCTTCCCATTAACCAACATGGGTTTATTCTCTTCAACTACAATTTCTAAAGCTCTATACATAAGCACTCTCACAATTTTAAAGGTTCCAGACTACTTGGACTTCATCATTCCAGGAAAAAGTTTAAGTAGAGAGTTAAAGAGAAGAACATTCATTGTAGGTATGAATTCTTTGGTTTGTATGAATGAATCATGAAAGATTTAGTCCTATATTTATAAATCCTTGAGTTATCATAACTTTCTATCCTAATCTCATCATGTTAACCTAGATCAAGTAACCTCCTCTCACCAACACTCTTAAAATAAAATTTTGGAGCCATAACTGCCCAATAAGACTTATGTTGCCACTCCAATGGTAAATGACAACATTTCCCAAATAAAATCCTGTAAGGATACATACCTATTGGGGTTTTTAAAGAGGTTATATAATCCCATAAAGCATCATCCAATTTAAGTGACTAGTATTTTCTAGAGTTTGACACATTTTTCTCATGTATTTGTTTCAGTTGCCTATTTGAAATTTCCACATACCCACTGGACTATGGATGATAAGGAGTACCAATTTTATGAACAAAACCATATTTATCCATTAATGATTTAAATTTATTATTCTTAAAATGTGTTCCATTATCAGTGATAAAAGCTCTTGGGACTCCAAATTGTGTAAAGATGTTCTTTTTCAAAAAAATTATTAAATAATGGGCTTGATTATTGGGAAGTTCCACTGCCTCAACCCATTTGGAAACATAGTCAAAAGAAATAATAATATACTAATTCCCAAGAGATGATGGAAATGGACCCATGAAATCTAAACCCCCAACATCAAAAATCTCAACATCCATAATTCCTTTTTAGGGTAACTCCTACTTCCTAGCAACATTACCTAGCCTCTGACATCTATCACTGCCAACCACAAATCTCCTAAACTACTTAAAAAGAGTAGGCCAATACAAACCAGATTATAGGACTTTCTGAGAAGTTATTTCACCACCATGCTGACATCCCCAATGTGAGGAGTGAAAAATCTGTAAAATAAACATCATTTCTTCCTTAGGCACATATCTCCTAATAATACCATCAACACACCTTCTAAACAGAAAGGGATTATCCCAAAGATTGTATTTAAGCTCATAAATTAATTACTTTATTTGGTTATTGGACAATCATTTGGGAAAGACACCTGCTGTGAGGAAGTTGTCAAAATCAGAAAACCATGTAGATTTCCTGATAGAAACATTAAGAAGATTTTCATCAGGAAAGGAAGAGTTAATCTCTCAAGAATTTTCAGAATAGGTAAGAATAAGACTATATAGGTGATCAACAACTAAATTTTCAGCTCCATGGTTATCCCTATTTTCTAAATCAAATTCTTGTAGCAATAAAATCCATCTAATTAGCCTGGGTTTAGTTTCTTTCTTAGAAAAAAATACTTTAAAGTAGAATGATCAGTGGAAATGATAACCTTTGAACCTCAAAAATACTATCTAAACTTCTCTAGATCAAACACAATAGTTAACAATTATTTTTTAGTAGTGGTATAATTTTCTTGGGCATCATCTAGAAGTCTACAAGCATAATACACCACATGAAACTACCTATATTTCCTTTGTCCAAGGAAAGCACCTAAAACCATGTCACTAGCATCACATATAAGCTCAAAAGTTAGTTCCAATGAGGTGCAGTGATGATGGGTGATGTATGGAGTTTCTCTTTAAGAGAATTAAATTATTTCAAATAGTTTTCATCCAAATTAAAAGGTGCATCCTTGACTAGCATGGGAGATAAGGGCTTAGTTATTTTCGAAAAATCTTTTATGAATCTTTTGTAAAATCTGGCATGCCCTAGGAAACTTCTAACACCCATGACATCTACAGGAGGTGTCGGTTTTAAAAAAAATCAATCTTAGTAGTATCAAATTCTATTCCTCTCTTTAAAACCTTATGACCGAGCACTATACCTTCTAGGACCATGAATTGACATTTCTCCCAATTAAGAACAGGGTTGGTTTCAATGCATCTTTCTATAACTAACTCAAAATTTCCAAGACAAGTATCAAAAGTACTACCCACAACGGAAAATTAATCCATGAAAACCCCAATAATTCTCTCAATCTTATCTGAAAAGATAGTCATCATACACCTTTGAAATGTGGCTGCAGCTCCACATAACCCAAAGGGAACCCGCCTGTAGGCAAATGTTCCAAAGGGGAATGTGAAAGTGGTTTTTCCTAATCCTCTAGATCAACATCAATATGGTTGTAACAAAAATACCCATCCAGAAAATAGAAAACTCATTTCAAGAAAGCCTCTCCAGAATTTGACCCTAGAAGGGCATTGGAAAATGGTCATTCCTAGTGGATGCATTAAGCTTCCTAGAATCTATACATACTCTCTAGTTTGTGGCTTTTCTAACTTGGACTTCTTCATTTTTATCATTTATAAGAATAGTGATACCTATATTTTTGGGGACAACCTAGACAGGGCTAACCCAAGCACTATCAGAAATGGGATATATCATTCTAGTTTCCAACAATTTAATCACTTCCTCTCTCACAACTTCCTTCATGTTTGGATTTAACCTTCTTTGACACTCTACCCTAGGATTATGGTCAGGCTGCATAGGTATATTATGCATAAAGAATGAGGGAATATACCCTTTATATCATCTATTGTCCAAACTTGGTAGATTTAAACTTTTTCAAAACACTTAACAATATTTCCTCTTGATTTTCATTATGTTCAGTAGAAATTATTACAGGGAAAGTGGAGTTCTCACCTAGAAATGAATATTTATGTTCAGAAGGAATGTGTTTTAGTTCAAGAACAGGTGGTTCTACACTCGAAGGAATACTCTTAGTCCTGGGAGGTCCAAGATCTTCAACATACCTCTTTTAAGGAGTATTTAATAATGAAATATTTTCAATTTCATGCTCAGATTCAGACATAATAGTGCCACTGTCCAAAGTGGGAAGTACGTTGTCCAGATTTTGCAGATCATATTTCAACAAGTTAATCAAAGAAGAATCATCTAGTTGTCTTATATGTTCTCCCTCTATATCATCAAAGTTTTCATCAAGGCTGGTGTTAACAAAAACACCCTCAAATTCACTCAAAAATCTAATAAGTTTAGAAACAGAGGACCCTTCTATAGTAGAAACTGGACAGTTTTCCAGTTCTGAGAAATTTTCCCGATTTGGTGTTTGATCAAAATTTTTAACATCTAAAATAGATTCAATATAATTTTCAGCTTCTAAATAAATTTTGTCATGAATGAATTGATTTTTATATTTTTCTATATTTTCATTTGAGTTCTCATCTTCTACGGACTCTACCATTGAACAATATTCAGAAAAAGTCCGTCCATTATCATTTTTAAACACATTGAACTTTTCTTGTTGTTATCTAATTTTAAAAATTAATTGACCCTTAAAGACATCAATGATAGCACCCCCTGTGTCCAAGAAGGTCCTACCCAAGATAATGGGCACCACTTGATCACAATATATATCTAAGACTAAAAAGTTTGCTGGCAAAAATAGCTTCCCAACTCCAACTAGCAAATCATCTACCCAACCCATAGGATGAGTAAATGATCTATCAAAAAATTGTAGTATGACTGTGGTGGGTTGAAGGTCTCCCAACCTCAACTATTGAAACAGTGAGTATGGGAGTAGATTAATACTAACACCTAAATCACACAAAAAATTCAGTTGATCAGAGTTTTCTTAAGGTATAGAGAATGAAAAAACTACCTCGGTCTTTTAGTTTAGGTGGGATTTTATTTTGAAGTACAGAACTGCACTCTTTAGTGAGGCTGTAAGTAACAAATTATTCTAGAGTTTTTTTATTTGAAACAATTTTAATAATATATTTCAAATAATATGGGATTTTAATTAGAGCTTGAATGAAAGTAATGTTCAATTGAAGTTTAGAGAGGAGACCAAGGACCTGAAGAAGTTCATCCCTGGTGTTACATTGAGGTTTCAGCTTCTCAGGGAAAGGGATTGGTGGGGAAAATTTCTAAGGAAAATAGGTATATCCCACACCTCTTCTTCAAATTTGTCTTTTACTTTATTTTTTTTATTTTTAGAAGAAGTCTCAATTTGAGTTTCTAGTGAAACTTTTAAATTCTGTTCATTTTCATGACTTTTATGTGAATTTCTATCATGTGTGCAAAGCATATTTTTATTTCTAGATTGAATAAGACTTTCATTTTGGACATTTTAATTGTCTTTTTCAGAAACAACATGAGTATTAACTCCACTTCTAGTGACAAAATCCATGGAATTATCCCTTGGGTTCAGTTCAGTGGTACATGGAAGTGTACCTTTTTCCCAAGATGAAAAATCTCTAGCAAGTTGACCAAGAGTTGTGCTTCCATGTTCTGCATTCTAACATTAGTTTGCATTTTGTAAGACTCATATTGATTTTGATATTTGGTCAGCTGAGTCATGTATATTTCCTCTTGAGAGTTGACTTTGTTCAAAATTAGATCAATCTTAGAAGACATGTGACTATCATTGTTTCCTTGTACATTTGAAGACTCACCCCTTTGTTGATTTTCAAAATTTGGTCTTGGTTGATTAGATTAATTAGGGGTAGTAATTTGTTTAATTATGCCTTGATCTTTCGAGGACAGATTATGGTGGTTCCTATATCCTTGAATATAATTTTTCGAAAATTGATCTTATTTAGGAGGCATTCTATGACCATAGTTAACAATGTTTGAATTTTATTGTTGTTGGGATGACATATCAAAATTAGGACAAAAGATTTCAGTATGCCCAAACATACCACACTGAACACACTGTTACCTTAAATATTTGTTGGTATTTTGACATCCAAGTTGGTTAACAGTTTCTTTTGAATTCGGGTTCATTAAGGATTGAAGTTGGTTGGTGATTTCAGCAAGTTGAGTTTGAGTTTCATTCATTGAACCTTTGTTTTAATTAACATTTCTATTGACTATTTTCCTTCTTGAATTTTTATTTTGTGAATTCAGTGCAATATTATTAAAAATTTGTCTAAGTTATTCATCTATTTTATCATTTTAATTACCTCCAACAGCTTGATAAACTAGATTCTGTTCAGAGGAGGACAACCCTTCATATAATGTATCCATGAGAAGGTGAGATAGGAGTTTATGATGGGGACGCTACCTAAGAAGATCCCTAAATCTATCTCAAGCTTCATGAAAATCTTCTCCATCCTCTTGATAAAAACTAGCTATCTTTGTTCTAAGTTCACCTTTAAGTCTTTGAGGATAAAATTTCATAATGAAAGAGTTTTACACTTGATCCAAGTTTTCAAAAATGTTCTCATCTAGACTCACAATCCAATTTCTAGCATTCCCTTTAAGACAAAAGGGAAAGAATCGCATTAAAAGTTAATTCTATATGAGTCTTAGAAGAGGTAATTATTGTACAGTATTGTAAAAGTCTCTAATTAAGGAAAGTTATTCCTCATTAGAGATCCCATTAAAAGCAGGGAACAACAAAATATGTGACTATTTAAGTTCATAATTTCTGGATCGAGGACTAAGTCTAATGGGAGATGGATTAAATTAAACATGAGGGAGTTGGAATTCCCTCATCCAAGGACTTTCATTTTCTTCTAATAGTTCTAGATGATTTTGAATTTTATTATTGGGAACTCTATTATCAAAGTTTTCCATTTCAGTTTTGTTCTTATTTCTTAGAGCAGTGAGATGTTTTTCTATTTCTATGTTCAGTGGCTCTAGTCTAACAACATAGTGTCTTGTACTCATAAAAATAGTAACAAATAGTACTGAATATAAATAGTTCAACAAGAAGTGAAAACATATTGTTTTTACAAATTTGAAAAATTACAATTTTTTTGAAATTTTTTTAATATGAATATTTAAATTTTTTTTTCAAGAAAATGGCTTGTGCCTTCCCCGAAAACGGCTCTAAAAACTATACCTAAACCATTGTTGAAGTCAGACAATGTTTAAAATGTATATTGCTACTAACCACTATATATGTGGAAAGCAGGGTCGAACCCACAGGGAAGATAAATTTGGACACTAATATTCTAAATACTTTGGAAAACTCCACTATTGTCAGCAGTTGAGTGATTTTTCTATTTCTCACTTTATATATATATATATAAATTTATAAGTATTATAGTGATATAGCATTGGAAAACATGTTTAAAAATCTTAATTGAAGTAAGAGACAGTTGTAAACAAAGAGACACAGAGATATATCACGCTGATAGAAGAACAACCTATTAAAATGCCCAGGAAAAAATCTCCATTCTACTGGTTTCAGAGGTGTTTAAATAAACGTAAATGTTAGTATGAATTAACTCCATAACCAAGATTTAATTCACACAATCCAATCTATTCTAGAGTTCGCCACCCTATAATAAATCAACTGTGACCAGTTTGAAATTTAACATCAGGATGAACTCACCATAAGTCCTGAAGTCTTTAAAGTTTATCATCTTTTGAAAAGTGTTTCCACAATAAATCTCACCAAATGATTGTGAAATTTTGAAATTAAACTTTGATGGAACAATGTAGTTGAATGAATTCAGTGTCGATCTCACCGATCAATACTGAATAAATCAAATGATGAAGTGAAAAAGAACATTTAAAGTTAACCAGTGGAACATCAATTTATCCCTGAACTAATTATTTAGATAAAAATCCTATTTAATATGTATATCATGAGTATTAAATTACAAAAGATAATAATTAAAAGAAAACAGAGGATATAAACTCCCTCTGCTAGAATGAATTGCTGCTCCTGGACTCTTTCAGCTCTAAGAAGTGGTAACAGAGTCACCCTCCAGTCTCCTCTCCTTGGCACTAGATCCTCCAATGTGTCAAACAAATGTTACCCAAATCAATCACTGTATAATCAATTCCCCCCAAATTCTGTTGCTTGATCTGTCTTAAGTAGCCACTGTCTTCTGCTGCTCGTCACCGGAACTCTTCAACGACTTGAACTCATCTTTCATTATTACACCGCACAGGTGTGTTTTTTTTTTGCGATTGGAACATCACGCTAGTTTTTCCCTAGTAACTAACTTCCACTGATTTAGTTGAATGCACCTGGATGTATTCCCCTCTCTTGAATGAACCTGCAAAATTTAAAACAAAATAAAAAAATTAAAACATGAAAAAAGTTAATTTTATTTTTTAAAGACTAAATCTATAATACTTATTAAAGTTAACTAAAGTTAATTAAAAAAATCTTAAATGATAAATATTTTTTTCTTATATATATATATTTTAAATTAAAATAATTATTTAAAATTATTAAGATATTATGTTTATTAATATGTTATAATTTTAATTAAATAAATTATTATATTTATTTTTTTAATAAGTTAATGATTTAAAACTAGAATATTAAAATTATAATTAAACATTGTAAGCTAATTAAGTAATTAAATATTTTATAAATTAAATTGAATTAATTATTTTATTAATTTTTTTAAGTTATAATTATTATATTAATTAAAATGTTAAATTATTATATTTATTAACATATATAAATTCATTAGACATTTTAATTTTAATAATAATAATTAATATTTTATTTTTAAAAAATATATTCATATAACTATATTATTTTTAAGTTTATTTTTTTATTATAAGTTAATTAAGTATTAATATATTATGTTTTTTTAGTTGATTGTTGTTGTTTTTTTAAATAAATGAACTAGGTTATCACCCCCTCCCCCAAATCTTAGCGCATTGAGGGGGGTCTTTGGCTCATCTTCCCCAAATCAAGTAGGTCCGCGGTGAGAAAAACGCCACAGTGAAAACTCTCAGCTCGTGGCTCCTCACATGGCAGCACAGCTCATCCACAGCATTGTAGCTTTAGTTCCTCCAAACAATAGTGGAAACTCAACCATTCATCAACTACAACTAGACCTCTATCATCTAGCGATGACAGTTCAGAAACAGGGGAATCCTTACTTTCAATGGCTAATCATGGAGACGAGCCTCTTCCTCAACTATGGTTGAGAGATCGCGTCCCACTTCTGCATTGGCTCCCCGGACATCATTAGTGGTGGACTCAAGTTCTTAAAATTTAAGATCTGAGTGGAAATAGATTTTAGGGGTTTTGAATTTTTTTGTTGTAGTTTTGATTTTTCTTTTGAAATGGTGAAATGGTTTGGGGGAAAGTGGTGGAGAAAATGATGCAAAGGTATAATCAGTAGCAAATTGATTGAAATGCGAGGGAGGGATGAGGCTGCTGTGAAAACATGGAGAAGATGCTGTTAAACCTTGTGGAGGTTTGCAGCGTGAGACGAAGGATGTGAGAGAAGGAAATCAATAGGAGCAAGAGAGTTTGATGATGGGGAAAAACATCTCAGTGAGGTTTCTAAAACTGATATGGAGGGATGGATCAGTGGTAACGATAGACCGAATGTGTTGTTTTGTGAAACTGATCATGGGGGAAGGAGATCTGTGATAGGATCGGTGAATGAGTGACAAAAAAGAGGTGGAACGAATCATCGATACGCTAGAGGATGAGACCGATTGTTGAAATGGTAGCAACAGAGGATCAGTGAGACGTCGAGAGACCAATAGGGAAATAAATCGTTGTCACTGAAAGAAAAAACTAATAAGACACCGATAGATGTAAAATAAATACAATAAATCAGTGTTACGTGAAACAAATTATGATTTAGGATATGAATGAGTCATTGACTCACCGATAGATAAAAATAAAATCAGAACTCACTGATGAAATGAGAGACCGAAATCGTTGAAATGAGAAAACGAAACTGATGAAAAGAATCAGTGCGTTGAAACATCGGTGCGACGACTCCCCGATAGTTATAAAAAATCATCGGTGTGTTAGAAGATCGGTGTGTCGCAACATCAGTGTGACGACTCACCGATTGAACAAAATGAGATGTTAACAATAAAAAATAATTTAATGAAAATAATAAAATGATAAAACATTAATTAATTACTAAAAAAATTGTGAATAACTAAATTGTTTAAGATTAAATAAAAAACTATAAATAAAAACTAACTAAATTATTTATCAAACTGAAAAATGACTGAGTTATTAACTTAGAAAATAAATGTTATCATTAATTAAATATATGTATAAATAAATGAAAAACACCTACAAATAATTATATGAAAACATAAAATATAAATAATTAAAATTAACCAATGAAATTAAAGAAGAAAGTGAAATAATTAAATGAAAAAATGAAACTTATGATTAAAAACACATTATTTTCTTAATCATTAACTTAATTTCTGAACATATTTAATAAACAATGTAACTAGATTAGTAAATAAATAAAGTTAATTTCCTTTAATAATTTTATTTTAAATAGTAATGATTTAAAATAAAAACTAAACTAGATTATTGAAAATTAAATTGAAAAAATAAATAATTAATAAACATTTAAAATTATTAAAAAGTAAACCATATTAGGATTTTTAAAATAATAAGTTATTTAATATAATTAAAATAATTAGAATGACTAACTAACTATTTAAAAGACTAAAAACACAAATATAATTATAAATAATGATTAATTGTGAAATGTAGTGTCAAAAATACAAATATGCCATTATTTATTAAAAAATTTCAAAATAAGTAATTAAATTGATAAAAATTAAATAATAAAAGTGGCAAAACTATGTAAAAATAGAGCCACATCAGGCCCCGCCTAAGGTAAAGTTTCTAATCTAAATGAAATAGTGCCCTCAAATTTTTTAACTGAGAACCAGTTTAAATGTCATTACACTTTTTAAAGAAAACTGCTTGCACATGCTGTTTAAAAGTTTAATTTATTTCAAACATTTATTCTAGGAAGTCCAGGCCTTAGAAACATACGCCTCTGAATGTTCTGGTCTTAAAGTAATTACGTATAATATTTATAAATAATAAACCAAAAATCTAAGACATTACATTCTCCCCACCTTGGTGGGTTGTGTCTGTGAAAATCCAAAAAAGGGCTACTCAAAAAGATGTGGGTACTGGGCATGGATCTGAGTCTTCGGCTCCCACGTGCTCTACTAAAGATTCCAGTGCAGCCACCAAACATGCACCAAAGGAATCAGTCACCCATGGAGGGTCCTCTCCTACCGATCCTTGATCTCCACTGGGTACTCAGCCAAGGTCACTCCATCCTCGATTTCCAGCTCACCCCAGTCGATGACGTGTGATGGGTCATGCACATACATCCTCAGCTACAACATGTGGAAGGCATCATGTACCTGGTGCAACATTGGCAGTAGAGCTAGGTGGTAAGCCACCTAACAAACTCTGCGCAGTATCTAAAAAGGTTTGATGAACCTCGGAGATAGCTTTCAACCTCTGCCAAATCTCTGTAACCCTCGTCGATGTGAGATCCAAAGGAATACATGGTCTCCCTCCTCGAACTCTAGAGGTCACTGTCATCTATCATCATAAGAATTCGGCCATCTTTGTGCAATTTTCATCCGCTCTTGGATGATCTGGACCTTCTGGGTGATAGGTCACACCAACTTTGGACCCTTGAGTGCTGACTCCCCAGGGTCGGTCTAGCAAATCGGTGACCTGCAGGGTCTCTCATATAACACCACAAATAGTTCAATACCAATGGTGGAGTGGTAGCTATTATTGTACACAAACTCCACCAGTGGGAGGTGGTCCTCCCAACTGTGACCAAAGTCCAATATATAGGCCCACAACATATCCTCCAGAACCTAAATGGTCCTCTCAGTGTGACCATATTTCTAGGGGTGGAACACTGGGCTCAAGCATAGCTAAGTTCCAAAAGGCTCCTAAAATCCCTTCCAAAACCAGGATGTGAAGCAGTCATCTCGATCTGAAACTATTGTCGAAGGGAATCCACGAAGCCAAGCTATCTCCTACACATAGAGGTGTCCCATACTCTCTATAGAACTCTGATCTTTGATTGATAGGAAGTGGGACAACATGTTGAGTCGGTCAATGATCACCCTGATGGAATCATGCCCCTTGGAGTCGGTGGTAAGACCATCACGAAGTCCATCGATATTATATCCCACTTCCACTCTGTAAATTCCAGGGGTGAGCTAATCCCGTGGAACTTGGTGCTTAGCCTTCACCTACTGGCATGTAAGGAATTGAGAAAAAAACTCTGCTACTGCCTTCTTCGTGCCTGACCACTAGAACTGTTGTTAGAGATCCTTGTACATATTCACCCCTCCAGGATGTACCACAAAGGGGGATGTATAAAAATCCCCCAAGACCGCCTCCTGCAACACCACTGGTATAACATTGTGTCCTCTGAAAAGAACTATGTTCTCCCCACCTTATGAATATCCATCTAGGGAATGCCCTGAGGATTAATGATCACTTAAAGCCTCATAGTTGAAATCCCCAAGTTTTTCCTACCTAACTCTCTGTAAGATTAGAGGAATGACAACCCTTTACGGAAGGTAAGTTGCATCCTCTCTATCCACGAATGATAAATATATCAAGGACAACTGTTTGGTTGCCTCACTCACCAGCTGGGAGATCGATCTACTAATAAGAGAATGCTCTACCCTATTCCCCTTTCCATAAGTATAGATGATCTAAAAATCATATACTTATAGGAACTCTAGACAACGCCAATGTCTCATATTTAGATATTTCTACGAGAATATGTACTTGAAGCTCTTGTGGTTAGAGTAGACGATGAACCACTCTCCCATAAGATAGTTTCACCACATCTTTAATGATAAGACTACCACTAACAACTTGAGATCATGGGTTGCATATTCTTGTACATGTGGTCTAAGCTGGTGTGAACCATAAGCAATCACTACCTATCTCTACATAAGGACACATCCAAGCCTGGTCCCCGATGCGTCGTAAAAAACTACGTACTTGATTCCCTCCTCCAGAAATCTCTAGATCGTGGCGCTCATCAAACTATGCCTCAACTGCTTGAAAGCCTTATGGAACTTATCCTTCCACATGAAGGGTTTCCCCTTCCTAGTCCAAGATTTCATCAGTGCTAATATTTGGGAGAAATCAAGAATGAATCTCCAGTAATATCCTGCCTACCTAAGGAATCTCTGCACTTCTGCCATGCTCTGGTGTGGCTCCCATGCTAACACTGCCTCCACCTTGGCTGGGTCCAATGCTACCCCATCTTCTGAAATGGCATGTCCCAGAATGTGGACCTCCTTAATCCAGAAATATCACTTCAAGAGCTTCACAAAAATTTGGAGCTCTTGGAGTACGTCCAAAACCAACCTCAGCTGTCTTATGTGATCCTCCTATAAAGTCGAGTACACAAGGATGTTATCGATGAAGACCACTATGAAAAGGTCTAAATATGGATAGAAATATCCGGTTCATAATTCCCATGAACACTATGGGGGACTTTGTCTCACTGAAAGGTATCACAAATTACTCATAGTGACCATAGCGGCATATGAAATCCGTCTTCGGTATATCCTCATCCTGTACTCATAATTAGTGGTAACTCGACTGATGGTCAAATTTCGAGAACCACTATGACCCACTCAATAGATTGAAGAGGTTGTCTATCCTTGGTAGTGGATACTTGTTCTTCACCGTCACTTGGTTCAGGTTCTAGTATTCCAAGCACCACCTCAAACTCCCATCTGCCTTATTGGAAGAAAAATTGGGGCCTCTTGGGGTGAAACACTGGGTCTTACAAAACCCTTTCTTTGAAAATCCTCCAACTATATCCTCATCTTGAGAAGCTCTTCAGGATCCATTATATATAATGATAAGGTAATCAGGTCCATCCTAGGGTGTAAGTCGATGCAGAAGTCAATTTCTCGGTGGGGAGGTAATCCTGGAACATCTTTAGGAAAGATGTCCTCATATTTTACCAGTACTGCTGGAAACTAAAATCTCAGAACATCTACTGATCCAAGGGTAAGGCTATCCAAATCATGAGTGATCGGATAAAACCTTCCTTATATGAGCCATTTCTATGCTTCCTGAGTCTCTCTTTCACCAAAAAAGTAAAACCTCATCCCAACACTACGGACAAACCACACTCTTCGCCTAAATCAGTCAATCAGGGTGTGGACCGAGGATAACCGGTCCATAGAAATAATGATGTCATAAGGCATCGACGCTACCACTAAGAGGTTTCAACCAAAACAATCGCCTCTAAGGGTAAGACCACATTGTCTGCAAAGGTGTGTTTTCAACGAGTCTCGTCTTATAAAAGTTTCCAAGCGTAAGGTTCGAGTCAACAACTCTACTAGAATCTCAAGATTTCGCCCATGACATGTGTTGAGGAAGGAATGAATGGAACCTATGTCTATAGGTAAAGAAGATAAGGTGAAAAAGACACATATCATACCTCAGATCATCCCTGGAGTCCCAAGGTCGTATGCCAAATTTGCATCTGGCAGTCCCCGCCCCTGTCCCCCAGATCCCTGAGCCTAGTGTGGACCTCCTAGGGGTGGTTGTGGGAGTAGATCAAAGCATTTTACACTACCTAAATCTCTCCCTACTCCTCAGCCACATCCTCTGCCTGGAGGGTCTCTCTTCTCTACTCTCTACCTCTACCTCGGTGATCCATGAACCTCTTCCCTGTCAACAGCTCGACAGGTCAAAAAATCTATAGTGAGATGTCCCCTACCATCCCACAACTATCACTGCCTCTCCCGAGGCTGACGAGATCCATCCTGAGTGCCCTAGACTATCGATCCCTGACCATGGGTCCTCCTATGACATCACCCACATCTAGATCTCTGTGCCTAATGTCATCTCCCTCCTGCCGAGGTCTCTGCTCTTGTCTGCCTATTGCTAACTACCGATGACTGTCACAGCTCTGCCAAGAAGCTATCAATCACTAAGTCCCGCTCAAGCACTCCATCATTTGTTTTATGAATAGATGCATGAAAATATCTCATATCTCTAGTCCTAGACCTCGCTCGAAGGTACGAGATTTGAAGTACTGATCTATGACCATATACATCAAGTATCTGGTGAGGTTGGTGAACCTCGATGAATAGTTAGGCACCACAAAAATACACTACTAGAGCTATAGAAGCTCCTGTATATGCACTTCTGTCTACATATCTAGTAATAACTACTAAGAAAAGAATCCTTTAAACACCGTCTAAGTAAGATTCTCCACGTTGTGAGTCTGTGTGGTCAGACTCCACCATCATCGCATCAAACCCTGAAGAAGGCTCGCTCCTAGGATCACCATCTAGTAAGCCAGTGTCCTCATGTGACAGAAAACTCTGGTCACTGCCTCAAGCCTATCCTCATCCGCCTAAGGATAGGGCTCTCCTTGGAACCTTAGGGGTCTCTATCTCTAGAACTAATGGACCACGCTCAGCCTATGCCCCTATTCTGCTAGTACTACAGGTACCACGGTCTGCTCCACTGGTGGTGGTATAGTAGGTGCACACCTAGAGGTAATTCCTGGGGAACTGTTCCCTGTATTGAAACCTAGTCACTAAAGGGGTCATCCTCGTGATCGCGGTACTGAATCCTAGCGGGTATGCATCACAGATGCATCCTGTAAGGAACAATATGTACCATGGTCAAAGAGTTTATCGGGATAACTGACACAAAGGACATGGAAAACATGACCCATTCCTATATGATGCATGTACCAATATATTATTTCCCCACATCTAGTGTTTTCATGTACCAAGTAGAAAAGAAGTTTATCAGAGTCTTAGTGTATGGATACGTTGGCCACCCACACCAATACTAGAGTCTATGGCCTGAAAGCCGAGCTCAAAACACTTAACCCTTTTGCCCCTAACCAATCTCACAAACTCTTGGTTCTACGGTAGAACTGACCACTTTGATACCACTCTATCAAGACCCATCCCAGTGGGGTTTTCACCGTGACTCCCCAATCCCACCTCCAATAGGCCAGGGTCTGGTTACTAGCACCGAGTAGGAATATTACTAACATGGGAGGCATTTCCTAAGTATTTTTACACAAACACACATTTCCAATCCCACAAATGCTGAAATGAAAAAACCACTAATGAAAAAAAAAATCATGCATACAACTAAACCCAACCAAATAGTGTACTACTAAAATAATGTATGGAAAATAAACTAGGCCGGAATACAATCACACCAAAAACTAGAGACTGCAAAACACAAAATTCCAACCTGTAAGCACAAAGAGGTATTGGGACTGCTTCTCATAGCCGTATGAACACCTTAGATTTTAGGGAACTCAGAAAGCCCAGTCCTACCTTGGTTGGCCCTGGACTCCGTCAAAAGGCCACTCGTCTAGAAAGGAAATGACACGTGCAGGAACAACCCGCATAGGGGTGAGTATAACAATACCAAGTAGGGGACCCCGAAAACCACCAAGTAATAAAAAATGGAAAGGTACAGTCATCTCTACATAGTATATGCCTACTGAACATATAATAGGAGAACAAAATCTAGATTTACACAAAACATAGACATGTAGTCTAGAGAAAAGTCACACAACCGTATACCCACACTAGGGATTCAGTTCATGATTCCATGAAGCACTAGTCCATGAGAACTCACTCACTGAGTCTGATAGCTCTAATAACGTCCATCCAAGAAGTGTTTTTTCATCATGAAAAGTCACAAGAGATAGATACAATAATTTAGATAGAACACACTCTTGAGTGGGGAAATATCACAATACATAGATGAGGATCACTGCCAAGGCCTTGGTGGATAACGCGACTCATTCGAATTCACCTGATAGGTAGAGAATCAGTGCCCTGTGTGAATATTCACATCAATACCTGGATCAACCTAGGGTCAATAATGGATAGAGGATCTCACTCCGGGCTGCTTAGAGGGTTACATGACTCTATCTCAGAATGTACTACTGAAAGGGCTCATATTCCTGTAGAAGGTAACGATACCCGACCTTCAGGGAATGAGAAAAAGGGGCACTAACTCATATAAAACATGTCGAAGATACGGTGGAAAATAATATCAAGCCATTTAATGAGAAGTACACGATGTATAGAAGTGTCACACACCATGTCTTCTAACCCCAAGTATAACATGTGTACAATGATCGGTGTCGTAAGGCTGGTCATATAGAAGAAGGTATACACGGAGTGTAAGAGGGTGACATGTCGTTTTCCTCTATCCAGGGAGGACTCCATGTATGATGGACATGTGACCATACATGGCTGCAACCCATGTGTTAAAACCCATGTATCTAGTACATGGGGTATCCCATACAGTTTTCCCAGTTTGGCCGTGTGGTGGAGTACACGGTTGTGTATTCCACCATGTGACCGTGTATCCCCGGGATACATGTCAAGTCCCACGTAGCCACCTCTACCATGCTTCATAAGGTCTACATGTTTTGTTCTTCAAATAACATGCCATGTCATTTCTTCATGCATAGTGGAACTCTAGCTGCTGCTGAGTCGGTCCCACATGGCGTGTTCTTCGAAATATAGGCCGTGTTCTTTGGAAATTTCCAAAACCGGTAGTTCTTCATTCTGTGCATCCTTTGATACTATGATTTCCATTCCGGTGATCTTATCATCATGAAACAGATGGGTTGTGGTCACCCGATCATCATAAATCCAATTCTATCTGTTTCAGGCCTCCGATCGGCCCCTAAAATGCGTTCAAATCCACCCGCACGAAGAATGCTTGAAGAAAACGAACTCCCAAACCACGTCGATTCATCTATCTCCATTGCTGTTGCACCTTCGCTAGGTCATCAGGATGTCAGATATCCAATTACATATTATTGAATTGTAAAAAATATGTGCAAAGAACCATTTTTCATAACCCCGCAAATAACGCGAAGAACACACGGTGAAAATAGAGGAATAAAAAAATAAACAAAGGAGGAACACACCTACTCCATTGTTCATCACTTCATCTATCTGCTCCCGTTAATAGGTTTAATAGGTGAATAAAAATGACAATCCATGATCATCATAAATCAATTCCTGAATCAAAACCCGAAAAGAAAAGTAAATTGATGCCCTCTCTTAAGAACGCCTGATCTTAGGATCACCCTGTTGGTGGCTTGATCTACACTCATCGTTTAATCCAAAAACAGGGAAGATAAGAATTGAAATAACAACCCCTAACTCAATATGGTTGAAGAAAAATCATCACGTTGTGTTCATTGGTGGGGTTTGTTGAATCCGAGATGTGTCGATCGATCGTGTCGTCGTCGTCTGCCCACGGGTTCTCCTCCAATGCTCCAAGAGGATATCTCTCAGTTCATAGGGTTATGAGGCTAACCCTGTGAAGTTTACCTAAGAATGTATTTAAAAGTGTTTAATTAGGTCACTATGAAAAAAGGAAACATTTAAATAAAATAAATTATTAATTTATTTTATTTCTATTAAAACGTCCAAAAACTAACTCTTGCAGCTGACCCGCACCGGATGATGTTAGGCCCCACTTATGGTAAAGTTGATGATATGAATGCAAAAGTGCCCTCATATTTTTGATCTAGGCATCTGTTTAAAAGTTATTTCACATTTTATGGAAAATCGCTCACACGCGCCGTTTAGAAGTTTAATTTATTTCAAACAATTATTCCGGGCACTCCGGGCCTCAAAACCTCATGCCATCTAAAGGTCTGGTATTGAAATAATTCCATATAATATTTATAAATACTACATATAAAATATGAGAAATTACACTCCCGATCTAAATAGACTCCCTAAAATAATGGTATCATTCCATACTGGATCAATTACTATCATTGGCTTACTGCTCGAAGGATCCTTATAAAAATAGTGAATCCTATATTTTGAACCCAATTAATTGTCAATGAATTTTTTTACCCATCATATATAAACATGAATATAGAAATTGTGTTTGAATCACAATCTATAGTTGTTCCCTACTCATTGGTAATCCCCTTTTTGTTGTCTCAGATTTTAATGTCAAAATCTACCTTGTGGATTTTTTGGCTACTTCTGCTTCTCATTGGGTTCTCCCCTATAAGAAACAAAGACATCCTACCACTCCTTGTTCCACACAATTTTCATGGATAACATCATCTTAGGAGTTGGAGGAGTTTTTCTTCAATAAAGGTTGAGACACATATGTTCCCAATATTTTGACCTCTTTGGCCATAAACTGGGAGTCAGATTCCAATCATCATGACTCTAATTTTTTTTGAAGTCATCTTTGTACTTTTTTGTGTAGCATTGGACCTCTTTGTCCCTCAATTAACATCATGTTTTTACTTATCCACCCTACACATTTCCATTTTTGGTTTTCACCATTCATTCAAAGAATCAAAACATTAATCCCTATGAATGTTTCTTAGGAATGTTCTTTATAGTGTCAAGTGTCCTCTTTGGCCCCTCCATTCATGTTAGGTATCCTTTCTTTGATATTGTGCATGTTTCTCCGAGACACACCATCTCAGAGTCCAATATCTATGACCATAAACTAAGATTAATAGTCCAAGAATTAATAATTTAAACTATTTTCTCATAGTCTCACCTCTACGGCTATAAACTATTATCTCATTGTCTATATAACAAAAACCTAATCTATTTTTATTATTCCCCTTATGTTTTTTGGGGTGTATGGCCTCCCCTGGACTTCCTTTCATGATGGGTTACTATTATTTTTTGTCTTGTCAAACAATTTAGGGGTCACATGGTATAAAATATGTTATTGTAAGCTAGGATATTGAGTCTAAGCATCATAATTCTAAACAATGTGGAAGTCATCCTAGGAATTTGTCATGTGGCATTGGACCACCTTGGCCCCCAATTCACACCATGTTTTTTTATTCCTCCACACTAAAAATATTCTCTTTGGATGATCACTCAATGTTCCATTCTCTCTATCCATAATCTATGATTCATAGTCAACTACTAAAAAACTGGGTTTATCTAGCACTTGGGATTTAACAATGCTAGCTAAAAATTCTGTTAAAGACCCCATTTGTTAGTGCTAAACAATAGTTGTTAAATGGGGTATTTATTAACGATTTTTTACAAGCGCTGATAAAAGTACACTTCAAAAAAGTATTTTAGTAAAAATAATCTATTAATATATAAATATAGTTATATATATATTTATATAAATATAATATATATTTTTTGAAATATGTTTTAGATAATGTAAATTGAAATTTACACTTAATATATAAGATATTTAATGAAAATGGATTATAAAATAACTAAAGAAATATTTTTAATTAATAATTTTATTATTATTACCATGTTATATTCATTTAATATCAATTTAATGAAAAAATCAAAAAATAATAAAAGATCACAAATAAGTTGAAAATAGTTGAAAAAGTAACTCAAAATTCTAACAACAATTTCTTTTGATTGGGGTATCTGTTTGGGCTCTTCCACATATCAAATCGAAGCCTGTGATTATCTCTATGCCTTAATGACATAGGTAAACCATGTTTATGGTATTTAAGAAAGAAAAGGCCCAAAACGACTATAAAAGTGATTTTTTAGTTGTGGTACCCCATTTTTTTGAACTTCTGATGGATTTCAAGCCTAGTTAATGGGGGTCTTTTTTCCCTTTTTCAATGAGGACTACATTTATTTCTAGGTCTTACCTTCATATCGATATTTTGTATTTTAAATTTTTTCGTTTTTCATAATTAAATTTTATTTATAATCCAATACATAACAATATATAAATTTTTTATATATTCAAACATAGATATTTAATTTTATTAATAAATAATTAATCATATTTATATATAAAATATATTTATTAATATATAAAGCTATATATAAACAATTATATAAAAACTTATATAAAAACATATATAAAAACATATATATATATATATAAAACTATGTAATGAAATATTTATAAATTTATAGATATATCATAAAATATAAAACAAAATTGTATAGAAGAGTGGTAAAGTCGTTGATATATAATGTAGAGGTATACGGTTCGAAGCTCACTAGAGAAATGGGCATGGATGGGAGTCTGGGTGGGGGAAGAACTGATAAAGTGGTTGGTGAGGTGCTAATAAAGGGTTTTAGAGTTGGAAGTGCTGAGAAAGTGGGGTGGGTAGGGCATGGAATTTTTTTATATACCATTTATATGCACGAGCTCTAACAATGATAAAAAAGAATGGATAAATATCCAATTTAACATTTTTTTAGCGTTTTTAAAGGGGTCCTTTAATAGAGGTTTTTAGTACTGATAAAATTTTAGGGATTTTAACCACAATTCAATTATCCCGGTTTTTTAGCACTAATAAATGCCTTTTACAACGTTTTTAAAGGCCAATTTTATAGTAGTGTTCTAATATCTATGGACATAAACTAAGAGTATGTGTAAGAAGTAACTAGGATATTCTGTGTGTTATGTTTCCTCCTATCCCCCTCTATTCACATTAGAATACCTCTCCCATATTCAACACACATCCCATTTTATATACAAAACAATTATATACAAGAATACAAACCTTAAATTATGTGTGACTTTCCCTATATTCTTTTTCTTAGTGTAGGGTCATCTAAGATCCCTTTTTTCCTCATAGTCCCCTCTTGGGAGTACCCCTATTGTGCTACCCTCCTACACCCCAACCACATTGGTTGGTTAGGTATCATTCACGTTAGATCACGTCACCTAATCATATGATGTTAAACTCTATAAAACATAATCCTCAATGTATGATGTTAAACAGTGTGCCCAACATCCTCACCATATAATGTTAAAATAATGTCCAAAATCATCAAAATATATTTTAAAAAATTCCTTTCTATCTTCCTCATTTAATGAAGTAAAACTGCAGAGAATGTTAGTCCCTCTCCAGAAAATCCCTTTGGTGTCAGTCACCTATCACATCATTCATTTTCTTTAACCTCCACTTAGAATATAAGATGACGCTCCCCCTGGAAGATGAATTTTCCATTTTTTAGACTAACACGCCTACCAAATGTTCTCAAAGCCATGGTGGCGTATTTCCAAAAGGGTTAAAACCCATTAAAAAATTACACCACTTAATATCCACACATAATATGATCCTTTATTAGAATCATTGTCCTCCTCCACATCTGAATGGGTCCCCATGACGGAATGGTACCATGTCACACTAGCTCACCGACCATCCATGGAACAGTCCCCAGAAGACATCATATGATATTTTAATATAGGTCCCATGTTTCAAATATGGACATCATTTGACCATAATTTTTTTCCACATCATTGGAAAAAATAATGGATGCTATGTTTTGAACATATTCATCATCTATCCTACATCGTTACACCACCTCTATTGTGTTCTATATATTGGGCATAAGGATTCGTCCTCTTAATTCCCCTTTGTTTTGGTAGAATTAAATTCCCCTTGTGTTACCCAATTTTTTCATTATTGCACATTGGAATAACAAGTCATCTATGAAGAGAGCCCTATTATCCAGCCATATCTCCTCTCATATCAGACACTCCTGGTGCTCCTTCAGCAAATGCAAACCCCAAGTGTTAAATTTTTATCTAAAACTCTCATATAAATGAGAAAAAAACAAGGTTTTCCATTATTTCTCACACTAAGAATGACTCATGTGGGATTAATGATTAGTCATTTGTTTACTCATGAGTGTGATTGAAGTGAGATAGTAAAATTCATTAAAAGAAACGTGTCTATGAATGAAAGGTGTTTTAAAATATATAATCTTCTGTAATTTCTGAGGGTGACCCACACTCATGAGTCTCTTTTTGGTCCTGTAAACAAATTCCCCATATGGATCCACTCCTGTGATAATGTTATCCATTCCATTCAACCTCTGGTTCATGGCCTCAATGACCTATTTCATCCTTATGATCTCCGCTTCCTCCTCCTCATCCATAGGATTAATCATCAGCCATAATCTACACTGGGTCCTAACTAGCCTCATACTCAGGAATCATAGATACCACCTCCACCAATTTATCCTCATAAATGACTTGATGTTACTTTAATTGGATAATTAATTCATCTTGAGTACCGAGGAAGGTTTAATGCTCACTCACCTACTCCTACATAAATTTAATTTATTTATTATCCTCATAGATATTCTTGGTTCTTTCATATTTCTTCTTCTTCCATGGAATGTAAAAATTTTAGCTATCCACAAGCACCCACTCGGAAAGGTAGTCCCAAAATAGATAATAGTGAGTGTTATAATAAACCTCTCGCGTGACCAGGTTACTTATCTAGTGGGGAAGGGACACCATCTATCTTACCAGGTAATCCTCTGGTGTGTGGGTGATGAAATTTTACAAGTCCTCCATGCCCTACATCAGAAAATGTGGTCCTCTTTAGAGATTTCAGACTAAAAGTATTATAACTCCTTGAAAGGTGTGGGTTCATATTTATGGAAGGCCACGAGGACAACAATACCATGGTCCTCTTCTATTATTCTCTCTATTGGGTTAGGTTCCCTGATAAGAGGTCAAAAATCATTGTTTGAACCTTTTTTGATAGCACCACCTCTTCCGGTCTCAAGTTCAAACCTTTCAGTGGAATTACACACAACCACATAATTGTACACTCATTGGACCATGTTCATGTCAACATAATGATCCACTCCTTAAAATATGGAATAACCATTGGGTAAGGTACCTCAGATACCCCTTATAGAGTGTCTTGGTTGGAGCACACCCACTTGAGCACTAGTTGAGACAAAAACACAACAGTTTGTTTGGCCAGTGATGAAAAGTAGGGTAAAAAATTTCTCCTATGATAGATAAAAACTTACAAAGGCCTAGAGTTTGAGTGAGGCTTGGTCCCAGAGTCTTGATAGGGAGGTCCACTATAAGAGACCCCTCAATGCCATTAAACAATTTAATAAATGGAATTTGATCTGCCAATATTGGTTGATAAAGAGATTCATGTTAAAAAACAAAGAAGTTGATGCATAAAACATAGAATATATATGAAATTTGGAAAAAGGGGCTAGGTGGATTGATATTTAGTCTTACCTTGAGGAAGAGGGATCTCAATAATAGGATACCCAAAAAACCTACTTTTCTAGAAGTTGATGATGCCATTAGGATTATCAGGAATGGCCCCCCATGGATAATTGGGAAGATTGTGGGAAATAAGGCCACCACTATAACTTATTAAGAAACTACTTTATCCTCCTCAATAGGCCCTCCAGTTGCAGTTGGGCATAGGTCCTGGAGAATGCTCTCCATTACCTGATGGACCACCCTCCTCCCCACTAATAGGGACCCCTTGTCTATATTTATCTTGACTCTACATAAGAAAAATTCCAATTGAAGCCTCTGAAAAAATTGGTAAAAGGGATGGATGAGACAAGTAAGTTAACAACCTTTCCTTGCGGAGCATGACCAAGTCGAAATCATTCACTGGAGAAATTTTACAACTCTCTCAAAGACTCCCCTGATCAATGGTTTACCCCAAGGAATATGCATTATTAGAGACCTATGTGTCATCAGTAGACAATTCCTCCTAAGTTGATTATACATCATAATGAATATCCCCAGAACCATGAACACCAAAGAACATCACCTGTACTTGGTTTGGGTAAGGATAAGGTGTCCCTCATTAGCGCGAGAATATATCCATGGATGTTAGTTATTCAAACTTATTATGTAAGTGAATTGTGGAAGTGATCCTAGAATTCCCCTACCTTTGGATGCATGATCCCTTCCAGTGTTGGCATCTTCAACAACCTTTCTACTGATATGTTCATCTTCAACATTCCCTAGGCTATCCAAAGAATAGGGAAGGAAACATTCAAAGTTGGACCCTGAAGATGTCATAGCTTATATCCTATGTCCTCCAAGGCTCTACTAGTTCCGTCCTAATAGGCCCCTACCTTCTACCATTACTTATTATGGGGAAGTACCTCCCCTCAAGTAGGTGAGGGTGAAACAACACCTTGCACTGAACCTGTTGTAGCTGCATCTCAAGCTGCCCCCAATGCCTAGATAGCCCCTTGAAGAGAATCTTTCCTGACTCCCTTCTAATACTACACTAAAATCACTAACAAGATTTCCCTTATGTGTTGACACAAGATCACACTTAGGTATGCCACTACCCAGTTTCCAGTATAATCCTAAGACATTCCACTATTGACATTGATCGACGACAACATGATGGTCTCCCCCAACCCCTCACCAGTGAACATCCACCACAATAGATGAAGGATACAAGGATTACACTATTCAAAAAACCCCATATAGATTATCTTTAAATATTAATGGATGAATCTAAACTATTGGGAAAACCCCAATGGTGCGCATGACTCTAGATAGGTGTTGCATCAATTGTAGCCACTGGTATTTTATCTTGGATGGTTTGAATATATTACCTCTACTCTAGTGTCCCCTCTAGGTTTTCCACCATCTCATCAATTAGGGTGGAAAATGGGTATATGTAAAAGTTTTAGTAGTTTATTATGTCAATTATGACTCCAACCTCACAGCGCTCCACTGAGAAAACCCCATGGATATTGTACGGTGAGGTTCACGTACTTTCATTCTAAGGGGAAATATAATTTGGAAATTTATTTCCACCAATGTGAACTATTACCCACCCATGTAAGAATTATAATAGATCATAGATTATCCAGGGTATGGACCCCCTCACCATATGGACCAACATGCTGTTGAGTCGGTCCATAACTAGGAAACCTAGATTCATATGGTTTTCAGTTTCCATAATCTCTCCCATCACAAGACTACCTGTGAATAGGCCCATTCACACATCCCTAAGAGGAAGAATCCTTATGCTAATAAAGGTGGAATAGAATGTGGTGTAATGGACCAATCAATATCATTCTTCCACTATACTGTAGACCCACTGATGTAGTTCATGTCCCACAAGTAGATTCGAACATCCCCATAGTGATGGAGGAAAGTATTGGTATCCAGATACCAAAATCTATGGTGCTCTAGAAAGAGCTATTGTAGATGTTCATATGGAACTAGGACATCCACACTACCTAACACAACCAAATTTGATGAAAATAATCCCTATACTCTAGGTAGGTGAATCATACCTAGTATGCCTAAGACCACTCATCGGTGTAGTTTCCTATAAACCATTGATCCATGTCTTTATACCAACCCTTTATGTTTTCTTAAGTACTGATCTGGAGGATGATATCATAGTGAATTAGAACTGTTATGCCTTTGGTTTCTCACTAAAAACTATTCATCTCTATCCCCTCAATGTGTACAAAGAAATTTCCTCATCATGTGACCTTGAACCGTAATGTTTTGGCGAGAGAAATTTCATTGGTGACCAAACCAAGAGCGTGGAATGTTGACTTAAAATATAAGGATCAACACCTCATCCATCATCCGGAAACATTACAATAGAAGGATATTTTTTAGAAGATACTTATTTTGGTCTTCAGCCTAAAATTACATGAGTTCTTGGCTATACAAATAACCCCTTGTATCAATGAATATCTGGGTTTAATACCATTTTAACCCTTTGGGTGGGGGAAACCACATCAATCATAGTTTGATTCAGTTGGTTAGACATTTCGAGATAACCCATGAGTTTTAAGGTGGATTCACCCAAGTGTGGGCTTTGGTCATGAAATTTTTTTAGTGTCTCACATGATTGGATTAGTGCATGAAAAAGTACCCCTTATTTATGGAATTATTTTCACAAAAGATGAAGTTTCATGAGCGTCATGGATAATGATTGGGATTTCACACAAAGGATATGTTCCATGAAAGAGAGAAGTATTGTCATATGAGGAAGTCAATGTTATATACATGGGGGGTGTCCCCTATTAATAGGTTCCATCCACCAGCCTTCACAAATACCACAACATCATTGCACAACTCGAGGAAATATTTGTTCGAACACATGGAAATGAGCCCCTCTCTTCGAAATTTCCCTCAAAACCAAACCTTTAAATTCCTGGTCATCTATGATTCTGAGGGGGAATATTTTGGTGTCAAAATACAATCTTAGAACCCAAATGGATAGTTTTCAATGAATTAATCCTATATTCATCCCCAAAACAATATTTTGGGTTTGAGGATAAATTTTTGGACAAGAATCAATAGTTGGGTGAAAAGGTGTTGTTCCGTGTGAAAAATAATGTCATTACAAATGAAATAAGGAGTTCTAGGGAGGCCCCTTTGTTTTAATGTCAACATAAGGACCATGAACACATGGAATAAGGTCTGAGAATAATAAAGGAGGCTTGTGGGAAATGACAGCACATAACCATGCTGTTTCATGAGAAAGGACATGTCACATAATATTTTTTGTGAGGAAAAGTGCCAGATGTAAAGGATAGAGAAGTGTGAAACCGAGTTCAAGTCCTAAGTAGTTTCACACAAATATATAAGGATTTGGGATATATACCGAACCTCACCCCAAAACATCGGAAAAGATATAAAAAATAATAAGAAACTCTCTCATGCATGAAAATACCTCTCTTGCATGAGAACACACAACACTAGAGAAAATTTAGCCTCATATGTATAGAAATTGTGAGACAGACCTCATGTGGGCCCAAACATGAATTTTCCTACATTTGAGTGATCCTTTCACAAAAAATACTATGGATAGTTGGTTTTTTTCAAAGGTATGATATCTTCAAAAAACCTTTATCTTTTCATAACATCAATACCTATATGAACTTATGCCTCTTGATTCCATGATATGCCTTTGTGATAGAGCCCATTTCTCACACAACTCTTGCACAAAACATAAAAAAGTTGCACAAAAAAATGTCATGGTCCCCTACCTAATGTTCCATATTATTCTAATGAATCCATTACCCTACCTATTTCTCTAAGGAATAGGCACCCTAATTTCCATTGATCATGTTCATAATGAACCTAATGTTAGGACTCATGATTACCAATCCTCTATGGTAGTTTCAATGACATGTACCACACATAGGTTCATTATCAGTGGTCACATTTGCCATAAAACAGGAATCTTTGAGGTAAACTATGCAACTATTCTGTTTTATGGTCCTTATGTCAGATATTCCTCTCTCCATAACATGCCCCCCCTGGGGAGTAACCCCCAACACGTCTGAGAGACATGATGTAAAACTGATTATCTCGACATCCTTGTCATATGATGTTAAACTACATGACAATTTCCTCAGTACATAACATAAAATAGTATCCTTACCCTATGCAATAAACACAAGATGCCTCTTTTATGATCATCATGGCATGCCACCATCCCCCCATTTGTTGGATGTGACTCCCACAACGGGCATCTTCCATTCATATTCCCCACACCAACTTTCCCAACCATCATGTGTGACACCCATTCCATGTAGCTTCCACACATAATCTCTACAATAACCCTCATCAACGACCCATCCATGAAATGAGTATCCTTACCAAATTATGTTAAAATTTATGAATTAATTATAACACAAAACCTTAAATTTTGGCATCAAACAATGTGGGTTTTGATCCATGACTTTAAAACAATGTATGTATGATTCCTCTATGACATTCATTCCCAAAATCCATAATCCAGGTGTGACATCTTCCCTCTTAGGGACACACCTCCATTGATCCGTCTCAATAGGGCATCATGATTAAACATAATCTAGGAGTGATATCTTCCCTCCTAGGTAGACACCTCCTTTGATCTGCCTTAATCAGCCATCTTGACCTACCATCTATGTGTCACATCTTAACTCTTAAGGACACACCTCCATTAATCCACCTAAATAGTTCATCTAGATCTACTATCCAGGTGTAACGTATTCCCTAACAGGGACCCATCACATGATCCATCTCAATAAGATATTTTGATACTGTCCCCACAAGATGTTAAAACAACACCATCCTATCCTCAAAAGATGGTAAACCTGCACCCATTATATTCCGGTAATATATTAAACGTGTTACCATCCTGTCCATACAAGATTTTAATCCTAAAACTATGATTTCTCAATAAGATATTAAACATGCGACTATCATTCCCCTATAATATGTTAAAATTGCACCCATCATGTCCTCGAAAGAAATTAAACATGTTCCCATATTATCCATTTATGGTTTTTAACACACATCCATGTTGTCCCCACAAGACGTTAAAACGATTCCCATAACATCCCCATAATACATTAAACCCACACTCATCCCATCT
The DNA here is from genome assembly GCA_963277665.1 of Viscum album. NCBI lineage: Eukaryota > Viridiplantae > Streptophyta > Magnoliopsida > Santalales > Viscaceae > Viscum > Viscum album. The sequence goes on from OY728135.1 coordinate 417,843,893, forward strand.
CCACAAGATGTTATACTCGTGAACTGATCCATATTATGTATCCTATTCATTATATATAGGATTCATGAGATAAAATGTCTTGAAATAATTACACCCCTTATGTCAATTACCTTGTGATCGGTAAAGGATTCCTTGGTTTCCAGGCCTAGGATCCCTCTTAAATGATATTCCCTATAAATAAGAATATTTATAGGTTACCAAATCATGAAATTTCTAAATATTCCTAGAAATTCCTAATATGACTACTCTATTAATCGAAGGTTTCTGCCCTTTTGAGATAGAAGTAGCGTATTTAACTAATGTCCTCAAGGAGATGGCACCAGGAATGATTTCCACGAACATGACTTAATCTATTAGGGAGACACAGACTACACAAATATATACAATGAGGAATCCATGGATTTAGGAACTGACATCCCATCATCATGTTTCAATCAAGTAGTATACATCACTAATGAAAGTGATGAAATACACCCTCCTTTGAAAAGTGTGAATGTGGGGATACAGAATCCTTACATATGGTGAACCAGTGAACCGATGAAAGCATCAGAAACAAAATAAAGTGGAGGCATGTAGTCTTTCTGTAATTTTATATGCATCATACATTATCATTTAATTTTATTAATCGTGATAATTGAAGTAATTTTCTAGAATAAATGAAGAATAATTTGGAGATGTATATGCATGGAGAATAGAGATATTTTTAGGATTTAAAGTACTTTAAAAGAAATAATTTATTTTTTTCCCATGAAAATTATATGAGATAACTCTAGAACACGTTTTGAATGAAATACTCCCAACCAGTATCGACATGCATGTAGATTGGGAAGAATATTGGAAAGGATTTGGGGAGAGAATGGGTTGATCAAAAAATTAGAGGAAAAATTGGAATCCTATATTTTCTCACTACATATAGAGATGATATTTTTCATGTTATGACCCTTTGTGAAAGGTGACCAAGTTATCCTTAGTAATCACATTTATTAGTTATGAAAATATTTCTCATTTTTATCAATGGAACCTTAAACATTAGATTGATTAAAAAAGATTTTATCACCTAAATTGGTTTGGATTTACTGATGAGGAATGGGTTGGATATTGAAATGATAATAACTCTACTTTAGCAGTGATATTTATTCTTGGTGGATGTTATATAAATTAGAACTGTAAAAAACATCAAAAATTACATTAAGAAACACTAATTGAGACTTTCTAGTTGTTATTAGTTCATAATTCCAAATGATTTGGTTGAAAAAATTGAGTATTTTAGGGAGAATACTATCAAACTACTTATAACTTCATTTGACAACCAAACTATAATTTATCTCTCTAAAAAACATGTTTATCACACTTAGTCTAAGAACATTGATTTCTAATTTCACATCAACCAAAAGATGGTTGAAAATGTGGATATAAATCTAGAATTCATTCCTACGAGAAATCATAAATTTGATATATTCAATAAAAAAAATAAAATAATATATATATATATGTATATGTATATTTGTTACTTCTATATCACTTGAGGGACTTTGGGAAAACCCCCAATTTTCTTTGGATTATATTATAAAAGGGGGTGAATAGATGAAAAACTATATCCTTATGTCTAGTGAATTTAAAATATGTTTTTATATAAATCTTAGAAAACTATTTATATGAGGGTTTGGATTAAGTGGGAGAGAATCTGTGCCACTTTGGAAAACATTCATGACTTAGGGAGATGGAATTATCTCTAAAAGACTACTTTATTTAGTGGTGTTTTTTTGGATATTGTTCTCTTTGACAAAGGCTATGTCGTAATATTTCATGGAGTGAATTTTCTTTCATGAAAGATTTTAGTGAAATTAAAAGGGTGAGATTTATCTAACAAATAGAGTAGTTGATGATTGTATTTTTTTCAACTATGTATCTATGAATCATTAGATAGTAGTTTTTAATAATTGTTAGATGATTTTAAGTATTGTAGAAGGTTATAAGAGGATGTTTTTGAGTATTAACTATCCTAATATTAATAGGTTATGATGAAATGAATATTTTTAAGAGTTCAAGAACAAAGAATTTGATACTGTGTATAGAATAAAGTAGTTATATATAAATAAGTAAAAGAAAAAGGGATAATAAATTGTTTCAATTACTTTAACCATCTATGTCAATGAATGGAATTCAATTATAAATCATTTAGGGTATTTTTTGATGAGGAAGAGGTAATTTGTGTACCTGGATTATTTTAGGGACAAGTTGAGTATTCATAAATCATAAAACGTAAGGTCATCAAGTGTGTTATAACTCAAATAGTTTATAGAAATAAAATACATATGTTCAATTAAGATGATATTATTTTTAGATATATTGTCTTCATAAAAAATACTAAAGATTTTGTTCATAATAATAGCATAATGATTTCATGAATAATAGTGGAAACAGTACAAATAATAACTCATTACCATCTGAAAGTGGATGATACCTACATTGGGAAGTGGATTTTACCTACCTAACTATTATTTTAAATTTTTTATGTAGTAATAATTGAACGGACTAAGATAGACCTATGTGGACACAATGAGGGGGAGCAGTGAATCAGTGATCCTTGTATTTTTAAAATTTATTATTTCTTATTAATAAAATTTCACCTCCTATTAAAGAGTTATAATGTTACTGAAAAAATAATCCAATAAAACTACAAGAACACAAGTATTTTCACACCACCCGAAAAGAGTATCTAGTCCTTGTCATGGTATGTAAATAATCCAATCCGAAAAAATCCACTAGAAACGAATCGATTTTTTATGTTTACAGCATGAAGGGAATATACTTACTCTTTTATTTAATTATTTTCAAAACAAAAATGTATGTTATTTCTACACTGATATTGATGTAAAAATATTTATTTATACCTCTTAAAACCATCAGCAACTGGATTTAAATATTATCACTATGCTACTTGTACTTATTTACATTTTCAATTTTTATAAAAAAAACTCTTCTTAATTTTCTTACCCAGTAGTAGGTAATAACTTCCTTCATCCATTTCAGTGATCATACAGTTTATTTAATACATTTTTTTTTCTTGAAGGTCTATACCGAAATATTTTCTAATTAATTTTGATAACAAAAATTTCTTTCTTACACCAATTTGTAACATTGATTTCTTAAAATATAAAATTTAATATGATGACTAAATACTATATATGTTCACTAATCACAATACCTTTGATCTCTATCAAACTATTCTTCAATCTCAACCAAGAAATTCCTTCATTGGAAACTCCTACCCAAAACTTTTTCGTAGAACATTTTATATGGAATCGCTATCTAAAACCAATTATTCTTCAATTTATATTTTTCATGCATGAATATAACACCTATAAATTGTACTTGAATTGTATTTATTGATTCATTTCATAGAGAAAATGAGGGATTCCAATTTCTAAATTACCGATGAATGAAAACATAAAATTTGAGTCTCCCAATCAAAACAATTCACTGAAACATTATAAAAAATTTAGAATATTCTTGAGTACTTATGTGTACCTTTAGTGAATTAAAAAATATTATAATTTCTAGAAAACTTAGTGAATTTCATGATTTTACTCCAAGATTTATAGATAATTAAAAGAAATTCTCAGCATCATCACTTTAATGTTATTAAAAACTTTTTGTAAGGAAATTCACTTCACAAAAATACATCTTGAAATTTTTATATGGAAAACTCTAAAGATATTCTCCATCAAGTGGGAGTTTATTTGACGTTCTAAAAAAATATTAATAGGAACATTTTTGAATTATTATCTCAAAAAAATTATTTATATGATTCCTTAAATAGGAAAATGTTGATCAATTACATCATACGTTAGATGGAATTTGTCTATTTAGACCATGGCTAATGAAAAAAAACATTAGTAACTCTAATTTTGAACATCTATATAATTTATTATTATCTTTATAAATATACATTTGATGTAAATTTCTACATTTAATTTTTCTAGTGAACTTTACAAAAAAATTTCATCTAATTATCTTGTAGAAAACTACTACTTTAAAACGTCCAAAATAATCATCCAATAAACATTGTAAAAATATTTCCCTTGATAGACATCATCCAAAAACATTATCTGATGAAAATATTAATAATCCTATCTCTTATAATATTATAAAATTTCTTCTATTCACTAAATTTAAAAAGCTTTTTCATCCAAATATTTCATATAAAGATAATTTTCCAATTCAATTCAACTAAACCACTATTAGATTAATATTTCCTATGATTTTCATTGACACATCCAATTTGACATAAGTATGTTTTTTCTAATGTATTTTGTATATATAATTTTATTCCTTAAGAAAACTATTTTCTGTATAGTTAAAAACATTTCTTCTTATAAAGAATTTGGATGAGATTTTTTTTTAAAAAAAAACCCTTTTCCACATATGAAAATATCCCATTTTTTTGACTCACAAAAAACATCACTAGATTTTTTCTATCTAATGAACACAACAAAACATCATTAGAAAGAAATTTCTACACCAAAAGAAATTTATACCCGTTTTTACAAAACAATATTGGATCTGAAGAACATTGTGACTGATGTTTTAGGGAAATTTTATAATAGTAACACATTTCCAGATTCTTTATTTCCAAAAAAAAATTCAAAGGAAGCTTACTAAGCTTTTGTAGAGACACCTTCAACACACAACCTTATACCAAATGACTTTGTAACAAAAACCACATCTGGTAATTTTTTATGTTTTATCAACTTTTTTGAAATAATTTACCAAGTAAAGTGATTTTTGTACTTAAAATTATATTTTTATAAATATTGATCAAAAAAATAAAATTCTTTCAATCTTTTTTTTACAATAAACAACTTCATAACATATTTGAAAAAATTTGAATATCTATAAAACTTATTTCAGAAAACATGGTCGAAAAAATATCCCACATTGTATTTTGTGTTTATCCAAGTATCATAAATCATTGAATCATTGTAAATCATGCAATTAATTATGTATATAATAATTCTACACCTATGTGAGTGAAATAAATTTTGAAAAAAATCATCATTTAATAACAAAGACATACAGTCCAAAATCATTTCACTAAGAATAATATTCATATACACATCCTAGAAAGTTCACAACGTTTTTTTATTATTTAAAAAAAGAACAATGATTCTTGTATCCCCTTCAAAAAACTGATAAAATAGTTCCCACATGATGAAATCATACCTAACCCCTTTTAACAGCTCCCCCAAAATACATTCCTTCCTTAAATGATTTTCCACATACCAATTTATAGATTTATATGCCTTTATCTCCACCTTTAAAACACTATCCAAAGAAAATATAAGAGTGATGATAGATTCACATACCTTATCTATGAGGATATGGAGGTTAAATTACCATGTTCAACCTTTGTTTATAAAATTTCAACTTCAATGATGGTTTTTTGAATATATTAGAGACTTGTTTCATTATAGAAACATACTACATCACCAATTTATTATTCTAAAAATGATATTTTTTTGAAGTCATAATTTATATCAATATGCTTTGAATGAGAATGTTTCACTAAATTTTTAGTGATATTTATAACACTTTGATTATCACAACCCAAGAGTAGGTCCATCTATAAATTCACTAGTTAATATACCAATTGAGCCTTCATCCATATAAGTTTTATTTTAATCTGAGTGGTAGCAATACACACAGCTTTATGAATAATGATATTTATATAATTTTTCTCCTCTATGTTCCAACTAACATGAAATTAAACCAAAAAGAAAAATATACCTAAAGTGGGTCTTATATCACCAAAAATTACTACCAAATATGAATCTGTATAACCAAAGAAATCAATATCTCCTAATCTTTCATATTTTATATCGAAATAATTTTGAATTGAGATATATCTACGAATTAATGTTTCATCGAAGATATGATATTCTTTTGGATCACATTGATACATAGAACATAATTTAACAACCTACAAAACATCTTGTTTCAAAGATATCAAATATAAAAAAATATAAATAATTTCTAGCCTCTTTAGAATTAACCCCATTTCCTTCACAATAAATAGAAAACATGGTTACCAATAAAATTTTAATGTAATGTATCGTTCAATATTCAATGTATAATTTATTTATAAGTTTCTTATCATACATATTTTAGATAATAAAATATATTTCTTCTTTAGTGAGATTTATTGGCTAAGAAAATATTTCATTTCTCCCATCATTTTCATTTCAAATAATGTTTTCATCTATTCAGAAACATTATGACATGTTTCTTCATCATTCCAAAAAAATATTATATCTTCAAATTAAATGTTCATAATGTGGGAAACCTATTAAATAATTTTTATGTATAGGTTATTTCAACTCTTAGTTCAATAAAGTTTTACTTCATGATGAAAGTTTCCAATTTTTAAAACCAATTTGTCGGATAATTCTTGAACAAGTAGAAATAATTTATCAACTTACGCACATAATTTTTTTCTTTAAAAATCATGAAGCCCCATTGTTTTTTAATGTAAACATATTTGTCATGTTCTTTGTTAATTAATCATTTATTTACATCCATATGAAATATTTTATAACTTTGTTGTATAAAAATAGAAAAAAATTCTAATTGTTTTTAATTATTCAATAAAATAAAATGTCTTATCATTATTAATGACTTAAATTTTTGAGTAACCATTACGAACTAGACATGCCTTATTTCTTATGACTTACACATATTTATTGAACTTGTTTAATAACACCGACATTGTTACAATAAAATTTTATTATATGGTTTGGGAAAAATTCCCATGTATCTCTCTTATCAATATGATCCAACTCTTCATTTACATAATCAATCCACTCTTCATTATCATAAGTATAATCAACATCTTTTAGGTAAAATTTTTAAGATAAATATGTATATGAAATTAACCTTAATGTTCATCTATTATAAACCTATTGTTGTTGAGAATCAATGATTTCTTGAACATCCACCCACTTTATTAATATATCATGAGATGTATGATAGTTTCTCCTTATCACTATAAATAATTGTGTTAGAAACTACATTTAAATGAACTTTTTTACTTTTCTCAACTACAATATCCTCATCATTGATATATTTAAAATTTTCATATGTTCCTAAAACATTGTTATAAATTTTTCTAAAAACATTTAAATATTAAATATCAACTATAATTACCTATTATTCATGAAAAAATACGTATACTCTAAAATTAGGTTCTTATCCATGAAATATTCCATAGAAAACCCTTTGATCTAACTTCCCAAGATTTACAACTTTGACTTTTATAATGAAGGTATTTACAAACACACTTACCTACTTCAAACATGGGGTTTCATTATAGATAATTTTGTAAGGAATTATATGACTTTTTGGACAATTGAATCATTTATTATGAGTATATACTATCATAGTTATATCCTACATCTTAAAATAATGACTATTATTATGCACGGACAATATCATTCACCCCATGTACACCAGACATCAGTTATTTCGTTTGCCAACACCATTATTCTATGGTGTGTATGGTATACTAAAATCATGATGAATTACATTTTTTTAAATATAATATCTAAGATCATAAATTTTATATTCAACAATTTTATCCATTTTTATCTTCGTAAAAAGATTTTGAAATTATTCCTCTGCACTTCTCCTATAATACGTAAACATTTTGAGATCCTCTAAATTATGTTTCAAAAATATAATGCTTGTAACACGAGTAAAATCATAAATGAATGAAATAATATAATTATCTTATACATTACTATTTTTTACTCATTAACCCACATATATAAAATTGTATCATCTCTGAGGGTTAATTGGAACGAATCTCAACTTTCTTATGAACTAATATTGAAATCATTTATTTCTGAAAAATTAAAAAACACTAATATATTATCCATTCCATGTAATATACATAAATAATACTATATCACTTATATTGTTTTCTCATATTCCTATAAAACATTTTAAAATCAACTTATACCAAAAAGTTTTTCCTTATATCATGCTAGATATCATGAACATTCTTTATATCTAATTTGAAGTAAGTTTTCTTTTATTATTTGGGTTTTGAAAAAACATTTCCATCTTTTCATATCTTCACAAAAAAATATCACTTCATAAAAAGAATTTATTACCATCATCACAATGTTATTAATCACTTATTATGTCACATTTTATCCTATTAACAAATAAGGACCTTTTGTATTTGAACTTTTCTCTCCCAATGATAGCATATAAAACACCTTTGATTCTTAGTGAATAATAAATTCCAAAATACATTATATATTCTTTGAAATATTTTAATTTATTTGACAACACCAACTCTTCTAGAATAATTGAGGATGACACACTACTGAAAATATAAGTCCATTTTCCTTTTGTAGCTTTGAGATAATTTTTAACAAAAATATATTTTTATTTACCCTCTTCTTTCTTCATATACGGAATTTGAATTTTTCTATAACAACGTGTACTTATATCATCACAAGAAATAATTTTGAAAAATTTTCCATGATTTTCACATATTTTAAAAAAAATTTCCAAATGTTTCAATCTATTTCATATTTTAACACAAAATTTATCAAGATTCATTCTCTGAGTGGGTTAACTTCCCCTCAAATTTGGCCTCTATTTCACTTGGAATTATTGTAATTTTTTTATTTATACAACACATATTTTTTGTATATATGAATCGAAAAAAATACCATTAGTACATGTATAATAAATATTTTCCTTTGTAACTTCCATAATTTGTGGAGTTTCTTAATTTTTTTCATCAACATTGATACTTTCCAATTGAGAAACTTCAAAATTTTCAACACTATTAGATTTGGCCACATACATGGTTGTCTGAACATTCATATTATAATTAAAATATTCATATTTATTATAATACTTTAATGGTATATTTTATTGATCCTTATTATGTTTACACATATTATAATTTCCCACAACTTCTCTAACTGAGTTATTATATTTTTGAAATTCCTTACTCATCTTTTGAAAGTTTGCTTGAGTATGTCTTAACTATTTCTCCATTTCACACAATTTTTATTCAAGAATGAAATTGATATTTTTATTCTCATAAAACAACTTATTCAGATTATAAATATATCTTATAGTTTTCATTTTTTAAGAATATATTCTTAATGATTTTCTATAATATTGTTTTTAAATTTTTATTTCTCTTTCTTGTCTTATAATGATTTAAAATAATATTTCTACTATATTTTCATCACAAATTCCAACTGAGTTTCTTCTTCTTCTAAACTAATAACTTCACTAATAGTGAACCTTTAATAATTAACCTTTTCAATAAAATTATTTTCATTAGAATCCACACAAAAGTTTTCAAATTATTATTTATTTTTATGATCTTTATCATATTTAGAAAAAAATATTATCCTTTTCGATTTTGAGAACGTTATATCATTTTTCATAGAATAGGATTTTGATTTGACTACATTTTTCTTAAAACATATTCCTGAATTTATATCATCTCCATAAATTTATTCATCTACCTTTCTCTTAGATATTTTTTCAACCAAATTCCTAAAATCTCTAGAACTAAAGAAATTTATCGACAACTTCTCTTTGCAATTTATTGTTCAATTTTTTTTTATTTTAGAAAAAAAGTACATAATTTTTTTTCCTAATCTCACATTTGGTGTTGATTTAAATAACTTATATATCTTCAAGACCTATCATAGATTTTTTATTTTTTGCATCATTCCATTAAATGTCTCAATTATCCTTTTATTTTCTTTTCATTAATTTGTATCTTCTCATTACATACATGAAAATAGTTTTATGTAAATAATCAAGGGATATAGATTCAATATCTCTACCTTATAATGATAAATATTTTGTTTCAATATTTTTTGGTTGAATTCAGAGGATCTTTTCAACAAAGGTTGAATCTTTAAAATTCTCACCAAGACATCTTATGGTGATTACAATGTCATTAATCCTTGTAAACAAGTAACCAATAGATTAATTATAACCTATTTTTTGAACATAATACATAAACCTCTAGTTTTTTATCATATATTTCCTCTATTTTTATTTTCTCTATAGAAGTTCTTAATCTTCTCCCAAATTCAATTTGTAGTTTCAAATCCTTTAACTCTAAAAATCTAACATTGAAAAAGTGAGGAAATTATAAGATTCTTGGATTTACCAACCATTTGTATATTTTTCTTATCTTTAACTATTAGAGAAATATTATCATCATAAGAAGGAAAATCATCTAGCGTAGAATCATTAACATCATAATTAAGAGAAAAAATAATTACAAACATTATATCATTCTATATATGATAGTTATTTCCATTAAAAACAAGAATCCCATTTTTCTTCATAGAATCAAAAAATATACATATAAACTTCCCCTTTTATAAAACATTATCAAATGGTCAATCAATGAAAAATTATTTATAACACCAATTGAATGTCCCTACCAGGATCTATGTGAGGGGTGGTGTGAATTAGTGATCCTTTTCTATTTTAAAATTTATTCTTTCTTAAAAAACAATCCCACATCCTATTAAAGAGTTAAATCTTTTCTAAAAACATGAATCCAGACATAAATATAATAAAAAATGGTATTTAATAGTTTCATAAATGAAAAAGAGTAGCTATAACATTTCATGGTTATGAAATAATACAATTCCACACAATTCACTAGAAAAAATCCATTTTATATGCTTATAGGCAGAACGGAATATCCAAACACTTGGGTTTCACTATTATCAAAACTACAGTGCATTTGACTTTCACATAGATAAATATTTAAAAAATATTTTTTAACAACTTTATAAAACATCACTAACATGATAAAACTATTATCATTGTGCTTATTGAACTTATTTACTATTTATCTTCTTGAAAAAATATATATTCTTTACATTATTACCCAAAAGAAGGTTAGAAAATCCTTTTTCTATTTCAGTATTTCTAAAAGTTTTATGTCCAATTTTTACATCTAGAAGTCCCATTTAGAATGTCTATATGATTCCTCTTGATAATAAAAATATCTTTCTAAAACCAATTTTTATATCCAATTTCAGGCGACATAAAAGTTTGTCTGGGGACAAAAAACGCAGTCTATTCCTTGATCATAACACCATTAATCACTATCAAATTCTAATTCAACCTCAACAATGATATTCCTTGATTATAAAATTCCTGCTCAAAACATTAGCTAAAAAAATTTCATCTGGTTTCACAATCTGAAAACAAATTTAAAATACATCTTTATTTGAACATGTGAACAATAATACTATAATATGTACTTGTGACCTTTTTATAGATTCATGTTAGGGGGAAAATCAGGATTCTAATTTTTATATTCTTGCTAAATGAAAACCGGAAATTAAGATCTCCCATTCCAAAAAATTCACTGAAACCCCTCTAAATAAATCTATTATATTATTGAGCACATACGTGAACATTCAGTGAACTCACCCATCTTGAAAATCTCTTAAAAATATATAGATGTCATTATTTTATTCTATGATATTTAGAAAATCAATATACCCACTCAACATCATGACATTAATATCTTTAAAATACCTTAAAGAACTTCACTTCAAAACACCTCATACGAATATTTTTTTCCAGAACACTCCAAAGAGTTTCTCTATCAAGTGAGAGTATATTTGATTATCCAAAAACCATAATAGTGAAATTTTGGATTTATTCACTCTGAAATTATCTTCATATAATGAATTGAATAAAAAATTGTGAATGATAACTTTATATGTATTATGAAATACATCCATGATGACTTTATACAATGAAAAAACTTATGAAACTCCACTTCTGAACAATGAAAATATTTTTTCTTATCATTGAAGATATCTAGTTGATTGAAATATTCACACAAACATTTTCTAAGGAACTATATAAAAATGATTAAATAATCATCTAGTACTAGACATAACCTTAAAATTTTCATAATTCTTGTCCTAATAATCATTTTAAAAATAGTTCATTTGATAGAATTCATCTAAAAACATTGTATGATGACATTATTATGATTCCTCCTCCTTAACACTTTAGAAACATTCATCTATTCATCAAATTACACGTTATTTTTTCATACAAAGATTTTATATGAAGATAATAATCCGATGAACTTCAACCATACCTATTTCAAATGAACCTTTCAAAATATTTTCATTGGCCAATACAATTTGAATGATGAAATGTTTTTCCAATGGATTTTGTTTGTCTGATGTTATTCCTTCATAATATTTCTTTGTGAACATTAAATAACATTTATTCATGAAACAAAATTGGATAAAAAAAATTTACCCCAAAAATTTACCCATATAACTTTAAGTATGTATCCCATTTTTCACTTCACGAAAAGCATTGTATAATTTTTTCTATTTGATGAAGTCTGAATAATATCATTATAAAGAGATTTATAAACCCAAAAAAATTATATACCACTTTCTACAAAAAACATGGATCATGAGACATTTTTAACCCATGCTATTTGAATCATTTAGATTAAAAAATTACCACCATATTTTTTTTTGTCTGAACATTATTTATCTCATGAAACATTTTAACCTTTTGTAGATAAACATCTAGTAAAAAAACACTGACTAATGGACTTTCAAATAATAGATTCATCCCATCCTTTTATATATTTGGTCACCTTTGTTGAAAGTTATAACAAATTGAAGTTATTTTTTTACTAACTATTTTAATATTATAAAGGATTATTAATAAAATACCATTATTCCAATGAACGTGTTATGATATAATCTATAAATAAATTCCAAATAACTTCCAATATACACTAAAACTCCATCATCTAACTTGTTACCAACAATAATCACTAAAAACATGGAATTATGATATAATATGTGTCTCATTATGACCTGAACACAATAAGGAGTAAATTTTCTAACTAAAGATAAACTGTGTAGAAATTCAATATCATATTTTCATCCTTTCATTACTATTATATAATAGTTGAGAGATTTTCAAAATAAGAGTAGAGTAAAATACTATAAATTCAAATTGTTTTTTATCTAAATAAAATATTAAAAAATAATCAAATTATACATATCCCACGCTAAATTAAATACCTATTGAACTAGGGATCTTCAATGTAATAAATATTTGGTAAAAACAACATTTGAGGTTTATTGTAGTTATTTTGATATGAAGGTTATAAATGAGTTGAGGATTATTTGTGACAATATCTATGGTGCAAGGTATCCACTACATGGTAAACCATGACTCCCATTATAGAGGAAAACGTATTGTACATAGTAAACTAAGAATTTATTCATGGTTGACAATATATAATTCATAGTGGACCATGAAATCCTTCATTGTGGACAATGATCCTTAAATTATGACATTATATTAATTTATCAACAAGTATTACTACTAGGGATTGGAATATATTCTTAATTCCCTTAAATTGATAATGCATGTAATGGAAAATGTATATTGAATGTAGTGTCACTTTTACTAAGGGTTGACCTATAGTAACATGTTATTCAAATTTCAGAATAGATGTTTATATTTCATTACCACATCACCAAAGAACATAAAGAATTATAATTCTTGATAAGAGAAGAGGAATATTTATGTGAAGTGATTAAAATTGTCACACTTTTTGATTAAAATTCAAATTAGTGGGGCATACATGAATAAAAATGAGTGTGGTACCTATTAAAGCAAGCCTAAAATAATTAAATAACCGTAAATAAAAGTTTTGGTGGAGTATATTAAAAAATATAGGTTTATAGGAGATTACATGAACTATATTCTAAAATTTCATATGCTTAACATTTAATGAAATAGGAACTAGATAATAGTCTATAATAAACTCAATGAAATTAGTGAATTACATAAGCTACCTCATGCCACACGGTGTGATCATACTTAACTGACACAACTATAAAAAGGGCTATGAAAATAAGGGAAAAATGTTTTCATGAGTCTAAATATACTTTTATTATGATGTGGCCACAATGTTTTAGCCCATTGATGTTGTTAGTGTGGAGGTGGTCCTATGTCTGTGTTGTGATTATCTTCATAGGTGGATAATGCTACAGACAGTGTCCATATCCATAGAGAGCTATTACCATAATAATTTCCCATGACTATAGGGGTATATTTCCCCCATAAGAACCCATGGTAATAGACTGATTTACATCCCCAATGAATATAGAAATATACCTATATCTTTGGGTTCCACAAATTGTTTTAGATATTTTAATGTTTTTAAAAACTATACCAATGATATTTAAAATCATAACCTTATTTTTATTCTATAAATCATTATACCAATAGAATATATATCCTTTTACCACTATCTGAAATCATATTATTTTTGTTTGTCAGTATTAGTTAGTTAAAAAATTTAAATAATATATATATATATATATAATGAAATCTTAAGCATTTTTGTGGACCTATGGACATGATCTGAGTCGACTATAGATATAGTTGGTGGGTTTCCACACCTATCAACATAGTGCAAATAAGATATGACCATAGTTCATGCCTATAACCATGGACCATGTGGATTATAAATATAGATACGGCCTATCACCACTATCAATGTGGACCTTGGCTACATACTATATTATCCCCCTACAGTAATGGTCTATTTATGATGTGGCCTTAGGAAACACTATAGAATCAGTCATATCAATTATAAAAATACTATCATATACATAGATTAATTTTCATGTAGTGTGAGAATCATCATGATACTATTATAGAAGAAAATAATGCTTCATAACAATAATTCTGAATCTTGAAAATCTATAATAGGATGTACCAATGATAACATAATATTGAATCTTATTTCTCCTAAATTTTTCATTCTATCCTCTAGTGCAATAAACCCCATTGATAACTAACATTGCACCGATAGTAAATGCGATATTTCTTAAATATATTATATACATGGTGTATATATTGGTATTTTTTTCATATGAGATAAGAATATTATAAAGGATGATATGGTGATATAATTAAATTTCCTAATAATGGTACAATAGGGAACAAATACTTCATGATATTTTTTAATCATATGGTATTATTAGAAAACATATTATGATTAGAATGGAAATTAAATATTTAGAGTTATGGACAAAATCTCCCATTCATGTA
Source organism: Viscum album (assembly GCA_963277665.1). Lineage (NCBI taxonomy): Eukaryota > Viridiplantae > Streptophyta > Magnoliopsida > Santalales > Viscaceae > Viscum > Viscum album. The sequence goes on from OY728135.1 coordinate 417,859,085, forward strand.
AGATACTAATTAATTTTTGATAGGATTACACATTTGAGAAATAAAATTTTACCATGATATGAGGTGTTGTAACTTTATGAATAAGTCAAACATTTGATTATCTATGATTTAATTCAGGAACAGTAGGGAATTTAGTAACGAATATTTATGGGAGGATCATCTATTAAGATGTTTTCTATTCATGATTTTAATTTATACATATCAAATCTATCTTCTATAATCTCCCTTCCTCTATCCTCCATAACATTATTCAATACTATTATATCATTGAAGAGAGGAGATTCCCACCTAAGAGTTAGGTGATTCACATCATCCTTTGGATACACCATAGATGATGTATTTTGTGGAAATAACTAAAATAAAATTATAAAGAACTTGATTGATGTTAGTGTAATCATCTATAATGGCATGAGTATTTATGGGTAGTTATTTCGGTTAGATATGAGAAGAACTATTTGAATGTTGTCTATGTAATTTTTTATAGGGTTTTTTATAGGCATGGGATGGAGCCTCTAGAGTTCTCCTTTTAATAGGGGTTTGTTAATGTGAAATTATACAAAAATTAATTTTTGAAAGAATTCAAAAGGATGGAGGTTATTTTTTGTGGTGATTTTCTATTAATTTTAGGTATCAATATATTTTTGGGATGAATCTAGACATGTTTTTGAGTTGAATTAAATTTATAATATGTTAGGAAACTACAAATACATAAGGATACTTCTGAATAAGTCTTTTAATATGTAAGGGAATTTTTATATAGTATTCATGTGAAATGTATAACTAAGGGTCATCCCATTTTTAGAAAAATTGTAGTGTTCTTGATTTAAGGGTTACACTTACATATGGATACCCCTATATATATGAGTTGTCCAATTAGATTGTAAAATAATATATGTTTTTATATACCCTTTGATATGTAAGAGTATATATTATGATACATAAGGGTTTTTAGTGATGGTCTAGAGAAATGTAAATACACTAGAATATCAGAATCTACTCATACATATGGGTACACCCATAGATAAGGGACTTTTTATTTAAAATATAGGCTTAGGGTTGGGTACTTAAGGGTGCTTGGGTAGTAAAATTTGATAATGTTCTCTGGAATTACCTATGATCTATAAGGCTAAATCCTAATTACATTTAGGTCATATAATAAGTATGGGTTATGAAAATGGTAAAGGATTATACTTAAGAGTTTCTTCAGTGCATAGAAAATCATCAAGTCCATGATATATATGGGTCATATTCTATGAAATATCTTAAGTGTTGTGAATATGTTATAGTTTTTATATAATGATTAATAAATTTATTTGGGGCAGGAATTGGGTGGCCAATTCATGTAACAGTTTGTGGAAAAAAAGTTGGGTTTAGGAAATTTTTTTCCAGAATATATTGGGTATGAATAATTTATCATATATCCATCATTATTTCATCATAATTGAGAGATATTCATCATTTTCATTCAATTAGTTTTGTCTTTTGTTTCAAGGAGTATCCATAAGATATCCTAGTGGTACCTATGTATTTATTACTACTTTTTCTTATTATTTTTTTCTTCCCTTCCAGTTTTTTCCATAATCAAGGATTTTGTTAGATAACTAGATTTCTTATGATTAGATCCAAACAAAAAAAGTTTCTCAATGAGTCCATCATTTCTATATATAGGTAGGTTGTTCCAAGATATTTAATATTTTATAAATGTTTCCATACATAATGTGATAAATAGTCATTGTATGGTCATCTGAGTGAAATCGAATGGAACAATATTTTTTTGTTGTTCTTTTAATATACACATAGTGGTCGTGTCACATAGAAATTTATTAGTATATCCTAGCATGTTATTTATTTCTTTGTGGTTTTTTTGGGTACTTGATACGCATGATGACATGTTAAATATTGATGTGATTAATGAGTTATTATGGTTTATATGGTTCGTTGATAATTTAATGGATGTATCTTATGTGATTGTGGGAGATGTTGATCACAAAAAATGTAGTGAAAGCATTCATCAATGTGATTCGGATGGTTTTGGCCATTACCATGGGTGGCATTGATGGGTTTTCAGGTCGTGTCTGTAGGTTGGTAGTGATTTCTTCTAACTATGGGGTTTAAAGACTTTGGGTATGTGGGATAACCAGATAGAGAACATGATGTGATTTTGACAAATATTTTCTTAGTTTTATCCTATATAGTTAAGAAACATATACTTGGTAATAATGAGGTTCATTTCTGTGGAGGAGAAAAAATTGTATTTAGCCACAATTGTTGGTGAGTGGGACTATTAGATGGGAATGAGATGACCATCATATTTTTAGGTTATGTTATTGCTAATTATCCCAGGCTAGTAAAGGATTGGTGTTTTTGTTACTTAATATTTATAATTATTTTTAGTTAATGGTTAGAAATGGGATTGTAAGACCATGGTTCCTATGATATGAGTTATGAAGCTTCCATTGGAGAATTATGCTTCATTCAAGATAGTAATTCCATGAGACCTAATAATGTATTTATTCTCATTGTTAAATTCCATATGATATACCATGGATACATCATTTCACTTTGGCACTAGCCAAGGAAGGCATGGCTCATTTGTGGATAGTTGAGAATGGGTGGGTTAGATTATGTTATGTGTTATGGTTACCATTTATTTATATTTTCAAACTGTGGTATATGTAATGATATTATCCTAATACAAATTTATAGGTGGTCTACTCTATACTCACACCCTACATGGTACCTCTGAGACACATGCAAATGTTATATCTTTTCACACTCGTTATTTTAAGTGTTCATTTTCAATACCCTAATGGAGATGTGAGTGTTGGCAGAGCATGAGATCCATGTAATGATTTTATAGATGGGTCAACTGGTTCCTATATTATAGACTACTAATAATTTTGGTTATATTTAAGTATGTCTATATTTTGATCAGACTATGAGTGATCCTATTAATTTTTTCAAGACCATAGTGGCATTATATATGTTTAATTTTAATTTCATATAAATATTTTGGTTTTTTTATTTTTATTTATTATTACTTATGATTTTGTTGTTTTATTTTATAATTTATAATTAGATAGTATATTATCCCCATTATGACCCCATAGATCGTGGATTAGAATTGATAGTCTTTGGCAGGAAATGGGGGACACATAAGATATAGTGGAAGCCTAATTTTGTTAAAGTGGAGTGATTTGTTTTAGGACATCAAAAATTTAGTTTCATATAAATACTTGTTTATTATTTGTTTAGTGGTATATTATAGAATTAGTAAATATGATCTAGCATATTTGGAAATAAAATTTGGTATGGATGTCATGTCATGTGCCTGTATAAAAAATTTATTGACTAAAGTCCATGTTAGGATGAAAATGTAGATTTTTTCTATTAATCATGATAGTTGAGTTATCTGATTCAAATAAGTAGGTATTTGACGTTATTAGTTCCTTTACTATATATTGGGCCCTGATAGGCATGATTGTAATGAACTAGTTTTTATGGAATCATATTTAATCATAAACTATATATCTATAACTCACAACCTTTTTCTTAGTTGTCCAATGTAATTGACATTGAATAGGTAAAAGGTTATATAACGTAGGGATTGAACTAAAAACACCTTAGTCCTACTTATTAGAATGTTTAAATAAACGAACATCAAAACATGTATTACCTTCCATGGACGATTATATCTATTAAAACAGTAAAAATTAAATGGGGACAGTAAATTGAAAACAGTAATATAATTGGAACTAGAATCTACTATGGACCACAATTTCCTTTAAGAATTTCAATGAGTATACAAAAATGTCAATGATAAAACATACCACAAAAGGAGAAAGCATGTTGTGAGATATAAAATTATAACTATAGAAATGGGAAGGATGAATGGAATATGATTTGTATGTTTTATATATAGGAATAAAATATTTTTTTGGTAAATATGGTCATTACAAAAATGGTCATTATAAATATTGTCATTACAAATATGGTCGTTGTTAGTATGGTCATTTTCCATATATCTAGTAGTAATAGTGAATTCAAATATTATTATGTTTTATATTTAAAATAACACAACTCAAAATGAAAAAAAATTAATAGAAAAAAATTATATATATATATATATTAATTATATTTAAATATTTATAATAATAATATTTTTAAAATATTATATGATATATATAAATATATAATTAAAATACATATTTTAATATCAATAGTGTATTAAATAGAAATTATAGGATATAAAAATTAATATTAATGGTATTTTTTAAATCATATTTAGTATAATAGTAATATTTCTATTTTTTTCAAAGAACCATTTCATGATGTATTATATATTTTACCATAATTTATAAAATTTATACAGATTAAAATATTATCATATTTGAACTAATATATTAGAATCTTTTAAATTAAAAATTTGGTATTAAATAAAATTACGAAAACTTAATGTTTTAAAATGTAATTTTTCTATAAAACAATTTTCTTTATATTATTTATTTTTATTTAAAAAATGAAATCTTTAATTTTTGAATATGAATTTGATAAAAATAAATTCATTTTTTATTTATAATTTGAAAATTATCTTATCATGGATTTTTTATATTTTGAAAAAAGTAAAATTTTGTAGGTGATTACTATAATATACAGATACAAGGACTTTTATGCCATTATTAGTATATAAAAATGAATTAAGAATTTATAAATTTTTTTTTTTGAAAAATCTTTTTTTTTAATTTAAATAATACATTTTAAAATATTAAATATGATTTATAAACCAATATTTTATATTTAGGAAGTCAAGTGATATTTTTTAAAAAATTATTTTATTACTTTATACATTTACAATATTAAATTTAATTTTTGACACAAATAAAATTGTATTATAAGAAATGAATTTTAAATGTATAATCATTGGTTATAGTTTATATATAAATATACAATTCACTTTATGAAAAATATTATGTTCCCCTAGGTAAAAACAAGTTACCACGGTAAAATCATAAATGGAATATGTAATAATTCTAGGGTTAGAGGGCTTGAAACATCTTCAAAACATCTTTCTAAATGATTTTTTATATATTCTATAACTTATATGATGCTTTACTCAATTATTATTTATTTTTTATTCCAATTGACATGTTTAACATGTTATCCATTTTATTATGTATAAATATTAACAGAAATTTCATTCTCACAACTTATAAATAGGCCTCCCACCACCCTTTTAAGAAACCCCTAAAAATCCAGTTCCCTTATGAAAAACTACAATTTTTATTTCCCTAGAATCTTATTTCAATATTTTCAAATTCTACTTAAAATATATTTTTCTATTCCATCCATTTCCATTGGATATTCCTTGTAAATCTCAAAGTTCTCAACATGAATAATATTATTTATTTACATTTTTTCCTTTCTATTTTTATTTTCAATTTCTAATTTTAAAATAACAATGTTTAGAAATGATTATTGGTTATATATATAATATTATAATTCTATAGTAATAATCATTACTAACATTTTCCTTTTTTCTATTTTGAAATGTGAAAAGAATATTAGTGTGTGTGTGGACTACCACCTCTACATTGAGTTATGTTTTATTTTCCTTAATAAAATACATGGATATTTCTAACAAGTAATTTAATATAAAATTATGACATTTATGAAATATTTTATTATATAGAAAATAAACTCTATTTCTCTATTTTTTAATCTATTGGAAACAAAATCATCATTCATGAATACATATAGACTACTACCTCCATATAACGATTTCATTCTGTTTTTCATCTTATTAGTTAATTACATGTATTTTACTAAGAACATGTTCAATAGGTATATTTTATTTTTTATATCATTAAGGTTTTTGTGGAAACAATTAAAACATATTAATGATATAATCAATACATGGTCACTGTAAATTAAATAGTTCATAATAAGTTCACAATGTGGAAAATATAATATACATTAATTATTATTCAAAATCATTTATAATTATGATATATCACAATAATAAACATTAAATTATTTTATTATGATAGTTTTTATTATATTTAAAATAAGTCACCTCATAATCAACCAGTAATCATGGTATGTCCATGTTTGTGTCGGTTTTACCGACTATATGAACAATACTGTGAAATTATACAAGGGATAACCATGAAAACATAAATATGATGTATTACGGTATAAATAATTAAATAATGATTTGTTTTTTTTAATGTCAAATAAATATTAAACTCAATTATTAAGAAAATAAATTTTATTTTTTAAGAAGAACCAAAATATATTCTTATCAATTTCATATCCTAGGATAAATAATGAAACACTAGTGAATTGAAATTTCAGATTCTAAAATAATTATAAATTATAAATTATAGTATATTTAATTATTTTAGAAAGATGTATTTTTTATGAAGAATTTATAACATTAGTGATCATAATAAACTAGTGTAAACCATTAATGTTATAATCAACTGATGTGGGATTTGAGGTAAAACGTAACTTACATATACATATTTACATCTCTTTATATATGTGTCTGTGTATGTAATGATAATAAATGAGGAGTATTAATTGTTATATATTTGAATAGGGTTCTTGGGTATGAAATAAATAATATTAATACAATTATTCGGAATGTTTGGTGAAAGTGAAGAAGGAATCTAGACAAAGGTAAGTGCTTTCATCTCAAAAGTCGTCCATTTAAGATATGTTTTTGTATGATGCACCTAATTTCATTTATGAAGTGTATATATATAATTTTTGAGATATTATATACAAAAATATTCATTTATGTTTAATTTATATATAATTTAATGTTCCATCATTTAATAAGTTTTAATTTATATTCTTCTCATATAATATTTGGTTTTTGTGAATCAAATATTTTTCATGGGAAATAGTAACTTCTATTTGACTATTATCATTCATGATTTATAGGTTGTAACATTTTATGATATTTTTTTTGTATTTCAAAATTATTTTATAGGAATAAATTTTTTCATTCCAACATATTTTTCCTTTGTGATTTTTTGTCATAAAAATATATTTTTGTTGATAATAATTCACATCACTTTTAATAGACTTTTCTTCCTTATCCATGTTTTTTACTTCCAAAAATTTTTATACTTTATCTAGTGGAAACTAAAATTATTTTTATCATCAATAATCTTTTATTTTTTCTCCATTAGGAAACAATGTTTTTTTATCCATTTAAAAATGTGGGTTTTCATTAAAAGCGTTTTACAATATTTATAGGGATTTTCCTTAACATGGTATTATATTCTTCCATTATAAACAATATATTGACATTTCCATATAAATCCCTTTTTATTATAATTTTTTTTGATGTAATTTTATGTATACTTCTGCTAATATTTAATTTTTTTGAAACTGACTTGAAAATAACGTCATTTATGGAGATATTATGAAACTCTTTTTAATACAAACTTTTTTTAATTTCTATTCTATTTTAAAAACATTATTATTTAATCAAGTAATGGTTCATAAATCACCCTATATATTCTCTTTTAATATAATCATTTGAATAATTTTTTTTTTTGAATCAAATGATGATGTTTTTTATGGGATGTGATTTGGAAAAGTAACAAAACATGTTTCATTCACATGGGTTGTTTATCAGAGGATGAATAACTTAATTTTAAGTGGAACTCATATGCCTCGATGATGACATGTGGGGTCCTATATTTCCCTCCAGTTTTTTTTTATTTTTTTCAATCTAATGAGACAATGAAGTATAGAAATTATTATATTTTAAAAAATAACTAAAGGGTGGTATAATTGGATTTTATTAAAAAAATAAATGGTGGACATACATGGATTTTTCACAAAATTAAAGGGTGGGAATACATGGATTTTTTACAATGTTATACCATGCTTATGTTTTTCACACTTCTCTATAATGTTCCTTATTTCAATGTATTGAAAATTTTATAATATTACATGATATAAATATATTACGGTTTGTTATGTTATGATTTATTTTTTTTATTGGATTCATCTAATGTGTTTATAATCCATGTTTTCATGACCATTCATTAGACTTATATTTCAATTCCATGATCCTAAACGTTTCATAAAGTTATATGATTTTCACTTATAATCCCATATTCTTTTTATATGATATTTCATGATTGATTATGTTTTAAATCATGATTGTGATCTAAAATTTATTACTAGTTTATATATTTCCATTATTTAACACTCAATCTCACCACCATTTTATGCTTCCATTCCCTTAGTTATGATGTTGATTATTTCATATGAGATGTTTAGTAGAGGGCATATAGGGGAATGGTTTTGGTGAAATGTTAACGAGGATTTTAAAATCATATGTTTATATAGATAGTCTCTAAGACACTACACCATTAGATCCTCAGGTTGTGTGATTGTTTATGAGAGGATTTATCTAACACATGGAATCAATGAATTGTTTATATATGTCTATCTTGGGTCTCCATGATTGGGTTGTGTTCATGCATCATTATAGGTAGATGGGAGTAGCATGATGTTTGTCTATCACATTTTCAATGACAATTTTATTCTATAATGGAAATGGTTTAGATATCTAGTATTTAAATAACCACATATACTATGTTATATTATATATATTTTTGGTGTAAATATACTCAGTGGGACTGGGTTTTTGATTCTTCATGTGAATAAGTCAATGAAATTTTGTGTGTGGTGTGTGTAGTATCTTCCCAAACAAAGGTATGTAGGGTTATGAAGAATATATGGTTTGGGGCTTATGTGTGATAGTGAAGTGAAAGGGTTATTGGGTCACACTACCTATTACAAACATACCTATTTTCAATATCTGGATTGTTATATCAATATTGATTATTGTATCTTGTTTCTAATAAGATTCACATAGATAAAATTCATTGGTAGTTTAGATATTTGGTTCCATGGAGTCATGGAATAGTTGAGGAACCTAAGGATATAAATACCCATGCACTATAAATAGGGATATTGAGGAAGATAGGTCTGTAATAGTTTCTAGAAAAGTTATTGAAATAGTTTTATGGTTAACTAATGGTGAGACTCTTTTGATTTTACATAAAAATTCATATGGGATCCTAGTGAGGTATTCCATTCATAGGGTACATTTCATGGGATATCCAATCACAACATATTCATTTATTCTTGGGAGAGTTGATACCCAAGTTTGTGAATCACTTGATTGAGTAACTGCAAATTAACTTTAACTAAATCATGATGCCACTATGGTACAATGTAATTCATGATACATGTGTTGTCAAGGTAGGTAGAAACACTGTATGAATATATTAGTGTTGGAATACCTACACAAGTTGATGAATAGGAATTATGGGTAACTCATGGTGACCATATTTTGAGTTTATATAATAATTGACGTGGGAGATTGGGGATATATTCCATTTATAGGGTACATGTCATGGGATATCTAGTCACAACATATTCATTCATTCTTCGGAGAGGCCATACAATATTTTTTGAATCAATTAATTGAGTAACTACAAATGATATTTGATATAATCATGATTCTATTAAGTTATAGGGTAATTAATGATATCTTTGTGATCAAGTGAGATATAAAAAAAATGGTTGGATGTATTGCTGTTGGAATAAAAAAACGAGTTGATTACTAGAGATTATTTTACTGTGTTGTCCTTAGATCAGTTATTTTATGAGATATTGAGGAGGGACCAAGCATGTGATTAAATTCTCCATTTACATGAAGTTACATTAGAAGTTTATTATGTTTTGTTTTTCATTGATTTTTTATGGTTTATAATGAAATTTTAAATAGATTATTCCACCAAGGTGTTGTGGTCTGAGGATTGTTTACATTATTATCTCGGTGTGTGGGTAACCATATTAAAGTTGGCCTAATTCTCATAGGTAGTGATCAAAGAACTCATAGAGGAGTGGAACATGGAATATTTGAGTATATTGATCTGTATAGTAGTGTTAAGTGAGATAGGTAGTAGGGATTTAAGTAGAAATAATTTGGGATGTAAGGAAACCATTTAGCGATCATAGAGTGGAGATTCTATAATTCCACCATGTAGTGGATTATCGACGATGTGTTTATATTATAGATATATAGGGAATGAAATATCATAGTTTAATTAACCATATAATGATTATCATGCATATAGATAGATGGAACATTTTGAGAGGTTTTCTGGATGACTTTCTATTAGTTGTGGGTCATGGATCTGGTCAGACTCAGACATCTGATGTAGGATTTGGAATGGTACCACGGATGGTATCCGAAAATAATCATCAAGTGTGGATTGGGGTAGAATGTGGGCTTCCTTCATGGTATTAACGATAATTCAATTATAATTCAATGTGGGGATATGTATTCAGTAATTATGATTCAAGTCAACTAAACTTGATTGAGCCAAATATTAATGATTCAGTTTGGGATCCATTGACAGTTAGTGGTATTCCATGAGTTTGTTTAGATTCATTTTTTATAATTAGTACTAGTTCATGCTGTGTTTATGGGATAAATGGTAATATATTTTTTTGGTTGTGGCATGTTAATCAAAAATAATTCCTAATATTTTTGGATTTGTTGGATTTGGGTATAATAAATGATAATTGTGGGAATTGGGTATGATGCATGATGAAAGTGATTATTAGTATGATATGTGAGGATGATGGTAAGATACTATTTAATAGGTGTGGATAGTCAACTCATGTGAATTGAATATGATATATAGGATTGAAACCAACATTTAATCAGGTAATTCAGTTAAATGATACTGGGTTGGTGGTTCTTATGGTGGGTAGTTCCTACATAAAGGATATATCCATTTGGGTTGGGTATTAGAATGACTAATTATAAAATGTATTCTTTAATCATCATCTAAGTGTTTTTTTCATATGGAGAGTGGGCGCTTAGGTTTTTTTAGGGGTTGGCCAGTATATTCCTTGAATAAGCCTGAGGATGACATATGGTATATTTGCGTGGTTATAATGTCATTAGTATTCATAAGTGGTGGTTTGGACTATATTATGGAGAAATCCAATGAATCTAGATGTCATAGAGTTGTTTGGAGTGTTAGTATAGGCTAGGGATTGATTCTCATGAATTACTTTCAATTTAGGTTTAAGTTATTGTGAAATTATACTACATATAGAGTTTGAAGAATGTTAGAATGTTAGAGATGATATTTTAGCATGATTTTATATTAATTTTGTGTCCAAAGTTGTTTTTGGATAAGTCTATAATTTTGTTTTCAAATTTTATAATATTTATGGAAAATTAGATAACTCCTCATATATAAGGTTTTTATAAATAAAGGTATTAATAAATCAATTTTTTCTTATATAAGAGTCATCCTTCTAAGGGTTGGAAAAATGTTAATGTTCAAATTTATGAGGTTCATTTTTTATAGGTCACTAAGAAGACATAAAAGAGACACTCTATGGTTACCATGAGTACATTAAACAAAATCAATGGAAAAAATACATAAGGGTTTCCTAGAAAATACATAATAGTAAGTCCATAACGCATAATAGTTATACTACCATGTAAAATTTAAAATGTGTTGGAAGACCCTACGATACATAAAATTAAACCCTTATACATAAGGGTTCTATTATTATTTTTGGATAAATAATGATATTTTTTAGATAATGGTCCACTATTTTTATAAGAAAATCAATGAACTATTGAGCAGCCTGTAATGTGAAACAGTAGATCTGATGGTTTTTATGGGTAAGCAGTTTTTGTTCAGAGAGATTTTGAAGTTATAAAATTGTAGTAATTAATCATATATATTAGTTCCTTTATACATAAGTGTCATCCCCATAAATAATTTGTTAAGTGTTGGATTTGAAATAGTCCACAGATAAAAAAATTTGATAATGTAAATTAGATTTACCTATGATACATATGGGTAAATCAGTTATACGTTAAGGTCATCTAATATCAAAGGGACCTAAAAATTTTATTGGTTGAAATGTTAGGGTTGGTTTTCTGAATACATAATGGTAATGTACTTGATATCCAAGAGTCCCCAGCTTCTTTTAATTATGATCATGATTTTTTTCCATATATTTCCTGAATTTTTAATTAATTGATTTAATCAAGTATGAAGGATCTGATCATATTATACATGAAATGGATGGACATGGAATTCATAAAGAAAGGATCATAATAATTTATTTCTCAAATGATTTATCATCCATACATTGTATATTAGATAAAGGATTCTAAAAGAGATGATGTGGAAATACAGAACAATATTGATGCTATAAGAAAATTTAAATTCTAAAATTTCAATATTGATGAAGAATTAGTTATATATTTGTGTCACAACAATGTGTACTATAAAATCTTGAGATAAAAAAGAACCATTTAATGATTCAAATAACTCCACCTTTTCCATCCATCCATGTTGTATGAAGTTGTATTAGTATGTTTGAGAGAACTATTTGTTAGAAATATATAAAAAATAGATCACATAATATATATAAAGGTTCTAGGTATGCTAGTTTGCGATGGATGAAAGGAAAATATCCAATGGGATGATGAAACCATTACCCATGACCATATAGAAATAACAGAACACCACTATGTATTCTGTCATATTTATTTTAAAGGCAACTATGGGGAATTATGATATATGGGTTATAGTGGAACATAATATAAATATTACTCATTTCATCTCATTTTATATTCCTTATAATTTTTTCAATATGAAATGATACACATCAAAAAGTAGTGAGACTTTATAGAACACCACTAATGACTACTTCTGATTGAGATACAATGTTTAAATCCATGTTATGAAAAACTCACAAACATGATATAAAAACTTATTTAATCATCAGTATAGATTATCACCCCCAAACTAATTTCCCATCTCATTGGAATATCCAGAAACTTGAGTGAATTTTGAGATAATGATCAGTGTACTTTAAAGGATAGTGGGATATACATCCTGCTTTATTCGATTCCTCGTACAATTATAGTTTATACAGAAGCTCCAAAATATCTCCAAATGAATCCCTTTATGGGAGTAGATATAGAAAACCTAATTATTGGGATAAATTTGGCGAATCAAAGTTTTTTGAACTTTAAATGGTTGAATAAATGTTAAAAAGATGAAGTGTATTTAGTATCACATTAGTACTACTAAAATTAGAAAGATCAGTGATGCTGATAAAAATATATGAAGCATAGATTTTGAGGTTGAAGGTAAATTGTTCCTCAATATACATTCATTGAAGAGGGTAAAAAGATTTAGGAATAAGGGAAATCTAATTATTAGGTATATTGAACCATTTGATATTCATGATCGCATTGGAGTTTTGTTCTATAGACTAACATTCCCACAATGACTATCTCAAGTACATGACATGTTCCATGTATCCCTCTTAATGAAATTCATCATATATCCCACACATGTACTGAATTTAGAGGTGTTATAGCTGTAAAATTATCTCTCTTATTATGAAAATCCAATAACAATCTCAGCCTACAGAGATAAGGTATTCACAATAAGACATCTCACATAGTCAATGTACTTAGGTGAAACCATAAGTAAAAGGAGGCGACATAAAAATTTTAATAAGAAAAGAAATATAATTAACCTCATATTTTTAGTGGGTGTAATGAAATTTTGAGGGTAAAATTTCATAATAGGGGAATAATATAATGAAAAAATTTTATTTTATCAATGGAATTTTCTTTCTTATAAAATTGCTTAATATTTATTAACGTAATGTTATATAAAGTACATGAAACACATGAGGAAAACTAGAAAAAAAATTATATTATTTTTAGCATTAAATTTAGAGAATAAATTTATACAAAGGAATTGAAAATAATAAAATGTGATAAAAAATAGAAAATTAGAAAACTATAATATGAAAATTGGTATATTCTAGATCTATTTGAATAATATCACCCAAAAAGACACTGCTAAAATAAACCAAAATATTAGTAATATAATATTCATCTACAAAATTAAAATATATATGACCATGCTAGAAATTTGAAGTGAATAAAAATGAATTAAATATTATGTATTTATAGAAATTAGGGCACACATATGATTGTTACAAATCTGACTCTTAGAATAGTAGTCTGACCATTCAATAGTTATCTAACCATTGGAATTGTAATTCGACTATTAGGAATTGAAAAATGACCATTATAAAAGTATCCCCACATATTTATGTGTATGGAAGTATTTTGATACTTTATAAAATGTAAATATGGTTAATTTATATCATAATATAGTTAAATAAATGTTTTGGAAATGATAAAATAAGTTCTTCTATTCTTGTAAAACATAAATGTAATATATATTTTTTCAAAAAAATAAATTTATTTAAAATAAATTTCATTATCATAAAATCCATTTATAAATTAATACTATGTGTCATTTTAATAATAGTATAATTTTATAATATCAGAAGTAATTTTTCAAAGGGTTAAAAATTTATCATAATATTAAAATCGTTATTTTTCAAATAAATAATGATGTTCGTTTATAATTAATTTTATAATATTTAGAAATATATTTTTTTAAAATTGAGTAAATTTTTTTATTTTTCAAATTTAAAAGGGTGAGGGTCTGTTTTTGGAATTTTTTAAAAATATTCGAATATTTTCTAAATAGTTACACAGAACAAAATACGATATTTAACATTATAGCACAAATAAATGAATTGATTTTCAGGGGTGATGTAAGAAATAATTAGATAGAAATAATATGAACCATTTTCTATATATTATAACAATATTCATCACTATTGGTAGCCTTTATCAAAAATAATCAACTAAGGATTATAACATTCAAAAACCCTCCTCTCATCCTCTTATAAAAACGATCTCATACTACACTTATCCACACACATTATATGACTTGGTTATTAACTAAAATATTATAAACTATTTCATCATCTCATCCCTAGCTTCCAATAAGACCATGTCTTACTAAACACCATTAAAAAGAGCCTTAAGTGGTAGCCTAATAGCAAAAAACCAAAGGGAGTGGAAAACTCACAACAAAACTACATTAATTTTTTTTCTTCTTCTATTACACCCATATGTTTCTCATACACCTATACATGTAAATATTAGTATGGTAATTATATTTATACGTTATTATTATTTGGTAATATAAATCTTCAACCATCCCTTCATTTGATTCTAAAATGAAAATGTTTTTTACAATATGGTTGGTTCAACGCCACCATAAACAATACACTTTTCATTTATCCACATCCTTCAAGGATGATAAAAAAATATTATTATTGACAAATATGATAATTAAAATTATATTATAAGGTATTTCATTCATCTATAATTTTTTAATTTCCTTTTAATTAAGTAAAATTGTTTGGGTCATGATGGTTGGTAAAACCACCTAAATGAAATATCACATAACACTATATTTTGTTTAAATGAATCATCCCTATATAGAAACATATATGGATATTGTTTACCTTAACATTTTTTGGAAGTACCTGAATATAATTTAATTTTTCTTTTGTAGTTATTTGTTCCTTGGAAAATAACTCCATTAATTATCCACAATTTATCTCACAATGGAACCATATAGAATACACCCTAAAAACAATAAAATTTAACTTTACATATATTTTAAATTGTCCTAAATAAACATAATATAATTATATTAAATAAAATATAGATTATTTTTAAAATTAATTTATTAATCTAATTTGATTACTTATGATTTTAAGATAAAGTACAAAATGAATCTCAGCATAAGGTGAGGGATCTCTCTAAACCACCCAATTTTCTTTGGTTTATGACGTTTCACTCTATAAACTCACTTTTCCAATATTTTATGTTCTAAAATTATTATAATATATATATATATTTCTCTTACATATATAAATATTGTATTCTCTTTTCCTTTTATGGGGTAATACTTATCTTAAGATCACTTCTCAAATTTCTTCTTTTTAATTAGACCAAATTAAGGGGAAATATTATATTCAGTAATGATTTTGTCTAACAAAATTTTAGATTATTTATTATAATGTTTAATTTTATTAATAAAAAAATATTTTATGGATAACCATTCTTTTTTACCTTTGGTTTTCAAAGAAGATTTTGTATTTTATCTTTTGTCAAAATTCATTATCTGATTCCTTAGAAACCCATTTGAAGGTTAATTTCCATACACAATACTCTACCCTTTCCCATGACATTTTATTTATCAAATGAACACCATAAATATAAAAAAAAATTATTAATTATTCATATATAAACATTAAAAAAATAATTCCTTATTTTATTTGTAATCTTTATAAAATATCCTTTGGTTGTGATATGAGGCAGGATTATACAACCTTTTTCATCTAATGATTAATTATTTTGATTATCACTTATGATTAATTTACATTTTTGGACTTCATAAGCAGAATGTTTTTATGATATGTGTTCCAATAAATTTCTCCAATTAATTAGGAAATGTTTATGTCTCGTGAGATGATATATATATATATATATAGAATCAGTGAGTCAACTTAGTCTCTGATTGGACTCCATATACTATGTGATGTTTTCTTGGAAGTTATCCTTGACTTATGGTTATATCATGTTTTATGTTGTTTCCAAATTCCTATTATTTCCCAAATTTATAATTCCATGATCATTATGTCATTCTTTAATATGAATATTAATTATCCTTATCAATTAAGGTTTGATGATCTATCCTTTGACTCACATGTTATGGTTTTTTTATCATTTTTATACCCTTACTAAGATTTTTAGCTCACCCCTTTTGATTATGTGTCCCCTTGGTTATAATATGATTTTTAAGGAGAAAAAAACAATCAAGTAGTTCAGTATAGATAGTAAATTAAATATATTTTTAGATTCATTTTAATGTTTAATAATCCTTGTCTTCCAAAGAAACAAATAATCATGATATTCACATTTTATTTATTTGTTATTTATGTTTAAAAACATGTTATAATAAGTGTAAATGTATTGGGTCTCTATATTTTTTATATTTTTACAAAAATATATTGGGTATTTTTTTTGAGAGAACATGAATGGAACCACTTTTTGGTTATGGATTTTATAAGATATATCAAAGGGTTGCCTCTCATGGAAAATGATAGGTTTAGCCTGGTGTGGTACTACACTAATAGTGTTTCAATGAGCTCAGACACACTGAAAGTGGAGTAGGGGTTCATGGTTTTGGTGGGTTTTACTATCAGGTTTTATGTAAACTTTTTTGGGTATTGGATTCTCATATTCTATTCTCATTTATATATTTTGCGTTTTTTTCCTTCTACTTGGCTTATGGATTCCTCCTTTTCTCCCTCATAATAGACTCCTCTTCTTCTTATTATTCCTAAATGACCTTATGATAAACCATCTATGATATTGAAATGGGAGGTCACAGTGTATTGGGAACATACCGGTGGAGTTCATATTGATGGTTTCTTTCAGTTTTGGTTGTGCATTGTAGGTGACATTGTGTGTGTTTTGGCTTCATGGAATCATGTAGTGATCTCTTGGTCTTCAAATAGAAGGTAAAGAAATGGATTTTTGTTTCTATGGTTAAATAGTGGATACTAGATATCATTGGATATCATTTTTCAAGATGATTTTATTCCAATTATGATCATATAAAAGTACCCAATCCTCTTGGAGATAGATGTGCACAATGATGATATTACCGATGATATTGGCTGGTATGATCATGTGCATCCATATTTATCATATGGTTTCAAGGAAAAAGGCATGTATTTTAATCCTAGATATCCACAATTAGAGATTGGGTTTCAACAACAAGACTTCATTGATTTTATTATTTTAAATTTCAAATATACCTAGTTTTAAATTAATATATTTGTTTATTTTGGTTTTTTAGTTTTGAATATAATATATTATTAAGTTCTTAATTATTAAAAAATCTGTGTATACTCAGAAAAAATATATATTTGGAATGATGGGATGGCTTGCTTTGTGGTGTGATTTGGGAGTAAGACGGTTATGGTTCCATGTATTATAAATCAGTGAATCAAGATATGCGATAGTTGATGTGGTTCCTTAGGAACATGATTGTTTTAATAAGTGTGACTATGGGTGATATTGATCATCAAAAGGGGGATGAAAATATTTATTGGAGTTAAGAGAATGGTGTTAACCATTTTCATGAGTGGTGAGAGTGATTTTTTGGCTATGGTCATATATTTTTAGCGATTTGTGCTCATCATGGGGGGATGGGGTTATTGCGACCTAGTGAATAAAGGAAATAACATGTAATGTGGTTATGTCCACTTATTTTGTTTTTATATCATATATAGTTATCCTTCATATCATGTATGGTAATGAGGTTTATTGATATAGAGTAGGATACACCATATTTGTATAATGTTGGTGGTGGCTGAGGCTATAATTTGGGATAAGGATTTCTATTATATATGTGGTTTATCTTGAGACTAATGAGCCAGACATAGTAAAAGAGGGGCTTTTCCATGCCTTGAGTTTCTTCGAAATGTTAATTAAGTGTCTAGTAAGGGGTTTAGAAGACTATGGGTCCCGTGATATGGGTTTCATACTTTTCATTGGTGTTTTGTGGTTGAATTGCGATAGTAATGCCAAGTGAAATAGAATTGGTTTGAAGGTCGAGGGTACATATGATATTATAGAATGATGATTCAATATTCCACTCTTGCCCTAGCCAGTGTAGGTTTGTCTCAAATGGGGATGTTTGATAATGGGTATATAATATTTTTTGATGTTTTATGGATTCCATTTAATTATCATTTCATATACAGGTATACATAGAGATATTAGCTAGATATACCATTGGCGGTGGGAAACTGAGTTATCACACCCAACATAGGCCCTCTAATAAATGTTTTCTAATTATGACTCATCGAAAATTTAAGGGTAAGAGTTTATATTTAGGATCATAGTGAAGGGGTGAGTGTTGCTGGTGCATGGAATGGATGTTATGATTTCATAGTTGGGATGAGTGGTTCATCAGTTTCCAGTTTGTGATCTTTTTTGTTGGCATTGACAATATTAGTACTTCATTAGCCTATGGTTTATTTTATGATGACTCAAATAAAATTGTATATACTTACTTTCCAAATTATTTGAATGTTATAAACTTATATTTTTCTATAGTTAATGGTGTGTCTACTATTTTTGGTTCAGTTTCTATCATTTATCTTCAAAGGATCTAGTTTCCACATTATCACCCTATTTAACCTCACTAATAATCATCATCCTTTAGTATATAAGAAGGTGTAGATAAAGTTATGTGGAAGTATGATCTAGTTATAATTGAGAGAGTTTGGATATTAATATTGAAAATATTTCATCGGTGTTAGGTATACATAATTTTCATTATTTTATATTAATCTTGGTTTCGGGTTTCATACCTTGTGATCTTGAGAATTTCCAGTTTTAATTTATTCTGTTGTGTTGAATGAGTATTCTTCAATCCTTAGTAACACATTGGGATTATCCAAGTTTCTCCATGAGTTTTGATTAATGAAATCATGTAGGAAATTTTGGTAATTGAATATCATATTAATGTTTTCATTCTTATCATTAGAAACGATATAACATTTCAACTATGGTTTCTCATATGATAATAGTTTTCTTAAGATGTGATATAATAACACAATATGATAGTAGGTGACATAAATAAATCACATTGTGTTTTTATTTCATAACCTATGATATGAGTCAGTTATATCCTATGACAGTGTTGAACCACGTAGCTCAAAACTGATCATCATATCACAAATATGATATAATTTATATCATAATACAAACTTTTATAGGTGTCGATGGATTAATTTCACTTAGGTAAATGTGTAATTACATATTTTTAGGTGAGGCCTATCATAATACTCAATTATTGTGTGTCCTTATGTTTGTATTATACAGGACACTACTAGTGTTGGGTTTCTCTAGTGTAGGTTTCATTGTATGATATGATTGTATGATGTCTCTAGGATTGTGTTATATATGTCCCACATCATAAGTTCTGAGTTACTGTCATTAATATTATCTCACAAAAACAAATTTTCCAATTATAAAATTTGATTTTTAGCACTCTAGGGTTTCAATTGTCCCCACCTATAAAATGTAAATTCTAAAGTCAATATACTATTAAATACTGTATTGTAAAAAATAGTTTTCTTATTTTTCATTATAAATTTATTTAAATATTTTATATATTTTTCATAAATTATATAAAAATGTATTTTTTGGTTGTTTACTAAATTTATAGTGGTTCATATGAAATAAAAAATTA
The DNA here is from genome assembly GCA_963277665.1 of Viscum album. NCBI lineage: Eukaryota > Viridiplantae > Streptophyta > Magnoliopsida > Santalales > Viscaceae > Viscum > Viscum album. The sequence continues at coordinate 417,879,391 of OY728135.1, forward strand.
TAAAATGTTTATAATAAATTAATTAGATTTTTATGAGACATTTATTAAATAAATTATTCATAATGGTAATTGGTAATATTACTATTGATTTTTAATGTTGTATTTAATGTCATATAATCTGTTAAAATGATTATATGGAAATTATTGGGGTTATTTATAAAATTCCTAGAAATATCATTATATGGATAAATTCAAATGATTTTATACTTAAGATTGTAAAATGTTCAAAATTATTAATTTTAATTGTTTAGATAAAAAAATTCATATTTGATAAACTATTTAAAACATATCAAAATGGGATCGTATAATTTTTATGATTGAGGATTAAATAATATTAAATATGTGATATTTTGATTATATAAATATATTACATAATACAATTTTATTTATTAAAAAATATATTTCATTTATTAAAAACATATTTAATTTATGTGGAATATAAAAAAATAATATGAAGGAGTTTATATTGGGAATAAATATGATGTTTTTATATTTATATAATTATGGAATGTCTATAATGGATTAGAATATTATAAATTGTTTATAGTTTCTTTATTTATGAATTGTTCATAAATATTTCTCTCATGTTCAAATATATGAATTGTTTATTTAGGTAGTTTATTCATGTATGGTCCTAGCCCAAATACCACTAAAATGATGCTCCGAGCTAGTTCAATATAGGGCCCAAAGAAATGCCTCTCTATATTCTAGAGGCTTTCGACTAGTAGTGAGATACTAAGGTTGTCTTTGGAGAGACTATTCCTTCACATTAGAGTAAGAAACATTAGAAATAAATAGATATCATCAAATAAGTAAAAACAAATATTGATTATGTAGTAAATAAAATGAAATTGAATATGTTTTAATCATAAACGAAATGAAATAAAATCCCAAACAACCATTCAATACATAAAACACCGGTCACCCACCAGGCCGACCATACTTTCTATTTTACATATGAAACTAAAATAATAGTTAGAGCTCTCCTACTATCTCTGACCTGGACCACATACCTGGTATTTAGACACTGTCGAACTGCATCTTCCAAATCATAAGAATCTGCACAAGCATCTCTTCTCGATCATGAAACCTTAGGCATTATCCCAATACATAATTCATTTGTTCGCAGATTGAAAGGAATACATAAGTCATGCACGCACACCGAGGTTCAAATACATGGGAGATAATATAATCTTAGTAGGGCACCCCAATATTGAACCTATAAATATACTATCATAGGTGAATGATATTTCAATATTCTAATCCATGCCTAGAAACAACTAAAATAACAAATAAAACAAATAATGTGATACCACAAACAATCCTTATGTTTATGATCTTAGTCAACTAGGTAATATTCCATCATGTATATATATATATATTACCGTACACATATATGTATTCATGAATTTGAATATACATGTGTAAGGTGATAGAATAACATAAATTAATAGCAATCAATACTTGGATTTGAAATCCCTATTGATTATACATCCTTTGAAAATTGAATCAAGCTTGATGTCGTACCACTCAAGAATTGTATCATTAATTATATTTATGGTTCTGTAATCCCAATCAACAATAAATATTTCATCTAGAGTAGAAATAAGTCTTTTAGAAAGCTACATAATCATATAAGGATACTCATCCTAACATTGGGATTACCCATATTCCCTATTAATCACTATAATGAAGGATTACTTACAATGTCTAGAAATCCTGTAAATGGACATTGAGTAAGATTTCACACCACTTGTTCCATATAAATCAATTGGATTCCTGAAATATATGTCCCGGTTTGTAGAAAATCGGGAATTTGGAATTTGGATAAACCCTTAGGTTCTGCCCACTAGGCATATTGTAAGGATAGATCACTGGTGAGACATCATTCGCAACCCTCGAGGTCTTGGATCATGGATATTGTAATAATCCCTACCACTCAAGATAAAATAACCACCCATGATTACCCAATGATGTGAAATTCCATGTCTAACACTCTGGTCATGTAATCGATCAGGGAGAGAAGAATCATCACCATCACTCTGGAGAGAAGAATCATCCAAGAGTATAATCATTAGGGATGATATGATCATATATTGGAGTGAATAATCATCCACCTTAAACTACATGTCCAGGAGATTGGAATGATCCTCATCACTTGGGTGATTGTAATCATCAATGAGTACAATTATTTGGGGTTCCATTCTCATATATCACAATAAACACCATATAATATTCTGTATCTCAAGAGGAACATCTAGGGATCCTAACAATGTAATAATCAACCATCAATAATCATCTTCAAGATCCTAGTCAATACCTTCGGGCATCCCAATAACAAAAATAACAATATGGATTAGAAGATGGATCCCAATAAATATGTCCATGAATCCCAATAAAAGTGTAAGGTGGATACTAGGAAATATATCTAGTCATCTCAAAGATAGATTCCCCACCACATCAGGCTCATCACCCACATACCAAAATGTACCTATAGTGATAATAGTTGCATCAATAATAAATAACTGAATTAATAAATAAAATATTGAGGGTGAATGAACCACAAAACCCACCACTATTACAATATACCCACAATATTACAAGTTTGGTGGGTGTTCAATGGTGACAAACACTACCATCTCTACCCAAGTATGACTTACTAGATCAAGGTTGGTCAAACATAAAGACAACCAATGGGTACCTTATTTCATAACATAAGAGAGGAATCCCAGTTGGGATTCTCAATAGTGAAGTTAATAGGATAAATCTTACATTTGATGCTGGATGTTAAGAAAGAATATGCATCCTATAAGGTACCCTCAAAATGTTGCATAAGAACAGGAATCTGATATGGGACCCTCAAAAATTGCATAAGAGGTATTCGAATCCAAAATGGGATCCTCAGAATGGTATATAGGTAAAGGGATCCTATAAGTTATTCCCTTGGTTATCATGTAAGAAAAGGTATCCCACATGACACCCTTGGTGATAGTTAAAATGTAGAGAAATCCTCTATGGGATCCTCTAGGTAGAAATACAAGTTGAGGTACCCTATAGGGGATCCTAAAAAATAACTGACTACAAAAATAGTTGGGCCTGAATGGAACATATATCAAGATATAAATACTCAAGGGAAAATATAAATAGAAATTTTTAAAAGATATGGTGCTTGGATCATCCTAGATCAAAGGGTCTCATTCTTAGAATCCAACTAGATTTTATTACTGGAGGTAAAACCTCAACATTTAAGAAAATGAATAGAATTCCACCTATGAGTCCTTAAATAACCTCAAATGTTTTACCATCACTATCTAAGTGGAAATATACTTATAATAGACCAATCATGTGAAAAAAATTTAATACTAGGTGTAAAGATATGAAAAACATGAAACCCATAAGAGGGTTAGAATTATGGAGTACACAGTGTATCATCCCAAAGACACAAGATATACCCTCACAACCCCACATGAGACTGTACTTCAGTTGAACATGAAATGTCAAATTCCATGTACACTGCATGTAACCTATATAGGGTACCTACCTATGTACCTCACGTAGAATATCCATATACTTCATCTAACAACCAATCATGATGTACATGGGCATTTAATTTCTTTTGTGTAATCCTTAATACATTATACAAATATATGCCCAAATATGATATTAATTTAGTTTCTTAGAATAATTAGAACACAGTATTTGAGCATGGTTAAAGATCTTGAAAATCTCCTATAAATATCTTCCCCATTATGTTTCCAACATAAAATGATTGTTTATATCCTGGGGAGAAGAAAATATAAAATGTGTGAGCTTAGATGCTCAGTAAGGGTAAATATGGAGAACATAAAACAAACCAATATCATTAGAATGTGAAAACATGAACATAAAATTTAAATATCAAAATATTGAGTCATGAAATAAATCTCGGCAGTTTATAAGGCATAAATCATAAGTGAACATGACCATGATAACATAACATTTACATAAAACATGGAATTAATGAAAAAAATAATCACATAATATGATTTCAATTGTAGCTAAGGCATTGCTTCCAAGACCATCTTAGTTGACAATGTACTTTACAGAACTAGGGTTGCTTGTCATTCTATCCATGTATTACTGATCCATATTTACTTGTCATTCCAAACCTATATTTCTAAACCATATTTACTTTTCATTCCATCCTTGTTTATCTGATGAGATATAAATATTTACACAATGTATTAGAATGAGATATAGGTCCCATACCTCTCATAATTTAATTATTCTTACATATGCCACGAAAACATAAATCACTCATCATATCATAACCCCAGAAATAAAATGGGTTTCTTAAACCACATTCCATCATAACATAATCCATATAAAATATCATTACATCATTAAAATAATAAAATCATTGTAATAATAGGGATATAGACATAACATTATTTAAAGAGCATCATCTTAGATGGAAAATAATTGTTATAGAACACTATAACTTAATTCTTGAAGAAAATATATTTCCTTCATCTGAAAGTCTTTATTTTCTCAAAATTATATGAAATTTTAAGAGAAGAATTTAGTTGAAAATAAAATTAAAATAGTGTAGATAAATATTCATGGAAATATGGTGTCATTAAACCATAAAATTCATTCATATCGTATGAGTTTAACAAACATTCTCCTTGTAATTTTTTCAGAAAACTCAAAAAGTACATCGTTTGGTAATGAAAATTAATATTCCTTCCATATAATGTATTAAAATTAAAAAATGGGTAAAAATAACTATAATCATTCCTAATATAATAGTAAACATTTTATGAAAACTTTTTTATAAAACATGTACATGAATGATAAATATACCCATAGTAAACACTTAAGTATAAACAATCTCAGATAAAATGAGATTGAAAAATTATCCTATAACATTTACTTTTTGTTAGATGAGTGTGTGGTCACCTCATATATAATGGTTAAATCGTGTTATTAATTTATACCAAAACCATATCTGTATTTATGATATCATATATGATCCTATTGAGTCATTTTGTTAATAATATTTCAATATTACCATTATTTTGGATATTAACTGCTTTGTTTTCCCATTCATGTTTTTTCAGGTAAATATTTTTTGTTATGAATAGGTTGAATTTTATTCATTAAATTATTTTCATAATTATTATTTCCACTCATCATATAAATTTTATAATCATTCTTGAATTGTTAACGTGGAGAATCAATCTTACCGGGTCATGGAGATGGAAGGTTGTATGTACGCACGACCAAAAATATCATTCTATTGATGGTTAAATGGTATGTAATTTTATGGTATATTAATTATAAATAATCATTATAATGTTATATTAATTATTTAAATACATTATATGCATCATTATACCCATCCTAATAAGCAATTTTTCAATATCAAATTACACTACAGCATGGAGACAGTAAGTCGTACATACGCACACATAGTGATATTGTTATTCATAGGATGGATAAAAGGATATAAAAAGTTATACCATAATGATAATAACATATCGTAATGTATAATATACTATATTTGTTACTTTAGTATTGAATCAACATAGAAATAGGAAGTATAAGAAGAAAAGAAATTAAATTGATTTGGTAAAGCAATTACCTCTTCATCGTCGGACTTACTTTGGACGTCTTCTTAGGGACACTAGGGATGGACTTTTAGGAAAACATGGACCTCCATAAGATAAAAAATAACGTTTATTGGAGAATTTGGTAGGTTTTGGTTGAGATAGAAGGCTTAAGGATGTGTGAGGAAATGTGGGAGGAGGTTTCTTTTTATAAGTGAAGAGAGGGGCACTTTAAGATTCTCTCAAAATATTAATATATAATAAGACTATTCTAGATCTAAAAAATTTCAAATGGCACATGAATTAAATTTATAATACATGTTAGAACATATCTTATACCCTTGTGATTAGTTGACATTTTTGTGATTTTTAAATAATTTAATAATAAATCAATTCAATAAGATATTATTATTTCCAAATTTAATACTATTCAATCAATTTGACTTAAAATAAAATAAAAAAATGGGAATTATAATATAATTATTTCAAAAATCTATAATATTTATTATAGATCTTTGAAAATTTTTATACACATTAACTAGTCAAAAAAATAACAAAATTAAATTTATTAAAATCATTTATTCTATTTTTATGATAATTGAATAGATATTGTTTTATAATTGAAGATACTTTTAAGGTAATTATATAACTTTAAAAAATTCAAAATAAGTTTATATAAAATTTTTGTTTCATTTATATATTAATATATATTCATATTCATTCATAGATTGATTTTGTCCCTATGTGGACACGTAAATTATATTAAAATACAAGATAGTGATATTTTTTAATTATCATTGATTTAAATAATATATAATTTATTTTCTTGTACAAGTGTCTATTAAACAACTCCAAATCAATCATATTGTGGTAATTATTGAATCTTATTCATCCAATAATTCTTTTGGACATGTTTTTGTTTTATTTTAATCCTTATAATTTTGATTTACACTTAATTAGTTCTTTTAACTCTTACCATGACAACATGTATTTTAATTTACTAAGGGTTAATATATTCACTCTAAAATGAAAAAGGAGCCATAAATGTACCCTTGGTGACATATTTAACTTCATACTAATTAGTTGGCCAAAGTTTATATTTTTAGGGATTTTATAAAATTTAATAAAAAATTATTTATTTTAAAGTCAATAGTATCAATTTTGATACTATTCATTAGATGACTTTTTAGAAATATCTTAACCTAGAGATATGTTCAAAAAAACTACTTTAAACCACAAATAAAATGTCAAACTAACCCATAAAATTAGTGGATGATATAAATTCACTCAAATTATATTTATCTTAATATTTTTAATACTTTTTTTGTTTTGATAGTTCTATTAATAAAATAATTTTTACATCACTATTGATTCAACATTAATGATAATTATTTAATTGATAAAAATTATAAATAAATTTCTTTTATGTAGGTAATTCTATTAGATCTTGAAATATAACCTATAGTCTATTTTATTCGCTGGTAGTCCATAAATTAAAATTAATATACTTATATAAAATGAGAGTTTGACATTTGGCACATTAATTATTCTTTTTATATTCATGTGATATTCTTGGGAAAGTGGCCATTAAGTGGTTCCATTTCTAACCATATATGATAAGGGTCAAATTTATTAATCCAATAATACTTTTATAGGTGTTAATGTAATTTTAAAATATTATTTTTACCTTTAATTAACTAATAACCCTTTTACAATGGTAAGAAAAATAATTACTAAAGTTACTATTCATAATTCCCAAAAAATGTAACCAATTAACATAATTTGAACCCACTGATTCCAAATATGTAATCAATTTCTCATAATTAGAAACAAAAAATTGGCTGAAATTAATTTAAAATTAATTCCCATTGTTAAAACCAAAAAGTAGGTTTTTAGGAAGTAAAGAATTATCAAAAGAGTGCCATGTGTTTATGTACAATTTAAATGTAAAATTACATCCAATGATAAAAATTGTATTAAATTGTAATAAAACAATCGAATTAATTTTTAATACTAATTAAAGAGATAATATTACTATATAAAAAATTATATGAAAATGTAGTTTTGAATTAAAATGTAGTAGTTTTTACCATTCATTAAAATAAATAATTTGTCATACAATTTCCAAAAATTGCCAAAAAGAAATTTTTTTTATGTTCCTCTTCCAAATAAGAACATTATTTTTTCATATAGAATATATAATTATATTAAATACTAAATATAAAATGGGTGTGCCATTAAAAGGTGAAAAAACTACATTTCATTGAGAAGTACTTCTTTAATCCAAAATATTAAATTTGTTCTTATAACTAGTCTAGAAAATAAATAAGATCAATGTTAATGATATATAAAATTCAAAATGTGGTTAATAATATTCATAAAAAGTAGTTTATATCACATTAGAAAATTATATTTCAATAATATATTATTATTTAGTGAAACTCGGTATTGAATACAATTCAAGGTATCAAGGAAGGTCGCTCTTTCCTGTTACGCCTGATAAGAACAGTGTTGTGTATACTACAAGATAATACAATGTTGTGTATAACATAAACTAATATTAGTGTATCGTACAGCACAAGACATCAAAGAAATTAAAAATAATCAATATTATAAAATCTTGGGGTGTCAAATTCTACCCAATTAAAACAAATTTCACCCTCAAAATTCATTGAGGTTATATATATTTTACTACTTTAATGTTTCGTTCATAGAAATCCACAATGTAAAAAAGGAATATTAAAACATCATTTTAAAACTAAATGTTAGAAACATAACAGTTACCCAAATTAACTCATCACTAGTTTTACATATAGGAGAACATAGGTGAGAAGTGAAAACATGTATACTAAAGAAAATTCTAACCTTAATGTTCTAATAGATAGTGATAAAGAATATGGTTTGTAGAAAATTAACTACTAGAAATAAAAAAATGTGATGAATTAAGGGACCATCTAATTCATCAGATAAAAAGGTATTAGGATAAAATTTTGGGTTTCAATATCCTTTTACTAAAGTTGATGAATTTTTGAATGAGAAAAAATACTTACTTGATTTCAGTATAATCTCACCATTGATAGTTCCCTTAAAAATTTCAACTTTATCTCATATTTATAGAAATGAAGTTTAAATTTTCATTCTTTAAGTGTTAGAATATCATGTCATAGAATGATATTCCATTCCATCTGTCTCAAAAATTAGGTTAGAACAGGTAATCAAATATACATAATGCCACCTATAGTGAGATAATACATTATTCTAACAAAAATAAATAATAATATAACTTATAATATCCATAAATGGATAAATTAAAGTTCTTACAAAAACTAAAAATATAAAACATTATAATGAGGGTAACTAAATTGACTTGAAAATTATCACCCATATCTCATAATTTAGTTCTTAGTTGTCACATTCTAAACACGTGAATACCTTAAAAAAATATTCTCTTAAAACATTGTAATTACCATATAACCTTAGTGAAAATATGAATTATATCAAAATTAACTATTTACACACACCAAAAATACCAAAAAATATATATACTCAAACAATGATATCACTTTGTCCTTGTATCACTCATCATGTGATTAATACATTCAAACATCTCAACATCTCCTTATACCTTCATTATTCACATACCATGTCTTTTCCCAAAAATATTTGAATAACTTTTCATAGTTACTAATACTATTGAACATATTCCTTCAAATACTTAAGGAATACCAATACTGTAACAATATTTAGATGTTTATTTATTTCATAATACCGTAAAATTACTTGTACAAAATTATTCAGGATAAACATGCAATCATTCTACTACTTATTAAACCAGTGAACGTGCTACATTATTTTATTCCATAACACAAATTTCATATCATATATCATTTATAGTCTCTTCATCATCAATAACATAAATACTACTGAAACGACGATGATTTTTATCTTCATTATATTTTCCCTCAGGGAATCAATTTGTATAATTCACATACATTCAAATTTAAAACATTTAACCATCTTTGATGTCTTTGAAATACTGTTATCCTTGTACATTGTCTTAACTTAACCCATTCCGTTTCAATAACTAGATTTGGGTCCTTCTTTTCTACACCTAAAGCATCTGACAGTTCCTTTGAACCATTCTCCTTGATTCTGCTTCCCACCTGATTTACATGAGGAAAATTAAACATTGATTCCTAAATGATCACCATGAAACTCCATATTTATCTTGTTATGTGAGTCAAGAAACTCACCAAAGTTGATATTACTTATCATATTATGAGATTTTTGATTAGGAATAATAACAATGTATTTCCTTCCAACTCCCAATTCATTTGGATTCTCAGGAATAATATCATTCCATTGTCCATCATATTCTTCATTAACATGAATCATCATATTAATATAAATTTTCTAAAACCCAAAAATAATAGCTTGAGAGGAAAAAATCATACTTGGAAAAAAATATAATCAAGAGGGAGTAATTTCAATCTTTAAATTCATTGGTCTAATCCTAGGTTATTCATGATCGCTAACATAATTCTAGGACTGTAACCTATAGTTAGACTTAACCATAGGGACATCCCAAGACATACCTTAGCAATATCTCTAGGGATCTCACTAATGTTTTCAAATCATAGTTTCCAAAGGTTAAAAAAACATCACTCTAATACCCACTCTAATGAACCAAGAATGACATAAAAGGATATTAAATTTGTTTTACAGAACACTGAATACATTACACACATATATTCTTAAAGACTATATTAGTTTAGTGTCTTTGGAAACATGGAAGACATTCTTCTAGCTTGGTGAATGATCTTCAACATCTCTCAAAAAGATATTACCCATTATTTTTCCAACTTAAAACCATTATTTATATCTTGTGGAAAATAAAACACAAAAATGGTGATCTCAAATGCTCAATAAGGGTAATAATTTAGAACATAAAACAAACCAATACACATTATAATGTAAAAACATGAACATAAAGTTTAAATATCAAAATATTGAGTTATGAAATAAATCATGGCTGTTCATTTGGCATAAATCATAAGTTAACATGACCATGTTAACATAGAATTGAAATAAAACATGGAATTGTGGAAAAAAATAATCACACAATGTAATTTCTATTATATCCAAGGCATTTCTTCCAAGACCATAATAATGGACAATATCCATTACTGAACAAGGTTTACTTGTCGTTCTTACCATGTATTACTGAACCATATTTACTTGTTGTTCCAGTCTTCTATTACTGAACCAGATATACTTTTTTGTTCCATATATTTTTATCTCATGAGATATAAATCCTTTCTTAATGCATTGGAGGGAGGTGTTGGTCCCACCCATTTCATAATGATATCATTCTTACATGTTCCACAAAACTTAAATAATTCATCATAGCAAAACCCAAAAAATAAAATTGGTTTCATAAACATGATACCATTATAAAATACTATATATATAATAGAATTCCATCATTAACATAATAAAATAATAGTAATAATAAGGATATAAAAATAACAATATTTAAATATATTCATCTTATATGGAAAATAATTTTGATAAAACACTAGAACCAAGTTCTTGACGAAAATATTATTTCTTCTTCAAAAATGTTTTTTTCTGAAATATTGGTTCAATTTTAAATGAAAATAATTTAGTTAAAAATAAAAATTAAATAGTGTATATTAAGCTTCATGGAAATAGGTTTTCATTAAACCCTAAAAATTCACTCATGTCGTATAAGTTAAAAAAACATTATCCTCATACATTTTTCAGAAAAGTAAAAAAGTACATCAAATGTAATAAAAAGAAACATCATTCCATATCATGTAGTAAAAGTAAAAAATGAGTAAAACTAATTTAAAAATATATAGAATAATAGTACACATTTTATGGAAACATTTTTTGAAAACTTGTACATGGACGATAAATATACCCCTAATAAACACTTACGTATAAACAATCTTAGATAAAAATGTGATTGGAAAATTATCCCTTATATTGTAATTTTCATTAGTAGAGGGTGTTTTAACTTTCTATATAATGGTTATATCATGTTATTAAATTATACCAGAACCATATATTTATTTATTACATCATATATGATCATATTATATCATTTTGTTAATAGTATTTCAATATCACCATTATTTACTGTATTATCTGCTTCATTTTCCCATTCTTGTTTTGCCTTGTAAGTGATGTTTGTATGAATATGGTATATTTTATTCATTAAATTATGTCCATAATTATTATTTTCATTCATCATATTTATTGTATAATCATTCATGAATTGTTAACGTGGAGAATAAATCTCATCGTGTCATGGATATAGTAGGGCATATGTACGCAGGAGCGATGATATCATTACAGTGATGGTTAAATGGTATGTAATCGGATTGTATATTATTTATAAAGAATATTTATAAATTTATATTCATTATTTGAATCCATTATAATAATCATTATACCGATCCTAATAAAGTATTTTTTAATAATAAATTACACCCTGATGTGGAGATGGTAAGTCATACGTATGCACACATGGTGATATTATTATTCATATGATAGATAAAAGGAGGTATAAGGTTATATCATAATTAAAATATATCAACATGTATATTGTACTGGATTTATTACTTTTGTATGGAATCAACAAAGAAAGATGAAGTTGAAGAAGAAAATAAATTTAAATGAATTGGTAAAGCAATTACATCTTCTTCGTTGGACTTCCTTTGGATCTCTTTTTAGGAACACTAGGGATGGAATTTTTTTAAACAAAGACCTCCAAGAGCTAAATAATAATGTTTATAGGATAATTTGTTATGGTTCGATAGAGCTAGAAGGATCATGGAATTATGAGGAAATGTGGTAGGAGATGCCTTTTTATAAGAGAGTAGAGGTGCACTCTAGGAAACTCTCAAAATGTTAAAATATAATAAGACTATTCTAAATCTAAAAAATTAAAAATGTCCCATAAATAAAATTTATAATAAATTTTGACCATATATTATCCTCTTGTTATAATGTAACAATTTTTGGTTTTATAAATAATTTATTAACAAATTAATTCAATAAGATATTATTATTGAAAAAGTTAAGACAATTCATTTAATTTAAAATAAAATAAAATAAGATATAGTGTGAATTTGAATATAATTATTTAAAAAATCTATATTATATCTTATATATCTTTTAAATTTGTTAGACACATTAACTAATCCAAAATTAACAAAATTAATATTATTAAAATCATTTATTCTATTTTTATGTTAATTGAATAAATATTGTTTATGAATTGAAGTCACTTTTAAGTTAATTATATAACTTATAAAAATTATAAATAAATTCATATTATGAAAATGGTTTCATTTATATCAAAATGGACATTTATATTCGTTAATATATTTTTTTGGCCCTATGTGGACACACAAATGATATTAAAATACAAGATAGTGATATTATGTAACTATATTTGATTTAAATAATATATAATTTATTTTCATGTACAAGTGTCCATTAAACAACTCAAAATCAATCATATTGTAATATTTATTGAATATTATTCATAAAAAAAAAATTTTGACATGTTTTTCTTTTATTCTAGAGTTTATAATTTTGATTTACCCTTAACTAATTCCTTTAACTCTTACCATGGAAACATGTCATTTTTTTACTAAGGGTTAATATAGTCACTAAAAAATTCCAAAGGAGCCATAAATAGACCATTGGTGACATATTTTATATAATACTAATTATCTGGATGAATTTTATATTTTTATGAATTTTATATAATTTAATAAAATATAATTTATTTAAAATATCAATAGTATCAAATATGAAACTATTCATAAGTTTACTTTTTAGAAATATCATAACATAGAGATATGTTTCAAAAAACACCATTAAAACACAAATAACATGTCAAATACATCCATAAAATTAGTGTATGACATTATTTGACACAAATTATATTTATTTTAAATTTTTTAATATCATTTATTTGATATTTCTTTTCATAAAATAATTCATGTATCACTATTGAGTTATCATTAATGATAATCATTTAGTCTCAAAAAATTATAAATAAAGTTCTATGAAGTAGGTAATTAAATTATAGTTTCATAAACCACCTATAATCTATTTTATTCCCTGGTAATCCTTAAATTAAAATTAATATACATATAAAAAATTAGAGTGTGACATATTTCAACTTTCATTAATTTTTTATATTCATGGCATATTCATGGGAAAGTGTCCATTAAGTGACTCCATTTATAACCATAGATTATAATGGTTGAATTTGTTAATCCAATAGGATTTTTATAAGTTTTATGGTAATTTTAAAAAATTATTTTCACCATTAATTACCGGATTTATCTTTAACCATGGTAATAAAAATAATTATTAAACATACTATTCATAATGCCCAAAAATAAAAGTAACTTATTTACATAATTAGTATCCATTGATTCAATATATGGAATCCATTTTTATTAATTAAAAATACTGAATTGGAATAAATTAATTTAAAATTATTTCTCATTGTTATAACCAAAAAGCGGGGTTTTGAGAAATCAAAACATATTAAAAGATTTTCATGTGTTTTTGTCCAATTTAAAATTGAAATTACTTCTAATGGAAAAAATTAGATTAAATGACAAAAAATATAATCAAATTACACTTTAAAATCAATTAAATAGATAATCATTCCATATAAATAAGTTAGATTAAAATACAGGTTTGAATTCAAATGCATTAATTTTCACTATTCAGTAAAATATGAATTTTATCAGAAAAATAAAAACAAAATCAACAAAAGTAAAATTTAATGTTCCTATTCAAAATAAGAAGTTTATTTTGAAAAATAGAATATATAAATGTGTTAAAAACTAAATTTAAAATGGGCACATCATAAAAAGGAGGCAAAACTTTATTTTTTGAAAAAATACTTCTTTTATCTAAAAAAATGAATTTGTTCTTATATCATGTCAAGAAAATACATAAGATGAATTTTAATGATTTCTAAACATCAAAATTTGGTTAATACTATTCATAAAGTCTAGTTTATATCCGATTAAATAATAATAATTTAATGATATATCGTTTTTTAGTGACACTCAGTATTGTGTACAATGAAAACTATCAAGGAAGGTGTCTCTTGTGTGTAACTCAATCCCAGAATTGTGTTGTTTTGCTGAAATATAATATGGTATTGTTTATAGAACGAGATAATATTGGTGTAGAAGAAAACAAAAGACATAAAATAAATTAAATAAAACATATCTCATAAAATATTGGTGTATCACACCTCACTTGGCTCTGTACCTCTATAGGGTGTGAAACCTACGTGGGGTATGTCAATATCCTCAATAGAACCATGTTCCCCTAAATATGCTATATAGCTAGGTACTCGGCTACGCGTCTATATACCAATACATCGACATTGCAACTAATAAATAAAATATAATTCCAAAGATTCATCTTCCATGAATTGGAATAACACACTGCCTGTTCTCCCGAATCTACACACCCAATGATTAGGATTCCAAAAAGTGAAACCCCTCAAATCGACCAAAATCCCATGTTGCCACTAAACCCATAGATCAAACCTAAAGGGTTCCTAAGAAATAATAATAGGGGTTTGAAATTCCAAAATGGTAAATCTATATGGATTTATGAAAAAATTAAAATAGGCCTACCTTTGGGAATGATTTACTAAAGCCTCACCCACTCCCACTGTCCACAACTACCATATGATGATTCTGATCCTCCCGAGTTGCATTGTAGCATCTCTCTTCCCTTTCCATAATTTTATTTATCCCTCTCCTATTTCTATATCTACTTCAACAAAGGAAACCACATAGTAACATTCAAGAGAATCTAAGGGATAAAGTAGAAAATGAAAAGGAAAATAAAAGGAAGAAGAGGAAAAGGGGTCTGTCCCCATCCCCAACACCGAACATGAGTTTGTACCCCATGTAGGAAAAACTACTTATTTCAAACTCAAAGGAGGACAAAAAATCTCAATCCGACACTCTATTAAGAAGATATATCTGAAAAAATTCATGTGAAAACATTAATATTTAATTAATATTTAATTAATTATTTTTCATTTCACAAAAAATCAGACGGTTATGAATTCCACCAAACTCACACTAGGGAAAATAGTGTTTTTAACATCAGATAAATGACGTTGGTTTCTATAAAATGAATGGAAAAGTATATGTGGTAGATTTATTTTAGTTTTACTAAAAATCAAGGATAAATATTTTTAATACATGGTTTTTTTCATCGGGTTTAAAAAACTAACATAAAAAACTACTGAAGAATGTATTTTTGGCATATGTTTTGTAAAAAAACAGATGCCAAAAACAAAAAAAAATCACATTGGTTTTTATAATAACTGACATGAAAAATAAATAAATAAATAAATATATATATATATATATCACGTTGGTTTTTACAAAAAATGATGAGAATATATTTTCTAAAACTCTTCGGTGTTAGTTTTGTAATTACCGACACAAAAAATATTAAAACAATCTTTCGAGTTTAGGAAACCGTCATTTTTTTGGATCTTAAAAATCCTCCCACTCACAATGAATCCCTCCCAAATCATGATGTCTTTGAAGGTGACCCGGTGATCTTCAACGTCATTGTTGTTTCTTTTTTTTCACGATCTACGGTCTCTATTCTACATCTTATTTGATTACTTCATCATCTATGCATTATTTTATTCTCAAAAACTTATTTCCGGCTCAAAACATGGTTTTATTTTAGTTTTTTGTTCGTATTTAATGTTTTTTTAAAATCAATTTTGAATAGATTTTCGAGGAAGTGTTTATTCTTGAAACACATTTAAGGGATGATTTTCAAATTAAAGATCAAGGAAAATTTGAACTTTGAATTTTGTAAGTAGTTTTTAAATTTTGAATATAAGTTATTTATACTCTAAAACCTATTTTAGTTCTAAACCATGGTTTTAATTTTATTTTTGGTTCATATTAAATTTTTTTTACAATCAATTTCATATATATCATGCTGGAAGTGTTTATTCTTGAAACTAATTTAAGGGATTCCGTTCTAATTATGGATTAAGTAAAAGTTGAACTCCATATTTAGTATGCTTTTTTAATTTAGAAGATAAATTATCTATAAATAAATTTAATGTGTATGTTTTAATTCTTATTTTTTATCGAGATTACCTAAATGAAACGGTGGTGTAATTATATATACCCACGAAATGTCTATGTTTTTATAATAAAAAATCAGTATTGTAAATTCTTTATATATTTGATTCTATATCTTAGAGGAAGTGGGAATCATGGAAATAAGAGAAAAACCAAGATTATGGGAGACAAAATGTATGATAGGGTGTTTGTTTATAACAGTGATGTGATATAAATTTTTAAATATACTCTATGGTATATTCAAAATGGATGTATATATGATTTATATGTGTACATTTTTATTATAAAAGAATTATACTCCAATGATCGCCAGTTGAACACCCAAATGGTTTGAATGAGTACGTAACATCAGATGTTGAAGTAGATCTTATTGTTATATTATTACATCATCCAGATCAACATCTATGTGAGAGTGTTAATTATTTTTTTCAATCTATATGAGGTGTAGTGAAGAGATGTGAGAATTCCAAATCTATTATGACCATTGAGTTTCATTTGTAACATCCCCCACTCTTTAGTAACAACTATGTAAAAAACTAATAAATTAATGCAATATTCAACACTTTTGACACACACAACACCAAACTAATGTAAAAACTATCTAAAATGAACTAATTAATGTTAGATAATTGAAAATAATTAAATTATAATATCAATAAAATAAATTTATACAATTTAAAAATAAGAAGTTTACTTTTTGTAATTTTATATCATATCTAATGTTTTCTATCTGATTATCAATATTTTTTCTTAAAGTTTCTTTAGTTTAAAGTTTATCATTATATATATATATGTTTATATGTTTTAATATATTCACTAATTTTATTAGATTATTAGGTATTTAATATATTGTAATTGGATAAATTTTTGAAGAACCACTGCTGAAGATTAAAAAGAAGTTGATGAATTTTTGGAAAATTATAAATGAAATCTTCAAAACATTGATTTGATTTTCTATACCTCTGTGAGGAGTTTGAATACTAGAAAGTTAAACTCCCAGGAAAATAAGGATAATATAATTTGTTATGGGTTTAGCCTTAATTATTCAAGTTGGATCTGGAATGGTGAAATAACTGTAAATTAAACATATAATTTTGATGAAAATATTCCTAATGTGATAGAGGATTGTATTGAAGATTTAATGCATGATTTACGTGTTTAACCCATTAAAAAAATAACAATTGTTGAATGATTGTATAAGGATTCTGAGAATCCATTATTCTATTGGCCGTAGTCAATATACTTTGTTATCAGCCATTTTGATATTGGTTAACTTTAAATCATGTAATGGTTGGAGTGATAAAATTTTGTAAAACTTACTTTAACATTTAAAATAGATTCTTCTAGAAGGAAATGGGCTTCTTGATTCCAATTATAAGGAAATGAAAATATTTTTCCCAATGAGATTAGGGTATAAAAAGATACATGTTGGCACTAATTATTGTGCATTGTATAGGAAAGAATATGAATTTTTACCAAACTGTCCTACATGTGGAAGATCACTCTATAAGATGGATGAAAAAGTCAGTTCAGATTCATTATTAGGTAATGAAATTTAACCTCATGATAAATCAAATAATTTCATTCAATAATACCAATATATCATTTTTATAAATTCGCTCTGATTTATTCTTAGGTACTAAAATCAAATCTCCTACTAAATCAATTTGTTACATTCCAATAATTCCTCATTTGAAGATTTTATTTTCAAATTCAATTGATTCCAAAAGGTAAAGATGGTATTCATATGAATGTATTAGTGATGGTAAATTACTTCAACCTACTAAATCATCACAATGGATGATATTTGATAATAAATATCTTGATTTTGGAATTGAAGTAAGAAATTTCAGAATGGGAGTGTGTATTGATGGAATGAATCCATATTTAAGATTAAGTAGCCAACACAGTCTGTGACCTCTTTTTTGGTAGTTTAAAACTTATCCCCATAGATATGTATGAAGAAAAAATATATTATGACGATTTTGATAATTTCTGGACCAAAACAACCAAGAAACAATATTGATGTGTATCTTTCTCCATTTATTGATGGTTTGAAACTTATATGGGAGGTAGGTGTTAATAGTTTCGATAAATACAAGAAAGAGTTTTTTCTTTTGTGTTCTCTGAGAATGATCAGTATAAATGACATTACTATATATGGAAACTTATCTGGATACAGTGTTAAGGGATATAATGGTTGTACAATTTTTAAGGAAGAGACTTTATATTATCAATTGAAGAATGGAAGAAAGATACTGTACATGGGACATCAATGATTTTTCCTAATTAATCATCCTTATCATAGATTAGAAAAATGCATTTTTCAGCTTATAGGAATACAATATTATCCTACAACCATTTTTAGTTGAATAATATTACAACTGGGTGAAAAATATTGATTCTACATTTTTAATTAATTTTATTTCAGGTCTTCAAAAAAATATCTAGGAGAAATAGTATATATTTTTGAACAAGCTTATTAGAAATTTTTTGAGAAAAAACATAACATCGATGTTATGCATGTTGAGAAAAATATATGTCATAGTTTGATTGGAACTCTATTAGATATAAGAGGAAAAACAAAATATGGATTGAATTATAGATTAAAATCGATAGAAATGGGAATAACTTTAGAGTTATCTCCCACTATGAAAAGAAATAGAACATAATTACCTCTGGCTTGTCACACATTAAGCAAGAGAGAGAAGATGAATTTTATTTAGTATCTGTATGGTATAAAAGTGTCCAGTGGATACTCTTCAAATGTGAAGAATTTAGTGTCAGTGAATGATTTAAAATTATTTGGTATGAAATATCCTGACATGCATGTATTGATGTAACAACTACTACCAATCACACTCTGTGGTATATATTGTCTTCAACTATCAGAAATACTATCATCTGGTTATGTAATTTCTTAAAATCCATTTTATAAAAGTAATTGATCCAAATTTGTTATATGAGTTGGAGAATGAAGGTTCTATTATACTTTTTCAACTAGAAACATATTTTCCACCTACATTTTTTGATACAATGGTTCATCAGGTGATTCATCTGGTGAATGAGATAAGAATATGCATGCCTATTTATTTATGTTGGATGCATCCTTTTTATAGGAATAAGAAAAATTTAATGGGATATGTAAATAATAATTATTTACAAGCAGAATATATTGTTAAAAAATATGTATCATAAGAGGTGATTGAGTTATGTAATGAATATTTGTATTAAGTGGAGCATATTGGTCTCCCTGTATCTCGAAATTTGATAGTTGATACTAAAGGTAGATGTATTTAAGGCTTAAAGTTAATGTTCATTCCATGTGACGAAGTGATGTTGGAACATTTATATATTTTTAACAACACGGATGATGTTCAACCATATATAGCATAACATGACTAAATTAAAGAGAATATATTCAAAAAGAAATGAAAATTGGTTGATGATTGAGAAGAAAAAGACATTTGTTTCACGGTTTAAGGAGAAAGTGAGAATAGATATATCTGCATTAGAAATGTTGAAATGGTTGGAAGGGGGACCATCTCATAATTTGATAACATGGACGGGTTTTTATTTGAATGGGTACACATTTTACACACAAAATATGGATGACAAGCATACCATTTAAAATAGTGGTGTGATGGTTAGCACTGAAATAGTGCATTTTTTAGGTGAAAAAGATAAAAAACCAATTTTTTCTTAATCGGCATATTTTGTAGTTATTCAGGATATATGGGAAATTGATTATACAAAAAATTGAGTCACCGTGTTTAAGTGTAATTGGGTTGATAGAAATAGTGGTGTAAACCATGATGAATGTTGATTTACACTCATTGATTTGAAAATAGTTAATTACAATAAGGAAACATTTATCATGGAAACACATGAAAAGAACATATTTTATGTCATTGATCCATCGAATGATCAGTGGAATGTTGTTTTTCAAGGAAAAAGATACCATTTGAGTGATGCGAATGATGTTAATGACATTATTTATTTACATGTGTCTTATTCATCTATTACACAATTTTAGGATGATTATAATGAATACAAGGAATACATAGATCATGTAGTGAATACTAATCATGGTGAAGGAATATGGGAAAAAATAAATTAGTCTCCTAATATTTATGGTAATTTTTTTATCTTTTTTTCTTTTTTTGAAGTATAAAAATGAATGCCTCTTTTTTTACTTATTTTTTCCATTCCTATTTCTAAATATTTAGTTTTCTAGTAATATGCCAATATAGAAAATCTCATTACACTTGCTTGTGTCAATGTCAGATACTAAGAGAAAGGAAGAGTTACAGAGGTATATCTAATTTTTTTATATTGTGAAATATTATGTAATGTACTTATTTAATGAAAGAAAAAATTTAATTTAAATTTTTTTGTAGGAATACTGACACATCCTCAATGGAGGAGACATCTTCTATTACTATAGGGAAATCAGGTTCTCAAGTTGGTAAAAGTGGTATTACATTTTTACCAAAACTATCACTTGCTCGTGGAGATGAAAAATTATATATTCATTTTGATGATAATAATAATAAAACTACCCCAAATGTAGTTCATTTTATCAGTTATATATCAATGTATAGCCATTGTAGGATTCGTATTTTATATCCTAATTAAAATTCCATGGAAAGGATTGAAAAACAACAAATTTGGGAGGTTGTGATGGTAAAATATATCAATTGATTTAATTTATCTCATTTTTTAATATTAAATATTTTAAATGACATGTTCAATTTATTTAATTATATATGAAATTCTATTCTTAGAAAACAAAATAAATTAAGGAAAGACATCTCGCATGTATGATAATTATTTTATATTATACAATTTAATATATATTTATCTAATTACATATTAGTTTATTTTTATGTAACATGACTCCAGAAGATCTCATCAAGAGATCCTGTTCAAAAATCTATACCCTCATACTTTATCATGTGGAGGGTATCCATATTTAGATTAGAAAATTATTAAAGAAAAATTTGAAGCATCAAGAGCTTGATCTAATAGTGGTTCATAGGAGGTCCAATTTGGTCATCTATCTCCTCCCACTCACCATGAAAAATGGAAGTTAGAATGAACTAGTAAAAATGGAAAGTATCTTATAATGGAAGCTCAGTAAGGAGATGATAAAATTATAATTTAATATTATTTATTTGTCTTGAATTTCTCTATTTTATAAATTATAAACACTAATATAGAATCTTCATTTTTTTTATTTTAGGTTGAACTTTAGGAGCAAGAGACACATTTCCCTTTTATTGTTTAGGGTATGATGTAAATCCCAACCATTGCTTTAGGAAAGGCATAACACCCCCAATGTTAGAGGATATAAGGTGGGTGTCAGTATTCAGAAAGTTTGTGGTCAGAATAAGCAATCGAAATACCCTGAAATAGAATCCATAAAATCCTAGATAAAATAAATGAAACAGTTTACGGGTGATAAAATTCAAGCAGTTGTACAACATGCTTTGTTAGAACACTTGACATGACAATCACAACATGCACAGCCTTCACAGCCTGCCCAGCCTGCTTACTCAGATCCTCCACCTCTGACCCAGTCAGACTACCCTACCCAGCCTTCCTAGCCTGCTTACTTTGATCCTCCACCTCCATCCCATCCAGACTACCCTACACAGCCTTCTTATTTGGATCTTTCACCTCAATCACATTTGAACTACCCTATCAGACCTCTCTACTTTGTTCCTCCACCTCCTCACTAAGGAAAAACCATATATTGTGTGTTTTGTTTCTGGATATCTTTATATAAATAGTGTTTCATTAAGAGTTGTGATTTTTTGGGGATTATTTACATCATTATCCTATGAATATAGGTTAGTTTAGAGCATCAGTACATGATATTATTGATCTTAATGCTCTACAGCCATTTCCTGTTGAGGAGATTACCAGAGTTCAGGATTATCTGGGTCATTTTCTTATTTGTACAACTAGTATTTTTTGTCATATTTCATATGAGGTATGCATTTTTTAAATATTAATTAAATATGATTTAAGTTAAATATATATATTTTTGGATATTTAACTTTTATAGTATTATCTAAAAGAAAAATAAATTTTACAATTGAAAAAAAACGTTCAGAAACAATCGACTGTAGATACTTATGATATTTATTGTGGGTTCAAAATATTATCTTTGAATTACTCTTCCTTGAATAATATCTATGAGTTTTGGATTATGTATAATATATGAGAAAGATATTGTCAATTGAGATTACTCAAATAATATATCATGCATCTAGTTGATTTTGAAGATCTCATCCTCAATGTGTTGTAGTTGGTTTCCATGTAAGTAAAATGATTTTTGAATTTTTCTTTCTTAAATTAACGATTGTTTAAATTTTCTAACTATATTTCATTTTTTAAATTAGGTATATTCACACACTTCTTTTACAAAATGACAACACATCCATTTATGGTTTTATAGATCCAGAATAAATTTCCATGGTAGTGAAACATGTGGAGAATCCTAGTAGAGTTGTGTATATATGTGAGAGATTATCACTTATAGAGATTGAATGCTGGTTTTTTCTATTTCATGATAAGTAAGAACATAATCATAATTTTGAACTAATGTCCATTGTTATTACATTAATTGTGAATTTTGTTTATTGTAGGGGGCATTGGATGTTTGGAATATTTTTTTCCAAATGAATGAACTTCATATTGGTTTTTCTCTCTATCAGGTAGTGTTCATAAAACATTTTACACCTTATTAGATAGGTATGTTTTTTGTTTCCATAATCTCATTATGTTTAATTATTATTTCATATAAATTCATTATTAGTTCATATATACAAAAATGCAGTTCATGGAAATTTTTTATCAAAGAACACATGTCGATAAAGAAACCAAATGCAATCAATTATGTGAAAGAAAAGATAATTATTTTTTATATTAGATATTGGTCTAATTTTATGATATATATATATATATATATTGGTTTTTGTTTTCATGTTAATGTCTTAAAACCACAATTTCATTGTCAACAAGGAAAATTTGAATGTGGGTGTTATGTTATACAATTCATGTACGAGATAATAAAAACTAGGGTAACTGTTGAATTTCATAAAGTTAGTTATATTATTTTGTTATATTTTATGTCATAGTAATATATTTTTAATCTAATATCATTCAATGTTATTGTATAGATTCAATGATAGAGAGTATTATACCCAAACTGATGTTACCCATCATCAATCATTATTTGTGAACTATTTGTTAAGTCTAATTACAGTTTGAGGTATGTATATTCTAATGTTTATGAATAATATATTACATTTTCCTAATAAATTTTTCCAAAAAAATAATTATTTTTTTATAATAAGTGTTTTAACATAATGATATCAAATTATTTCTTTAAAAATAATGAACAATGAGCATGTTGTAAATTTCAGGTATGTATTTTTGAAATCGACTTTATAATAAAATACGTAGATAATTTTTTTGGTTTACTAGATAAAAGGATGTATTTTTTTTGTTTTTTTAGTTAATGAGTACAGGTGTTTCATTTTTTTATATTGTGTTTTTACTATAGGGATTATGATTTTTTTGGAATATTAATATTTTGAATTTTTTAATATTTTATAAACTTTCAGTATCAGTTTTCATAAAAGACGACGTTGAAAAATTAAAAAAATACCATATGGTTTTTGGCATCCGTTTTTAAAAAAATCGAAGCCAAAGCATTAAAAAAATAAGATTATAGTTTCAACATTGGTTTTCAAAAAAATAATGTTAAAAATAACCAGTGCTCAATTTTCAGCATAAGTTTTATTGAAAACTGATACAAAAAATTGAGTGTTGGCTAGTTTTCAGCGTTTGGTTTTAAAAAAATGATGCCAAAAGGTTATTTTATTACATAGACATTATAGACTTCAGTTAAAAACCTATGTCAAAAATGAAAAATAACTGATGTTAAATCTAGTTTTTTCACTAGTGCCATGTCCTAGTGTAGAAAAACCCATTTTGAAACCAATAGATTGGTAAAGAAATATCTGAAGTAATATATTATGGAAAATGATCATATTACCCCTTACAATCATTTAATAGCCAAAATTTCAAATTTCTACTCAAATTTCTAATCCATATAAGCATGGTTCATTATAATATACTGATCATAAATATAAGGCCCCAGCATTAAACCTTACTTAATCTTGAGTAATTACAAGATTACACAATGAGGATCTTTTCAGGTTTAGAGTTTTAGAGAATTAGATCATGAAACTTGCGTTAGATTCCACATTTAAACAAAGTGGTTACAAAAAAGACAATAATCATTCTTCCCATCAACGGAAACGTATTGAAAATAAAACATGGATTCTTTCTTGACACATCCTTAACACTATCACCACATCATATACCTTTCCCTTGACCTGAAAAACATTTCAAAACAACATGGGATGAGCATAAAAAGCTCAGTAAGGGTTATAAAAATATGGAAAGGAAACATGAGTTTATATATACATAAGAATAAAATCATACTTTACCCATAAAACATAGGTACTTTAACATACCTCATCAAACCATGAATAAATCATAGAAAACATAAGACATAAAGGTAACTTGAGGCATTAATAACATTCTTACGTAGGGAGTAACCCTCTTGGTTACGTTTGGAATACCCATCACAGTATATTCCCTAAATCTCTTCGGAGAAACCTCAATGTTTCACTCCTTCACGTTACCCAATGCAATGAAGAGCTATATCGGGCTCACCCGCCCTTAGTTTATCACGGAACCACCCGTTTTCAAAACAATGACCAAGAACCATAACATAAATGTATCACATAAAACATGCATAAAGGAAACATAACATTTCCACATTTCAATCACAATATAACATTTTAGTATATTGAAATAATGAATCCATTAAAAAAGAAACCATTTCCAAAACCATTTAAAACATTTAATAAAGAGATTTTTGAATCAAAGTGTCCCATACCACCTTGAAGCTTAAAATTTTAAACCATTAATATCCATATAAATAAATCCTTAAAACCATTTTTAAAACATGGATATAAATAAGAACAAATAATTAAAACATTTAAAACAATATTTTGGTTAAAGGGGTTTTACCAAAATTAGAGACACTTGAATATAATAATTAAGGAATAACATTTAGTCAGAACTTTATAATATCATTATAATAAATGGATTCATGATATAATACTCGAAAGGACAGTATATACACCATATAAGAGTGAAATGGTGCATAACAACAATGAACCCTCAATAGAAATGTCAAATGTGATGAAATCCCTTATAAAGAAGGTATCCTTAAATTAAGGACAAATCAATCTCAAAAATATGTGTGACAAATATAAATACACCCAATATAAGTGGATATTATGTGAAAAACAATAAAAGGACATTCACACATATTCAATGGATGACATATTCAAGGACTACATGTTGAACCCAAAGAAATCGAAATTGGGTTAAAGAGTTCCCTTGACAGCCTAACGACATCACATCAAAATGAGTTGATGAGAGATAAAAAGTGTATCTCATCACTTGGACATAAAATTTACCTCAATAAGGATACATGAGAACATATCCAAACATAACAATATGTAAATTAAAAGACCCAACAAAAGAAGTCTTTTAAAAAAAGGAGGGTGAAAGGTTCCCTTACCGACATGGGTATCTTTCAAAACATACACCCCATGAAAGAAGGACAATAGATCATTGATGTAAATACTCATAAACGAAATTATATTACACAAAGAGTATAATAATGGGCAGTATATACACCACTCAATGGAATTTGTGGTAAATGTAGCATAAATCTCACGGGAATAAAAGTGAGATGAAAAATCCCTTACGAAAACTCGGCAGCCTAACGGCGCCACATAAAACGTCCGAATATGGATTGATGAGATCAAATAGGGTATCTCATCAGATTACAATAAAATGTAAATAAAGAGTAATATAAAATAACATCCCCCAACATTACAAAGAGGAGCTTAAAAGAAGTGACATAAAGGAGAGTACTTAAAAAGAAAGAGAGAGGTTAGATCTCTTACGAAAGTTCGGCAGCCTAACGACGCCACTCAAAACTTCCAAAATGGATTGATGAGAGAGAATAGGGTCTATCATCACATGAACATAAAAATTACAGTAAAATTAATATAAAAGATAATCCCAATAACAAGAAATATGAGCTTTAAAAGGAATGACATAAAAGTGTGTACTTAAAAAGAAAGAGAGGAGTAGGATCCCTTACCTTGGGTCCGACTTGACTCGATCGTTCTTTAACGTCCTGAATAATAAACTTGAGTTAATCTATACTTGCTTAAGAACATTTTTCAAGTTCATTATTCCTTTTACACCATGTTATAAACATCATGTAATCATTTAAGTTAATAATGTTCATTTTGTCGGTATTTGGTTCTTAAGTCGAAAGTGGACTTCATACAATTACATGTTGTTCGTGTGGTCAAAGGTTCTTTATATCCAGAATGACATTCCTAGTTTGGATATCATATATATCATATATATCCAGCATATACATGTATTTATAATATTACATAATCATTTAGAGGTAAGAAATGAAATTCACCGTTCATGGAGACGGTAAGCCGTACGTACGCATGAACACTACTTTCATTTATATTTCGTATTTTATAGAATGGAATAATAATGATATAAAGGTATATTATACTTCCAGTATAATATAATATATAATATCATAGTTCCATCCTTTATACGTCCCACATATGGTATTTAACGAATCAAATCACTTAGAGGGGGTGGTAGTCCGCACTTCCTTAAATGAAGATATCGCGTTTACCCATAATGGAAACCATAAAGTTATGCCCAAAATGAAAAAAATAGAAGCTTAAGGAAAACATAAATATATTATATATCATATATAAAAATAGTGACATCATAATGGCCACCTTTGAAGGTGTTAAATGAGTATTGAACAATCATCGTTTCGGGAGGCAGAATTTCGCCATCCACGGAAACCGTATGTTCTTTAACCATTTGATGTAGTTGTGTGAGAGTGAAGCTCGAATAAATCTAATAAAAACATCCTAGTATATTTAATATACTTTTTTTGTTACAAAATAAGTAAATAAAAAGAGTTTAGGGGGGTGTAGAAGCAAAATAAAACAAATGTACATGAGAGAATGAATTACCTTTAAAAGTGTAACTCCTTTTGATTTGAGCCTAAAGGCTTACATTGAAAGGATTCTGCCCAAAGTGAATCCTCTAGGATGGGGAGATGGATGTGGAGAGAGTAATTGGGCAGGGTTTGGCCAAGCCAAAGGCTTGAGGAGTGTGTGTAATGAGGTAGAGGTGGGGGCCTTTTATAAGAGGAGAGGAGGGGCACTTTTGGAATGTAAAGAAATATTACTTTATTTGAAAATGTTTTTCGGTTTTAAAAGGTCCCACATTGATATAATTCGTGGATAAGGTGATAAGGGTTCGAAATAAACCCATCCAATAAGTTTTGGACATGTTTAGTTCATAGATTTTACATTATCTTTCCATTTTATTTAAATCGTCAAATAATAATGTCATCACTGCATCATTATTATGTCATAAATAGATTAATTTATTCAATGTCTAAAAATTATAAAAAAAATACTATGATGTAGGAAATCTTTTTATATTTCCAATTACTATTTATAATAAAAAATATGACTTGTATAACCCTATTTACAAATTGTTTTAGTAAAACATATCATGTTTGTGCCATTTTTACTTTTACATTAAATAAAAAGTTATTTATGTCATTTCCCAACCAAAGTGGCTCCATGGGGTCCCCAAGTTGACCCATGGCTTGTCTTGGTCGGCCATTACACATCCAATGAGGTTAGGACATGTGTAATGTTCATTTCATATTATTAAAACATTATTTTTACCTTAAACTACACTAATTACCTATAATAACGATTAATGAAAAAATGTTACTATTCACCAAAAAATTATTTTCATCCCATTTAACCACATTTTACTTCTTAATGACAACCATGTATGTCGGATTTTTGAAATTCAAAACACAAAGATGTTAAAATTTCATGTAAACGGAAAAATCAGTTTTTATAAGTACCACTTAGTGGTTTCACTATTCATCAATAATTGATGTTTTTCAGAAAAATCCCAAAAATTCACCCTATGCTATATTTGATATTCCAAATTCAAAAATGAAGTCCATTTTAAAAAATTCAAAACATATAAGTCACATTAATTAATTTAATAATTAATTCCCGCTGTCAGAGCAAATAGCGTGTTTTTATGAAACAATAAGAATCAAAAGATTGACACTGGTTTAAGTCTGATTTCAAAGTGAAATTAATTCCAACGACCACTATTGGATTTAATGGTAAAAATATATTCTAATTTCACTTTAAAACCAATTCATAAGATAATCTAATCATATAAATAAATTAGATTAAAAAGAGGTTTTGAACATTTTACATTATTCATTAAAAAAATGAACTTTATCGGAAAAATACAAAACATTTACACAAAGTAAAATTTGATGTCCCGATTCTTAATAAGAGTTTTATTTGGTCCAAAAGAATTTTTAAGAGTGAACAAAACTATATTTAATGATGGTTCAACATCAAAAAGGGATAAGTGAACCTTTAGTGAAAACTAGGGCATATACGCCTAAAATTGAATTCTTTCCGTATTTTAAGCCTCTATCCTTTATTGGATAAATGTAAAAACATTTAAAAACATATATAATCATATTTTAGTTATTTCTATTGATTCCCTCCATTACAAAGGCTACATGTTAACTACCATTTAAAATAATATTATTTTATTATTAGAGTGCAACGTAAGATTCCCAAGAAACTCGTTGTTGCATGTTGGGTACGCCATCGAGCATAGCATCCCCTTTAAAGTCATATTAATATTTTATTCACAAATATGGATGAATATGAAAATGTAATATTCTTTATTTACCTGGGGTGTTACATCCTTCCCCCCTTTTGGGAATTGCGTCCTCGCATTTTTTAAAATTGAGCTTGGAAACATCCTTGAACGTCCCACATCGGAACAAGAGTCAGTAAAACAGTCACTTTAAAATAAAGGAAGATAAGTACAGAGGTCACCCGAGTTAACCCATACTAGGATTCCAAGTATGAAAATATGGACATGGAGGATAAACAAAGGGTCATGTTCTGAAGGAGAGTGATAGAAAACATGTTTAGGAGAAAGTTAACCACAAGAAAATCACAAACTTGTGATGGGTTAAACGGTATTCGATTCCCCAGTAGGAAAAGTTAATAGAAAACATTTTTGTTTTAAGTAACTTTTTATTGAGGAATTTATTCATAAGTAAACATAATCACTTATCATGTTGACTTTCAACTTTTACTAGATTCCTTAATCAAACTCATATTTTTTCCAAAAGATGAGTATTTAGGGAGACTTGTTCGCATTAAGAGTACTATAATCAACTTCTAGAGAATCACCTAATCCACAAAAGAGAACTATATACATCCCATGTCTTTAGGCTTTAACCAAAACCAAAACCAAAAAGGTTAGTACAAGTTCAGATAATCCAGAAAAGGATAACCCATTTAAATGAAAATCCATGCATAATCTCCAAAATTTGTCCAACAAAACCCAAAGTTCAACGAGGACCATCCGATAAACAATTTGTCCATAAAATTATTCAAAGTAAACCAATATAAGATTGAAACCCAAATATTTGAAGGATTTAGTCACATAGTCTTCCAAGTTAAATCATAACATTTATCTCCAAACAACATCAGTTGCTCCTAAAGTCTTGTATTGAAAAGTAATTAACCTAATCACATATCCTCTATGATAGGTTAATAATTTTCATAAATAACCCAAAATCAACTTACTCTTAAAAAAAAGAATCAGTCAAACTAACCAGGGACTTCACGTAGTCCAGTGGTAGGCGATAAATACCAGTTGCACTTTGATTGTGGGTTCGATTCCCGCAGCTTTTTCCGACGCGACGGGTAGTCACACGGTCTACGTGTTGTCCTTCTTCCAAAACTATATAATTCTCAAATCATTCCCCAAAAAGGGATAAAATCATAAAAAATAACCATAACATAATTTAACCTCAATTTTATCTGATGCCTTTCACTTCAACCATAAAATACAATAACCCATAATTACCTAAAAAGTAAGGATCATATAAACCCAAATGGTTCTTTATAACTATGTCCAAAAAAGAAAAGATAACTATTACTTGAATAAAATTTGCCTATATTAAACATCAGGGTGACACATGTTCTAATGTAACCCCATCATCAAAAGAGACTTAATACTCTTATGAATTTCACCATAACTCTTGAAGCCCTTATATGTTGACATCTTACTCATTCAACATTCTTCTTGATCCATTATCCATTCCTTTCCAACTTATTCCGAAATACCTCTTTCCTACAAACAAAATCATGAATCATATCCTAATATTCCATAATAGGAAAACAATAGTCATGAAATAGTACATACCTTTGATTGGTCATTGTTAGTTTCTTCATCCTCAATCGGAATGGCATTAGGTATTGGTAAACGAATATTGGTACGCTCTTGGTGACCCCATTCACGAAACTTCTTCATAGGACATGTGTTTGCATAATGACCATGCACACCACATTTAAAACATTTAATTGATCCCTCAGAAATAACTTCTTTCCCTTTCCTCAAGTCAACTGGATGCTTCCTTTTTCCATGGCAGGTTCTTGCTTTATGACCTTCATTTGCACATCTATAGCATATTTCTGTCCCTTTGAAACATTTTCCTAGGTGTTTCTTTCCACATCTTTGACACATAGGTTTTTGAACACACTTACCTTTATGATTATTACCTGTACATCCGTAGGGATTTCTTTCTTGAATATATGATGCCTTAGAGAAATCTCCAAGGTTTAGGTGGTCAATCATGACTCCAAATAGTTGGTTGAGGATAATCACAAGAGTTCTCATTGCATCTCCCATATCATTTAGTTGCTTTCTCAAAAAACTGTCACAGTTTCCTTCACATCCAATGTTACTTTGGTGCCTGCTAGATCCAGCCATTTACTAAAACCAAAAAGGTCAGTGTTAGTATATCAAAAAAACCATCATGTACTAATGAGTAAGATAAACACTAAGATATACTTACTCATTCACTTTATCTAAAACTAGGACTCTTTCTGAAATCCTAACCATTATGGTAATGTCACTTATGCTTAAAGAATACCCTAACCTCTAAAGTTATCTAAACCGGCCTTTGATACCAACTATAAGGCCCCAGCCTTAAACCTTACTTAATCTTGAGTTATTACAAGATTACACATTGAGGATCTTTTCAGATTTAGAGTTTTAGAGAATTAGATCATGAAAATTGCATTACATTCCACATTTAAACAAAGTGGTTACAAAAAATACAATATTCATTCTTCCCATCAACAGAAACATATTGAAAATAAAACATGGATTCTTTCTTGACACATCCTTGACACTATCACCACATCATGTACCTTTCCCTTGACCTGAAAAACATTTCAAAAAAACTTGGGATGAGCATAAAAAGCTCAGTAAGGGTTATAAAAATATGGAAAGGAAACATGAGTTCATATATACATAAGAATGAAATCATACTTTACCCATAAAACATAGGTACTTTAACATACCTCATCAAACCATGAATAAATCATAGAAAACATAAGACATAAAGGTAACTTGAGGAATTCATAACATTCTTACGTAGGGAGTAACCCTCTTGGTTACGTTTGGAATACCCATCACAGTATATTCCCCAAATCTCTTCAGAGAAACCTCAATGTTTCACCCCTTCGTGTTACCCAATGCATTGGAGAGCTATATCGGGCTCACCCGCCCTTAGTTTATCACGGAACCACCCGTTTTCATAACAATTCCCAGGAACCATAACATAAATGTATCACATAAAACATGCATAAAGGAAACATAACATTTCCAAATTTCAATCACAATATAACATTTTAGTATATTGAAATAATGAATCCATTAAAAAAGAAACCATTTCCAAAACCAATTAAAACATTTAATAAAGAGATTTTTGAATCAAAGTGTCCCATACCACCTTGAAGCTTAAAATTTTAAACCATTAATATCCATATAAATAAATCCTTAAAACCATTTTTAAAACATGGATATTAATAAGAACAAATAATTAAAACATTTAAAACGATATTTTGGTTAAAGGGGTTTTACCAAAATTAGAGACACTTGAATACAATAATTGAGAAATAAAATTTAGTCAGAACTTTATAATATCATGAGAATAAATGGATTCATGATATAATACTCCAAAGGATAGTATATACACCATATAAGAGTGAATTGGTGCATAACAACAATGAACCCTCAATAGAAATTTCAAATGTGATGAAATACCTTATAAAGAAGGTATCCTTAAATTAAGGACAAATCAATTTAAAAAATATATGTGACAAATATAAATACACCCAATATAAGTGGATATTAAGTGTAAAACAATAAAATGACACTCACACATATTCAATGGATGACATATTCAATGACTACATGTTGAACCCAAAGAAATCGAAATTGGGTTAAAAAGTTCCCTTGACAGCCTAACGGCATCACATCAAAATGAGTTGATGAGAGATAAAAAGTGTATCTCATCACTTGGACATAAAATTTACATCAATAAGGATATATGAGAACATATCCAAACATAACAATATGTAAATTAAAAGACCCAACGAAAGAAGTGTTTTTTAAAAAAGGAGGGTTAAAGGTTCCCTTACCGACTTGGGTATCTTTCAAAACATACACCCCATTAAAGAAGGACAATATATCATTGATGTAAATACTCATAAACGAAATTATATTACACAAAGAGTAAAATAATGGGAAGTACATACACCACTCAATGGAATTTGTGGTAAATGTAGCATAAATCTCACGGGAATAAAAGTGAGATGAAAAATCCCTTACGAAAACTCGGCAGCCTAACGGCGCCACATAAAACTTCTGAATATGGATTGATGAGATCAAATAGGGTATCTCATCACATTAAAATAAAATTTACAGCATGAGGAATATAAAAGAACATCCCCCAACATTACAAAGAGGATCTTAAAAGAAGTGACATAAAGGAGAGTACTTAAAAAGAAAGAGAGAGGTTAGATCTCTTACGAAAGTTCGGCAGCCTAACGGCGCCACTCAAAACTTCCAAAATGGATTGATGAGAGAGAATAGGGTCTCTCATCACATGAACATAAAAATTTAAGTAAATTTAATATAAAAGATCATCCCAATAACA
The DNA here is from genome assembly GCA_963277665.1 of Viscum album. NCBI lineage: Eukaryota > Viridiplantae > Streptophyta > Magnoliopsida > Santalales > Viscaceae > Viscum > Viscum album. The sequence goes on from OY728135.1 coordinate 417,913,488, forward strand.
GGAAAGATGAGCTTTAAAAGGAATGACATAAAAGTGTGTACTTAAAAAGAAAGAGAGGAGTATGATCCCTTACCTTGGGTCCGACTTGACTCGATCGTTCTATAACGTCCTAAATAATAAACTTGAGTTAATCTCTACTTTCTTAAGAACATTTTTCAAGTTCATTATTCCTTTTACACCATGTTATAAACATCATGTAATCATTTAAGTTAATAATGTTCATTTTGTCGGTATTTGGTTCTTAAGTCGAAAGTGGACTTCTTACAATTACATGTTGTTCGTGTGGTCAAAGGTTATTTATATCCAGAATGAAATTACTGATTTGGATATCATATATATCATATATATCCAGCATATACATGTATTTATAATATTACATAATCATTTAGAGGTAAGAAATGAAAGGCACCGTTCATGGAGACGGTATGTCGTACGTACGCATGAACGCTACTTTCATTTATATTTCGTATTTTATAGAATGGAATAATAATGATATAAAGGTATATTATACTTCCAGTATAATATCATATATAAGATCATAGTTCCATCCTTTATACATCCCACATATGGTATTTAACGAATCAAATCACTTTGAGGGGGCGGTAGTCCGCACTTCCTTAAATGAAGATATCGCGTTTACCCATAATGGAAACCATAAAGGTATGCCCAAAATGAAAAAAACAGAAGCTTAAGGAAAACATAAACATATTATATATCATATATAAAAATAGTGACATCATAATGGCCACCTTTGAAGGTGTTAAATGAGTATTGAACAATCATCGTTTCGGGAGGCAGAATTTCGCCATCCACGGAAACCGTATGTTCTTTAACCATTTGATGAAGTTGTGTGAGAGTGTAGCTCGAATAAATCTTATAAAAACATCCTAGTATATTAAAGATACTTGTGTTGTTACAAAATAAGTAAATAAAAAGAGTTTAGGGGGTTGTAGAAGCAAAATAAAACAAATGAACATGAGAGAATGAATTACCTTTAAAAGTGTAACTCCTTTTGATTTGAGCCTAAAGGCTTCCTTTGAAAGGATTCTGCCCAAAGGGAATCCTATAGGATGAGGACAGGGATGTGGAGAGAGTAATTGGGTAGAGTTTGGCCGAGCCAAAGGCTTGAGGAGTATGTGTAATGAGGTAGAGGTGGGGGCCTTTTATAAGAGGAGAGGAGGGGCACTTTTGGAAAGTAAAGAAATATTTCTTTATTTGAAAATGTGTTTCGGTTTTAAAAGGTACCACATTGATATAATTCGTGTATAAGGTGATAAGGGTTCGAAATACACCCATCCAATAATTTTTGGACATGTGTAGTTCATAAATTTTACATTATCTTTCCATTTTATTTAAATCGTCAAATAATGATGTCATCGCTGCATCATTATTATGTCATAAATAATTTACATTATTCAATGTGTAAAAATTATAAAAAAATACTATGATGTAGGAAATCGTTTTATCTTTCCAATGACTATTTATAATCAAAACTCTGACTTGTATAACCTTATTTACAAATTGTTTTAGTAAAACATATCATGTTTGTGCCATTTTACTTTTACATTAAATAAAAAGTTATTTATGTCATTTCCCAACCAATGTGGCTCCATGGGGTCCCCAAGTTGACCCATGGCTTTTCTTGGTCGGAAATTACACATCCAATGAGGTTAGGACATGTGTCAAGTTCATTTCTTATTATTAAAACATTATTTTTACCTTAAACTACACTAATTACCTCTAATCGCGATTAATGAAAAAAGGTTACTATTCACCAAAAAATTATTTTCATCCCATTGAACCACATTTTAATTCTTAATGACAACCATGTATGTAGGATTTTTGAAATTCAAAACACAAAGATGTCAAAATTTCATTTAAACGGAAAAATCAGTTTTTAAAAGCACCACTTAGTGGTTTCACTATTCATCAATAATTGAAGTTTTTTAGAAAAATCCCAAAAATTCACCATAATCTATATTTGATATTCCAAATTCAAAAATTAAGTCCATTTTACAAAATTCAAAACATATAAGTCACATTAATTAATTTAATAATTAATTCCCGCTGTCAGAGCAAATAGCGTGTTTTTATGAAACAATAAGTATCAAAAGATTGACACTGGTTTATGTCTGATTTCAAAGTGAAATTAATTCCAATGACCACTATTGGTTTTAATGGTAAAAATATATTCTAATTTCACTTTAAAACCACTTCAAAAGATAATCTAATCATATAAATAAATTATATTAAAAAGAGGTTTTGAACATTTTACACTATTCATTAAAAAAATGAACTTTATCGGAAAAATACCAAAAATTTACACAAAGTAAAATTTGATGTCCCGATTCTTAATAAGAGTTTTATTTGGTCCAAAAGAATTTTTAAGAGTGAACAAAACTATATTTAATGATGGTTCAACATCAAAAGGTGATAAGTGAACCTTTAGTGAAAACTAGGGCATATACGCCTAAAATTGAATTCTTTCTGTATTTTTAGCCTCTATCCTTTATTGGATAAATGTAAAAACATTTAAAAACATATATAATCATATTTTAGTTATTTCTATAGATTCCCTCCATTACAACGGCTACATGTTAACTACCATTTAAAATAATAATATTTTATTATTAGAGTGCAACGTAAGATTCTCAAGAAACTCGTTGTTGCGTGTTGGGTACGCCATCGAGCATAGCATCCCCTTTAAAGTCAAATTAAAATTTTATTCACAAATATGGATGAATATGAAAATGTCATATTCTTTATTTACCTGGGGTGTTACAATAAACATTCTCATCCATGAGGAGCCTTGGTGGTAAAATATAACCATTATCTGAATTCAAGAATCTGAAAGAGCATACCATATTGATTATCAAATGACTTTTCTCATTGAATCCATAACTCTAGTTCATGAGATATATTCAACTGAAACCAATATAGTACTCCCCACTATAGGAATTCATTTATCATCATCAAAAAATGAAACTCCAAGCTCAAAGTCCCATGAAAAATGCCAAATTTGATCTAAAAATTAGAGGCACTACCCCAAAAATGGAAAATGGTGAACTCTCCACCATATGGATTACCTTATAACACTACTTGATCATAACCTTAATAGGTTACTTTATCAAATGAGGAAATAAATTTAAAAGAAAATAATCTCGGCATAAATCCAATGTTCTCTCTCAGTATAATCAAGATGAGGTTAAAATATAACATGATACTATCTAAAAATGAGTACATTAAAATTCCAACAAATGTTGAATGCATCACTCTATGATACATTCTCATATCCAAAAGTATAAATTAACTTTAACCCACACCTAACACCATTTCTCCTAATGATTATTGTGTGGTTTGAAACACATGTTGACAATCTTATGGTATCAAATTCATTGTCAATGACTCCTCAACCATGGAGGGACATTCTTTATTTAACGACAACTCTCAGAAAACCATGACCTCATAATGTCTTGAAAACAAAAATCCTCAGATCAGATACAACCACCCGTAGATCCAATATTTTAATGGTACCACATGAAACAAATGTATACTTTTTTACCTAAATCACACTTATGTGATTGGTCCCTCATATTTCCAAGAAAATGGTACCACACAGCATGTCAAACTCCTTTACCTAGAATATCCATTTGGACTGCTCTTCAAAATCCATCAATTATCATGTTCCATGGTTTATTCTATGACTTCCCATCACCTAGAATCATCCCAATCATGAGAACTTACCCACAATATGACTATATAATCAATAGTGAAAACACATGTCAATGTGACCTTCAAAATAAACTGTCCTTCCTACAGAATCCAGTCTAAAAAAACAAGTACCTTAGGTTCTTTATCAATAGAATAATGCATCAGTATTCCTATACCAAAAAACTCAATAACCAACCATTCATCAGTCACAAAAGATCATATAACCAATCATTCTACCAAAAAAATGTATGGATAAACTCAAGCCAACCCCAATTTTATCTTTTTATTGATAAAAACAAGGCATAAACCTATAAGGGACTGAGTCCAAACTAAGGGCCTCTAGGTATCCCACCCCTCCCTAGAAATCAAGTCTCAAAACATGGTCACAAGTTCTAAACACCTAGACCAAAAAAACAAACCTCTCTAATGAAGTAAAATATCACAACATACCTATGAGGGTCAAAAATATCAACACAAACTATAAGGGATCTAACCTTTCTGAGCATACTCATAATAAACTGCTCCTTGGAGGTCATAATATCAGTAAAATAGATACTGACCGCACACTCACCAAGAATCCATATAATGTAATTCCCCCTCAAAGTCTAGTTCAATAGACACTTCTTGGTACCTATCATTACCATACTCGACGATCTATCTAGATAACCATTTATGAGGATGTTTATGTATAATGTCATTTTAATATATATAGGGAAACTCTATATAGATTTTTACTGGTAATTTAAATAAATGAACCTACGAAAAAAACCCTATAACGGGTACAACATTGGGGAATCATGTTCCCTATCAACCTAATAATTCCCCTTCACCACCCATGTATGAGTACTAAATCATAAACCTCACCATAAAATGTATTAACAAAGATCAACCTCACCATCCATTAAAATGAAATATATATGCATGTCAGCCCAATTGAGTATAATTCCACCAAAAAACCTATATAGAGAAATGTCCATTTAATTTTTCGAACACATTAGACAATTGGACTCTATCACTATTACAATCAAACACTAGAATTCCTATAACATGTGAATCCTATGTTTCAAATATGATTCTTGAGATGCCAATTTCCTTTTCTGACCAAGAGTAGAAATCAATCCCTGGCCTCTTTGCAATGGGAAATGATATATAAATCCTTAATAAATCCCAACATCCATAATAAATGTGTATATATAAAAGTGAATATCATATTAAACTACAAAATCACATGTTAGAAAAGCATTCTCATACCCCTAGCAACCAAGACTTCTTAAAAGAATATGTATTATGGATGCAGCAGTCCAATATCCATCATAGGTTTCGACATATTCCTAATAATCATGTGAACCATAACAAAAATAGTAATACAAAATAAAATGGAACAGATTTGATACCAATTTGTATTGTCTTGACTTGAATGTCACTAAACCACTGCTCTTAGCTGATTCATTACAAGCCTCAAACACAACTCTCTATAAACAAGAGGCTTCCGAATATCAGCGAGGTCCTAGGGTCTTTCTGTAGAGATACCATGACATCATATAAATGTAAAAAACAACATAAATAATTAGATACAATAAAAAAGTATATAAACATAGTGATAAATAAGTAAATAAATAGAAATAGAAAAAACTATAATAAAAAATGATATCCTATAAAATCCTAATTAACCATGTTATATATAAAACACTATTCACCCACTATGATGACCATACAAGAATGATTACAAAAGAAACTGAAATAAATTTGTAGATCTTTCCTACTAACTCTGAGATAGACCATATACAGAGTCTCCAGACACTATCAAACTACATCAACCAGGTCATCAAAATCCACAGGAGTGTCTCTTCTAGATTATGCAATATTGGGCCTTAGCCCTATCAAATTGATTCGGTTCTCAACCTGAAAAGAATACATATTTTCTTAACACATGCTAAGGGGAATGTATAGGGTTGAGAAAAAAAATACAATAGGCCATCCCGATGACAAATTGATAATTCTACATTCATAAGTGCATGCTCATAAAATATGCTTAACCTAGTTAAGACAGAAATGAAATAATAAATAAAAATAATAATACGACACCATAGTCGGTCCATGATCTCGATCAATTGGTAAATTTTCATTCAATTATATTTATATTTAAATGTGTATATATATATATTCATATATATATATATATGAATATATATTAGTAAGGTGATTAAATAACATAACTCTAGAGCAGTCGATCCTTGGGTCTAAAATCCCGATCAACTAGATATACAATAAAAAGGGTATTGATTTGGATGTCATACTACTCAATCCATATATCATTAAGTAAATATATAGGTCCATAATTATAATCCAAAATTCTAGACACTTCTAGTTCTGGAAATGTCTATGAGTAAGATACATCACTATAGGGGGGAAAATCATCCTCACCCTAGGTTCACCTGTACTCACCTCCAAACAATGTAATGTAGTATTCTAGGTAGTTTCTGGATATCATATAAATAGACACTAAGATGGATGTTGTACCACTAATTCCATGTAAATATAGTCTGATGTTTGAGTTATAGGTCCTTGTCTTTAGAAAGTCACAACATTAAAACATGGATGAACCCTAAGAGTCTGACCCATAGGTGGAATTGTAAGGTGATATCTCTAGTGAAACGTCATGACCACCTATCAAGGTCTCTGATTAGGGAGAGAATAATAATCCCTATAACTCATGAGAGGATAACCATCCTTGAGTATACAATGATGTCAAACACCATTTCCAACACCACAAATGAGTAATCAATCTGGGAGAGTTTTATCATCCCTATCACTCAGGAAATCATAATTATCCCTGAGTATAATAATCAGGGATGAAATGTACATATTAAGGGGAGCATTATTGTCCATTTTAAACCACATGTCGAGGAGTGTAGAATCGTCATCATCACTCATGAGTGTGTAATCATCTACGAGTAACATTATTAGGTATTCCATGATTGAAAATCATAATAAACATAGGCTCTGAAGCCGAATCCCAAGGAGAACCTCTAGAGATCCCAATAATGTAATAATCAAGCATACTAGATCAACATCTTGACCCCATTTATTTCCTTTAAGAATCCTAATAATAAAATTAATAGCATGGATTATAATCCAGATCCTGTGAAATACATTTTAGAATCAAAATAAAAGTGCAAGGAGGATCCCAATAAATACATCTTGGCATCCCAATGATCAACATCACATCGTGTTAGGATCATTATCCCGAAACCATAAATCACCAATGGTGATCATCAATGCATCATTAGTAAATAAGTGAATGTATAAATAAAATAGTGAGGGTTTCCAGATACCTAAACCCACTAATAAATTAATAGCCTCATGGTCTTACAATTTTAGTGATGGTTGTACGGTTACAATCACAACCATCTCTACCCAGACCTGACATACTAGCTCTAGTTCAATCAAACATCAAGGCACCCACTAGGTCCATCAAGGAAAAAAAATAAGCATCCTATGCAATATCCATAGTTGTGAAGTTAAAAGGAGGAATCCGACATTGAATCCTTGATTGTAAGACAATAGAGTCATCATACATGGTATCTTCGAAACGATGCATTAGAAAACGCGTCTGCCATAGGACCTTCAAAATAGGGTAATAAGTATAGGTATCACATATGTGATCCTCAGAACAATATAAAGGTAAAGGTGTCCTAAAATGGATTACATAGGTCTCTATGTAAGCAATGGTATACTGTAGGGACCCCTATTAATAGTAAAAAGATATATTCATCCTATACAGGATCCTCTAGGATGTAATGTAAGTAGAGGCACTCTATAGGGGATCCTAAAAAACAACTAACCTCACAACCTCCTTGTACATAAAGGAACATCCCAATATTGAGATTTACTGAAGGGGAAAGCTAAGAAGCATTTTTATGTACAGATATATCATGGCTGAACTTAGATCAAAGGGTCTCAATCTGATGATACAACTAGATTCTATTACTGGAGTAAAAAACTCTCCACTTACAAAAAAACACAATACGACATATAAGAGTCCCCAAATCACCTCAAGGGTTTCACCATCAAGATATATGTAGAAAGATACCCAGAATGGACTAATCATGTCTGAAATTATGACTCTCGGGTGTGAAAATATTAATAATAGGAAAAACCTAAAATGGGTTGAAAAGAAGGAGTATAAGTTGTGATATCCCTAACACATGATGTGTACCCACCCAACCCAACTGGGGAGTGTACTCCAACAAAACATGGTGTTCCAAATATCTTGTACATGGAGTGTTCATATTGTTTATGGTGTGTAACCTACATGTGGTACTTAGATGTATACCTCACATGGCCTAGCCATGTATTTCATCTGGCCATGTACCTCTACACAGCGTGCAACCCTCATGGGCATTGGCAATGTCCTCTACAAATCCATGTGACCATACACGAGCAGTCTGACCGAGTACTCAGCTACATGACTGAGTCAAAGTACATTTATTTTATTACTCAAACATGGTGTGTACTTCCAAAATATCATTTTCTACAAATAATAAGAACACAAAATGTGTGTTACATAATCTACACATTGTTTGATCGATATTACAGAATGGGAAACCCCTCAAATTGAAATGAATCCCCCATTTCTCCTCAATTCCATAGATCTACCCCCTAGTGGTCCCGAGAAAGAATAATACAGGTTTAAAATTGTAAATTTTAAATATAACGGGATTTATATATAAATTTAAAAACTAACTACCTTTGTGTGGAATCTGCTGAAATTTTGTCTATTTACACCATCCATGGATATCACACGATGATATGGATACTCCTGATCTCCATGGACACACCTCTATTCCCCCATCCATATTTATCTCTATATCCCCTCCCCTACTCTCTCTATTATGGTGAAGTAACCCATGTAGGGGCATGCACTATATTCTAGGGGATAAGGAAGAAATGAAAAATGGAAAAAGGAAGAAAAAAAAGAAAAAGAAAAAGGGGTGCAATGCCATCCCCAATGCCCAACATGAGTTTATGTCCCACCTGGGAAAGATTCCCCTTACCAAAATCAATGGTATGGAGGTAATGTAAATATTATTTTCAATAAAAAAATATATCTAAACAAACACAACTGAATAAAAAAAATATTTAATTTACTAAAAATTAAATATTATTTATTCCATGAAAATTTGAATGGTTGAGAATTCCATAAAAATCACGTCTTAAGGTAAATAATATCTTATAGGACCAACTAGGGATTCAAAAATATATATGAAATCATCTAGTTGGGGAGAATTAATATTTAACAAGTTATACCCATTAGATAGCCCAAAAATGAAATTTATTCTCAAATTTCTAGTCCAAAAAATAGGGGTCATCACAATTAAATTATTTATTAAAAGATATAATTTTTGATTGATTAATGGATCTATGATTTATCTTAGTGTGTTAAAATTATTCTATAATTTCTTATAAATGTAGATAAGTAGTTACATCTCTATTATAATAATTATTTTAGCTCTCTTCTACCTTGACTTTGGCATGTATGAGGTTATGAGCTCAAGTTAAGAAGTCTGTTATATTTTATACGTATTGTGTTTTATAATTATGATGTTATTTATAGAATATTAAATTATGTATATTTTGGTAGAGGGAAATTGGGTCAGATTTCTCAATATCCTCCAAGCTTATGCCTTTTCATGAAAATTGGGGGTTGATGACTTATCTCTCCAAAAATACTATTATAGGTATTAATGAATTCAAATGATTCTATTATTTTATATGGAAATGGTTTTATGTACCTTATTCATGAGATAAATTTGTATCTATAAGAATATAATTATCATTTAGTTTTGGTAAGTAACACAAATATATATATGTGTAAATTGTTAAAAATGGATATGGTTTGAGCATATTAATATGGTTGAAGGAATTGTATAAAAAACTAAATCATTAGGACAATGCGTACATTTAAATGGTCCAATATGAGAAAATATGGTGATATTAAATACCATAAAAATTAACAAGTTTCATATTCATTCCAAAAAATATCTTTTTGAGGCCAGGATCTTCTAATCAGGTAAGTCATGCCAAATCAAGGCACCCCTAGATTATCTTGTGTGAGGAAAGAAATTAATGGTTGACCCAAATCAAATTAGGTGCTCATTATTAAAATTTTCATTTCAGTAAACATGACTAGAAAGTTCTAATAGGATAAAATTATTGATGGAAAAATATGATTTAATCTATATGATGGAATTGGAAAGACGATTTTTGGTAAAATATCCAACGTCCATATATGTTAATATTAACATGATTTTAGGACTAAATTATCAATTTGGGAGACGAAAGAAAAATATGACCCATTACACAGTTTAATATGGTTATTATCCTTCTAATAGTTATGAAAAATTCTAAAGGGGTCATTATTTTACATGGAAAACATTAATTGATATTTAAATTCAATGAATTCAAAATATAATTTTCATATTAAATATGATCCAATTATAGTTATAGTAGAATCATCATAATCTGATTTGAATTTGAAATAATTCACTTAAAAGGAGGGAATATATGTAAGAGACTTCATATTTTAGTACAAAATATAATAATTTTTCATAATAATGAAAAAAAATTCTATGTCTTAGAGAAAACACATTATAAGTAAACAAAAATTGAGGTTTTTAAATAATTGGAACAATATGCATTAAATGATCATAGATTAATTTATTTGCGGTTAAAAAGGCATTAGATGGAAAAATACCTAAGGAATTTTAGTCCTCAATTATACACTCAATGTGATGGAGTACATTGATGACTTGGATAGACTGAAGACATCCTTTATAGATTATTTTTTCTATAAAATTTGTTATAGAATTATACTTATAAAAGTTATAATAATATAAATGAAATAAAAAAATGCTTATCTATTTTTTCAAAGAGATTTGGGTATATACCCTAGGCACGTCATGTTCTAGTTCTGGTTCTTCAATCATATTACTTGTGGGTTAAAATTCATACTGAAGTAGAAATTTTATTTAAAAATTATTACAATGATTCGAAAAAATTAACTCAAGTTCATTGAAACATAAATGTAATCCCCATAAGGTAGTATAATGTTTTAATAAGATGGAATTTTTATAAAAACCTAATGGTGCTTTTTAAATGCTATGAAATTTCTATATTAGGTATGGGTGTTGTAGAAATCAATTATTTTATTCTTAAGGGAATATACTAAAAAATGTGATCTTTTCAAAAGTTTTAAAAATATTGGAGTTCAAAATATGGTATAAATTAAAATTAGTTATAGATTTTATTTATGAAATGAAGAAAAGTGTTGTTAAATAAAGATAAAGAAAGGGTTGTTAAATTAAATAGTTGAATACCAATATTAGATTAATCAAAATAATGGTAGTGCATTTCTGTCATATTTTTCTTATATGACAAGATTTTTTTGTAAAAAAAAAGTTTTTATATATGATATTGGATGTTACATAAGGTTTTTGATTCATAATATTATATAATTTTTTTGAAAATAATATAGTGATAAAAGGTGTTTTATTAGGGATAATTATACTTTCCTATAATCATGAATATGATTTCATATAAGTATAATGATTTTTTTCATGAGGCACAAAATGAGTTTTGTGCACCACATAATCAGCTATGTATAATAAATGGAGTATCATACATTTTATGTTTTGTAAACGTGTGGTGCATGTTAAATATTTTTATTTAGCAAATAAATTAGGTTTTTTAGACACCTAGGGAGACTGCACAATTTGATATCTTACTTACAGAAGCCTTGAGGCCTATCTACTTAGTGTCTGGTTAAGTATGATTTTTATAATCTCAGTGCTTGTATGTAAACCAAGATATGATTCATCATATCATATAACAAGTATAAAATTTATTCCCTCAATTTTAATATATCAATTAAGTGTATTACCACACCTAAATAAGACACATTATGTTCTTTCTTGTTTCAGTTAAGAGCATATGATGTACTAATCCTTAGGGGTGAATGACATGTGATGTATTCATCGACTTGGTAAATCTGTACTCGAATCATTGAGAACATATGAGTAGGCTATATGGGGTTAACAGACTACGTGCCCCATATTTACTCAATGACATAGAAAAATAGATTTTATTAAATTTATTTATTATATATGATGCATGTGGTTTTCACAAGTATTGAGATACAAGTGTTTGATAGAGATCACTCCAGATCCCTTTATAGTTAGTGTACAATTGATTCTTTACTAGAGTATAATTTTTACCCACAATTATATATCCCAAAATATATATTTTTTAAATTATAGAAATGTAATTTGGGAAAGAGATTATGGTTTACTGAATGGGAATTGAGTTTTAGGAAACTCAGAATGCATATATAAAAGTTTTTAGAGTTTATACAAAATGATTTTTGGATGTATGTTCACAAGGCATAGTATATGATGTGATAAAAATTGAAGTTAGTGATATATTAATAAACTTTTTAAACATTAAAATTAGGTTTTTGATATGGTTTCACATGTTATTATATATGATATCTTATATAATAATCTCATCAATCAACAAAAGTTCTCTTCCACTAACATTTTTGTTCTGATATTTATTTTGTTCCTTAAAAAATCAACCACCCCTTAAAATATACTTATTTTATTATAATAAATAAAATAAAAACATAAAACATTAGCAATAATTATTAATGTGTGATTTTCAATACTTTCTTAAATACAAACAATTTTCACCCCTGTGTTGTATTCTACAAAATTATAAAGGTGTTATTTAATATTAGGGGAATTTCAATGGCCCCCTCAATCAAAGTATATATGTAATGAACCCTAATATAATACTTTTACATAGATAAAGAAATAATGATTTAAAATCATTCCCACTCAAAATATATTTTCCATGAATGTACACACACAAAATTTATATTAATTTACTAAAAAACACATCAAAAAAATATAAAAAACCTTCTTTTTCAATATTTATTTATGTAAAATAATAGTTTTATCAAATTACATATTTTATTTAAAAGCATGATTTCTCCTAAATCAAATTAAATAAATCAATTTGGAGATCATAGTCAACAAATAGAAGATAAATATATTAAACAATGTCATAAAATCAAACTAAAACCACCTTCATAGATTTTCTTTAATAAGTTATCCATAGATTTACAAATATATTACCATTATATGATGTAAAATATATAACCATATTAAAAAAATAACATAAAATAAAGATAAAAAACTATTTGATCCTATGGATTTGTTACACACTTTGAGGGGGAAAAATTACTACATATTTTTTCAAGCCCCTTAAAAACTATGATGATTATTCAGAACATTTCAATCAAGATACCATTTCTTAAAGGAGATAGACATAAAAAAAATTAATGTGTTTTCCCTCTTTGTGGGACTACTACTTCCTTGGTTTGTTGTGTATATTATCCCATGAAAACAGTTCCCTTCTTACTATCAAAATAATCCCAAGTAAGGGTATGGCCTTTAATACTTTACAATTAATAGTTAAAACAATTTAAAATCATGTAAAAATCAGATAGAATGATTATTCTTAAATAATTATCACCTATGTAGATTTGATCCTTCACATGGACTCCACATATGATCATTTTTTTCTTCTTCCTATAAAAATCTTCAATGTCCCTTCTCAATACATAGTAAATCATTAAAGTCCCGATTATCAATTTTTTAATAAATTTTTTAAATTTTATTATATTATCAACATATTTCCAAGTATATTATTTCCAATTTTAGGTTTTGTAAATCTTTTCTCTTTTATAGCTGTAATAACTTCCCAGTCATAGTGATTTTAATTTAGTCAAGGAAACCATACAATTGAAACTATTTTTATTTCCAAAGGTTTAGCCTTTATTAATTCCTCATATGATATTTTAATATCATCATCTCAAAAATTCCACAATATCTTTTATTTTAATTTATTCCATATTTTCATGAAGCTTATATTAACACTACATATACCATAATATATAGCACCCCCCTTCATAACTCAGTCAAATTTAACATTGAATGCTTCTCAAAATATTCACCTATAAATGAAATTGATGTGGTCTTCCCATTATAAACCTAAAACATTATATTCTTTTCAATTCAACATGAATTCAAACATTACATAAATGAGTTATCATTTCTCATAGGTAATCATCCTGCATGAAATTTTCATCACTATAACATGGAGTCTATAACACCCCAATATTTTATGAGATAGATTCTCTTTAATTTCTTAGATTTCTTATGTTGTATGATGCACAAAGATTATCTTGTGCTATACGTAATACTGTATTAGCTTGCTGTATAGACAATACTAATTTTAGCTTGTATTACATACAAGATCGACCTTCCCTGATTGATTCCATTGTAAGCAATACCAAGTTGCCCTAAGCAACAATATATTATAAAAATATTATTATTTAATGGGATATAAAATAATATTTATAAATAGTATTAACCACATTTTTAATTTTATATAAAATTAACAGTCCTCTTATGTATTTTTTAGACATTATATAAGAACAAATTCATTTTTTGGATAAAAGTAGTATTTTTTTTAAAACAAATATACAGTTTTGCCGCCTTTTGATGGGACAACAATTTTAAATATTTATTTTAACAATTTTCTATTTTCTATTTGAAAAAAATTATTATTTCTAAGTGGTACATCAAAATTTATTTTAACTAATATTTTTTATTTTTCAAATAAAATTCATATTTTGATGAATAGGGTAAAATTCTACATTTTAATTCAAAATTGTCTTTTCATATTATTTATTTATATAGATAGGTTATCTTATTAAACGGTTTTAATGTTTAATTGGATTATTTTTTTACCATTTAATCCCATGTGGGTCACTAGAATTAATTTCACAAGTAAATTAGAAATAAACACATGACAATATTTTGATAAGTTTTTACTTCTTAAAACCCCCTTTTCTAGTTTTGACAATGGGAATTAATTTTAACATTATTTAATCCACTCATGTGTGTGGAATTATGATAAATGGATTCCATATTTTGAATCAGTGAGTCTAAATTATGTTAATAGGTTACTTTTTTTAGATATTATAAATAATAGCTATGTTAATTTTTATATAACGCGGTTAAAGGTCAATAAGTTAAATTAGTGTAACAGATGATATGATTAGGAGAATAAAATTATCCTAAAACCTAGAAAAATCATTTTTTATGAATAAAATTCTACCATCGACATCTTAATTTCTAAAACTAGTCATTAATGGGCCACTTGACAATGAAAATGACATAAATGTCAATAAAACCAATGAATGTGAAAAAATGTCAAACACACATTTCTTATAAGTATAATAATTTTAATATAGTGATAAACAAGTGGTGTCTTCAAGCATAAATAGTCCAGGTAAATATAAAAGAAATAACTCCATAGGGGTAATTTTTTTTTAATTTTTAGGAAACTAATAATTAACTTAAAGAATTGTACTTTTATGATCTAAGAATTAATTAATTGATGATAAATCCATAAAACCATTTTAATAAAATAATAAAAACTAATAAAATCCCTAAAGACATGAAAAAATCATATTGTTTGAGTATATCTCAACAATAATAATCCCACTTCTAAGAAAATGACCATTTTAAGCCTTATTGAATATATTATGACATTTATATTATTTTATTTAAAGCGATGTTAAAGTTGTCACATGCATACTTTAATAAGAATAACATTTTTTATTTTGTCTTTTGGAGAAGATAAATTCGACTATATAAATTCTTATGAAAGATAGTAAATTTATGTTCATCATTTTATTTTATTTTAAATTTTTATTCTAAAAATAAATATATTAAATAATTTGAAAATTTTAATGTATTTAATATTTTAATAAGGTCGATATTAAATAAATGTTATTAAACATATAAAAATAAATATAATTTGGGATAATTAATTTTTCCAGTGAATGTTTTAGATGACCATGACCTAGTAAAGATATAATAAAATTTTTGTTTTAAGGATAACACATTATATTAATATTTATAAAAATCAATGAAATGAATAGTGTTAAAATTGACACAATTGATATTTTGATAAAATAATGTTTTATAACATTATTAAAAAATCATAACAAATTTTAAAAATTCAGAATAATTATGATATAGACTAAAATGTTCTAAATTATTAATTAATGGTATAATTATAATCAAATAAGTAAATATTTCACCCTTTTAATATTGAATCATTTTTTATCTTAATTAATTTTAATAGAATAACAATTTTTCAATTTAAATTAAAATGTTTATATTGACAAATAAAATTGTCTAAATTTTATTGGAGGATGAGAATTAAAACCTATCATATATTATATTTTAATATATCTAATTTTTGGGGTATTTTGATTTATTTGAAAAATTATATACTTTAATATTTTTAGAAATTCCAAAAGATTTCCCTGTCCCAAATTATAAAAGGACACCTCCTCCCTCTTTTCTCTACAATTCATTAAGCCTTCAAGTTTATCTCTACCCTGACCATTTTTCTTCTCAACTTCCGTAGAAACATTCTAGAGGTACTGGTATTCTTCGAAGACCAACTATAGTGCTCTAAAAAGATATTTATAGGAGGCATGTCAATGAAGAGGTGGTTTAAATTCTTACGAAGCATATCAGACCTAAGGTAAGAGGTTATTTTTTTCCTATTTTTATTTCTGTCGGACATATGCCTTATACACCATATGATAATTTTTTATTATTTTTATATTACCCAAGAATGATTTTATTATTCTTATTATGAAGGATATGATATTTACATATTCATGAAATTTTATTTATTTTATGAGGCATACGATTTGACTGATTATAAATTCGTATGGGATAACATTTCAAATCAAATTTTTATCCGAGATTGTTTATTCGTAATGATTTACTAGGGTATATTTATGATCCAAATCAATTTTTACTAAATATATAATAATATTTCTAACCATATATTATTTTCTAAAGTCAATTTTACCCATTGTTGAATTTTATTAAATGGTGTGGAAGGAATCTTTCTTTGGTTTTCTATACGAGGTATATTTTTACTTTTCTAGAAAAAGTACGAGGGGTATGTTTTTAACATATATGGCATGAAATGAATTTTTATATATTCATAATGACTTATTTCCATGAATTTTACTCTACATGTTTTCAAGTGTATTTTAAACTAAATTCATTTATTTTAAAATTGCGCAGCATTTTGAGAAAAGGAAATGTTTTTGAAGAAGAAATGATATTTTCTCAAGGAATTAAGTTGTAGTGTTTTATCAAAATTATTTTCCATATATGATGACATAGGGTTATGTTTCTATCCCAATTATTAGTTTGAATTAATTTTGTTTATGGTGGAATTATTTTTATATAATGCATTGATTTTATATGGATTATGTTATAATGGAATGGTGTTTAAGAAACCCATTTTATATCTTGGGTTATGATATGATGAAAGATTAATGTTTTTGTGGAACATGTAATAATGATTTCATTATAATATTGGGGGGACGTTTATGTACCTCCAATGCATGGGGTAAAAATTTATATCTCATGATATAGACATGACTGGTATGATAAGTAAATCCAGTTTAGTAATACAAGGTTGGAATGACAAGTAAACCCAGTTCAGTAATACATGAATGGAATGAAAAGTAAACACTGTTCAGCAATGGACTTTGTCTACTATGATGGTCATGGAAACAATTCTTTGGCTCCTGTGGAAATCATATTATGTACTTATTTGTTTTCCAAAATTCTTGGTTTTATTCCAATGCTATTTTATCATGGTTAATGTTCCTTTATGATATACTCCTTACGAAGTTCCATGATTTATTTCATGACACGCAATTTTGATATTTAAAAATATTGTTCATGTTTTTAAATTCCTATGTTTATGATTTGTTCTATGTTTTTAATTTTTACCCTTACTGAACATTTGAACTCACCCTTTTTATGTTTTCACTTCCCCAGGATATCAAGAAATTTTTTTGGTAGAAAAAAAGGATGATATTTATGGGATATGTTGTAGTTCCTTCACCATGTTTTAAGATTATGTTCCATGTTTCCATAGACACTATACTAATATGGTCTTTAGAGAATTTTTTTGTGTCATGTATAAGTATTCCAAAAAATTAATGTAATGTCTATGTACATCAATCATGGATTATTATAGATGAAATCAGAGTGAAGGTTTAGTCAACCATTGGATACTAGGATGTGAAAACATTAGTGAGATCCCAAGAGATATTTTTAAGGATAGTTCATGGGATGTCATATTGGTAAGTATCCATATTGGTTACAATATTATTATTTTTGCGATAATCATGACTAACCTAGTGTTACACCAAAGATATCATAAATTGAATTATTATAAGTAATTTACCTTACATATGTATTTCTAATCATAGATATGTATTTCTCACACTATTTTTTTGGTCTTAGTCAACAACCAGAAAAATATAGAACATTGTTAACCATTGAATGTTTCATATAGGAAAATTAAGGGGATAATGAAGATAAATTTCTTAAGTGTATGTATCATGAATAGAATCCGGAAGATGGTATGAGTATTGGTCATATTTTTGAAGATGAAGAGATTGTAAATGACATGTGAAAGGTATGTGATGTTCTTTAAGTACTAATTACATTAAACCTAATAATATGGAGTTTGAGAAACCTAAATACTTGATTCATATTTTAGTAAAGACAAAGACGATAGATCCTGAGTAATTTTTTAAGAATAAAGCAGGATGATTAAGGTGTATATGTTTTAGAATTAACAGATTAAGTTATATGAATCATGAAATAATTTTTTCATTAATGATTGAAAAGGATATGTTGAATAGTTTTAAAGATCCAAAACAGTGATTTAAGGGTAAAGTGATATACTTTGAGAACACATTATAATGAGAATGAAGACCCTTAATATGTCCCTTAAATTCAGATAATGAATTTTGGATAATGATATGTTGGATTTGAATATGTAAATTGGATGATGCTAGTTTCATGGGAGCTAATTATGGAGTTATTTTCAAGTGTGTTATGCTCTCATGGATCAAGTATAAAACATTTTTGGCCTTAAGGAATATATCCAATAAGTCTTGTAATAAGAAAACGTGCATGTTTTCAATAATGATATATGATAATTCATGTTGTTACCACAACTCAATAGAATACATGATAAAGGTGTTTACATTTTTGGAATGTGACGGACTAGAGATACCTTATGATATATGGGGGATAAATGTTAATATGAGTTTTTGCACAATTTTCTATAGTTTTTGATTTTCATCATTCATCAAGATTTTAAGGTTATCAAATTTTTGGAAACTTTAAGGTAAACATCAAATGATGTTTGTTAGAATACAGTCATATCTCACTGTATGCGGACTTATGCATATTTTAGTTTCTATGATAACCCTTTTTTGTATAGATGGAATGACCTATCTCTTATATCGCATGATCTTCTTACACATCAAGAATGAAAAATTCAACTTCATTTCATTAAATAATAGATGAAGTGGAAATTATTTAGCTAACAAACAAAGGTAAGATTTCACTGAATTCAAGTAAGTATTTATTCTCATTAAAAAACCATCAAATTTAGGAAAAGGATATTGAAACTAGAATTGTTGTCCTAGTATATTATTATCAGATGAATCTTATGGTCCCTTAAATCATCCTAGATATAGGGATTTATGGTTCTTAACCTTCTCCAAACATTGTTCTCTACTACTATTCATCCGAACAAGATGGTTAAATTTTTATTCCATATCCACGATTTCACTTCCCACATTTATTCTACAATGTGGAAACCTAGTGATGAGATACTTTGGGTAATAGTTATGTTTCTAACTTTTATTTTTTAAAATAAAGTTGTAGTATTCATTTTTATGATTTGGGTTTCTGTGAAATAAACTTTCAAGTAGTAAATTATTTATGACCCTAATGGATTTCGAGGGAGAATTTTTTTAAGGGGGTAGAATATTATACCTTGAGATTTTATGAGATAAATTATCTATAATTTATTTGATGTCTAGTGTTGTACACTACACCAAGATTAGATTGTGTTATACGCAACATTTTATGAGCTTTCAATATACGCATAACTATTCTTGGATTGTGTTAAACTCTAGAGCGACCTTCCTCGATAGCTTGCGTTATACACAATACCAAGTTTCACTAAACGATGATATATTGTAAAAATATTATCATTTAATGGGATATAAACTAGCCATTATGAATAATATTAACCAAATTTTGAATTTTAAATAACATTAACATTCATGTTATTTATTTTATTGACATGATATAAGAAAAAATTCAATTTTTCGGATAAAAGAAGTATTAAAGAAAACAATTTTTCCACCTTTTGATGACACACCCATTTTAAATCTAGTTTTTAACACTTTTCTATATTCTATTTTATAAAATAAATGCCTTCTTTTGAATCAGAACATAAAAATTTAATTGGATGAAATTTTGGTGTTTTTCTGAGGAAATTCTTATTTTGATGAATAGTAAAATAATATATTTTAATTGAAAACTGCCTTTCTGTACAATTTATTTATATATTTAGATTATATTTTTAATGGACTTTAAAGTATAATTGGATTATGTTTTTATCATATAATATAATTTTGATCATTGGATGTAAATTCACATTTAAATTATACATAAAAATATAAAAGTCTTTTGATAATTATTCACTTCTTAAAAACACTTTTTCTTGTTTTGAAAAGATGAATTAATGTTAAATTGATTTCTAAAACTTCATTGTTTTGAAATATGAAAAGTTTATTCTTTATTTGGAATCAGTGTGTCCAAATTATTTTAATAGGTTACTTATAATTTTTGGATATTATGATTGTAGCTACGGTAAATTTTATTTAATGTGGTTAAAGGTAAATCAGGTAAATTAGTGTAATAGATAATATGATAAGAAGAATAAAATTATCCTAAAACGAAAAAAATACTTCTGGGTAAATAAAGTTCTACCCTTGGTATCTTAGGTTTTAAAAATTGTCCATTAGGGGCCACTTGATATTGAAAATGACATAAATAGTAATAAAACCAATGAAAGTGTCAAAATGTCAAACTCACATTTCTTATAAGTATACTAATTTTAATATAGGTATAACTAGGTGGTATATTCAAAAATAAATAGTTCATAAAATTATAAAATAATTAGCTACATAATTTTAATTTATTTATACTTTTTATGAAATTAAAAATTACCTTAAAGTGTTATACATTGATGATGTAAAAAATTAATTAATTGATGAGAAATATATAAAATAATTTTTATTAAAATACTAATATCCATAAAAAGGATTAAAAAATGACCGAATCATATTGTTTGAGTATATATCTACCATAATAATCTATGTTATGATCAAGTGACCTTTTGAATATTTATAGAATATATTATAACATTTATATTATTTTATTTAAAGTGATGTTAAATTTGTCACATTCATACTTTAATAAGTATAACATTTTTAATGTTAGATTTTCATGAGGATAAATTAGACTACATATATTCTTATAAAATCTAGTAAATTTATTATTAACTATGTATTTTATTTCAAATTTGTTTTCTAAAAATAATTATATTAAATAATTACAAAATATTGATGTAGTGATTATTTTAATAATGGAGATATCAAATAAATTTTATTAAACATATTATAATAAATATAATTTGGGATAATTAATTTTTCTAATGAATTTTTTAGATGACCTTGACCCATTGTGGATATAATAAAATATTTTTTTTGAGGATAACATCTTATCTTGTTTTTTATAAAAATCCATGAAATGAATATTTTCAAAATTGATACAATTGATATTTTGTTAAAATAATTTTTTATAAAATTATTTAAAAATCACAAAACATTTTAAAAAATATAGAATAATTATGATATGGTCTAAAATGTGATAAATTATTCATTTCTTGTATAATTGAAAAAAATTAGTAAATATTTCACCCATTTAATATTGAATCATTTGTTATCTTAATTCAAATTATATATAATAACTAATTGTCAATTAAAATTATAATGTTTAAATTGAAATCAAAACATGTATAACTTTTATTGGATTATGAAATGTCAATCTTATCATATCTTATATTTGAATACATTTCATTTTTTATGTATTTGGATTTATTTTTAAATTATTTATATTTAATAGTTCCATAAATTCAAAAAGTGTCGCTCACCCCAATTATAAAAGGACACCTCCTCCCTATTTTCTCCACAATTCATTAAGCCTTAAAGTTAATCTATACCCTTACCATTTCTCTTATCAAATTCCCTAGAAACATTATATGGGTTCTGGTATTCTTCAATGATCAACTCTAGTCCTCTAAGAGGATATTTAGAGGAGGAACGTCGAAGAAGAGGAGGTTTGGATACAGATAAAGAATATCAGACCTAAGGTATGATATTATTTTGTCTCACTTTTATTTCAGTGGGATATATTCCTTATACACCACCTAATTATTTTTTGTGATGTTTATGTTACCCATGATTTTTTATTCTTATTATGAAGGTTATGATATTTACATATGAAAATAATTTTATTTATTTTATAATTAATATGATTCGACTGATTATAGATTTGTAAGGGATAACTTTGAAAATATCATTTTTATCTAAGATTGTTTATTTTTCTGCATTTACTGGAGTATATTTATCACCCACTTCCATGTTTCCAAAATATATAATATTATTTATATCCTTATAATATTTGTTAATTTCAATTTTACCCATTGTTGAATTTTTATAAAACGGTGTGGAAGGAATATTTCTTTTGTTATGTATATTATGTACTTTTTGACATTTTGAAAAAATTATGAGGCGAATTTTTCTTTAACTTATATGACATGAATGTATTTTTACATATTCAGAATATCTTATTTAAATGAATCTTCCTCTACAAATTTTCATGTTTATTTTCAACTAAATTATTTTATTTTAGAATTGTGTGGAATTTTGAGAAAAGAAATGGATTTTGAAGAAGAAAAGATATTTTCCCCGAAAATTAAGTTTAAGTGTTTTATCAAAATTATTTTCCATCTTAGATTAATTAGGGTTATGTTTCTTTCCTTATTATTACATTGACTTTATTATATTTATGATTATTAAACCCATTTATTTTATATGAATTATGTTATGATGGAATGATGTGTAAGAAAATCATTTTATATCATGGGTTATGCAATGATGAATGATTTATGTGTTTACGACACATGTAAGAAGGATTAAATTATGAGATGGGACAGATCTATATCTCCTTCAAATTAATTGGGTAAAGATTTAGATATCATGAGATAGACATGACTGGAATGACAAGTAAATATTGTTCAGAAATACAGTGCTGAAATAGAAAGTAATCTCAGTTCAGTAATACATGGCTGGAACGACAAGTAAACCCAGTTCAATAATAGAACTTTTCTACTATTATGGTCTTGGAAACAATTCCTTGGATCCTATGGAAATAATATTATGTACTTATTTGTATTACATAATTCAAGGGATTATATCAGTGCTATTTTATCATAGTTAATGATCCTTTATAAACTATGCCTTAGGAACATCCAAGATTTGTTTTATTACTCATGATTTTGATATTTAAACATTATGTTCATGTTTTTATGTTCTTATGATTATGGTTTGTTTTATGTTATAAATTTTTACCCATACTGAGCATTTGTGTTCACCCATTTTTATTTTCTTCTCCCCAGAAAATAAATAAAGTTTTTATGTAAGAAAAAGGGGATGATAATTATGGAATATGTTAATGATCTTTCACCAACTAAGAAGATTATGTTCTTGGTATACAAAGAAACTAAACTATTATGGTCTTTTGGGATTCTATTTTTGTCTTGTATAAGTATTCTACAAAAGTAATGTAATGTCCATGTACGTCAATCTTGGGTTACTACAGAGTCTATCATCATATCATATCATACCACCTTCTACATTAAAGACATTATATTTAAACATGTTAAAAAACCTCACCATTTTTCCTCTACAGTGTAGCCTCCAATAATTTCCCATTGCACATACACAAGAATGTTCACTATATAATGGTCATCTTTATCTATCTGTTTCACTATCTCAATCTATATATTGAGTCATGAAATGTGATTTATTGGATTTTATATTGAAGAACTTTCTCTATGTGATCATGATGTGTGATCCATTAAGAATTGATAAGTTAAATCATATTATATTTTCATCTAAATCAATTGTAAATAATTTTTTTAAAACATATTCAATACCTCCTTAGAAAATCACCTTTATGTAGGATAACTCATACATAGTTGTTTATGGATCTTGTGTGGGTTATGAGATGACTCATACACACCATGTAAACTATCATACACAGTAGAGTCCACGAAATATATTCACATGTCATAAATCCAAAAAACATAGAATTGTAATTAAAAAATTATCTAAAACTCAATTATATCTTCTTCAACTCAACTCAAACCCTTCTGAAAAAACTATAAAAAATAATCTAGATTTATATAAAAGATATTTTACAAATGGATTATCATACCACTTTAAGTAACATTTTTCTTATAAATTATCTTATTAAGAATTATATCCAATGTTAATTACAATATAATTAGGTAGCTTTAAACTTTCAAAAAATGATGTAAACAGTACACGCACAAGGTTAATACAAGTATTTGGACATTTAGAGTCAACACATAAATCATTTTTGTAAAAATAATATTCAAAATAATACAACATCATCTCTATAAGGGTTCAATAATCCTTACCATTTGAGTTTTGGTAAATAATTATTATTTCTCTCCCACATATTATAAATAAAACCAAATAGGAGAAAAATTAGTGATATACACAAACATAATAAAAGAAAAGATTCATGAAACAATAAACTCTATGTCTAAATGTGATAGATCTGCATATGAAAAAAGAATGATTAAATTAGACTATAATTTTTTCCCTAAAAAAACTACTTTCCTTCAAACTTCTAAAACATAATACCCCCTCAATCAATAAAGAAAAAAATATCAATTTTAAAGGAAACAATTTCTGAAAAAACACAAAAAAATATAAAGCAGTGAAAAATTTTGGAGAATAGTATCCTCCTCTTAAAAATAATATTTAAAATAATTTATTAATGTATTAATATAGGAGAAAACGCATGAATTTTAATAACTAATTATGAATGAGTATTCTTCACTCACAAATATATCCTCAACTTATAAAATAGATCAATTGTGAGATATTTTGAAAGAATATAACTATATTATTCATTAAAAGGATCACACTCTAGTTTCAAGACACCTGTTGTGATACTCTCTTTAAAGAAATGATAATTGATATCATTATGTTTGGGGATAGAATATTCCACATGATTTTGGGACATATTGATGTCACATTGAGTTTCACATCCTAATATAAGAGGATTCATGGATTCAAAATCAAAATTCAAAAGTTCTATCCTAAAAAACATCATTTTTATCACTATAAGTAATACATTAATGTAAATTTATTATCCTGAACTCATGTTAATAAATTTTTCATTTTTCTATTAATTAAAACATAAATTCCTAAAATACATAAAATAATCCACCAGTGGTGGATCTCCTTTTATCTACATATCTGTCGCAGTCAGTATTAGTAAATCCACTTAGATTCCTCTCACCTTTCTTCATATACATAAACCCATAATTTAATGTATTAAAGATAAATATTAAAATACTATTATATACTCATAGATATTATTCCTTAATATTGGGTTGGAACTTGAAAAAAAAAACTAAAAACATAAAAAAATATCATGCCTAGTGAATTTGAAAATAATAAGGCTAACAATCAAGAACTTGAACTGCTCCTCAATTACCATTTCCCCCTCCTTAATTATTATTGAAAAAAATCAGGATTAATATATATAAAAATTATATAAGATATATATAACATAAAATTATTGTAAAATAATGATATGTTTTGCATTATTGGAATCCTATAGGCTAAAGAAAATTTACCTTTTCTAATCATTGAAATATAAGATATTTTTTTCAATTTTATTTAGAAATACTCAAAAAAATACTCTTAATTAATAAAAATATTATCTTTTCAATAGATGCAGTCGTAAAAAGTTTTTGTTGTTGTTCTTCTTCACATACATGTTGTTGACCACTTTTCTTTCAGGATCTTTATTATCATTAATTGTTTATTATTTAAAATACCAAGCCCTAAGAACCTATTTTTATTAATAGAGGGATGTCATCATATGAAAGATTTTATTTCTATAACAATCAATAATAAAACCCTTGGGTTGATCTATGTACTCTTCCTTATCATCCTCACCAGTAAAAAGTTAATTTTATATCCATAAAAAATTCATGCTTCTCCATTTTGTTTATGATAAAATCAATTATAGACACCACTAAAAAGTTTTTATTATTTTCAGTCGCTTAATATTTTGAGTATCCCTTACATACCAAATTTACTTTATTTTTATCCACTTAATCATTCCTCTATAATTTTTTCATAAGAACCTATTTTCTATGATAATATTATTTATAGTTGGTCTAGGAAAATGTTCCCAATTATTATAATTTCTGGTTTGGTCTAGTTCTTCAATCATGGAATGTAACCATTACTTATGTTATAATTCTTATACAACTATGTATGTTTCAAAATTTAATAGAAGACTAGAATTATCACTTTCCATGGTTTTCCTTTTAGTCTATGCTCCTTCATTATGATCCCCAATAATATTCTAAACATCGAAATTATTTCTAAGACTACCATTTTATATTTTTTATTTTGATCTTGATCTTCATCATTGGAGAATGAGGAATCTTCATCTTCATTATGAATCTATATATTTTATATATTTTATTCTATAGGATTATAATTGGAATAATTATCCTCATAATATATAATGGCAGTATTTATAATTCATTATATTTTTCATGATCTACTACATAATCACATTAATGAATCAATTTATATGTACTGTTATAACAACTATAAGTACATGCATATTGTGTATAACATAATAATAATAATAAAATTTTTGGTGTTTCATCAAACATCCATTCATTTCATTCAATTATTATGATAATAAATGGATTTCTACATACCTTGAAGTTTTTATCACTTTTCTTCCTTTTAAACCACATATATGAAATATTTGTGTCTGAATTTGGAATCCTGAATCCTATTTTGGATAATAAAATTAGTTTTTATATATTTTAGATAGTAATACCATATGTTTTCAGACAATACTAGCATTATTTTATCCATATCAAGTAGAATAAATTTATTCATTTCATAGACTCCCTTATATTATGGATATATAGAGTACAGAATAAATGTATGATTCTGTATTTATTTTGGGATGAATCTAAGATTTTACCATATTTTATTATGTAAATTTCTTAAATCCTAACATTTTTTTATTTTATAGGAAATTTTCCCATATTTAGGTTTTTGTGGTATTTTGAGATTAATTAATAAAAGGAAATAATTTTGAAATTTTATAGTTTAATTTTTATTCTTTATTGAAGAAAAACCTTTAATAAACTGAATAAAATTCAAAATTTTCTTTTTTTAGGATTCCATACATATTGGGATACATCTCACTCTTAAATACCCCAAACTCAATTCATTATTTGAAGGTCCATAATTGTCTCACAAGTCAGGCCTTGAAAATTGTACATAGATCTGGATACATTTAAATGCGAGCTTATATCTATAATTTTCTAGTATCAAAATATCTAAAATTAGACATATAAATGGATAAGAAACAAGCTAACATATTTGATAAAGGTGGACCAACTTGATTCGTCTGAATACAAGGACATAAATGCATGGGAACTTGATTCCTTAAAATATGAAGAGTCACCTAGAAATATTAAATGTTTGAGACTAAAGTTGACATAAATTCTCAATATATGGGTCAATAAATATGAAATTTTGATATAGTATGTGGGAAAAATTAAGGAAAAAATTTCATAAACAACACATTCCATTATTCAGAAATTTATTGGTCCATCCATGCACATGTTTTCAGAAGTTAAAATTTAGAGGGAAATGGCCCAACTTTTCTCTATAAATTGAAACATCCTCCTCTATTACAAGGATAACCATTTCAAGGGGGAAATTTTTAGTTTTATTTTTTATTAGTTTATTATATTTTCAATTTATATTAGTTTTTCTTTTATTATTTTACTATCCATTTTTCTGTTGTTTTCAATTTTTTTGTCTCTCCTACCATGCTTATTTCATCTCTATAATTGTAGGGAGTTAAACCTCACTATTGTTCGAGGGGGGGAAATGTGGTATTTAAGTTTGTTGTGATTTCATTATTTCTCATGCTTTATTATATTATTTCATTAGTGGTTAAAATGATTGTGGTGAGCGGTCAACCCATGTTTTTTCACACTACTGTCTTCCTCCCCATGAACACATTTTTCTTCTCGTTGATGTCCATGTCATTCAACTGGTGGAGTTTGGATTAGGTATTTATGTAGAAGAGTATTTCCCTATATAGAGGGGTTTATTTATGGTGTTATATCATTTATAAGGATATGGTGTTGAGTGAAAGTTCTACATCTATATATTGAATAGAATAAGGAGGAAAATATTTTGAAGAACAATGACAGTACCACTTTCAACCCCGAGAATAATGGTTTTCTTCTACTAACATATTCTTGTCTTATATATTTTATTTTTGTTTTAAATTTTCATTATCATATATATTATATTTAATTTATTTTTATTATCATCCTCCATATATATTAGTTATCTTAGTTTTATATAAGATAGTTTAAAATTGTGACAGTAGAATTGTTGTGTGTTGTAAGTGGAATCCTCAAGAGATAGACCCTGGGTGTGCACTATGTATTGAATAGTAAGATAAATAAAATATTAATTAGGGTAAAATGAATAAAATAATAACCATCAATATAGAACCATTTTTTTGGGGGGGGAGCACTTAATCATGTTGCTTTTAAAAAACCATATAATAATAAAATATTTCAAAAAAATGAGTTCCATTACATATCTTTCATTTCTTCAGCCAAGATGGATTTTTATAGTTATTAAATTAATTTTTGGCCTGTTGATAAAAATTATTGTGAGACTTTAAGGGAATATTCATTGTTGATCAAAGTGGATCAAGATAATATAAGGATTGCAGAGAATTTTAAATTTCACGAAAAAGAAAGAAATATGGTTGCATTAATAGTCATTAAAGTTGAAGAAGGTAAAGTATTGTGGAGGGAAATAAAACAAAGAAAAGTTATAGAGATGAAAATTTTTCTCCTCATACATTTCAAGAAGAAATTAGATAGGTTTAATTGAAACTAAAAAAACCACTACCCCATCCTCAAATAAATTCCTAGCTGCACTACTTAATGTAAAGAGTCTAAAGATGAAACTTTTGGGGGAGATAAAATTTTTTGGAATTATTTTAATTAATATTTCATTTATTATGAATTGAAAAATAATCTCCCATTTTATGATGTTATAGATTCAATACCATTACTATAGGCCTTGATTAAAGAAGAAGAATTTACTTGTGTTGATGAAGGAATTGAGGAGTCGGTTGAGCCGTACACTGGTGCATATGATGATGATTGCACAAAACAATAAATCAATAAGAAATAATTTTATGAACCTAAATTAGAGGAGAATAATCATCCCATTATACACATTACTTCATCACCATTTGACACCAATCCTCTAGATGAAAAAAATAGGAAGTACCGCTATATTGATTTCCCTCCCCCTCTTAATATCAAATTATCTCTTTCATATATTCTAAGGGCTAGGACTATTTTTATTTTCATTATGGTATCTCACAACTGGAATCTAATGATGGATGTTGGTAGATATAATACGTGGTGTATTTTAAGAATGAAACCCTATCCACCTTCGTATTGGGGTTAAACTGCTGCAACTTCTAGACTAGGTGTAGTAAAATCGTAGCACCCACATTGAGGTATGAACCATGTTCTATCTTATTTCTTATTCCTCTTTATTTTTCATAATATTTATTTTTAATTTATTTATTTCATGCTTTATTGGTCAAGAGTAAGTTTCAAGGATCTTAACTCAGGGATGCCACTAAATAATAAGGTCATATTTTATCATTCCCTCTCTTTAGTTTTTCTGCCAAAATTATTATTTTAATGAGCAGAAATGAAGGGCAGTAAAATCTAATTGTGGGGAGAGTGTCAACATGATTAGTTATAGTTGTTTACATTTCCCTTTAGTTTTTAATATATATAGTATTATTGATCTTAAATAAATATTCTGATCTTTTTTCACACATCAATTGATTTTGAGAAAATTGAAATGATTTTCGAAGAAATGGATTTTAAATGATTGTTGATGTGAGAAACTTTTTCTTGAATTGGGTTTTCAAGAATATTTATGAGTTTCACAAATTTCTAAAATCTATACCCACAAAACACTGAATCAAAACACTTTCCCATCCTATGAGGTCTTTTAAAAAACTATGAAATATTATTTCTAATACTCAGACTTTATTGAGGGAAACATGGATTTATTGTGAGAAACAAAACTAGTGATTTTTCTCTTTTAAATATTTGGATTTCATGGAATGTTTTTTGAAATGATTGAGGAACTTATTTTGAAAGAAATAAATTTAATTAGAACCTAACTTTATATATAACCTTTTTTATCCCTTTGATTCGATGAATTTAATTATAGGTTTAATCCACATTACAAGTTTATTTATCCTTACCTACCCACAATATTGGTAATTTTACATGGATATTTCATGTTTGAGTGTGGTGGAAGGCCCTTTTTTGAATTTTATTTGGGATGTGTTTCATTTATTCGTGTGGTGAGGTGTGTTTCATTATTTTGGGATATAAATAACTGTCATATTAGGCTTTAGTGATCATTTCATTTTTCATTATTTATTTTACTCGGTTCTCCTTCAAAAAAAGAAGAAACTTGAAAAATAAAAAAATGGATATAAGAATGAATTTCAAATTTTATATTATATCCTATGTAAAATAATAGTGTTGGAATTTTAATTCATTCATTTTATTCAACTGGCATCTCATTATCCATGGAAAAAATGAAAATAAAGAAGTTCCTTTCTAGAGCTTTAAAAAAATGAAAAAAATAATAAAGGTGGATAACTACAATGAAATTATTCAATTTAATCATTTCCTAGATCATGCCCCATGTCAAAAAAAGGGTGGTGTTGTGTTTTAAATTTTCAAGGGGATTTGAGTGAGGCTGATCTTGTGTTTTCACTTTACTATTCATGCATTGTACTTAAGATTCAAAACTTCCTCTTTTCGGGAATAAATATTTCATTTATTTATTCCACCAACCCTAAACCATATAATATACCTTAAAAAATTACTCCAGATTGAATTAATTTCTATGTTTTTTTATTGAAAAAATTTTATTTTTCACAAGCCTGTGGTGAAACATGTAGTTTCCAAGTATGAGCATAAATCCATATTTAATCTCTCTTGAGTGAAGAGTGACTCAAAATTCAATGTAAGGTAGGATGTGATTGGGCCATGGATGGATTTATGTGTTTGAACAAATTTAAATGTGGAAAATGAAATTGACTTGGAATTGTTTTTCATTTATGTGACATGATGGAATTCTATTTTGGATATAATCATGGATGTTTTCACATATTTTATTGTAATATAGATTATTATTTGAATATATGATGATTTCTTGGGAGTGAGATGTTTAATTATGGGGGGGGGGGTTGATGAAGCTAAAATTTTCACATATTTTATTAAATAATTTAATGTTTTAAATCCCACTATAGTTTTATTTTATGGGAAATGGTCATATTTTTATGTTTTTGTGGTACTTTGATATTAATTGAATAAATGTCCAAATTTAAGAATTTAACATTTTAATATTTATTCTATATTTAGGCCATAACTTTTAATATACTGAATGAAATTGTAATATTATTTTTTTATGGTTCCATATTTGTAGGGATACATTCAATCCTTCTTGACCACAATTTCAATCCATCATTTGGAGGCCTAGAATTAGCTCACAATTTGGGCGTAGAAAACTGTGCACAAACCTGGATACATTTACAGAGGAGCATGTACATCAAATTGGGTCATCCCAAAAGATCATAAAATAGATATTTATTTGGATAATAATGTATTTAAAAAAATTTATAAAGGAATACCCACCATATTAATCCTAATTCAATGACATAGATGTATGGGAACATGTTGCCTTGGAAAATAATGAGTCACCTAGATAGATTAAATATGCAGAACTAAAGTAGCCATAACACCAACATATGTGAAACAATAAAGCATTATATTTTAAGTAATTCCAGGTAGAAAATAAGGAACAACTTTAGTGAATGACACTTTACATAACTCAACCATTTATCGGGCCATAAATTCACTTACATTAAGAAGTAAAATTTTGGATCAAAATTGTCTCACCTTTTCTCTATAAATTGACACCTCCTCTCCTTTTATAAGCTTAGAAATTTGTAGGGGGGTAAATGTGGAGTTTATTTATGTATTAGTTATTCATATTTTTTAATTTGTATTAATGTATCTCTTATTCTCATTCTATCGATTTTTTTCTTTTCAATTTTCTGTGTCTCCAATCATGCTTCTTTCATCATCATGATTGTGGAGAGCTAAACCTCACTATTGTTTGAGGGAGGAAGTGGTGGTATTTTATTTTTTTGTGATTTTATTAATTAAAATGTATTATTATAAGATATTATTAGTTGTTAAAATCATTGTGGTGAGAATTCACCCCACTTCCTCTACTATTGTTATCTTCCACCTCATTCAAATATTTTCCTTATCATTTATCTCTACTTCATATAAATGGTGGATTTTGGAATAGATAATGATGTAGAAGAGGGTTTAACCATATAAAGAGGTTTTAGTATGGGGTTTGAACAATTTGAGTGGGAGGGTATAT
Organism: Viscum album; assembly: GCA_963277665.1. Lineage (NCBI taxonomy): Eukaryota > Viridiplantae > Streptophyta > Magnoliopsida > Santalales > Viscaceae > Viscum > Viscum album. The sequence goes on from OY728135.1 coordinate 417,946,219, forward strand.
AATTAGAGGTCCAGACCTCTATATTTAATATAATAATGAGGAATATATTTTGAATAAAAATGATAATACCACAATGTACCTTGAGAGAAATGGTTTTATTCTGCTATGTTCTTTGTGTATTCTTTATTTTATTTGTATTTTTCATTTTCATTATAAAATATATTATATTATATGTATTTTTAGTATCAACCACCCTATAGAACAGTTATGTTATTTTTATATTTGATTGTTTAAAATAGTCACAATAGAATTGAAGTGTGTTGTAAGTGGCCTCCTTAAGAGATAGATCCTAGATATGAACTCTATTTTTTTCATTTCACCCTAGTCAATATTTTATTTACCTATATATGAAATATATAGTGCGTAACCAGGGTCGATCTCTTGAGGATTCCACTTACACCACACTGCAATTGTATTGTCACTATTTTAAATTCTCTAATATAAAACTAAAATAACTAATATATAGTGTGGTGGAAACAGAAAATACATGAAATATAATATATATAACAATGAAATAGAAACAAATGTTTACATAAAGACATTTGTAGAATAAAACCATTGTTCTGAGGGTTCATAGTGATATTATCTTTTTTATTCAAAATATATTCATAATTTTTATTTCTGACGCTTTCACATGGGCGTGAATCTGTTGGCTAAGGATGTGCTGATCTTTTTCCTCATATCACCACTTTCCAAAGGTAGGCAACATATGCCACTTATTCAGGGACATTTTCTCTTTGATTGAAACAGGATGGTGGGATGTCAGTTCCTCCTTCTGTGGATTCCTACTCAGAACTCGTTTCCTAGTCCGAGTCCCCAACATAGATTTGAGTTGTGGTTCATGAATCTCATTCCTAATTCCATGTCTTCATGGACACTGATTAATTATTCCCCATCTGTATAGACATTCCAAGGGGTCTTGATAGGGTGACAACCTTTGGTCAAAGTAGATGACAACATCCGGCATGTTAGGAAATCATAGGATGTGTAGACATTAGGGAACCTGTATTCATCATCATAATATGGTATCTCAAGGTTGTAGAACCCAAGTAATCCCACTTCATTTGCATCTTATCTTATGTCTTAGTCTTGTCTCAGAGGTTTTCCTCAGCTTCCCATGCTTAACATAAGGTATGTCAAGAGTTAACATCTTGCGGAGACGGTTACGCCCAAGGCGTGTCTTCCGAGGTTTTACTTGGGCATATCATGTTTAACATGAGGTAGTCGTGAGTTTAACATCTTGCAGAGATGATTATGTCAAGGACGTCTCTTCCAAGGTTTTCATTTGGCATCCCATTTTTAACACAATGTAGTCTGTGAGTTTGACGTCTTGCAGGGATGATTACACCAAAGGAGTGTCTTCCAAGGTTTTCCTCAAGAAACTCATGTTTAACATGGGGTAGCCACAAGGTTAAAGTCATGAGGATAAAAAATGAGAGTGATTAGAAAATCCCATAGAGATGGATCAAATTGGTATATCCATAGGAGGGAACACCTATAAGGTTTACCAGGTGGATGGATCAAAACTCTCTATAAGAGAGGGCCTAGGACGGTCTATCCTATAAAAGAATGATATATCACCATAAAGTCTGATCTGGACACCATTGAGGGAAGATATGGGAGAGTTCCCCATAGGAATGGAAATCCTGAATGGATGGATAAGAACTCTCTATGAGAGTGGACCCAGGGTGGTGTGTCCCAAAAACGGAATATGTCACACCACGAAGGATGATTTGGACACCATTGTGTCTGGATCTAGGAGAGTGCACCCCAATGATAGGGAAACCAAGGCTTAGCATATTCTAGGATCCAGCTTCATGAAGGTTTCTAACATACCCTATACATATGATAGGGATCAAACCCACATAGTTTGAATGGGTGATGAATTAGGGTGTACAGAAAGGGCAATGACCTCGAGACATACTGGGGCTTACGCATGGTTAGTGGCCCATCTCAAGAGGGACACTCCTGGGTGGATGGTTATGGAGAGTGTGGGGCTTATGCATGGTTTTCTACATTGCTGGATGGAATGATTTTATCAGGATGTGGAGGCCTAAGAAATACTCATGATGGATGATGGATAGTTGAGTGAAGTGGATGACTAATTAGATAGAACCATCACGAAAGTGTCTTTAGCCTTGGGCATGAACCTCATAGAGGCTTCCTATATATCCATGTGAAAGGGAATCAATGTACAAGTAGTTTAGAAGGTGGGACGATGGGACACCTTTAGAGGAGACCCATGAGAATGGACGCATGGCTGGAACCCAGAGGAAGTTTAAGATTGGGGTTGGGCCATAACCTTCCCAAAACACAGAGGCTCAAGGGGGAGATCAGGATGAGGCGTGGGTGTTGAGTTTTAGATTCAAGGAAGCTTCCTACATAACCCAGTGAAACAGAATCAAAGTCTACATAGTTCCAGATGGGGTTATAGGATTAGGGTGTGCGCAGAGGACAACGACCTGAAGATATACTGGGGCTTGTGTGTGGTTAGCAGCCCATGTTGGACTGACGCCCTGGGGAAAGACCAAAGATATGGGTCCCAAAAATGGGTACTATAATGGATTACAGTCTATTTTGGACTACAACTACTTACCATTGACTTTGGAACACAACGACATATCGTTGATTAGGAGAAAATATGGCTTATTGTCAGTTGGGGAACATAACAGCTTACCGTCAGTTGGGGAACACAACGGCTTACCAACGATTGCGGAACACAATGGCTTATAGTCGATTGGGGTTAGACCTTAGGAAGGATTCCTATGTAACTTCCTTAGAGAAAAGGATCAAAACCCACATAGTTAGAATTGGTACATTTTAACGTATTGTAGGATGAAAATGGGCGTACAGTTTAATGTCATTCGGGTGAGGATGGACCGACGTGAAGGGTCTAGGACCAGATGGTGTTGGGCTTGAACCTCAAAGAGGATTCCTACATACCATTCCATGGAAAGGATCAAAGTACACATATTTCGGGATGGTTTGGTGAACATAAGTGAAGGGTTCAGGACTAGTAGGTGTTGGTCATAAATCTCAGAGAGGCTTCCTACATACCTTGACTAGGAAATGATCAAATTTCACATAATTCCGGAGTGTTTGGTGTACCGAAATGAAGAGGTCGGGACCAGTAGCTATTGGGCTTGAACCATAGGGAGGCTTCCTACATACCTTGGCTTGGGAAGGATCAAAGTCTACATTGTTCAGGAGTGTTTGGTGATCCGAATTAAATGGTTCGGGACTAGAAGGTGTTGAGCTTTAACCTCAGGGAGGCTTCCTACGTACCTATCCTTGTAAAGGAACAAAGTCCACGTAGTTTGGGAGGGAGGATATAGTTTAATGTCATGTAAGATGAAGGTGAATTAACGTGAATTGGTTGGGTCAAGTAGGTTTTGGGATTGAACCTCGGGGAGGCTTCCTATGTACCTTGCCTTGGAAAGGATCAAAGTCCATGTAGTTCAGTAGGATGGCTTGGGGATTACGCTCTAGGGAGGCCTAAGGAGGATATCATGGTCACTGTTTTCTCAAAGCTCATGTGAGTCATGCTCTGTGAGAGAAAAAGAGGCAATGACAGACCTAATTATTATGGAGAAAATGTGTGGCCACGAAGGGTGATGAATGGGGATTACGAATGTAAGCTTCCTGGGAGTTTCTAAGGAGTGAAAAAAGTGAATGCTGCATATGCATAGAAGATTCCTAGGTTCCACTGAGAAGAAACAGTGGTGGATGGGGCTTACACATGGAAGCTGCATGGGTGATGCTAAGAAGTGGCAATGGTGGATGGTAGGGCCTACGCATGGACTCTATCCAGGTGCTGCTAAAGAGAGGCAATGATGGATGGTTGGTATTACGCCTGGATGTTGCCTGGGTGCCACTTAAGAGTGGAAACTGTGGATGAGGATTACACATGGAAGCTACGTAGGTGCCTCTAAGGAGTGACAATGATGAATGGGTCTTATGCATGGAAGCTACCTAGGTGCCACTAAGGAGCGGCAATGATGAATGGGTCTTATGCATGAAAGCCGCCTGGGTGCTGCTAAGGAGCGACAATAGTGAATGTGGTGTACGTATGGATGATTTCAGTAATTTATTCCTCATGTCTGGACATGAAGGGATCCCCACTCTCTAGAGGATTGAGGCATATAATTGAGGCCAAAACCTATGCACAAGTGCACAAGTGGGACAACTCCATGGGCATTGGAAACAGTAAAAACAAAGGGATATGAAAAGTGTAAATCACATGCCTGACATTCGGAAAGTGGAGAGGGTTGTGTGAAGATGGATGATAGCTATTGACCATGTTCGAAACACATCATCCATATTTTGATTTCCTGAAATGGGGAAAAAATGAGGGTCAACTGCTTACTATTTTTGAAACACATGATGAGACTTGAAGTGTCATCTAAATTATTCTAGTGCATTGGCCCATAACGGTAGGTGTGCCAAGGTGGCATGGGAATAGGCCATTAGGGGTTCCCTGCTGATATTAAATAGGATTAAAATCCTAATGAAGGACCCACGAAGAATGAGGTGGCGTGATGGAATGTTTGAATAGATTACAATTCTCTTTAAATTGCACCACTGTAATCATGGCATGATAAATCTAATGTTTTTCATATAAGTAATCTCTGATTTGGAACAAGAGGCATCATATTATTGAATGATAGGGTATTCTACAGTTTATAGTCATGTATAAAGGACTGTTGACATCTTATTCTTGGTGAATAAGGCATCTCTTGTTTGGATCAAGATACACCCAAAATTTGTCACATATTGAGTAGTATAGTTTATAGTCATACAGATAGGACTATTGGTATATTATTATTGGAGCATAAGGTATATCTTGTTTATGGTGAGAGACATCATATATTCAACACTTAGGGAGTTCTATAGTTTATAGTCATATAGATAGGACTATTGGAAACTTATGTTTGGCGCATAAGGCATATCTTGTTTAGAATAAGAGGCATCCTATGTTTCTCACATAGGGAGTACAACAGTTTATAGTCATGTAGATTGGATTATGAGCCATAAGGTGCTTAATAATGGATGTTGTTGGGACTTATGCAAGAGCATACCTTTCTGGTTCAACCAGGTATAGATGTTAGGTGATAGGGTTGGGATGAGTTGCTTGAGGAATGGTTCGACATAAGGTAATTGGGGAATTGATGATGAGAATATCAACTCACAAAACATGAAAGGGACCAAGAGGGATATGTGGAGTCACGGTATTTTATAGTGTTTGGAGGAGTATCTCAAATCATGGTATTCCATAGGTGGAAGGTTGTTGCGCATAATGGCGTAATAGAAAATTCCAGCATCTTGGCCTTAATAGTTGGTAGTGTGAGTCTCCATTTTTCATGGGGGTCAGTGATGGAAGTGAAGGGACCAGCCCGAAGAGCCAAGACTGAAGGCTAGAAGGGATCCTAAGTTGGGGTTCGGGTGCACAACCCCCATGGTATTGACTAGTGGGCGGGAAGGATAGGGCTTCGTGAAGTAGAATCATGAAGGAATGGTGCAACTAGAGCATGGGGTCTCACAACTAAAAGGTCCTCGCAAAGCATAGGGTCTCGTGGAGAACATGTTATTGTGGAGAAAATGGGTCGCGCATATCTTAGGGTCTCACAGAGAATGGGTCTCCATGGAACCATGAGAAACTTAAAGGAGCTCCGTCCTTCGCAAAGGGCGGAGCCATTTGTGAACGGAATCACTTCGCGGTGCTCGGGAGCTCAGCAAAATGGGTGATCAGACAACAAAGGGGTGGAATAAAAATGCTTATAAAGGGGATGAGTAAGGTATTTATAGGTGATGGAGGTTGGTGGAGAATGCTGCGGAGAACAAATGTGCACCGCGAATAGACAATGGCTCTACGAGGGAAGTCTCCCTCTGGAACGAGAGGGATTTTCCTAAAGTATCTTGTAATCATAGAGTCGACCACCATCGGACTTCATGATTCTCATGAAGGATATAGTAAAGTTCCCTCATGTTTCTTGTAAACATGGATTCGATCTTCATCGTCCTTCGTGGTGCTCATAGATGCTTTCGTCAAGTTCCCTCTGCTCCACGATCACGGAGGGAGCTTCGTGAATGGGCTCCATGAACTAGTTTTACACCCCAAATTCTTATATCCATAACTCTTAATCTGTAACTATGTTTGGACTCTACGACCAGTCAATTCAAAGACTAAGAAATAGTCTAAGATCTTGGATCATGTATGCATGCATTTGGAATATTTTGTGGACGCATTTTATGGTGCAAACAATTATTCTATTCAAAGTAGATATCCAGATCTTTCACTCTATACCCAACCATTCTAATTGTGATTACCCCTTTATGAGACCTTTAAATATGTTTCAATACATTTCTACAAAAATAACTAATCCAAACACCACTATTTGAATGACTTAGACATCGATGAGAAGGAATTTTTGGGAATGAGGAGGAAGAAAACATTACTAGAGAAAGTGGGGTGAATTCTCAACAAAATCATTTTATCCTCTACATAAATTGTAAAAAACATTAGAAATCATTAAATCACAAAAAAACTCAAATATAATCACTTACCCCCTAGAACAATAGTGAGGTTTAGCTCTCCACAATTATGGAGATAAAAGAAGCATGGTGGGAGAAACAAGAAAATAAAAATTAAAGAAAAATGGAAAGAAGATGGAGAAGAGATACCGTAATACAAATAAAAAACATGAATAAATAATACTAAAATAAAACTCCACCTTTCCCCCTTGAAATGGATATAATTTTAAAAGGATATAAGGTGTAAATTTATATAGAAAAGACAAGAAATTTTCGCTAAAAAAATTACCTACAAAAGTATGTGCATGTTTGTCTCATAAATGGATGAATCGTGGAATGTGTACTTAAATCAAAGTTGTTCCTCAATTTATCCCTTGTCTACCCCAAAATATCAAAATTATTGTTCCATGGATGGAGGCATTATGGATGATTTCATCCAAAATATTTAATCTAGATATGTGACTCTTCATATTCCAAGGAAGCATGTTCCTATGCATTTATTTATTTTAATTCACCCAAATCACGTGGGTTCTAATTTATAAAAGTTGTCAAATACTTAATTAACCATATCCATGTAAATTTTTAGATATTGTTTTCTATCCAAATTTGATATATAATCTTATTGGGAAAAAATCCCTCAAGGTATCATTGAAGCATTTTTGAGATGATTGTGTTTATTGACAAAGTGGACATCTGTGTGGTGATTGTTGACATAGAAAAACAATGACATAAATGTTTTTAGATAAAGGGGATTTCTTGGTGTAATGTTGAGTTCAAGAGCTGTGGTCAATGATCCAAGTTTAATTCAAGAACGTCGATAATGGAATGGATGATCTGGAGGCGGTACAAGAGGAACAGATACAAGGTGGCAGTGTTTTCCAGTGTTTGCCAAATTTTTGGACCTGAAAATCAACAAAAAGAGAAAAGTGGTTTTGGAAAAGAGACTTGTGCGCCCTATACTTTAAGGAGAGGAACCTTGCATGCCTAATTTTTTTTCATGATCAGAAGATCAAAATATGGAAAATGAAATAGGGTCACGAAGGTATTGGTTTAAACACACAGGTGACTTGTGTGCCATAAAGAGACTTGCACGCCGATGCCTAGAAGGCTTGGGAACTTGCGCGCCCGTTGTTTTTCAATATCAAAAGATCAAAATATGGAAAAGGAAAGAGGGTTGTGCAAGTATTGGTTTGGTCTCATAGGTGACTTTCAATGGCTGAGACTTGCGCACTGAAACATGCACGCCGAGGGAAGACTTGCACACCGTTATGATGGTTGTTCAAACGCCTATAAATACAGGTCTACCCCTCCTCATTTTTCAACAGAGTTCAACACAAATAAAAATAAGAGCTCATGTACCGTAGGTGTGGTAGTCGTGCAAGTGGTGGTAGGTCGCGCAAGTGGGACTTGTGCGCCAGATTTGAAGAAGGGATATTGTTGTTTGTTGCGCGCCAATATTGGTTTGGGCGTAAAGGGAAGTGTGTCACGCAAGTTTGGAGTTGAAGAAGCTTGTGTCGCGCAAGTGTTTGAGGTGGACTTTCATGCCAGTTGTGACTTGTGCACCGAGACTTGTGCGCTAGGTTAGACCTACGCGCCAATTAAGGTTGATTCCTCGGCAGTGTTTTCGGGCTGTGTGGAAGATGGAAGTTTGCCTGATACCTTTGGTGCAAAGAGAAATTCATCTACGGGTGAAAGTTGGACTTCAACAGAGCATCCGCAAACAATAGAGGATGTATTCATTAGAGATAATGAAGAGACCTATAGGTCTATAAAATGTTAGTGGATCCTTTTCAGATCAGTAAGCAAAGGAAGAGGAAGAAGGTGATCCTCTCCACTGGTAGTGAGCCAGAGAGTGAGAAACAGAGAGTGAACCTTGGGAAAGCAGTGATCTGACCCTAAACTTTGTAAAGGAAGTGAGCCTACGACAATGTGACTGTGCCTAAACCTTGTAATCCACAGCTAGTGAATTTTAGTGTAATTTGATATGACTGACAACTTGTCAGCATATGCTCCTTGGACGTACCCCTTAGCAGTGAACCAAGTAAAATTGTTGTGTCCTGTGCATGCTTTAATTTCTATTTATATTGTGCAACATGAAAGAGAGAGTAGACTATTTTGCTTAACAGTGAAACAAGATCAGAACGAGCATTAATTTTAAATTAGTCATACCCTGATTCACCCCCCCCCCCCTCTCAGGGTACTCAGCCTTGTGGACCTAACAATTGGTATCAGATGGAAAGGTTGATATTAGTTCTTATCTCAATGGAGGTCACTAATCATAAAGGGATTCCGATCTTCGACAGATGTAATTTTTAGATATGGATTAATCGAATGCAACACTATAACCAATCCTTGGGAATGGATGTGTTTTCAGCAGCTATGCATGGTATCACTGCAGATATTAACAGTGGTGCATTATTAGAAGCTGAGCATATAGAGTTGGATGCTGATTCCAAAGAAATCAATTCCTTAGGGGGAGCCCTTTCCAATCCCAACTATAAAAAGGTGATGTCATGAAAAACGTCACATTCCTTGTGGGAAAATATTTTAAATATATATGAATGGGATACAAAGGTTAGAGAGGCAAATCTGCAAGTGTTGTGGAATAAGTATGAAGATCTGAGAATAAACCTAAATGAGTCTGTTGATGCATTCTTTGACAGGGTAAATGTTGTGGTAGAAGAACTGCGAGGTCTTAGTGAAATTATCAAAGAAATAAAAATTGTGAAGCGCATCTTGAGAAAACTTCCACCTTGGTTCAATCTGAATGTTTCTATTTTGGAATATAAAGACCTGAAAGAATTGACATTGGATAACCTGCACAACACCCTTGTTGCATATGAAATGAGAAATGATGATAACGACGCTGTGGAAAGGGGAAATCCAAAGAGGTGGCATTTAAGGCCATGAAGAAGCTCAATACTGAAGATTATCAGGAGGATTAAGAGTCAGATGAGGTAATGTCATTTCTCTCCTCAAACCTTCAAAGAGGAAAAGTAAATTTCAAAGGGAATCTTCCTATTGCATGATTTAGATGTGGAAAGGATGGAAATCTCACAGCAAGATGCCCCAAAAAGATTCAAGAAGATAATGATGAATATGATGTTGAAATTCCCAAGATGAAATCTTCAACCTATTTGAAAGGGAAGAAGCAGTTCAATAGAAATTTATTCAAGAAGAAGAATCTTAATTCACAATAAATAGATAGTTCAGATGAGTCTAAGGTTGAAGAGGTTGAGGAGATTGAAAACTAAAATGATCGTGGAGAAAATGCTATGGTGGTGGTCATCGGAAGTTCACATGAAAAGGAAAAAACTGACGCTGGATAAGAACAAGAAAAATTTGAAGGAAGAGTTGATATGGAAGCCAAATTGAAAGCAGCTCTTAATGAGATAGATGTTTGGAGATCCAAAACGAAGAAAGAAAATAAAGTGGTTTGTGATGCCAAACTCTATATGCAACAATAGGATGAAGAAAATTCTGAGCTATTAAGAGAAATTGAAAGACTAAAATCCTCAACACAAGAGAGCTCAGAAAATATTGTTGACTATAAGATTAAAATTGAGGAACAAAAGAAGGAAATGTATTGTTTGACTAATACATGAAAGGAGCAGGTCAAACATATCAAAGAGCTTGAAGAAGAAGTGGTCAGTCTGTGGAGAAAAATGAAGGATCAAGAAAAACTCTTGACCTCCAATGTGATGTCAGGAAATCAGGTCATTCCAAAGACTGAAAAGTAAAAGAGGAGCATAGTTGTTCCGCAAGAAATAAGTAGCAATCGAGCTCAGACATTAAGGCTGATTCAGGGCTTGATAAGAAGAAAAAAACTGTGGCAATTGAAGTCAAACTTCAAGCACCTATCCCGAAATTGAAGGTTGATTTGGGAACAAAGCAGAATCAGAATATTCAGAGATCCCAAGGGGAAACTCGTACTGCTGAAGTAACACGAAGGAATTCACCTTATATCAGGTGTTATTGTTGTGGGAATATGGGACATTCACAATATGTGTGTTCCATAGCAAAGATATATCGAAGGGAATAAGAACAGAGGTGGAATCCAAAAAAGATAACAGTTTTCCAGAATATATTTCAAAAGACACTGTTTTTGGTGCAGCGGATTTGGGCATATGGCTAGGTAATGAACTTCGACTATTCAGAGAAATGTGCCAAAGCAGAATCAAAATGTTCGCAAGCAGAAGATCAATAAGCCAACATGTGAGTTAAAAATGAAGAACAGATTTGTGGCTTTGCAAGATGAAGCTGGTCCATCATACTCTCAGAAAGAATAGAAGTCTCAATCCATGCCGAGTTTGAAGGAAAACGTATGGATCAAGAAGAAGAAAAATGAGAAGGTTATGGTGGCAGAAATTGCCCTTAAGGAATCAGATCGCTCTGGTGTATGGATCCTTGATAGTGGTTGCACTTCTCACAAGACTGGTAATAAGGATCTTGTTACAAGCATAAAATATGACAAATAAAAAGTTGTCAAATTTGGAAATGATGAAGGCATGAAGATTGTTGGATCAGAAAAATCCAAGTTTGGGGGAAAAGAAATGAGACGTACTAATTCCTTGGTTGTAGAGGGTCTTAGTCATAACTTTCTTAGTGTCAGTCATCTATGTGACTTCGAGAACTCTATCTGTTTTACCAAGAAGATGTGTATTTTGAATGGAAACGATTGAGCAGTTGTTCTACAGGGAAAAAGGACAAATGGAAATATTTACCTTGTAGGCGGGGAAGAAGATACATTTTTTTATCCAGAGAGGAAGAATAGCAGTTGTGGCATAAGTGACTTGGTCATCTATGCCAACCATCCATGGAAGATCTAGTAAAGTGTGATGCTGCTAGAGACCGTCCCATACCATCACGTGATCGTACTAATACGTGTGATGCTTTCCAACAAGAGAAGATCATCAAAAATACATACAGGCCAAAGGAAAAAAAATCAACTAGATTACTCGAATTGGTGCATGCTGATGTATGTGGACCTATCTTACCATGATCTATAAATGGGAAAAGGTACTATGTACTTTTCATTGATGTTTATAGCAGAATGGCCTAGGTATTTGTCGTTACCCATAAGACAGAGGTGTTCAGTTGCATAAAGCAGTATAATAGGGAATCAGAAAGGATGACTGGGAAGAAAATCCTAATGTTTTATACTGATAACGGTACAGAATTCAAAAATAGTCATGTTGAAAACTATCTCGAGAAACACGGGATAAGCCATTAAGTTTTATCAGTGAGAAAACCCCAACAGAATGGAGTGGTTGAGAAGAGAAATCAAATCATCAAGAACATGGCCAGAATGATGCTTATTGAAAAGGACCTACCAGAGAAATTTTGGAAGGAAGCAGTTTTGATATTGTTTTATATTTTGAACAGGTCTCTGTTGTGTCCGAAGGAAGGGAAGACTCCGTATGAAATGTGTTACGGAAAGAAGCCAACACTGAAATACTTTCTAATATTTGGGAGTAAGTGCTTCATTCTCAACAATGAAAATCATAGGAGGTTTGAGTCATGAGGAGATGAGGGGACATTACATGGATACATAGGGAAAAGAAAAGTATATAAATGTTTCAACCAAAGGCTGGGGAAAATTGTTGAGAGAAATGATGTCACTATAGTTGAAAATGAACAGAATACTCAACGACCCAGTGAACAGTTTCTGGATGAAAGTGATGATGAGGTAAGCAACACAGGGGGAGCAGAAGTGGAAGAAGCTGACTAAGAAGAAGATACTGATGATGAACAAGATAGTGTCAAGTCTGTGTCTGCAAGGAAGCCAAATAGTCGAGCTGAAATTGATAGGCAGAATATCATTGGTGATCAGCCAGCTCCAATTCCGACTCAAAGAATGAAATCATTACAGAAAACATCGTTTTTATCTCAGGTGGAGCCGAAATGTTTTTCCGATGCAGCTGAAGATGAAAACTGGGTTCAGGCTTTGAATGAAGAGCTTGATCAGATTGAGAAGAACCAGACATGGGAGATTGTTTCGAGGCCAGCAGACAAGAATGTCATCGAGACTAAATGGGTCTATCGTAACAAGATGCAGGAAGATGTCATTGTGATTCGGAACAATGAACAACTAGTGTGCAAGGGATACTCCCAGATAGAGGTAATAGATTTTGATGAGACATTTTGATCAGATTCAAGGCTGGAGACAATCAGATTGTTTTTTGCCATAGCAGTGCAAAGAAAGTTCAAAGTGTTCTAGATGGATGTCAAATTCGCATTCTTGAATGGTGTTCTAGAAGAGGAGGTGTATATTGAGCATCCAGATGGTTTTCTCATTCATGAGGACGAGAAAAAATTTTGCAGGCGGAAGAAGGCATTGTATGGGATGAAATAAGAAACAAGAGCATGGTACTCAAAGCTTGATCAGTACTTGAAGAAGCTTCGTTTCCAACGTGGGGGAGTTTATTACAATCTCTATTTCTACAACAATAGTAATCAAAGAATGATGGTGTTGGTGTATGTTGATGACATAATATTTGGTGGATCAGATGAAGCTCAGTGCAGACAATATTCCAAATTCATGAAAAATGAGTTTGAAATGTCAATGATTGCAGAGCTAACGTTTTTCCTTGGTCTACAGGTGACAAAAGGAAAGAATGGAACATTAATTTATCAATAAAAATATTCCAAAGAGGTTTTAAGAAGGTTTTTCATGGATAATTCCAAGGATATAAAAACTTTGGTTGCTACCCGGATGAAATTATCAAAAGAGGAGGATTGCAAGGTAGTTAATATCATAGAATACAGGAAAATTATTGGAAGTCTGTTGTACTTGACCGTGAGAAGGCCTGATATTGTTTTCGCCACATGCCAAGCAGAGAGATATCAGAGTAATCCCAAGGAATTCCACATGCTTGTAGTGAAAAGAATACTTCGGTATATCCAGGGCACAGTGGATTTTGGCTTGAGATATACTGAAAAATCTCAGACAGAATTATTGGGATATACTGATGCAGATTGGGCCGGTTCAATCGATGATAGAAAATCAACGTTATGTGGTGCATTCTATCTTGGTGGATTGTTTATTTCTTGGCTAATCAATAAGAAAGATTGTATTTCATTGAGCACCGCGGAATCTGAGTATATTGCGGCCACTCAAGCATGCACCCAGTTATTATGGATGAAGCAGCATCTTGAAGATATGGGAGTTAATGTGAAGTCTCTGATTGGAATCCAATGTGATAACTCAAGTGCTATAAATCTCATCAAAAATATCGTCCATCACTCAAGGACAAATCAAATTGAGATAAAGTATCATTTTATCAAGGAGAAAGTTGAGAAAGGAATCATGAAGTTGGAATATGTGCCTATAGAACTACAGGTTGCAGACATTATGACAAAGGTCTTACACAAAGAAGCTTTTGAGAGGAATAGACTAGCTCTGGGAGTTCATTTGACTCCCCACACATAAAAGAGTTTGGATGTGGGACCACCCCCTCTCCATGAGGTATTATGTGTTTTTCCCTAATGTGATGATATATGTTCTCTACTATGTTACAGACTGAAAAGGAGTGACCTTTGGGTTCATTGACAAAGGGGGAGAAAATAGTGATTGTTCAAGGGGGAGACAGTGTGTCTATTTGAAAAATCATGAATGATATGGGGAGAATATAACAGGTGGAGTAGACAGATAAGGGGAGAGCAATGAGAAAGGGGTATTGTATTAAATCTGATGATGCTAGAAGTGATCGATCAGAGAATAGATATCACAACAGGTGAGGATCGTGATAAAAGTATAAGAGTGGTGTTGGAAGCATATTTCCAAAAAAAATGGTATCAGTTTGGTAAAAAATGGTATCAGTTTGGTGTCAATAATGGGTGTAATATATGAAGTGATTCATCGATGAACATTTCATTTACTCTTTTTTTCTCACGCCGATCATTGCTCATGTGGGCTTAGAGTATGTGTTGAGTAAATCCTTGATCGCTATCAGAATCGCACAAGGGGAATGGTGGCTAAAGAATTAACGATGTATCATTTTCATGGAAGAGTTTTCAACAAACCCAAAGGGGAAGATTGTTGGGAAAAAATCCCACAAGGTATCATTGAAAATTTTTTGAGGTGATTGTGTTTGTTGACAAAGCGGACATCTGTGTGGTGATTGTTGACAAAGCAAAACAATTATATAAAAATTTGTTGACAAAGGGGATTTCTTAGTGATATGTCGAGTTCAAGATTTGTGGTCAATGATCTATGATTGATTCAAGAATGTAGACAAAGGAATTTATGATCTGGAGGTCGTACAAGAAGAACATATACAAGGTGGAACCGTGTTCCATTGTTTTCCAAATTTTTGGGCCTAAAAATCGAAAAAAGGATAAAAGTGGTTTTGGAAAAGAGACATGCGCAACCTGTACTTGAAGTAGAGGAAACTAGAATGCCTAAGGTTTTTCAAGATCTGAAGATCAAAATATGGCAAATGAAATAGGGTCACGCAGGTATTGGTGTGGTCATAAAAGTGACTTGCGCGCTGTGAAGAGACTTGCATGCCGATTCCTAGAAGGCTTGGGAACTTGCGCGCCTGTTGTTTTTTAAGATCAGAAGATCAAAATATGGAAAAGTAAAGAGGGTCACATAAGTATTGGGTTGGTCGCGCAGGTGACTTGCAAGGGTAGAGACTTGCACGCCGAAACTTGTGCGCCGAGGGGAGACTTTGTGCTGTCACACAGGTTTTTGAAATGCCTATAAATACAGGTCAACCCCTCCTAATTTCTCAACGGAGTTCAACACTTAGAAAAATCAGAGCTCATGTCGCCCAGGTGTGGTAGTTGCGCAAGTGGTGGTAGTTCGCGCAAGTGGGACTTGCGCACCAGATTTGAAGAAGGGAAATTGTTGTTTATTGCGCACCAATATTGGTATGGGCGTAAAGGGTAGTGTGTCGCGCAAGTTTGGAGTTGAAGAAGCTTGTGTTGTGCAAGTGTATGAGGTGGACCTGCACGCAAATTGTGACTTGCGCGCCGAGAGTTGCGCACTGGGTTAGACCTACTCTCCAAGTAAGGTTTATTCCTTGGTAGTGTTTTCGGGCTGCGTGGAAGCTGGATGTTTGCCCGATACCTTCGCTGCAAAGATAAATTCATCTATGGGTGAAAGTTGGACTTCAAAAGAGCATCCACATATAACAGAGGATTTATTCATTAGAGATAATGAAGAGACCTATAGGTATATAAACTATGAATGGATCCTTTCCAGAGAAGTGAGCAAAGGAAGAGGAAGAAGGTGATCCTCTCCACCGACAGTGAGCCAGAGAGAGAGAAATAGGTAGTGACCCTTGGGAAAGCGGTGAGGTGACCCTAAACTTTGTAAAGGCAGTGAGCTTGGGATAGAGTGACTATGCTCGAACCTTGTAATCCACAACTAGTGAAGTTTAGTGGAATTTGGTACGACCGACAACTTGTCGGCATATGCTCCTTGGGCGTTGCCCTTAGCAGTGAACCAAGTAAAATTTTTGTGTCCTGTGCATGCTTTACATTCTATTTATATTGTGAAACAAGAAATATAGAGAAGAGTGTTTTTCTTAACAGTGAAACAAGATCAGAACAGGCTTTAATTTTAAATTGGTCATACCCTGATTCACCCCCCCCCCCCTCAGGGTACTCAGTCTTATGGACATAACAAATCTTGTATTAAAATGCATCCAGATCTGTTCATAGTTTTCAGTGTCTGACTTGTGACCTAATTTAACCCAAAGAATGATCGATTGTTCTTTGCATCCAAAATTATTAAATATAGGACAGGATTTTTGTAATAAAAAAAAGTAATTTCATAATTTTTTCTAGTTTAGTAAAAGTTTTGGCCTAAATACAGAATAAAAATTAACATATGAAATTCAAAAATTTGGCCTTTTTTCAATTAAGCTCTAAAAACCACAAATCCAAAAAATGTGAAAATTTCCAATAAAATATCACTATGGATAGATTTGAATCATTTAATTATAGAATAAAATATTTTAAAGTGTTAGATTCATCATTAAGATATTCAATGAACAGTTTAGTGGAATATTTTCTTCCATTATCTGATATCAATATCTTTATTTAAAAGCCATGTTTCTTATCTAAAGTCCTTAAGAATAATATTGAATCTATCTGAGGCCAATGAATTGTATAAAATGAACACGTCTCATGTCATACTTGTGAATTAATTTATGAAATTTATTATATATATTTACCCATTTGTAAACTTTTTGTGCATAGGACCACAGACATCATAATGAATTAGTTCAAGAGGTTTTAATGTTCTAATTTCAACTCCCTTGTGAGAATTATTCACCATATATTCTATTATAAATGTATTAAAAATAGTGAAAGTATTCTATTTTATAATGGTTATATTCTTCATAGATTTTTTATTGAAAAATTCTTTATATTCTTTTTGAGAAGGTAGGCATGTCTTCTTACATGATAAATTATTTAATGCTTTTTTATTTAATTATAAGTTTAAACATGATTCATAGATTTTAATAAAATTCACTATGTTCTCAAAAAAATCTTTACAATAACCCCATATTTAATTATTTAGAACTTTTATTCATTTTTTATAGATACAACCTCATTTCCACTATCACATAGTTTTAATGCACTCAAAACATTATTCTTCAAACCATCAACAAACAATACATTGTTTGTAATAATATTATCTTTAGAAATATTTGATGTTTTTATAACTTTTATATATATAGATATTTAATTAAAAAATGTCAAATATCCTCCTTCATACATCTCAAAAATGTCAGATTGTTTAATTCAAATATAATATGAGATAAAGAACCACTTTCTATTATCCAAGGATATTGAATTTTACATGATTTGAATATAACTTCATATATAATGGTATGTTTAATGTTCTGACCTATATTCTTAACACTTCCAAAAATCTATCATATATACAAATGAGAAGGAATAAAATCAAAAAAAATTAACTGAGGTGTTTTCTTCTTGATCACAACATTAGTATACATCTAGTATGATCCCAAAACATTTTCACATTTCAATTTTTTTCCCATGTGGTTGATTATCCAATTGAGATAAAACCATTGGATCATTTATCCCCCTTGATTCCATCTCCTTTTGGGATCTAGTTAGATACATATTTTACCAATTGATGTATGTCTTGTAGCTAAACATACCAAAACACATGTAGTTCCCTTAAAATATTCTATTTTGATAAAAACATTTATACTAAATGGGTCGTTGTCTTATACTATTTTCAACCCTTAAATTAGTATCTCCCACATATACATTTTGTGATATTCATAATGAAATATTTTTTACTACTGAAAACCAATTTTTTGAATTTTATTTTTTGAGATTTGAACATTTTTTATCTTTTATATAGGATATTATGCTAATCCAAATTTCAATATATAATTTTATAGTTCTATTTATGTACATTAGTTTTATAGTTTAACTTCTAAATATTATCCCTTTTCATGTATTACATATTTCTTAGAGTATATATATTTTTACGTTTCTTAAAACATTCACCTATATCTCTAACAAGATTTTTCCTGTCACATTTAATTTTTTAATCCTACTTCTTAATATCAATTATCTTATTTCTCATTTTATCAATTTCTTTATCTCTATGTTTAATGGTATAAGTCATATGTTAAATGATTTTTTCCATTTTAGAAATATGAAGCATCAACATCTCACTTTATTTATCTAGAAAATATTTTTTTGACTTGGAGATTTATTTCTTTAGAATAACATTTTTTTTATTTGAGTATTATTTTATCTCATAATTTTTTTATTTCAAACACATTTTGATTCCAATTCCCACGATATATTATTTTTTAAACTCTCCTTCCTCTATTTCATACTCACTATTGTATTAAAAATCAGATTATTATAGGATAAATTATTCTTCTATTTATTCTAGGAAAACTCTTTTACAGACACCTACAAAATATTTCCCATCATCACCAATTTATTCACAATCAAACACATCTTATTTAATTAGTGAATTTTTTTATAAAATTACTAGGTAGAATATGATTTTTATCCCTTCAACCATACTTTTGAATGATCCCTCATATTGGTTGTCTTCTTGGTAACTTATTCATCATCATATTAACCACCTGTTTTTTGGGGGATGCTAAAAAAGATATATAAAACCATACAATGATTATAAAATTTGAATAGGCATTTACATATAAACTTAATTCTTCCTTACCAAGTGTAATGTCTTTTTATGAGTGAAAAATCACAAGCTGTTATTCTGTATTTTGTTATTCATTTGAGAATCTCTAATTATCTTAAATATTTAAACCATTTAAGCATTGGAATGACATTTCCTTCACTTAATTCCATTTTCTTTTAAGTTGAGGTCCTTCGATTATATCACCTTTATATTTCATATAAAGATTCTATAAATATTTTTAAAATATCTATAAGGCCCCAACTCCATAATCCCAGTGCTTGTGCATTGTTTTAATAAATTGTCATGATTATAAGGAATCGAACCCCAAAGGGCTGAGTAGTTTAGTATTTTGGGAAAACTAGATACATAAATTGGTTCAACATTACAACTTGAAATTAAATACAATATATATGTTATATTGGAAAAATCCATAACTCTATGTTTATCCCTATAGGTCATTCATAATAATCTTCTGCATGTTCTGAGTAAATGAAACAGAAGAAAGGGGTAATGTAACACCCCGACCCCAATTATCTAGAGTTGGTGCATTGTTACATAACACTGGCATGATCATAAGAAAGATGATGTCTCGAAAGACCGATTAGTTTAGTAGGCTTAGAAACACTAGATACATTCATAAATGTTACATTACATCACAAAGTAAAAAACTAAAATAACATAGTCTTTATAGTCCACACTCATATCCCCTTCAGAATATCCATACAGGTCAGTTATAAAATATTTCTTCACATCCTGGGAAAATAAAACATAGAAAGGGGTGAGATCAAATGCTCAGTAAGGATAAAAATATAGCAGAAACTTTCATAAATAAACATAAACATTTAAGGAAATTTATAAATAAAACAAAATCCTTTTAAACTTGAACTTCAGCATAATATGGAAAAAATAAAATGAAATAATGCCATTTACTTATTCACATGGATATTCTACTAGTCGAATAATAGCATGCAATTTCAATAACCACTTTCATTATGATGGAATGAATAATTACAGACAACATAACTACATTGTCAAGGCCTCATTCCAAGACTAAAAATAAGATTTTGTAAAGGCCTTGTGCCAAGACACGAGTTTGTCTCATGAGACCTACCAATGCAATTTTTTTTAGAAGATACTTACGTTTAAAATTGTTCAAATATACACTAGTGTTTTTCTTAAATCATTATGAAATCTTCTGAAAACAAAATAACTAATTCTGAGACTGCTTGACTAATTATAGGACACGATGGGTCCACGCCCAATCTGTTCCTTTCTACGACACTCGAAAGTCGGTTTTTCTGAAAACATTTTTAAGCTTGCGTTAAATATGTATACATTTTCACTGGATTTTCATATATTTGAGAGAAATATATCTTTTTTTGAAATCATTTAAGAATCACATAATTATAATGGAAAACCTTAATTTTGAAAATAGCCTTATAATCATGTAAGGGAATCTTCAAAGTTGTATTAACGGCGGAGAATAACTGTACCTGCCGTATTAGTAAAAAAACATTCTTACCTTAGTTTTGTCAAAAAGGTCAAAAAGTAACTTGTTTGGAAAACGACAGAAAGATTATTTTGTAAACCTCTTATAAAAATTCAAACAAGGGTATAATGGACTTTAACCTATATTCTAGTAAATTTTAAAAATGTTTTGAAATACATTTTTAAGAAACATGGATGTGGATGATAAATAAGTCCCATTAGATTATTACATATAAACAACCTCGTATAATGAAGAGATTGAGAAATAAAAACTTAACTTGTTGTAATCAATAGAGGTGTATGAACAATAGTCAATAACCACAAAATTAATCATATAATATCATGGATATAAAGAGTTTCATGATAATACATATCAAATGGCAGTACACATTACACCACATGCAATAAGTAAGTGGTGAACAACGGAAATCTCACGGAATTAAACGTGAGATGAGAAACCACTTACCTTCTACTTTTCCTTGGTTGGGGTAGGTTAAAATCCTGTATAATGGTGAAATAATTGTTATTAAATTATACAGTAATCATATAAATTAATATGATATCATATATGTTCTTTTAACATTGCTTTGTCAATAATATCAGGGAATTATCGTCGTTTCGGGTGTTAACCTACTCGTTTTCTTTTATATGTTTTGTTACATAAGCCGTGTTTGTTATGGATAGGTTGTATATTATTCATATCCAGAATGATATCGAGTCCTTAAAAATTATTGTTAATCATAAAATTAGAATTATACTTGAATGGATACGATTGAAATGAATCTCATCGCGTTCGTGGAGACGGTAGTCCGTACGTACACACAAGCGACAATATCATTATTTTGATATTAAAATAATATATAGTTGGATGGTATGTCATATATACAGAATCCTTATCATGTTATATTTATTATTTACATGAATTACACATCATTATTATACCCATCCAAATAATAATATATTGAATAACAATTACACCACGATGTGGAGAGAGTAAGTTGTATGTACGCACGTATGGTGACATGTCATTCAAAGGATGGATATAATACTGAATATGGTTTTACAATATTTATAATAACATAACAGTATACAGAAGATACTGTATTTATTATTTTAGAATGGAAATAAAAAAGAAATGAGAAGTTGAAGAAGAAAGGAACTTGAAAGAGGGTGGTGAAAACATTACCTCTTCTTCGGGTTCTTCCTTTAGATTTGATCAAAAGGGCTCTTTAGGTTGTCTTTATGATCAAACTAAGGCCTCTAGGTAGAAGTTAGGGAAGTTGAGAGAGTATTTGGGCAGGTTTTGGCTGATCCAAAAGGCTTTGAATGTGTGAATTAGTGAGAATGGGATTTTCCCTTTTATAAGAGGGGTGAGAGGCACCTTTGGAAAAGCTAGAAATATTATTTTATAATAAAGTCAAATTCGGTTTCTAATGGCTCAAAAGTGGATTATTAAAAGTATAAGGTGGGGTTGGGTCGAAAACCACTCAACCAATAGGATTTAGATAGGTTTGGGTCAGTATATTAACCTTATCTTTAAATATTAACTCTTACTTAATTAGTTTCACTTTTACAATGTCTCATTGTATTTTTATATTATATGGTTAATAAACATTCTATATACATCCAAGAGAACCCCAAGTGGTTCATTAAGGATACACCTATCATTATATAAGTCTCTTTTCCAAACCTTAGATATTTAGGAATATAATATCAATTAATAATATAATATTTGTTTTAAAAACTCTTTTATATCAATTTTGACACTATTTGGACATTTGATTTTTGTGAAAATTATAAAGGAATGATTACTTAAAAAAAAGTTAATTAAATAAATCCTAACATGTCATATTAACCTATAAAATTAGTTTAATTCATAAAAATTTTCAAATTATATTTTTTTGGGTATTTATAATATCAATTATTTTACTTTTTCACTATTATGGTAATTACTGCATCATCATTGTGTCATAAATAAATTAAATTATTTAATTTCTAAAAATTATAAATAAAACATCATTATGTAGGAAATAATTTTATATTTCTAATGAATATTTATAATCGAATTTATCTTTTGTGTAACCATATATTAAAAATGTTTTAGTTATAAAACATTGATTTTACCTCTTTTAACTCTTCTTTGAATTAAATAATAATAAATGTCCCAATCTAATCCAAGTGGACCAAAGAGGTTCATATTTTATTCATAAGGTTGTTTTTGGTCGAATTATGCTTATCCAATAGAATTAGGACATGTTTCAGGGTAAAAATAATATCATTTTTAACTTTAATTACCCTATTTACTTTTAAGCGTGGTAAATAAAATTAAAAAGATACTATTCACCAAAAAAAATATTTTCTTCTCATTGAACTACATTTTACTTATTGATATCAACCATGTCTCTCATATTATTGAAATTCAACTCACAGAAGTGGTAAAATTACGTTTTATGAAAAATTCAGTTTTTTAATTACCACTTAGTGGTTTCACTATTCATAAAAAAATGAAGTATTTCAGAAAAATACCAAAAATTCACCATAGGCTAATTTCGATATTTTGAATCCAAAAATGAAGTCGATTTTGAAAAATAAAATTTATAAATTTCAAAAATTGGGTATTACTATTCATAACGATTAGTTTTATTGGTTGTGGTGTGTTAGAACTTGATGTTGCGTACAACACACGCTATTGCATTAT
Source organism: Viscum album (assembly GCA_963277665.1). Classification (NCBI taxonomy): domain Eukaryota; kingdom Viridiplantae; phylum Streptophyta; class Magnoliopsida; order Santalales; family Viscaceae; genus Viscum; species Viscum album. The sequence goes on from OY728135.1 coordinate 417,969,096, forward strand.
TCAAAGGGAAGTGTACCGTGGATGCTTGGGGTGTTATATTCTCCCCTCCTTCATATAATTGCATCCTCTCAATTTCTAGAGTATTACTACATAAAAATACTTGGTTGGTTCTTCATTATAAGTTCCTCGGGTTCCCACGTTGCATCTTCCATCTTATGGTTTCTCCATAGAACTATTACCAGATGAGTCATCCGATTTCTCCGCACTTGTTCTCTGGTATCAGGAATCCAGACGGGCTCTTCTCAATAAGACAGATCGGGTTCCATCTCTAATTCCTCATAGGTGATTACATGTTTTGGTTCAGGCATGTATTTTCTCAACACAGATACGTGGAACACATCATGAACTTTGGAGAGACTTGGCAGGATTGCCAATCGGTAAGCTACAACCCCAATTCGTTCTAAATTTTGAAAGGTCCGATGTACCTGGGGATCAATTTACCATTCTTACCAAAACTTATGACTCCCTTCCATGGAGATACCTTCAATATAACATGATCACTGACATGAAATTCCAAATCATTCCTTCGATTATCGGTATAGCTCTTCTGCCTACATTGAGTTGCTTTTATGTGGGTTTGTATTACCTTCACCTTTTCCATCGTTTCCTCCACAAGTTCGGGGCCTACAAGTTTTCTTCCACCAACATCATCCCAACAGGTTGGTGTGCGACATCGCTTTCCGTACAACACTTCATATGGTTCCATCCCAATACTTGAATGGAAGCTATTGTTATAGGAAAATTCTACCAGAGGTAAATATTGATCCCACATACCCTAAAAGTCAAGTGAACAGGATCTCAACATGTCTTCTATGGTTTGAATAGTTCGTTCTGATTGTCCATCTGTTTGAGGGTGGTAGGCAGTGCTCAAACGAAGTTCAGTATCCAGGGCTTTCTGAATACTTTTTTAGAATCTTGATATGAAACAGGGATCATGATCAGAAACAATCGATAGGGGTACTCCATGAAGTCTCACAACTTCATTAATATATAGTCTTGCTAGACGTTCAAGTGTTAGATACTCTATTCTAGCAAGAAAATGTGCTGACTTGGTAAGACGATCAACAATGACCTATATTGCATCATTCCTTCTAGGAGTCTTTGGTAGTCCCTTGACAATGTACATCATAATATTATCCCATTTCCACTCAGTTATGGGAAGAGGATGCATGACTCCTCCAGGCTGCTGCCTTCCATCTTTCACTTGTTGACAAACCATACACCTTGACACAAAATCAACAATCTCCCTCTTCATGTTGTCCCACCAAAAATGTTCTATTAAATATATATACATTTTGGTGCTCCCAGGGTGTATAGAGAAATTGGAACTATGAGCATCATGCAAAAATTCCCTTTTTAGATAAGTTATATTGGGAACACAAAGTCTCTTCCCAAACATCAAAATTCCATCTTCATACTCAAAGTCATTCAATCTCCCATCATTCACAGCATTAATCATCTTTTGAAACTCTTCATCACCGGTCTGAGAACCCTTTATCCTTTCTAGAAAATATGGTTTGGCAACCATTTTAAAAAGTATTGATGTTTCACCATCTATGGTGATTTCCATATCCATTTTCACTAGATCCATGTATATATGATCCTTTTCTACTCTCATCTTGTTCAAAACTCCATGATATTTTATACTCAAAGCATCTTCCACCTTATTTACCTTCCCTGGGTGGTAGTGTATCATGAAATCATAATCCTTGAGTAGTTCGAGCCATCTCCTTTGCCTCATGTTCAGTTCTTTCTGTGAGAAAATATACTTCAAACTATTTTGATCAGTATAAATCCCACATTTCTCACTATAGAGGTAGTGTCTCTATATCTTCGAAGCAAAGATCATAGCTGCTAACGCGAGATCATGAGTAGGATAGTTTTTTTCATCAATTCTCAACTTTCATGATGCATAGGCAATAACCCTATCATTCTACATAAGGACATAACCATGTCCTTTCTTCGATGCATCACTATAAATAACGAACCCATCATTTCCAGATGGTAGAGTCAATATATGAGCATTGACTAATATTCTCTTCAGTTCTTCGAAACTTTCTTCACACTCTTTTGTCCAAACAAATTTAACCCCTTTACGTGTGAGCTTTGTTGATGGGTTAGCCAACCGGGAAAAATTATGGATGAAACGTCGATAATAACCTGCTAAACCAATAAAACTATGTACCTCAGTTATACTCGTCGGTGCAGGCCATTCTTGGATTACCATGGTCATAGAAGGATCAATAGAGATTCCATCTTTAGAGACAATATGGCCAAGAAAATAAATATCCTAAATCCAGAATTCACACTTGCTAAACTTCCCATATAATTCATTTCTTCTCAAAGTCTTCAGGATAATGCGCAAGTGATTTTCATGACCTTCGTAGCTTTTTTAGTATACCAAGATATCATCAATGGATCAATAGAGATTCCATATTTATAGAAAATATGGCCAAGAAAAAAAATATCCTAAAGCCAGAATTCACACTTGCTAAACATCTCATATAATTCATGTCTTCTCAGAGTCTTCAGGATAATGCTCTAGTGATTTTCATGATCTTCGTAGCTTTTGGAGTATACCAAGATATCATCAATAAATACCACCACAAATTCATCGAGATATTCCTTCAAAACTCTATTCATCTGATCCATGAATACAGATGGTGCATTATTCAATCCAAAAGGCATTACTGTAAACTCGTAATGCCCGTACCTGGTTCAAAATGTTGTCTTCGGAATGTTTTCCTTCTTCACACACAACTGATGGTATCCATATTAAAAGTCAATCTTTGAAAAGTATTGAGCTCTATGTAGTTAGTTAAATAAATCATCAATGCATGGTAGGAGATACTTGTTATTTATTGTTATAGCATTAATCTTCTTGTAGTCGATACATAACCTCATTGATCCATCTTTCTATTTAACAAAAAGAATAGGGGATCCCCATGGAGAAAAAATAGGGAGAATAAATCCCTTAATACTCAATTCCTCTAGTTGTTTCCTTAGTTAAATTAATTCCACAGTGGACATTCTATAAGGGGTCTTCGATATAGGCCTTGATCTAGGAATTAAATCAATTGAAAACTCAACTTCTCGTTCTAGAGGATGTCCAGGTAAATCTTCCGGAAACACATCTACATATTCTTTCACAATAGGTACATCCTCTATTTGAACATTCATTTCCTCACCCACTTTCATTTCATTCTCTTCCTCCCCAATAATTGAATTTAGTTGATCTACCGGGGGTGAATCTAGATAAGAATTAGGTGGTGACGATTCTGCTCTAAAGATAAGGTGTTCCTTATCATCATCATCAAAAATTGTAACATCCTTCTTCTTACAATAAATCTTCGCATCTTGGTCTGAAATCGAATCCATACCATGGATTATATCAAACTCAATCATAGTTATGACGATGAGATCAGTGGATACAGAACATTTATGTGTTCTAATGGGTACTGATTCACAAAACATTGTTGCAATGATTCTTCCCTTAATATTTTTAACTGAAAACTCCCTTGTTAAATAAAATTGGAAATATCTAATTTTCTTAGCAAACTGGGATGATTTGAAACAATGCGATGATCCAGAATCAAATAAATCATTGTTTAAACTCGAGGAAACCATTAAATTACCTGCCACCACATCTTTCGGAGCTTCTTCCTCAACAGTAGTGATAGCATAATCATGGACTTGATCCCTTGGCCTTTTCTGAGGTAAGTTCCCCTGACGCTTGGGAAATTCATTTGCATAATATACCATCTCCCTGCAATTGTAGTATTGGACATCGGTAACTTCCTTCTTCCCCTTGAAATCATGATCTTGGTGGCCTTTTTCATCACACTTGTAATAGACTCCCATTCCTTTTAAGAAATTACTGGGATGTTTCTTCCCACATTTATTACCGGATGGATATTCAAATTTTCCGTTATTCCCCTTATTTCCATTCCCATATTGATCAATATATATCTTCTTCTCTTGCTTTGCATTAAAGTCATAAGACTTAGAGAATTCCTTTTCTGTCTTGATATCACATGAGACAATGTCTTTGTATGACGAGAAGGATCGTGAGACTAATTCTCGATGGAGAAATGGTTTTAACCCATAAAACAAATGATCAATATTACTTCTTGGGTTACGTATATAATCTCCAGCATACCATGCTAACCTTGTAAAGTCAGCCTCATACTTTGCAACATTTTCATCCTCCTTTTGTCTCAGACTCAGAAATTTCCTTTCCATATCTGCTAGATGGTCATGAGGAATGTATTTTTCTAAAAACAAGTCTTTTAACCCCCTCCATTCCATATTTGATACTTCATCATCTACCTTTGTGTTTTGAATCAATGACCACCATTGATCAGCATCTCTAGTGAGGTGGTAAACTGTCATGATAACTTTTTCCCTTTCACTACTCCCCAAAGCCTTAAATATTTTCTATAGGGAATTTTTCCATTGCTCAGATACTAAGGGATTTGTACGCCGATTAAACGTTGGTGGTTGTTTCCTCATGAAGCGATCTAACATTGATCATCAACGCTGCAGATCAGGGTGCTCCATACAGGTAAGGTTATTATTCATAACCTGAGTGAGTTGTCCCAGTATAGTGATTAGCTGATCAGCACGAGTTACATCACCAGCTCCACTATAATTATCTTAAGTAGGAGGGAAATCCCTACATGGAGTGCGTGCATTGATGCAGTTTCCATTTCTTCCACTAGGCTCCATTTCTAAACAATGGCATAAACTAGATCAGTTTGTGAATCAAAATAGATAATTCCATACTTATAAAACACTTAACATAAACTGAACTATTTATGGATATAATCCATAATCATAAAAAAAATTCTTTGAGAAGTATATACTCATAAACCCTTCATAATGATTTGTAAATAAAATGAAATTTATCCTAACCATATCCCCCAGGAGTGTCTTAACCAAGAGTGTAGTAAAGCCCGTTGTCGTGCTCCAGTTCCCGTTCGAGTCTATCTCAAAGCGGTGTTTTCAGGTTTTACCCCTCGGTACATCTGTGCCAGATCCGCCTCTACCTGCTCGTATCCAGACAGGGATGTATTGTTCGGAAAACTCACAAAATATCTACAATACCAAAATTCTAGGAAGTTCTTTTATACTAATTCTCAAATTCAATCTTAGGTCTATGTGCTCTGATCCGATTTTATCTAAATCTAGCTTCCAAGGTTTGTACAAAACTTCTCTGATACCAACTGTAACGCCCCGACCCCCGTTACCCAGAGTCAGTGCATTATTACATAACATTGGCATGATCACAAGAAATATAAAGTCTCGAAAGACCGAATAGTTTAGTATCCTTGGAAATAGTAGATAAATTCATAAATGTTACATTACATCACAAAGTTAAAACTACAATAACATAGTATCCATAGTCCACACTCATATCCCCTTCAGACTATCCCTGTAGGTCTGCCATAAAATATTTCTTCACATCCTGGGAAAATAAAACATAGAAAGGGGTGAGCTCAGATGCTCAGGAAGGATAACAATATAGCGGAAACATTAAAAAATAAACCTAAAAATTTAAGGCAATGTACAACTAAAAAAAATCCTTTTAAACTTGAACTTCATCATAATATGGAAAAAATAAAATGAAATAATTCATTTACTTATTCACATGGATATTCTACTAGTCGAATAATCACATGCAATATCAATAACCACATTCATAATGATGGAATGCCTAATGCCTGACTATCAAAACCACATAGTCAAGGCCTCGTCCCAAGACTACAAATAAGATTTTTTCAAGGCCTTGTGCCAAGACACTATTTTTTCTCAGGAGACCTACCGATGCAATTTTTTTAGAAGATACTTACGTTTAAAATTGCTCAAATATACTCCAGAGTTTTTCTGAGAACATTATGAAATCTTTTGAAAACAAAATAAATAATGCTAATATTTCTCGACAAATTACAGGCCATGATGGGTCCACGCCTAATCCCTTCCTGTCTACCACACTCGAGAGTCGGGTTTTCTGAAAACATTTTTAAGCTTGCGTTAAATACGTATACATTTGTACTGGATTTTCATATATTGGAGAGAAATATCTCTTTTTTTGAAATCATTTAAGAATCACATAATTATAATGGAAAAACTTTATTTTTAAAATATCCTAATAATCATGTATGAGAATCTCTAAATGTATAATAACAGCAGAGAATAATCGCACCATCCGTATAAGTAAAAAAACATTCTTACCTTAGTTTTGTTGAAAAGGTCAAAAAGTAATTTTTTTTGGAAAACGACAGAAATATTCCTTTATAAACCTCTTATAAAAAATCAAACAAGGGTATAAATGACTTTAACCCATATTCTAGTAAATAGTAAAAATGTTTGGAAATACATTTTTAAGAAACATGTTTGTGGATGATAAAGAAGTCCCAGTATATTATTACATATAAACAACCTTTGATAATGAAGAGATTGCGAAATAAACCCTTATCTTGTTGTAATCAATCGAGTTGTATGACCAATAGTCAATAATCACCAAATGAATCATATAATATCATTAATATAAAGAGGTTCATGAAAATACATATCAAATGGAAGTACACAATACACCACATGTAATAAGTAAGTGGTGAACAATAGTAATCTCACAAAATTAAAAGTGAGATGAGAAACCCCTTACCTTGTACATTTACTTGGTTGGGGGTAGGTTAACCTCCTATATAATGGTGAAATAATTTTTATTAAATTATACAAGAATCATATACATTAATATGATATCATATATGATCTTTTAACATTGTTTTGTCAATAATATCTTAGAATTATCGTCATTTTGGGTGTTAACGTACATGTTTTCTTTTATATGTTTTGTTACATAAGCTGTGTTTATTATGGATAGGTTTTATCTTATTCGTATCCAGAATTAAATCAAGTCCTTAAACATTATTTTTAATCATCAAATGATAATTATACTTGAATGGATGCGATGGAGAATGAATCTCATCGCGTTCGTGGAGACGGTAGTCCGTACGTACGCACGAGCGACAATATCATTATTTTGATATTAAAATAATATATAATTGGATGGTATATCATATATAAAGAATCCTTATCATGTTATAATTATTATTTACATAAATTACACATCATTATTATATCCATCCAAATAATAATATATTGAATAACAATTACACCACGACGTGGAGACGGTAAGTCGTACGTACACACATATGGTGACAGATCATTAAAAGGATGGATATAATACTGAATATGGTTGTACCATATTTATAATAACATCACATAATTTAGAAGATACAATATTTATTATTTTATAATGGAAATAACAAATAAAGAAGATGTTGAAGAAGAAAGGAACATGAAAGAGGGTGGTGAAAACATTACCTCTTCTTCGGGTTCTTCCTTTTGATTTGATCAAAAGGGCTCCATAGGTTGCCTTTATGATCAAACTAAGGCCTCTAGGTTGAAGTGAGGGAATTTGAGAGAGTATTTGGGTAGGGTTTTTCTGAGCCAAAAGGCATTGAATGTGTGAATTAGTGAGAAGGGGGAGTGCCCTTTTATAAGAGGGGTGAGGGGCACCTTTGGAAAAGCTAGAAATATTATTTTATAATTAATTAAAATTCGGTATCTAATGGCTCAAAAGTGGATTATTAAAAGTATAATGTAGGGTTGGGTCGAAAAACACTCAACCAATAAGATTTATACAGGTTTGGGTCACTATATTAAACTTATCTTCATTATTAACTCTTAGTTAATTAGTTTCACTTTTACAATGTCTCTTTGTATTTTTATATTATATGGTTAATACACTTACTATATACATCCAAGAGAACACCAAGTGGTTAATTAATGATACAAATATCATTATATAAGTCTCCTGGACAAAACATAGATTTTTATAAATATAATATCAATTAATAATATAATATTTGTTTTAAAAACTCTTTTATATCAATTTTGACACTATTTGAAAATTTTATTTTTGTGAAAATTATAAAAGAATGATTACTTCGATAAAAGTTAATTAAATCCATACTAACATGTCATATTAACCTATAAAATTATTTTAATTCATTAAAAGTCTCAAATAATATTTATTTGACTATTTATAATATTAATTATTTTAATTTTTTACTTTTTAGGTAATTTCTGCATCATCATTGTGTCATAAATAAATTAAATTATTTAAAGTCTAAAAATTATAAATAAAACATCATTATGTAGGAAAACATTTTATATTTATAATTAATATTTATAATCGAATTTATCTTATTTTTAACCTATATTAAAAATGTTTTAGTTATAAAACATTGATTTTACCTCTTTTAACTCTTCTTTGAATTAAATAATAATAAATTTCCTAATCTAATCCAAGTGAACCAAAGAGGTTCATATTTTATTCCTAAGGTTGTTTTTTGTCGAATTAAGCTTATCCAATAGAATTAGGACATGTGACAGGGTACAAATAATATCATTTTTACCTTTAATTACCCTATTTACATTTAACTGTGGTAAATAAAAGTAAAACGTTATTATTCACCAAAAATTATTTTCCTCTCATTGAACCACATTTTACTTACTGATATCAACCATGTCTCTCGGTTTTTTGAAATTCACCTCACATAAGTGGTAAAATTTAGTTTTATGAAAAATTTAGTTTTTTAACTACCACTTAGTGGTTTCACTATTCATCAAAAAATAGATTTTTTTTCAGAAAAATACAAAAAATTCACCCTAGGATAATTTCGATATTCCAAATCCAAAAATTAAGTCCATTTTGAAAAAAAATTATAAATTTCAAAAAGTGGGCATTAATATTCTTAACGGCTAGTTTTATTGGTTGTGGTGTGATAAAACCCGATGTTGCGTACAACACACGATATTGCATTATTCAAAGGGAAGCGTACTGTGGAAGCTTGGGGTGTTATAGGTGAGCTGATATGATCAGCAAGGGAAATCAATAATTTGGAAAATAGAATAAACATAAACATTTTGCATGGAAAATTATAAAAAAATACATGCCTTAAAAATAGACTTAAACATAATATAGATGGAATATAAGTTGAGTAAATATTTCCATAATATAACATAATCATGGGTATTATAATAGTAAAAAAACCACATGATCATTCAATTACCAGTTTCATAATGAGGGAAATTCATATTTCATACATTTTGGAACATACCATTGAGGCCTCAGCCAAGACATCTATAAATGATGACAGCCAAGACCAAAACCATATATAAAAATGGGAAAGGCCTTAGTCATGTCCATATTTATTTTCTCATGAGACGAACCAATTAATTGAGAGGATATAGCAGACCCCACCAATCACTTACTGTAACGCCCTAACCCCAGTTACCCAGAGTCGGTGAATTATTAAATAGCATTGTCATGATCACAAAAGATCATGTCTCGAAAGACCGATTAGTTTAGTAGCCTTCGAATAACTAGATACATTCATAATGTTTACATTAAATCATAAAGTGAAAACTACAATAAAATCTTGTCTCCACACTCATATCCCTTTATACTATCCCTGCAGGTCACTCATAAAATAATTCTTCACATCATGGGAAAAATAAAACATATAAAGGGGTGATCTCAACTGCCCAGTAAGGATAACAATATACCGGAAAACATCATAAATAATCATAAACATTTAAGGCAATGTATAACTAAAAGAAAAGCCTTTTAAACATGAAATACAGCACAATATGGTAGAAATAAAATTAAATAATGCCATTTACTTATTCACATGGATATTCTAATAGTAGAATAATCACATGCAATATCAATATCTACTTTCATAATGATAGAATGCATAATGCCGGACTATCATAAACACATAGCCAAGGCCTCGTTCCAAGACTAAAAATAAGGTTTTTTCAAGGCCTCGTGCCAAGACTAAAAATAAGATTTTGTCAAGGCCTCGTGCCAAGACACTAGTTTATCTAATGATACCTACCGATGCATTGAGGAGCTATAGCGGGCTCCACCCATCACTTATTATGTCCAATTCATTCCTCATATGAATAGGTTTAAACATAACATAAACATTCGTATTAAAACTAGCATACAGAATGTGAATATTTTCCCCATAAAACATGAATGGTATAAAAATAACAGATCCACAGTCAAACATATCACAAAACCTTAAATACAATATTTTAGTTTTGTATCATAATAAATCAACTTCAAATAAGCTTAAAATTGATCAAAGGATATTGACATAGATGAAATCAAAACTATTTGAGAGAAGTTTCCATTTTTTTAAATCATTTAAAAGTCACATAATTATAAAATAAAACATTTATTTTGAAAATATTCCTATAATCTTTTAAATAAAGCTTTGATGATTTTACAACTGTGGAATGTAGCCTCACTCGCCGTATAAGATAAAAGAAAGACATTCTTAACTTAATTTTGTCGAAAAGGTTAAAAAGGACCTTGTTTTGAAAATGATGTAAAGATTCCTTTATAAACTTCTTATAAAAATTCAAACAAGTGTATTAATGAATTTAACCCATATTCTGTAAAATATAAAGAATATTTTGAAATACATTTTTAAGAAACATGTATATCGATGATTAAGAGGTCCCAGTAGATAATCACGTATAAACAACCTCTGATAATGAAGTGATTGTGAAATAAACTCTTACCTTTTACTTTTCCTTGGTCGAGGGTTGGTTAAAATAATTTATAATAGTTAAATAATTTTTATTAAATTATACAAGAATCATATATATAAATATGATATCATATATGATCTTTTAATATTGTTTTTTAATAATATTTTAGTATTATCGTCGTTTAGAATGTTTTCTTACTCATTTTCTTTTATATGTTTTGTAACATAAGACGTGTTTGTTATGGATAGGTTTTACCTTATTCATATCAAGAATGATATAAAGTCCTTAAACATTATTTTTAATCATCAAATGAGAATTATACCTGAATGGATACGATGGAGAATGAATCTCATCGTGTTCGTGGAGACGGTAGTCTGTATGTACGCACGAGCGATAAAATCATTATTTTGATATTAACATAATATATAATTGGATGGTATATAATATATAAAAATGAATTATAATGTTATATTTATTATTTACATAAATTACACATACTTATTATACCCATCCAAATAATAATGTATTGAATAACAATTACACCACGACGTGGAGACTATAGTCCATACATACGCACGTATGGGGACATGTCATTCAAAAGATGGATAGAATAATGAATATGGTTGTACTATATTTATAATAGCATCATAGTATATATAAAATAATGGTGTTATTATTTTAGAATGTAAATAACAAATAAAGAAGAAGTTGAAGAAGAAAGGAACTTGAGAGAGGGTGGTGAAAACATTACCTCTTCTTCGAGTTCTTCCTTTTGATTTGATCAAAAGGGCTTTATAGGTAGGACTTTTGATCAAAATAAGTCCTCTATATTTAACTAAAGGATGTTGGGAGAATAATTGGGCATGGTTTGGCCTAAACAAAAGGATTTTAATGTGTTAATAATTGCTTATAAGTTGTGTCCTTTTATAAGGGGGGAGGGGCTGTTTAGAAAAAACTTAAAGTATTATTTTATAATAAATTCATATTTGGTTTATAATAGATAAAAAGTGTATTATTAAAATTATAAGGTAGGTATGGGTCGAAATAATTTCATCCAATAGATTTTAGACAGGTTGGGTCATTATATTAACCATGTCTTTTAGTTTTGACTCTTAGTTAATTAGTGTGTCATTTACCATGTCACTTTGTATTTTTATATTATATAGTTAATAAACATAATATATACATAAAAGAGACCCCCCAAGTGGTCCATTAATGATACACCTATCGTGATATAATCCCTTTGGCCGAACCTTATAATTTTATAAATATAATATCAATTAGTAATATAATATTTGTTTTAAAAACTCATTTATGTCAATTTTGACACTATTCAATAATTGATTTTTTTTAAGTCTGAAAAACTTTATTAATTCGAAAAAAATTAATTTAATCAATAAAATCATGTCATAGTATCCAATAAAATTCATTTATTTCATAAAAAATTTAAAATTATATTTATTTTAACATTTATAATACCAATTATTTTATTCTTCCATTAATAAGGAAAATACTACATCATTATTGTGTCATAAATAAATTTAATTATTAAATGTCTAAAAATTATAAATAAAATACCATTAGGTAGGAAATAGATTTATTTTTCTATGTAATAATTATAGTCTAAAATCCAACATATATAACCCGATGTAAATTTTTTTTTCTAAAATATATATGCTTATGTCATTTTTGCACTTACTTTAACTTAATTAATATAAAGTGTCATTATAACTTAAAAGTCGCTTCATGGGGTCCCAAAATCTACCGAAAGATACCAATGGTCGGGAATGTATCAACAAATAATGATAGGACATGTTTTAGGTTAATTTAGTAATATTATAATATTATTTGTTTACACTTATTTACTGGATTTACCTTTTAACCATGGTAAATAAAATATTTACTGAAATAATTATTCAAAATGACTAAAAATAAAAGTTACCTATTTACACAATTTTAAAATCATGATTATAAATATGGAATAAATTTTTCTAAATTCAAAACACATAAGTGGGAGAAATTAATTTAAAATTAATTCCCGTTGTCGAAATAAAAAGCGTATTTTTAACAAATAACAACTATCAAAAGATTGACACTTTCTTATGTCCAGTTTAAAAATAAAATTATGTCCAATGACAAAAACTAGATTAAATGGTAAAATAATAATCTAATTATACCTTAAAATCACTCAAATTCAAAATTTATCACTATTAATTATTTTGATTAAAAAGGTTGATTTTAATTAAAATTTAGTAATTTTCACTATTCATCAAAATATGAATGTTATTAGAAAAGTACAAAGATTTCACCCTAAGATAATTTCGATATTAAGAATCCAAAAATGAAGTCTATTTTACCAAATTCAAAACATATAAGTTTCATTTATTAATTTAAAATTAATTCCCGCTATTAAAACAAAAAGGCGTATTTTTAAGAAATAATAACTTTCAAAATTTTGACACTTGATTATGTCCAATTTCAAAGTGAAATTACTTATAATGACCATCATTGGATTAAATGGTAAAAATATAATCTATTTATACTTCCATACCCTTAAAATGTATAATTCAATAATATATATTATTTTTAATAAAAAAGTTGTTTCAGTTAAAATATAGTATTTTTTACTATTCAACCAAATATGAAAGTTATCAGAAAAACACCAAAACTTTATTGAAACTAAATTCTTATGTCCCGATTTTAAAGAAGTGTGTTATTTTTTCAACTTGAATATATAAAATTTTCAAATATTGGATTTAAAAAATGCTTCGCCATTAAAAGGCGGTAAAATTGCATTTTTGGAAAAACACTTCTTTTATCTGAAAAAAATGTATTTGTTCTTACATTATGTCTAAGAAACTCATAATATGGATTCTAAAATTATAAGTATTATATAAAGTTCAAAATTCATTTAATAATATTCATAAGCGCTTTTCAACGGCTGGTTTGGTAATTCATGGTGTGCTAGAACTCGGTGTTTCTTGTAGTGAAAGTTATTGAATTACTTTGAAGAAATAACGTACTATGAAATATTAGGGTGTTACATTCTTTTGTCCTTCAATAAATTGAATCCTAAAAATTTGAAATTATTTTTCGAAAATAAATGGTTGAAAATAGAAAATAACTTTGGGAGAACATTGGTGGTAATTAGAGACCTATAATTGGAGAAAAAACATAAATATTTATAGGTAGTGATTGAGGTCATCAATCAAAAACAAGTATAAAATTGAGGGCCTTAAATTCATCATTGTATTATGATTTAAAATATCATTGCTTCAACAAAACATATGGTATTAAGATAAAACATTTTTTTAATATCCCTTCAATTAAGTATATGAATTAATTTCTTCATTGAATAAGAGAAGAAGAAAAATATATACTTGACAAGTAGAGGCCCATCCTTAAAATAAGTTCTACCACATGCTCATCTTTCACTCTAAAAGATAATAGAACTTAAAAATAATATTCTATTTATCCTATTCGTATAGGGTAAAAAAATCAATTTATAATTCATCTAGGAGAACCATTAAAAAACTACATTATTCAATCCAAGACATCACGTGGGTCAGTGGTAGGTGATACACCCTTGTCGCCCTTCGGTTGTGGGTTCAAATCTCGCGGCCTTACCGGACGCGACAGGTTTCCGCCCGACCAACTGGTTATCCTTTTTATAGAAATCCAAAAATAATCTCAAACAAGACTTATCCAAAATACTTCTTCCCAAACTCATAGTCCAAAATTTATAAGGTAAGTAAACACAACGAAGATCCTTTTGTCCACGTAATATCATGTGAACACCTTCATCATGTATTCTTTTAAAATATTGCATCATCCTGAAATACCGTAAAACCTTATTGATTACATTCATGATCCCTTATTACATATTGAATACTGGATATACTCCTTCTATCCAAAAAATTTGTAAACTCCAACAATGATGGAATATACAAATCATTAATACGTTTCAAGGTAGTCAATAATATCCAATATAATTTATCCAAATCAATCATGTATTATTCAAAATCACTACCTCAGTATCAGAACCATATTATGGTTTATCTTTCCCTCAACCATATATTTTCCAAAAATTCAACCTTCTATTGCGTCACTTTTCTTGGTTCTACACAATCTGAAGTCCTTAATGAAATAGTACTGTAGTACAATCCTTATATACTCCATAATTATTATAACCAGTACATTATTGATACAACACTCAAATAACATAATTCTCTAATAAAAACATAATAACATTAATCAGTCCTACTTATTTGTGGTAGTATCATAACTTGATTATTATCCAATAGAATCATTTAATGCATACTCTGATGATTTGTACATTGGTTCACGTAGTGTCCCAAATCCTCGTAGATGATGCATTGTACATTTGAAACATTTTTCTTACCCTTGTAGTTACGCACATCGTGTCCTTTTTCTCTACACCCATAACAAACTCTCATTCCTTTCAGGAAAGTTCCAGGGTTTTTCTTCCCACAGTTATCACATATGGAAAAATTCTTCATTTCCCACTTCCCTTTATCCATATTTCTCTCTTCCATCCTTTTCTTCCCCTACTTCCCTTCAAATCCATAGGTTTCGTAGAATTCATTACTTATCTTATTAACACATGATACTATTTCTTCATATGTTGAGAATACATGGGAGAGTATTTCCCTTATAAATGTTGGCTTAATACCATGAAAGATATGATCCTTTTTACTATTTGGATCATACGTATTGATGGAGTTCATATTCCTTCTACTGGGCGCCATTTCTAAACAATTTCATAAACTCTATTAGTTTATGAATCGAAATACATAATTCCAAACTTGTAAAACACTTTACATAAATTGAACAGTTTATGGATATAATCCATAATCATAAAAAAAATTCTTTGAGGAAGTATACACTCAAAAACCCTTCATAATGGTTTGTAAAGAAAATGATAATTATCTTAAGCCTATTCCCCGGGAGTGTCATAACCAAGAGTGCTGCAAGGCCTGTTGTCATGCACCAGTTCCCGTTCGAGTCTATCTCAAAGTGGTATTTTTGGGTTTTACCCCTAGGTACATTTGTGCCAGAGCTTCCTCTACCAGCTCATATCTAGACAGGGATGTATTGCTCGAAAAACTCACAAAATCTCTACAATACCAAAATTCTAGGAAGTTCTTCTATACGAATCCTCAATGTCCATATTAGATCTATGTGCTCTAATCAGAGTTTATCTAAATCTATCTCCTAAGGTTTTTACTAAAATTCCTCTGATACCAACTGTAATGCCCCGACCCCATTTACCCAGAGTCAGTTCATTATTACATAGCATTGGCATGATCACAAAAGATCAAGTCTCAAAAAACCGATTAGTTTAGTAGATTTGGAATAACTAGATACATTCATAAAGTTTACTGTCATGACCCGTCCTCAGGACCCCTTGCCGTGACTAACCCCATGACCGCCTCCCATAGGCCAGGGGATGGAGACTAGCACCAAGGCATAAAACCCGACAAAAGGGGAAGGAATTTCCATTATAAAGTAAACAAACACCATAGAGTAAGCAAGCAGAAGTAAACACTAAGTAAAACTGGGTACAAAAGTAGTGCAGAAAAGTAAGTGGGTCAGAATACAAACCCAAACTGAAAGTAAAGTACAATTGGAAAGAAAGCATAACAACTGTAAGTAAAGCAGCAACGTCAATCCGTCCACTGGAAGTCCCACCTGAAAGGTGGGTACAGATAGCCTCCTCATACCCTCGGGTCCAGTAGTCCGCTCTATGTACATTCTGCCTAGTGGTCAACCTCTAGGTACCGACTTGCTCCACAAGCCTCAACCACGATCAGTGATGTCTGTCGTCTGCATCCAACACAACGTAGTGCGGGCATAGCCTGTGCAGGGGTGAGTATACGCTACTCAGTAGGGACCTCGAGACACCTGAAGGTCTCCCCAAATCCACAAAGGATAATCTATAAAGGAAAGATACAATCACGAAGTAACATACAACACTACTTAGGTATATGCCCGTACATATACTTAAGTCATCAATTCCAGTTTGGCTCCAACCACCGAGCCCAAGTTCGATCACGTCCACATAGGAGTAAAATACAAACCACACAGGATAATAAGTCAATCATATCGAAGATATTGATTGAAGTCAAGACTCAGCTCATACAGGTATACTTCTTCGGTGATAGAGATGATCAGATATAACCACTGATTTTTCAAAGCTGGGACCCATGTAGGATACCAAACCAGCCAAGCTGCAGAACCCACATAGGATTTCAGTACAGTCTTCATTGTCGTCGAACCCACGGAGGATTTTAGTATGGTCTTCATCGCTGCCGAACCCATATAGGATTTTAGTACAGTCTTCATCACCTTCGACCAACATAGAATTTCAGTATGGTCTTCATCGCTGCCGAACCCACATAGGATTTCAGTGCAGTCTTCATCACCGTCCAACCCACATATGATTTTAGTACGGTCTTCATCATTGCCGAACCCACATAGGATTTCAGTGTAGTCTTCATCATCGTCTAACCCACGAAGGATTTCAGTATGGTCTTCATCGCTGCTGAACCCAAATAGGATTTCAGTACAGTCGACACAGTCGCAGTCGCAGCCAGCTCTAGGGTTCCCGCACACAGCATGCTCGTTTCCGGGAGGGTCCGCTCCACGAGCCAAGGGGACGATATATCAACTGACACATTGTCCATAGTTGATGTATCTCAAAGTTCCGTCTCGACAAGAGGAACTCAACGTGACAGACGGCGCGTCAATCGGACGCCCGGTCTGAGAGTTATTGGATTTTTTCGTTCAGGGGACCGGTTGGTTTCTAAGTCAAAACCAACCCGACCGCACTCCAACTGTGCCCAAACCTCAAGCGGAGTAAGCGAAAAGGTCCGTCTCACTAAGAAGAATCTAAAAAAGATGGCGGCACGTAAATCAGACGTCCGGAGCTCAAATTATAAGTGTTTCCGCTCCGAGGGCCCGGTTGGTTTCGTGTTCGAACCAACCCGGTCATACCCAAAGTTCTCTGAAACTTTGAGTGTAATATTCCAAAATGACCATCTAGATCCAAGGATCGCATCGCAACTGATGGTGCATTGATCGGGGGTTCGTAGCCCAAGTTACGGGAATTTGAACAAACCTGTCCGAGAAAAGGGGGTTTTGGGCCTGTACCGACCCGGCCCAAGGCCCACTGGGTTGGCCCGAACCGGGTCCGGGTCCGGCCCATTAGGGCGCAGCCTAGCCTGGTGGGCACGGCACAGCCCAGTCGGCGTGACTCGGCCCGGCCTGGGCGGCCCGGTGGCCTGGCGCGCTCGCGCTGCCCCCCTGATTGAGAAACCGCGGCCCCCACGTGGGGTGCTGCTCCTTCGGCCAGCCGGGGGATATGACACCCGGTTTCTTGGAAGTCGTCCGGCCCGGTCCGGCCGATCGGTGCTGCTGTCGTGGGACCGTCGGGGTTCTCGCCCCTCCGAGGTGCCGGCGGCCGGCGGTTCCGGCCGCCCCACCTTGCACCGCCGCGGCTTCGAACCGCGGCCTTGTCCGACCGGCGCGGTGCGACGGAGCCGCGCACCACTGACACAGCCCCTCTCCGGCCGCAGTGTCTTCGTGGTTCTCTATGGCGGTGCGATGGTGCTGCGCCTCTTCGCCCCATTTTCCCATGTTACTGCGCGGTGCTGTTGCACCGCGCTGCCTTCTTTCAAACCGCAACAAACACAATCACCAAGGGGGAGGAGGGTCGGCCATGTTCATGCGGTCTGACCTCCTCCCATTATTACGATAACAAGCGGCCCAAATAGAAGTCGATGAACGGCAAAGGAATAATTCACGGGCAAAAACAATTAACCCCTACCCCAAGAGTTTATGAACGAAGGTTCGTCGCGATGAAGGCACGTTGCGGAAGACGACGTCGAAGAAGGAGGATCGTCGGCGTCGCGGTACATGGTGTCGCGTCGTCGATCTCTAGGGAACTAGAGTTATTCTTCGTCTTTCGTCGAAGGCCGTCATTCTTCGTAGTTCTTCACGTTCTCCAACGAAGAAGATGAAGATTCAAAGGCTTTGAGCAATTCCTCTCCCAATCCCTCTCGCACAATGAAACAACAATAATAAAATAAGGTGTTTTATTATTTAATTACTCATGCCAACTGTTTTTTGAAATTAAAAATTAAAAAACGATTTAATTATCGAGCGTTGACCAATTAATGAGGCGTTTAATAATCCAATTAAATGTGGGAGTTGACATAGCAATTAAGAGGGGGGTGCGGGTGAGTTACCAAATTAAATTCGCATGGGAGGTAAAAAGGAAATAAAGGGGGTGGGGCTCATGTGGGCCCCACCCCACTAATATCCTTCATAGGAGTTAGGGTATCAGTGGGTCCCACTCCAACCACCATTCCTAGGTTAACACTACTTAGAATAAAAATAAAATACGTTGCACAATATTTTATTTTATTCTTTAGTTAACCCAATTAATTAATAACCTCACCCGAGCAAACGCAACTCCGGTAAAGGTGTTCTTAAGAAATTACCAGCGCTGCGATTCCATCGGTGCCCTTGGAATTCGATTCCGAGCACCGGTCCAAAAGTTAGGAAAACCCACTCGTTCGTTCACTGAACGTACCCGAGCTAAACTTTGGAAAATGATTCCAGGCACACCGGGCCTCGGAATCAGGTGCCGTCAGAAACTGCATTCTTGTAAAATCCAAAGGAAAATTAAGAAAAAAATTTCCCTTGAATTTTACGGGTCTTTACATGACTCACACCTCAGGGCTTTATGTCCCCTTAAAGATACATCGTAAACTAGGGGAACAAATGTGGGTACAGTGCACGCATCTGTGCCTCCCGCTCCCAAGTGCTCTCCTGGTGGTTCTCGTACTGCCATCTATTGCGCACTAGTGGTATCAACAGTCTATGTAGGACCCACTCTTGTCGATCATCGATCTCCACCGAGACCTCCGCAAAAGTCTCCCCATCGTCAATGTCCATCTCTCCATGGTTGATGATATGCGTCGGGTCGTGAACGTATCTCCTCAGCTGAGATACGTGGAAGACGTCGTGCACCCGGTGCAACTGAGGTGGTAGAGCTAGGCGATAAGCCACCTCACCTATCCTACTGAGGACCTGGAATGGTCCGATGATGCGTGGAGATAACTTTCCGCCTTGGCCAAATCTCCACAATCCATGTCTAGGTGAGACTTGCAAGAAGACGTGGTCGCCATCCTCGAACTCCAATGGCCTCCGCCTCCTGTCAGCATAACACTTCTGTCGGCTCTGAGCTGTCCTCATCCGCTCTTGGATGACATGGACCTTCTCTGTCGTGGCCTGGACCATCTCTGGTCCCACAAGTGCTGACTCCCCAAGGTCTGTCCAGCACAGACGTGATCATCATGGTCGGTCGTACAATGCCTCGTATGGTTCCATCCCGTTGGTGGAGTGGTAGCTTTTTTTATACGCGAACTCCACCAAGGGTAGGTGGTCCTCCCAGCTGCAACCAAAGTCAAGGACACATGCACGGAGCATGTCCTCGAGAGTCTGAATGGTACTCTCCATCTGACCATCCATGTGAGGGTGAAAGGCGATGCTCAGATGTAGCTGCATCCCGAATGCCTCCTGCAACCCCTTCCAAAGCCGGGAAGTAAAGCGAGTATCTCAATCGGAGACGATAGATGATGGCACACCATAAGGCTGTACAATATCCTGAACGTAGATACGTCCCATTCTCTCTACTGATCCCTTCTCTCTGATGGCTAAGAAGTGGGACGACTTGGTGAGTCAGAAAAAAATCACCCAAATGGAGTTGTGACATCTGGAAGTGCATGGAAGACCAGTCACGAAATCCATAGATATCCCGTCCCACTTCCACTCTAGGACCTCCAAGGGCTGTGCCAAGCCTGCTGGTACCTGGTGCTCTGCCTTCACCTACTGGAAGGTGAGGCATCGAGAAACAAACCCTGCCACAACTTTCTTCATACCGGGCCACTCGTTCTGTTGTCTAAGATCCTGGTACATCTTCGCCACTCCTGGATGTACCGCTAATGGGGATGTGTGAAACTCTCTCAGCACCTCCTACTGTAAAGCAACTGGTACCTTGGTACGTCCTCTGAAAAGGACGTCGTGCTATCCTCCTATTAAGAATCCATTAGGTTCCTGTCCTGAGGATATCTGCGCACACCACATCTCATAGTCAGTGTCCCCACGTTGTGCCTCTCCGACCTGTTGCAGTAGTGTAGGAGTGACTGTGAGTGACTGAAGAAAGGCTGCTCCATCTCTATCCATGAAGGATATCTTCAAAGTGACTAGCTTCTCTGTCGCCTCACCGAGTAGCTGAATGCCCTTCCTCTATCTGAGGGCATCAGCTACCACATTTTCCTTTCTAGGAGTATAGACTATCTCAAATTCATAATCCTGGTGGAACTCGAGCCATCACCACTGTCTCAGATTCAGGTCCTTTTGCGAGAAGATGTACATGAGACTCTGGTGGTCAGAGTAGACTGTAAAGCGCTTGCCCAACAGATAGTGTCGCCACATCCTCAGAGCGAAGACCACTCCTGCTAACTCCAGGTCATGGGTAGCATAGTTTTCATCTTGCTACCTCAACTGACGTGATCCATAGGCGATCACGGCCCGCTCCTGCATCAGGACACATCTGAGTTCGGTCCCTAATGAATCGCAGTAGACTACGTACCCTACTCCCTCCTCTGGTAGCCTCAAGATAGGCGCACTGGTCAATCTCTCTCTCAGCTCCTGGAAGCTCTGCTAACATCTGTCTGACCACACGATGGGTTTCCCCATCTTCGTCAAAGATGAGAGTGGTGCCGCAACCCTGGAAAAGTCTGACACAAATCTCCAGTATTACCCAGCTAGCCCCAAGAAACTTCGCACCTCTGTCACGCTCCTGGGTGGCTCCCAAGCTAGCACTGCCTCGATCTTCAAAGGATCCACCGCAACTCCCACCTCAGATATGACATGTCCCAAGAAGTGGACCTCACGTATCCAGAACTGAAACTTCGAGAGCTTTCCATAAAGCTAGTGCTCTCAGAGTGTGTCCAGTACAACCCACAAGTTGTTGGCGTGCTCCTCCTCATTGGTCGAGTATATCAATATTTCTTTGATGAAGACCACGACAAATCGATCGAGGTATGGAGAAAAGATCCTATTCATGAGACCCATGAAAACTGCTGAAGCATTGGTTATACCGAAAGACATAACAAAGAAATCATAGTGGCCATACCGACATCTGAAGTCCGTCTTCTGCACGTCCTCATCTCGAACTCTGAGCTGATGATAGCCTGATCTATGGTCTATCTTTGAGAACCACCGTGCTCCCTTGAGATGATCGAAGAGGTCTTCAATACTCAGTAGCGGATACTTGTTCCTAACAATCACCTGTTTCAAGCGATGATAGTCGACACAAAGTCTCAAGCTCCCGTCCGCCTTCTTGGCGAACAATATCGGGGAAGCCCAGGGTGAAACACTGGGTCGGTTGAATCCCTTGCTCTGCAAGTCCTCCTGTTGTACCTTTAGCTCTCAAATCTTAGAGGGAGCCATCCGATATGCTTGAGTGGATATTGGGGCTGTCCCGGGGAATAATTCAATATAAAATTCTACCTCTTTGCGAGGAGGTAGTCTGGGAACATAGTCAGGGAAAATGTCCGCATACTGATCCACCACTAGAGAAAACTAGAACTCTGCACGTCAACTGATCCTAGGATGAGGCTAGCCAACTGATGAGTGATGGTATGTCCTCTCCTCTGCGTGATTCCATCCTATGCTACAAAGGCTCCCTTCTCGCCAGTGAAGGTGAACCTGCTCCCATCGGTGCAAACACACCACACCTTGCACCTAATACAGTCTATCTGAGCATGGACTGTGGATAACCAATCCATGCCCAAGATGATGTCGTAAGGAATTGACGCTACTACAGGAAGATCCCAGCCGAAGCTCTCGCCTCCTAGAGTAATCTCACACTGCCGGCACCAGTGCGTAATCGTCGAGTCTGCTCCCGTAAGAGTCTTTAGCCGTAAGGATCGAGCCAACGGCTCTGTCGTAATCTCCGAGCTCCGAACAAGGGTAGTGAAAATTAAATAATGACTCGCTCCTATTTTTATAATAAGTGCAGCAAGGGTGGAGTTGACACAGATAGTACCTCGAATCATCTCTGGCGTGCTGTGGTCATAGGCCTCTGCTGGCTGATGTTGAGCCTGTCTCTGCCCGCCAGCTCCCTGTGGTCGGTGTGGAACTCCTGGTTGTGGTGGTGGTAAATCCTCAAAGCGTCTCCCACCACCTGCAGCTTGGCCAGCTCCCCTTCCTTGTCCTCTTGCTCTCGGCGGACCGCCACGGTCGACCCTCTGCCTCTACCTAGGTGGCCCCTCAACTGTCTGCTGCTCCTCTGCACGACGGGTCAGGTAGTCACGAGCCATGTGGCCCTGCCCGCCGCATGCGTAGCACTGCCTACTCCTCGGAAGGTTGGCTCTACGCCCTGTGCCCTGCACCTCTGAGCCCGTGTCCTGAGGTCGGCTGCCTGATGGTCTGGTCCGTCTGGACCCCTGTGACATCCGTCGACTACCAGCTGCAGACGACTCTGCTACGTGCCGCCCTATGGTAGGTCTCGCTGCTGGCGTAGGCTTGGTAAGAAAGTTCTCTATGAGAATAGGTCACTCCAGTACTCCTGACTGTGTCGGAATTCTGAGGGAGATCATCGAAGCCCTGATGCCATGCCTCAGTCCCTGCTCAAAGGTTCGGGCCCATAAGAATGGGGCCCGTACCATGTCTGTCGAATAGCGCGAGTGGATTGTAAATCTCGCCGAGTACTGGGCGACCGTCATGCTGCCCTATCGCAGCTATAGAAGCTCCTGGATGTGCACCGCACAGAGGGTGGATGGGACGAACTCTGAGCAGAAGAGGCTCTCAAAGTCCATCCAGAGGAGTGATGCCTCATCGTGAACCTGGAGAATCAAGATCCACCATATTCCTGCTGCCTCCTATAGGAGGCTTGTTGTGAGGATCACCATGAGGTCAGCTGGTGTCCCCACTAACCTGAAAACTTGCACAAACACCTCCAGCCAATCCTCTGCTGCCTGAGAGTATGTTTCCCCATGGAACCTGGGTGGTCTTTGATGCTGAAACACGTGCAGCACCCTATGGAGATGTGCACTATCAGCGTCTGGCGCTGATAGCATCGGTGGCTCGGCGGGTAGAGGTATTGCTGGTGCCTCCACTGTCAAAGGGCCCTACACCGAGGCCTCGTCGCTCAGTGGGCTGTTGTCGCGCTCAATGCTCGTAAACCTAGCTGGATGCCGTTGTGGGGCCATCCTGAAAGAAACAGGAGCGCTATGGTCAAAACATTATACCTGGTGAGCTGACACAAAGTAATCAGAAAGAAAACTTTTGAAACACCCATGCAATAAATGCTTTCGTGCATTGAGTCGGAAATTAGAAGTCAGGGTCCTGGTGTACGGATACGTCGGCCGCCGCACCAACACTGGACTCCCTGACTGATAACCACACTCAATACCCTTAACACTATTGCTTCACATAGAAGAAATATCAGAGTCCTAAGTTCTGTGGTAGAATCGAAGTCCTCTGATACCAATTTTTCATGACCCGTCCCCGGGACCCCTGGTCATGACTAACCCCAAGCCCACCTCCCACAGGCCAGGGGCTGGCGACTAGCACCAAGGCGTAAATCTCGACAAAAGGGGAAGGCATTGCCTTTATAAAGTAAACAAACACCACAGAGTAAGCAAGCAGAATTAAAAACTAAGTAAAACTGAGTATAAAAGTAGTGCGGAAAAGTAAGTGGGCCAGAATACAAACCCAAACTGAAAGTAAAGTACAACTGGAATGAAAGTACAACAACAGAAAGTAAAGCAGCAATATCGAGCCATCCACTGGATGTCCCACCTGAATGGTGGGTACAGATAGCCTCCTCAGCCCCTCAGGTCCAGCCATCCACTCTGGGTACGTTCCGCCCAGTGGTCCACCTCCAGGTACCGACTTACTCCACAAGCCTCAACCGCGATCAGCGGTGTCTGTCGTATGCATCCAACACAACATAGTGAGGGCATATCCCATGGAGGGGTTAGTATACGCTACTCAGTAGGGACCTAGAGACCCCTGATGGACTCCCAAAATCCACAAAAAGAAATCCACAAAGGAAATATACAATCACGAAGTAACATCCAACACTACTTAGGTATATTCCTATACTTATACCTAAGTCATCAATTCCAGTTTTTATCCAACATCCGAGTCCAAGTTCTATCAAGTCCACATAAGAGTACAATCCAAACCACACATGATATTAATTCAATCGTATCGAATATATTGATTGAAGTCATGACTCAGCTCACACATGTATACTTATTTGGTGATAGAGATGATCTGATATATCCACTGATTCATCTAAGCGGGGACCCACGTAGGATACCAAACCAGCCAAGCTGCCGAACCCACATAGGATTTCAGTGCAGTCTTCATTTCCATCGAACCCACGGAGGATTTCAGTACGGTCTTCATCGCTTCCAAGCCCACATAGGATTGCAGTGCAGTATTCATCGTCGTCGAACCCACAAAGGATTTCAGTACAGTGTTCATCGCTGACGAACCCACATAAGATTTCAGTGGAGTCTTCATCGCTGTCGAACCCACATAGGATTTCAGTACGATCTTCATCGCTGTCGAACCCACATAGGATTTCAGTACAGTCTTCATCACCGTCAAACCCACGGAGGATTTCAGTACCGTCTTCATCGCTGCTGAACCCACATAGGATTTCAGTGCAGTCGCCACAGTCGCAGTCGTAGCCAGCTCTAGGGTTCCCGCACACAACATGCTCATTTCTAGGAGGGTCCGCTCCACGAGCCAAGAGGTCGATACATCAACTGACACGTATTCCGGAGTTGATGTATTTTAATGTTCTTTATTGATAAGCGGAACTCAACGTGACAGAAGGCACGTCAATCGGATGCCCGGTCTGAGAGTTATTGGCTTTTTCGTTCCAGGGGCCCGATTGGTTTCTAAGTCAAAACAAACCCGACCGCACTCCAACTATGCCCAAACCTCGAGCGGAGTAAGTCAAAAGGTCCGTCTCACTAAGAGGAATCCAAAAAATATGACGGTACATAAATTGGACGTCCGGAGCTCAAATTATAAGGGTTTGCGGTCCGAGGGCCCGATTGGTTTTGTGTTCGAACCAACCCGTCCAAACCCAAGGTTCTCTGAAACCTTGAGTGTAATATACCGAAACAACCGTCTCGATCCAAGGATCGTATCGCAACTAACGGTGCCTCGATCGGGGGTCCAAAACCCAAGTTACTGGCGTTTGAACAAACCTGTCCGAGAAAAGGGGGTTTTGGGCCTGTATCGACCCGGCCCAAGACCCCCGGGTAAGCCCGAACCAGGTCCGGGTCTGGCCCATTAGGGAGCTTCCCGGCCCTGTGGGAGTGGCTTGGCCCGGTCGGCACGGCGCAGCCCGGCCTTGGCGGCCTGGTGGCCTGGCGCGCTCGTGCGGCCCGCGTGGTTAGCTCAGCCAGTGCCGAGGTGAGCGGAACAGGGGGGGTCGCTACCCCACGGATTGAGAAACCGCAGCCCCCGCGTTGGGAGCCGCTCCTTCGGCCAGCCGGGGGTTACGACCACCGGTTTCATGGAAGTCGGCCGGCCCTGTCCGGCCGGCCGGTGCTGCTGTCGTGGGACCGCCGGGGTCCCGCCCCTCCGAGGTGCCGGCGGCCAACGGTTCCGGCCGCCCCACCTTACACCGCCACAGCTTCGAGCCGCGGCCTTGTCCGACCGGCGCGGCGCGACGGCTCTGCACATCTTCTCCACATTTTACCATGTTACTGTGTGGTGTCGTTTCACCACGCCACCTTCTTTCGAACCGCAACATACACAATCATCAAGGGGGAGGAGGGTCGGCCATGTTCGTGTGGTCCGACCTCCTCCCGTTATTACGATAACAGGCAGCCCAAATAGAAGTTGATGAATGGAAAAGGAATAATTCATGGGAAAAAACAATTAACCCCTACCTCAAGCATTGTTGAATGAAGGTTCGTCGCGGGGAAGGGACGTCACAGAAGATGGCGTCGCGGAAGGAGGATCGTCGGTGTCACGGTACACGACATCACGTTGTCGATCTCCAGGGAACTAGCGTTCTTCGTTTTCTTCTGTCGGAGACTATCGTTCTTCTTCGTTCTTCGTGTTCTCCAATGAAGAAGATGAATATTCAAAGGCTTTGAGCAATTCCTCTCCCAATCCCTCTCGCACAACGAGACAACAATAATAAAATAAGGTATTGCTTTATTTTATTACTCATGCCAACTGTTTTTTGTAATTCAAAATTATACCACGATTTAATTATTGAGCGTTGACCAATTAATGAGGTGTTTAATAATCCAATTAAACGCGGGAGTTTACTTGGAAATTAAGAGGGGGGTGCGGGTGAGTTACCAAATTAAATGCATGTGGATTTCATGTGACGAGACGGATCATTGGGATATGTCAACTCTATACTTCGTGACATTTGATGTATCGAATCTCTTGCTCGTGGAGCGGACCGTCCCAGAATCGAGCATGCTGTGTACGGAAACCCTAGACCTGGCTGCGACTGCATCAACTACTATACTGGAATCCTATGCGGGTTTGACAGCAATGACTACCACACTGGAATCCTCCGTGGGTTCGACGGAGATGAGTACTGTTCTTGTATCCTATGTGGGTCCAAAAGTATTGACCTTTGTACTTGTATCATGTGTGGGTCTGGCAGAGTCTTTGGTCTTGTATCCTGTGTGGGTCTGACAGGTTAGCAAGTCTTGTATCTTGTGTGGGTCTGACAGCTTAGATGAATCAGTGGCTACATCTGTTCATCACTATCTATATACAAAAGATGTATACCTCTGTGAGATGAGTCTTTATTTTTCAATCATTATCATTGATG
This sequence comes from Viscum album, assembly GCA_963277665.1. Lineage (NCBI taxonomy): Eukaryota > Viridiplantae > Streptophyta > Magnoliopsida > Santalales > Viscaceae > Viscum > Viscum album. The sequence continues at coordinate 417,996,661 of OY728135.1, forward strand.
TGATTGACTTGATTTTTTGTGTGGATTGGGTTGTGCATTCCTGTGTGGATTGGGTTGTGTTTTCCTGTGTGGACTGGGTTGTGGTTGGGCTCAAGAGTTGGAGACATACTGTTACTGATGACTTATGTATATGTATGGGCACATTCCTAAGTAGATTCGTTTGATACTTTGTTATTGTATCTTTCCCTTGTGGTTTATCCTTCGTGGATTCTGAGAGACCTTCAGGGATCTTGGGTTCCCTACTGAGTATCATATACTCACCCCTGCATGGGCTATGCCTGCACTACATTGTGTTAGATGCAGATGATGGACAACACTGATTGAGGTGGAGGCTTGTGGAGATGGACTGTACCCGGAGGTGGACCACTTGGTAGGACGTACGCGGAGCGGAAGGCCGGACCCGAGGATCCGAGGAGACTATATGTACCAACCCTTCAGGTGGGATTTCCAGAGGACGACTCGGTGTTGCTTTTTTACTTACTGTTGTTGTACTTTCCTTCAGTTGTACTGCAAATTCATTTGGGTTTGTATACTGGCCCATTTACTTTTCAGCACTTACCTTGTAACCAGTTTTATATAGTGCTTACTTCACTTGCATACTCTGTTGTGTTTTTTTACTTTATAAATGCAATGTCTTCCCTTTTATCGGGATTTACGCCATTGGTGATAGTCGCTAGCCCCTGGCCTATGGAAGGCGAGCTTGGGGTAGTCACGGAACGGGCCCCAGGGACTGGTCGTGACAGCTACAATTCATAAGGGTATGTTACTATTCACAAAAAAGTATATTTTTCTTTTCAGACTCTAAATATCTTACTGATCGCATCCGTGTAGGTCATATTTTCAAAATTCAAATCACAGAGGTTGAAAAATTATGTTTATTGGCTAGGTTATAACAAATTAGAGTTTTCTAGAGACTCAGTTTTTCATGCATTAAATATTAAATTTATTTTTAAAATCAGGGTGTGTTACATTATCCCCTATTTACAAAAAATTTCATCCTAAAAATTTGGAATTGAACTTCAAAAGTTAAAAGTTGATACTTGAAAATTCCCTTGTGGGAAACCCACATCAGGAATAAAGTTAAAATATCCTATTAATAAGAGGAAAAATAAAATCATACAATACTAGAAAAAAATCATACAAATTAGACAACATGGTCATGGAAGAATTATGAAACCATCATGATCTAATGGAAACTAATATAGAACATGCTTAGATAAAAGATCAATACCACAAAACCTAAAACTACAGTTATGAATATTTTTATTGATATCATGAAAAAAATGATAATAGGATAGATTTATTATTTAAGACTCTTTTCTTGGAGTTGATGCATTATTCTACTCTATGTGAGTAAAAATATACATTTCTATTTCATAAAAACAATATTATTCTTTGTTTTTCATTGAACTATCTATACTCAATCTCTTAGTATAGGTTGCTTCATGTAGTGACATTAAAATTTAAAACCACATACAATGATCAATTTAAACCATTTCATAAATGGTTTATGTTTCCAAAAGATCATGATCCAATACAATAGAATCATTCTCATATCCATACTTCCTAGATCCATGTACACGAGGTCCTTGATAATCTACATTTTTTATAAGTCAAGGATCTAACCAACTAAATACAACTGCTACCTTATTTGCCTTTAATAAACATGAAGAAGCCCTAAATTTTCAATTACCAAACTCATGAATATATTCATAATGTGTGCTCTTAAAATATGTTAATAACTCAAATTAACATAAAACCTTATTTTATACATTCATTCATGCTTATACATGCTATTGGATATATTATTTGTATCAAAAAAATTAACTACATAAATGATAGCATAGACCACTTGTCGAAAAGTCAAAAATTAGTTATGAGGTTGTCAATACTTATCCAAATGAATCAGTTCATCATCATTAGAAATATATTAAGGGTTTTCCTTCCCTTAATCATGTGTCTTCCAAAAAAATTAACTTTCTACTAAATATCCATTCTTGGTACCATTAAACATTTGGTTTCTAATCCTTAATGAAAAAGTATTCCATTAATATCCTCATATATTCCATAATTCATATAATCAATACATTTCTGAAACAAATGAAATGAATCTTGACTAGGTATATTAATCATTATACTTAATATGAGGCAGTATAAGGACATTCTCATTATCCAGTAACATCATTTGGGGAATATTCTTTTGACGGTTGGGATATTAATTTTCATAGTGTCTTATCTCTTTGTAGTTGAATCATTGTACATTAGAAACCTTTTTATGGCCATACCAATCATGAATTGGTTTTATTTTTCTCCACACTTATAACAAACTCCCATTCATTTCAAGAATTTACCAGGATGATTCTTTACATAGTCATCACATGTAGAAAAACCCTTCTTTCCCTTCATCCAATTATCCATATTTTTCTCATCCATCCTCGTATTTTATTGCTTCCCTTCAAATCCATAGGAATCATAGAATTCTTCACATATCTTGTTAACGCATGATGTTATTTTATCATATGATGAGGATACATGGGAGACTATCTTCCGTTGAAATCATGGATTAAGACCATAAGATATATGACCATTCTTACTCTTTATATCACTTGAATTGGTGAAGTTCCCATTCCATTTGATATTACCCATTTGAAATCAATTCCATATAATATTTTATCTTATAAAATAATTAACTATCTATAACTCCAAACATAGAATAAATTAATGCATCGTATATCCTAGAACCGTATACTTTGGTTACTTTGGGGGAATAAATACTTTATAATGCTGGGTAATGAAAATCTGAATTATCTTAAGAATATCCACAGGGTGTGTTAAACTAGGTGTGCAGTAAAGTCCATTGTTGTGTACAAGGATACCCCATTCATGCCCAAGACTCCTTATCAGAGTTGTTACTCCAAGGTACATCTATTCCAGAACCACATCCACTTGTAGTATCTATAAATGAATGTATTTTCAATAAATATCCCCATAATATCTTCCTTACCAAATTTCTTGGATGTTCATGCATACTTATCTTAAAAGACTATTGTAGGGTTTTGTTATCTAATATAAATTTTCTAAAACTAGTTTCTATGTTTTCTACTAAACTTCTTTTGATACCAACTGTAATCCCCATACCCTAGAATATTGAATATGGTGTATTATTTTAATACATCAGCAGGATTACAATGAATAAAATCCTGAAGGTCTGAGTAGTTTAGTCATTTTCGAAAACCATGTACATACATAGGTTCAACATTAAAACATGATAATAAATACAACATATATGTTTTATTAGGAAAATCCATAACTCTATGTTTATACCTGTAGTTCATTCATGAAAAAATTCTTTATATGTTGAGAAAATGAAACATAAGAAATGGGTGAGCTTAGATGCTCAGTAATGGTATGAAATACAATAGAAATTATCATAAACATAAACATTTGGCATTGTGAATAACTAAAAACGCATAATTTTAAAAAAAAAATATACTTGAACATAATATGGATGGAATATGAGCTGAGTAAATATTTCTCTAATAAAATAGAATCATGGGTATTCTACTTTTTGAAAAACCACATGAACATTCAATTAATAGTTTCATAATGGGGTAAATTCATATGCTCGACTTTCTGAAACATACCATCAAGGCCTCATCCAAGACATGTAAAAATGATTAAGGCCTCATCCAAAACCATAAATCGAAATGGGAAAGGCCTCAGCCAATTCTATATCTATTTGTCTCATGAGACCTACGGATGCATCGAGGGGAAATATTGATCCCCACCATCACTTACTATATACAATGCATTCCTCATATGAGAGGGCTAAACATACTAAACATATACATTCATATTTAAACTAATATATGAAATATAAAAAACTTTTCTCAATTATTTTATATAAACACTAACATTTAGGAGTAATATGATGAATGGTATCAAGATAGCACATCCACAATCAAACTAATCAGAAACCCATCAAGAACATACGGTAGATGATTTCATAAGAGATAATGACCAATGAAGTACAATATTAAACTATGGTGTTGTCTTATATGAAGATACTTTTAAATGATACCATTTAATAATTGCTAAGGAAATAATCCTTAAACATTCTAAAGTGTCCCATACTACCTTGAAACATTAAAATCATAATCCCATATAATGTCATGAGAATATGTATACTCTTGATATAATATACCAAATGGAAATAAATTCACCACATTAATGGAATAATTGGTGAACAATAAATATACATCATAAAAGTTAATGTGAGATGAGAAAATATTGTTTTACTTTTGAAAGAAGAGTTAATTTTGAAAGTCATTTGTATTTTCCATGAAATTAGATTATAAACATGTATATCATAGAAAAAAAAGTATGTAAATTGAAATTATACTTTAGGAATAAATTATGTCCCACTAAATTGTAATCAGGTAAAAAATCTATTTAAAGAGGCTTTATAATTAAAATATTTTAGTGCAGGTAAATGAATTCATTAAAGATATTTTAATGAGCCAAGGCATGTTTTCTTTCATAAAACCCAAAATGAAAAAAAATATATTATTCTTGTAAAAATGTGTCATATTAGGATGATAAATCTAGATAAAATATATTATAGACTGAACTTCAAAAAGCTAAGAATCCAATAAGTTCCTTGATTCAGGATTGTATTTTGGATTAATTTTTTAAGGATTATTCTAAAACATAAAACTACCAATAAAATGAAGAAAGATTATGATTTATACACCTATATATAATATTATAAATGAATTTATGAGGAGTAAAAAATTATAAATAATAATTTCATTTTGGTGAGTAGAGAATAAGAGCAACCCGAATGAAAATAGATGTTCAGGTAGAAAATATGTGTAACTTTGAAATCAATTGAATTGTATGCCTCAAAATTAATAATCATCAAATAATAAATTTAATATCATGAAAATTAATAGATTAATGAAATGAAACATCAATGGGAAGTATAAATACATCATTCAAAAGTAATATTAGTGAATACAAAATATCTCACAAAATGGATGTGAGATGAAGGATCCCTTACTTTAAGTCTGATAGTGTTCTTGACTTGATCTTAGTATCCTGAAAAACAAAATTAAATTCATTAATTAATATTTCCAAAACATATTATTTATTTATTTAATTTAGTATAGCCTTATTAAGTTCATTCATGGCCTTCTTGATGGGTCTAAGAGGTTTAATTTTATTTTTCGGGAGTGCTTTATTCCTTGGTATTCTTGACTGGTTTACTTATATACATGTATGGAAAAACATGTAATATGAGAATGGCTGTCCAGAAAAGAATTTTTATTTTATTTTTTTAACATCCATAGGATAACATGGTTAAAATATTTATTTTGTTTTTGGGATATATGATTAATCATTATATGAAACTTTAATGATAATTATTTGGGTTAATTTGCAGGTTTTTATCACAACAAACACATTTTAATTTATAAATTAATTTAATGTGTGAAAAAAGATTTCATAACATTAAATAAGTTCTAATAAATTGATTATATTCTATTTAAACCATAAAAACGGTTTCATGACCAGAATTGAATATGTTAATAAAAATTGAAAACCCGTTGTCATTGAATGTGATAAACAAACAGATCTCGGGTGGTGTTTTCATTCCTAGTAAAAATGAAGGGTAAAAGAGAGATGACGATAAGTTATTACAATATAAAAACCAAATTAAAGTACATGTATATTAATGGAGTTATCATAATATTTTTATTAAATTAGGTGAGGAAATAAAAAGAAAATAAAGTAACTCCAAATAAAAGAAATGTTGAGAAATCCTTTATGAAAATTCAGCAGCCTAATAACATCACTTAAAAATTCATAAATTGTTATGATGAGATAAAAAGGGGTATCTAAATATTATTACATAATATTTAAATTAAGAGAAGTGGGGTATGTAATGACATATCCCAACATAATCTATTTGAAATTAAAGTAGAATAACATAATAAGAGTGCTTGAAAAAGAGAGATTTTTAGACAAAATATCTGCAGCATAACTACTATGAAACATGGTTTAGAAAATGTTAAAAAGAGAGGGGATATGGGTCACCCATTAATAAAATAATAATAATATAGTATTGGGACATATTAAAATGGATGTACGAAAATTTTATGTAAACATGAAATACATACCACATAAAAGAGAACTATAATGGAAAAGAGAAGTTGGGGATTCCCTTACCTTGTAGAGTAACACTTAATAAATGAAGGTTGGGAACTTGGGGAATTGAGGACCCCGTATAAGTACTCCAAGGGAGGTAAAACTACATGTTATTAAAGGATTATTAATTTATAATGAATGAAAAAGAAGTAATGAGTGGGTATTTATAGTAAAAGAGAGAGAGTTTTTTATTAATTTATAATGAAACCTCATTATTGGTATTTGCAAAACCATGGGCTTACCAATGGCATTTGACCATGGTTTTGTCCAATTTGGACACCTAATATAATATTATATTACTAAAGAGTCAACTATAATTTGTACATTATTATTACATCATTAATGATATTATTAAACATATCGAAAACTCAAAACTGTATTATTACTATTCATGAAAAATTTAAGTATTTTATAAAATTCTCATAAATTCATAGTAACCTAATATCGAAGTTTTGAATTAAAAAAACAAAATTTATTTTATCATAATCATTCTATAAATATGATAATTTTAAATTTTATCTATTATAATATGTGTTTAATAAAAATAATAGAGGACATAAAACACAAAGAAAAATGCATAGTAAAATTTTCGACAATTAAAAAAAATAAAATCATTTTACCATTTTAATTAAGAAATATTGTTTGGAAAAGAATATTTCATTTTAATAAAAATGAATAAAATCTTAGTTTGGTATAATAATTTAAATCTATTTTAAAATTACAATTTTTACCTAAAGAACAATTTATAAAATTAATCATATTTTAAAGAAACAACTAAACCCGAAACCGAAATTGAAGAACAAAAAAATTACTTATACATTCATAGGCGAGGTTACTAAACCATTGGTTATATTACTATTCATATAGGTATGTTATGATTCATAGTGGTAAGTTACTATTCAAAAAAATTAGGTTTTCCATATTAGACTCTAAATATCTTACTCATCACAACTATGTATGTTAGTTTTTTGAAATTCAAATCATAGAGGTGTAAATATTATTCTTACTAGATAGGTTATAACAAATGGGAGTTTCGTATAGACTCATTGTTCCATGAATTCAATATTAAATTTATTTGAAAAATCTTGGGGTGTTACAATACCAATAGACATTTTTTTACCAAAAGGATTTGTTAGATCATTTTCTTACAATGAATATCAGAAACAATTCATAGAACTGCAACCATTTTAAATATTCCATTTTTAGATAAGATAAAATACTGATGTTTCATTCGGCATAGTGAACCCATGCTGAACAAATTGAAACTCATCGTAAATGAGAGAAAAACTACAATGTAATGTTATCTCATTCTATGAATGATACCCATTTCTATCAAACAATTGAATTTCATTGTTTTTTATATAATTTTGTTAATCCATATCTAATGACAAATAAAAAACTAGAGAGTAGTCTAGTCACTAATATCAATTTTGGAAAACACAACTGGTGATGTGTACTGATAGGGGTGAATTAACTTGTATGTTTCATTCAAGACGCTTAAAATCTTGTTCTTATTCAGAAAAATTATCTCAAGATACTCAATAGTAATTAATATAGATTGGAATATATTACTTTTTAATGAGTTTCACCCTCAATTTAGTATAAAAACATCCATGATGTGTCATTGTTATTATCCCATACACACAACTCGCTTCTTATTATTAAAAGTATCATAAGTAATGGTAATACCTTGAACTCCTTAAAATAGATGGTTATAACTAGTTACAATCTCACATCAATAGAGAAAAATTATTTTTCTTATAAAAAAATATATTAGGTATATTTGATCCTTATATAGACTCTAATGAAGATATTATTTCTCTTATTTACCCAACAGTCTTCAGTAGTTGTTCTCAATAATTATAAAATCATGAAAATCTCAATCATGTTTTTCTTTATTAATTTTATTTATTATATATTCTATTTATATTTATAAGATTATTTTTATGATTTTAATTTTAGTGTATCTTCCCTAGTTTACAGCACTGAGAACCTCCCATTTAGACTCATTTTATTTGATTCAAGGTCACCATTTTTATCTTCCTTTTTCTTCAATCTTTCAAAACATTGTTCCTTTATTAATAACTCATGGAATGTTTGAATACCTATATATCTAAAATCCCCTAAATCCCAAAATTTTAAATTTATTCCTTTTATATATGAAACATAAAAAAACATGATATGTTCCACAATATTGATCTCCCCACAGTGGACCTCGATTAACTACAGAATTTGATGGATTCCCCAAATGGTCACCCAAAAATAAAAAAGGCGTGATCCTAAAAATTATAAATCACAAACCTCAAATTCCATGTAACCCATCAATAAATCAATCATGACATTAACTGTTATATAAATGAGTCATTATTCCAAATAGGTAATCACATTTCATTAAATTATAATCACTATAGTGTATAGTCTATAAGTAAACCATATATCATTCTGCATTAAATTTCTTGTAGATAAACATGCTTTTAATCCCACCATTGTGATATTTTAGTCTCCATTATTTTCCATTTAACATACATAAAATCTTCCACTACATCATGGAAATCCTCATATTCATATTTCACCATCTCCATGTTAGCACTGAGATACAGTACATGATTCCTTAGATTTCATCATGTGTTATGATTCACGTGTAATCGTGATGCTGGACCCATAAATAATCAATCAATTTAATCACCATTAATTTTCCTCAAATTCGCATCAATTATTAAAATCTCACATGACAAATAATTCAAAAAAATATATGTTTAGGATTACATATAAGGAAGGCTAATTTACAGGGAGTGATATGGCTCATACACACCTTATAAATACTTATATGTATAAAAGTCCATGAATCATATATATATTCAATATATTGAAAGAAATAAAACTTTTAATTTATATATCTCACAAACTCAATGACGACCTCTTCAATTGGACTTGATTCCTTTTAAAATAAATTAAATAATCGTCAATAATCACCTAAAATATTTTGTTTCCATGGATGATCATACCACTTTCCTTAAGGGTTTTATTATGAATCTATTTATATAAAGGATGATATCAAACATAAATTCCAAAAAATGAGAGATGATACCAACTTCAACCATGTATTTCAGATAGTAAAACCAAATCATCAATACTCATCTTTAGTAATTGATAATCATCACATCAATCATCATAGATAACACAATATTATAAAAAAATATAGAATCATCCCCAGTGGGGTTAAAATCAAACCATAAATAAATAATCCTAGTTAAAAGGATATTTTCTTGGCCTATTAATTTTTGAAATAATTACATTACCATTTATAATGACTCATTCGAGTTTGACATGAACCCTATCTAACTCACTATATCATTGTTTTAATTGAGTGTTATCAAGGGATATAAATCTATTTTGGGATATTTCCCCAATTCGACTTTCCATGAACCCATGGAAAATTTCATAAAATTATAGTTAACTCTACCCTAAGGATAAAGCTATATTATAAGACGTTGATACATTTAAATACTATTAAACACACCAGATTAATGACTTATATTTATTAAATAAATTTTTTATAATTAATAAATAATAATAGAAAATCTCTATCCATAAATCATCTTCAATTTAAATATAAAACACTATATAATTACTAAAAAGATATCTCAGTTAGGACAATGAAATGAAAACTCATTTTATTCATGATTTTTTCTCCAAACTCATGATAAATCTTCCATTGTATCTCATATATTAAATTTTTTTCAAAAATCTCCATATCTATGATCAAATATATATTCATTTCTACATAATTATTATTATAGTGTTTCCTCTATAATTCCATGGTCAAATAAATGTATTGGATGGAAAAAAATCACCCTAATCCTCTAATTCAACCTAATTTATCATAATAAAACTTAAATAATTTTCATATCCCTCAATAATAATTTAATATTTTATCAATCACATGAAAAAAATAATTTAACATGATTAAATAACATAAAATTATAAGGATAATTTAAAATTTCCCTGAATAATCACATTTCTATATATGAATAGAATTATTTATGAACATTAATTAAATAAACTAGAAAATATAAGTTATTTTACTATTTTATATTTTTATATACAATATTATCAAAGGCCATTATAGATAACCATTTATCACTCTGTTATTTTTTGATCAATTTATAAATGAGAAAATCAAAAATTTTATTAAATCTGAAGTTGAAATTTTTTAGCATCATTGAGGGAATAGTTACCCAATTCTTTTATCCCCTCACTACTAGAATGATTCCTTGGTATATTGGAAGGTGTACATGAGGCTTTAGGAAATTATTTATCGATAATTGGGTTAGATATTTGGTCTCGTTAATTTCATTTAATCCAGATATAAATTATCCAAAATGATTTATAATGGTCGGGGAACAATTGATATAAATTATTTTATATCCATCTATAAAATTACTTGAGTAATTTTTATAGAATAATAAAAATTATTGTCACTCAAATTACTAAAATGGAAAAAACATCCATTTTTAATGAAAATAGTATGTATTACAATGATTAAATCCCACCAAATATATTAAATTACATGGTAATTATTCCAATGTTTTTAAATTTTTTGTTATTCTCATCAATTTTATTTTGGAAAAAAAATAATTTTTTTAACTAATCAATAAAATGATAAAACTAATTCTTAAATGTAATGATTTAGATAAATATATTTTGTAATTTTTTATATTATTTTGAATTATATATAGATATTTGGAACATTTCCCTATATGTATATATATTTTTACTTTTATAATGATTTTAAATTTTATAATTTTATCTTAAATAATAATTCCCTAGGTAATTATTTATAAGAGAGTTTCACCTAAAATCTCGTATTTTCTTCAAATGTGTGATACAAACACCTGTTTTGTAATTTTTTTCTCCACCATACCAATCATCTAAATTCTGTGTGGGTAACCTTTTATATTTAAACATGTATATATATATATATATATAATGTATAGAATGGATAAAAAGCTATGAAAAAACCAAATTAAAAATAAATTTTAAAACCAAAACAAAATATAAACTACAATCCCTCATTGACAGATTCAAGAAACTACCTCATTAGAAACTTATATCATTCAATTATTTCATGGATAACTCTAATAAATTTGTGTGAATGTATATTTTTCTTATTATTTTTTTGATCCTATAAAAATTATATATATGGGTTAAGAAATATATACTCACTATAGTGACTCATGTAATGACCTGGAATGGGGTGAGAAGGGTTGAAGGAATTTCCGAAATCAATTTAATAAAAAATTGAAGAGACTATACATGTAATACAAATTAATTATGGTTATCTTTAGATTGGAATGAAACTTAACTTCCCTAAATAATATATTCTTATATACATGAAATAAAGTACTTCCATACAGAAGTAGGATAAATTATTTATAATCAACTTTAATGAAAATCCAACAAAATTAAATTTTCTTACTTTTATAATTCCTAAATTATTTAAAATAAAAAAATCTTCAAAATGTTTGAAATTAAGTTATATAAAAAATTATAAAAATACAATTAATTTTATTAAAAGAACGATATCACCACAACATATAAAATGAAAAAATATAAGTGTTGAAAATCATGATTTCTCAATATTTTATAATAATGTCATACTTATAATCAGTATAAAATTCATTTTTTAATGTATTAGAGGAATATTTAATCTAACAAAAATATGAAGAATATAAAGTTTCACCATTAATGTGTGAAATTATATAAACAAATTGTATTTGATATCACAAGATAGGGTTTATCATTTTAAATAATATTTTATTAAAAATATTTAGAAATCATCAGCCCTTATATAATCTTAGGCCAGTCAGAGAAGTAATGATCTATATATAATAACTAACTATAAATTCTAAAATTGTTAAAAAATTCATTTAATCTATTGTATATTGTTATTATATAGGTATTATTCATAGTTAGTTAGATAAATATCTAATTTATGAGTTAACTATGTCATGGTAACTGATGAGGACCATTAGGTAAGGGTTTTTTTTTCAATATATACTCTTCATGTTTCAATGACATAAATAAAAATAGTTAATATATATTTATAATTTCTAAAATAATATTATTTTGTTGTTATTCTTATCAATGAGTTAGATAAATCACTAATATATGAGTCATGTATCTCCGGGAAGCTAATGAGGACCTTCATGTAAAGATTGTATATCAACTTATACTCTCCAGGAATTAATTGGATCAAGACAACTATATGATATAAATTAGAGTTGGAAGATGTTCAATTTTCAATGGGGAGATATTATAAGAGTTATTGGGAGATATATTAAAGTGGTATATATTCTAAAAAAATGGATTATTAAAAAAAATAATATGGTTGTTCTCTGAGGAATCCCTAATATTTTTGATTCATTCAAAGATGATAATAATTGATAAACAATGACATTAAATCTAAGTTTCATATGTGGCATATAATCTCCCACCATATATTTCAAACAACATTTATTAATAAATTAAATATTATTAAATAATACCATACCTATATCAATTAATTTTCTCAACACTTGAATAAATTAACTCAACATTATTTAATCACATATAATAAAAATAGATATATTCATTTTTGAAATTTTTTGGGATATTTATAAATTATTTAAATACTATAAGAAAAAATATGCATAGTAACTTTTAGTTTATCCTCAATTGATGAGAGTGATTTATTAGATCTAATAAATAACTATACACTAATATAATGATCATATGTTCTGTTATTTTCAATATTTAGTTTGATATTGAAACATTTGGTTATCAGTCTCAAAAATCATAAATCAATATATTTTCAATTTTCAAAATAAGAAAATTTAAAACAAAATTCCAACACATGTAAATATCTTGGTATGTAAATTGTATTTATAATTATTATTCCATACATTCCACCATTTTTATTATTGAATAAATACATCATGATTCAGATAGTATCCTCTAAATTACTATTCATGTACCCAAAAACCCTATATTGATTTCAACAATATAATGAAAAACAATTCCTATCAATGTACATAACCATTCATTATATAGATCTCTCTTACCTCAGGTATTAGAATTGAAAATAATATGAATTTTAATCACATTAATGTACTAATATACATTAATATATGTAATTTCATTATATATTGTCTCTACTTATATGTAGAAATCATTTTCCCCATAAGTAGAATAAAAAAATCTCAATATAATAGTACACCAAATACATTATTAACATTAAATCACAACTCAAGAAACTTTGTGATATAAATGATTATTGGACATGGTCTAGGACATGTCCAAAAAAAGTTATTATACATCTTTTATTACAATTATTATCCAAAAATAAAAAAAATATGTCAAGCATACTATTGTTAAAACAGATTACCTTTGGGCTAGGAACTTTTTATTTTCCAAATACATAGTATTTCAGGTGATAACATATAGCTTGAATTCATTGCTATATTGTAGAATTTTTATATCACCATAAAATCATCATATGTATAAATTGTTTTACCATATATAAAAATAATAATAAAATTAGTAGACATAAATTAATAACTGAAACATGCATAGCCCATGATAAGATGTAAATGGGTTGTATAAAAATATCAAATATCATAAATTTCATCAAAATAAATGAAATATATAGAAAGAGATATAATTATACATGAGGAAAAATAAAATTTTCTTTGTATAAATTCATGATATATATATATATATCAAATTATAATTTTTTTGAGTAGAGAAACTAATAACATGATAAAGAAATCCAAAATAAGAATTGAGAAGTAATCAAGATGTGAATTAAGAGAAGTCCCTTTAAAAAATTCCCCCACATGTGAAAGGGGATGAAATATATAGATGAAATAAAATAATGACATCAAATTACTGAGAAGAAACAATAAACAAATATATATATATATATATTTAAATTAAGAGTATATATTAATCTTATAAAAAATATTGAGAAAAAGAAAGAGTTTAAATTAGAGGAAAAAAGAATAGTTCATAATAGGTCATATTTAATATAATGAGGATAAAGAAATTGTATAATATCACGAAATTATAGAAAAAATTAATATAAATATAAATTCAAGAATATTTAATAAAAAATAATAAAGGGTAAAATATTATTCGAACACATAGAAGAAACAAGCGGTAAAAAATACCTTAAAAACCTAAAATATTATAAAATAACATTATTAATTGGGGGTTATAATAAATTTTTATACACATCCAGACATATGTTTTATAATGATATTTATATATTAGTAATATTATAGAAAATATTCATCATTTTGGAAGGTGAATTGTAGAAAATCTTGAATAACAAGGGATATTAAAGGTTAACTCCTTACATGAAATCTTTTAATGCCTTAACCTACTAAAACCACCCATATGACCAACATTTGTATATAAAAAAATATCTATTCACTTCATTATATTTATTTTAGTTATATTTAAATAGTTAGTTTAAAAATTAATAGGTTATTAACCCTTTATTAAAGGTAAATGTTTTGAGGTAATGTCTGTTTGAATCATTCAATGGTTTTTTCTATAATGTAGTATCAATCATATTTCTTTCATATATGAGTTACATCTTTACAATAAGATTATAAATAAAAAAATACATATTTAAATAAATTTTCTATTAAGTTAACAAGAAATAAAACTATTTATATGTAAAAAATCCACTTTTTTATAGGTGAAAAAACCAACCTCATAATGATGTAGCATGAGAGGAAAGAGATAAAAATTAGATACATAAAAATAGTTTATATTAATTTTATAGAATCATAGAAGTAATAGTATTGTGTTCAAATAATAATTTATTTATTGGATATGTAATAATTTTAAAAGGGAATGTAAAAATGTATGGAAATCTATGGAAATAGATATGTAATATTACCTCATTAATTTAAGACAACACGATATATATATTCCCAACACTTTGGGTTCTATGGGTGTAGTGAGGACCAAACATCCCCAAGAAGAAAATAAGTATTTGGAGTAGTAATATGGGAATAATATTGGCTATGACAATTCTTTTTTATCATCATTTAAAATCATATGTGAGAGGGGGAGTCTATCGTTGTTGGGGAGGTGTATTTTGAGATAAAATAATGACTAGAACATCTTTTAAGAATCAATAAATGAATAATGGTCTTCATTATGATTATGAATTTTATTTTCCTTAGAATTGAAATTTTTACTTAGTTTTAAGCCAATCCATAACTAAAATTCAATGTTTTAATAAATTATAAAAAAGTTTTTTTTAAAAACTCAATATTAATTTAGAATGAAATAAAATGTCGTTTTAGAATTTTAAAAAACCATTTTAGGGTTATAAAATTAATTTCTTATTTTAATTTTTTATTTAACATATTAAATATTTTATAGGTTATAAAAAGATTATAAGGATCATTAATTTATTTTATATAAAGTTAAATTTAGAAAAACATATTATATATACATACCTGCATTTTTTCTCTTCACTAAAAAACAAAAGTTTTTCAAAAAAATTATCAAAATAACAATATTGAATAATAAAGATGCGATGATTCCAAAAAATATATATTTTCTAAAATAAATTTATTTACTAGTTTTTTTAATATTTAATTTATTTAAATGACCAAGGTAAAATAAGTAACGAATAAATTAATTGATAGTAAAATAAAATTATTTGATTTGAAAGAAATAAATAATATTACTTATTTTCTTAAATTTTTATTATTGGTATTTATGTATGTATTTAGTTATATTATTATTTTAATAGTAACCCATTAGAATTACCTTTTTATTCAAAAGTCCAGGTTAAAATTCAAATAGTTATATTTTCAATTATTACCTTACTCATTTCAAGAGACATATTTCATTTCATTACTCGATAATATAACCATTAAATCTTATAAATTTCATAAAAATAGTTTTTAGTGAATGTCCTATTTTTTCAACCTATTTTTAATATTTTTTATTATAACTATAGCTATATTTTCATTTGTGGTATCTTACCGCTATTACATACAATTTTAATAAACCACGGTTTGGCATATGGTTATTTACCAATGTAATTTGGTGATGACTTGACATTAGTTCCTCTGGTAAAAGGGTTATCCCCACTTTTCGAGAAGGAAACAAACATATAGATGCTTTAGTAGCTTTTAAATGAAGTCTCCAATAGGTTGGAACTTATTAAAATGTGACCTCCATTCATAATTCTTGTATGATTTTTGTTCAGAGTGATGTCATTGACTATAATTTGTTTCTCCATCATATTTTTGTAATTTCCATCTTTTATCCTTTGATTAACAAAAATTGGAAGTTAGTAGCTGTATTTATGTGTGATCTTGAACCATAATATTCATGACTTCAAATTATGTAATTTACTTATGTCAATTTTCATGTTTTTCATGATTTATTTTTATAGAATGTATTTTTCCTTCATTATAAATATTTTATATTACATTAATAAAATGATATTTTTTATATTTTCCATGTGATTTATCTATTGTATACATTTTACCCAATATAATTCATTCATAAATAAAGAAAATTCATCTTGTTTTTAAATAATTAAAATCTAAATAATAAAATTTCATATTGAAAAATCTAGGATTCTTCACCATACTTTTCATTAATATATCTTGTCATGTTTTCCATATATTTATTCATTATTTAAATTTATTTCATATAAATATATTATATTAATCAAAAAAATTAAAATATTTCAATCACATTAATAAAAAATATACAAATAAGCAAGGATATTTCTTATTTATATATACTAAAATGTAATTAAAATATTAAATAATTTTTTTATCAATAATTTGAAAATAATATATGAAATTCATTAATGTAGTAGATCTAAATCACAAGAATAAAAATTTATATGCAATAGAGTATATAGTGCGATGTGTAATCGAACACCACTCTCTAGGTAGAGAATCAACACCCATACCTATTAGAAGTCAAACTCAAAGTTAAATTATCCATAGTTCTTTAATCAATATATATTTTATATTTTGACACTATTTTTACACTAAATATCAATAAATTGGGGTTATAAATTATCAATTAAGAACCATAACAACAAACCTAATGCCTTAGTTGAATACAATTCTATTTTATACATAGTTTGAGATCTTAAAATTTATATTATGGAATATAAAATTTTATATATTAATAAATTTATATATTTTCTCACACAATTATTTGTAAATGAAACATTTTTTATTAAGAATATTTAAAAAATTATAATAAATGAATAAATTATATAATTAATAATTTGACATTTTAAAACATTATAAATTAAGAAAAATTATAAATTTAAATTTTATATAATTAAAAACACATTAAAATCATAAATATATGAAATTTCTATAAAGATTAATATTTTATCCCAAAAAACACTTCATTTATCCACATGAAATTTATTAACCCCCTCATTCTTAAAAAATATTTTCATTACAAAGAATAATATAGTTTTTATATTTCATTTTTTAAATAGTCACAACATATATTAAAAATAATTTATGTTATTTAAAGTAATAAATATTTTAGTTATTATTATATGTGAGATATTATTGGATATTAATATTTTACTTTAAAAGATTTGATGTAAAATTATATAAAATACTAAATCAATATGAACAATTTTTATTATCAATGTATGTCATATATACTTGCAAAATAAATTGTGAAATATTTATAAAATATATTTATTATTCACTTATTTTTATTTCATTACAAAAAAACATTTAAAAACTGATCATAAATTATATATATTTTTATAACTCATTGTTTTTGTAATCAATTAACAATTTACCAATTATTAATTCAGTCCATAAATGATAAATTAAAATTTTTTAAAATTCACATATCATGTAAAGTCATGTAACCTATATTTTTTAATCTAATATAGGTAATTACTTATCATTATGACATAAAATGCAATGATATTTTAGGTCTCTATGTTTATATCATTAAAGGAGATATCATATATCACTTATAGTGGTAGAAATATACACGTCATATTTATAAAATTGTATAAGTTTCTTGTTTTTCTAATTTATACCATATATAGTGACATTTCTATATCACCCTCTATCATTAGAAAAATGAAGAATTTAAAAAAAATCATTCTTAATGATATCTCTATATTTACAAAAGTTATACAAGAACTTATTCTAAAACACTTAGGATTCCCTATCACATACAATGGTAATATATATAACATTTAGTAGTACAAAATCTTATAAAATTATAGATAATGGTCACTAATTTCATTTTTAATGTTATCACAATTAATATCCTAGAGTAGGAGACACCAAATTATAGGTATAAATATCCCCGTATCACTTTTATAATGTGTAATTTTCTTGAAAATTCATGTTTTTAATCAAAACATAGATTTTTTCATAACATAAATATTTGGATTAAATACAACTTATATGTTATGAAAAATTATAAGTAGTATATGAGTAATAGAAAATGTAAAAACCAATTCCTTGATTTTTTAGTGATTTTTTATCTTGGAATATAAATATTTAATGATACTACAATAAATATTGAACCATGTTTCTATGGGATGGGATATAAAATATCATATACCCCCAAAAGTATATTTCTCTAATTTCTATAATCATATATTATAGTGCGATATGACCCATATCACTCAATATAATGTGGGATTTAGTGTTATTTTACCAAGTAATAAATGAATGTTTGGTTTTTAAATGATATATTTTTTTGTATTATTGTTATATTAAATACTTGATTGATAAAATACCTCAATTGAAGTCAAATTTGTATTAATTAATTCATTTTAAATATTAATAACTTATATTTAATATTTTTATTTTGTATGTGTATATTAAATTCATAATTGAAAATATTTTGTGTCAAAATATAGTATTTCAATGCATTAATTAATATTTCTTATTTGATGTAAAATTCATATGTTATAAGGAATGTTTTTCTCCAAAATTTCAAATCCCAATGAATGAAAATATTCTCATAATGAAATTAATGTTTATACGTATTGAAAATCATTTTTGGTGGGGTTTGGGGAGAAGAAGGTATTATATTCATCTTGTATGAGAATGTTTAATTGAGAAAAAAATAACCATTCTAGGGAGAGGATTTTGGGGTTATGATACACTTTGATTAAAAGAACCATACGTTATATTTCTATAAATAAAAATGTTATATGGGAACTAAAATTACATACATTGTCAAAGGGAAAGGAAGAAAATATTATTTTAAGTTTTATTAAATTTAAATATATTCCTTTAAAAATTTATATGTTCTATTTATAAAATACATGTAATTGTTTCCTAAAATAGAATGGTTTTTTAATAGTAAGGTCATATATACTTTTTAAGTGTCAATTTGTTTTATTAAATAATAAATATAATAAAATGTTTGACTTCTCCAATAAAAAAAATATGGGATTGAACTAAACTATCTCATGTTATAATAGAGGAACATTTTCATAAAATACGAGAAACAAAATTGGATTCTTAGATTCAATATAAGTAGTAAATTATCTTTATAAAAGTTATATAAGTATTCATGTATTGTTTTTATTTATCTATTAAAATATCTTTATGATTTAAAGATATTGGATTGATCATTTTATATGGAATATTTATCTATTAGATTATATTTTTAGTGATACCCCAGGTGTCACTATTTATAATTTTTTTGAACATAAATTATTATATTTCATTATTTGGGTTTTAGATTGAAATTTTAAAATTTTTTGATGTATTTCTAGGAAGCATGTTTATGGTGCATAGTCTTCTTATATTTGGATATGGGTTATCCTAGTTGGAGATGTATTTTTTTACTATAAAAAACTCGATGCATAAACTGTCAAATTTTATATCCAGACCATTAATTCCCTAAAAATTTATTTTTTATTATTATTCTATAAAATAATTATTTAAAACCACATTTATTTTGCCTCCCATTTTCTCAGGTTTATTCTAGACATTTCCCTAGTGGTTATCCTATATAACCCTTGATTCTTCCCTTGTATTTTACATCAAAATAGAGTGATTCATTGGGGTATGATCCACTAAATAACCAATTAAATTCTCCAACCAACTTATTTTCTCATGTAATAGTATTGAATATTACATAGAGGTAAATGGTTTTACATAAATGTTAATTAATTTATCATTTTACAATTTTAGGTATTTTCATCCCATACAAAGGATCATTCCTCAAGTTTCTTTTTTGATTAACACCATTTCACATTTTATTTATCATGTTTCAAAAAATAGTTATTTACTCAACAATTATTTGGTCAAATCATATATTATTAAATGTTTTAAATGACTTGTTTTAGAAAATCTAAACTTATATTTAATATATATGATGGTTTTTCTGATAATGATTTATTGGATTCCCTGGGATTATTACTTGATCAGGAACGAAATTTTCAAAAAATACATATACTTTACTAATGAAAATATTATGCTCACTACAAGTTTGTTAATTTTTTTAGAAAATTCGTGTTATGAAATTATTTTGTTACAATGATATTGAAAAATTCATGGTAATTACATGGACATTTAATAGATATTATAGTGAAAAGTTAACCGTTATGTTATGATTACACTATTCTTATATATACTCCATAATGAAATTCTACTCTCTCTTGGATGTACTAATTGTTTATGACACTCTAGATAGCTCCATTACATTTTCCTCTTAATATTATGATTCCACTTTGCATGGTGACAATCTCACTAGTAATTGATTTAACTCAAAAAATGGCATACATATTGATGATTAATAGATCAAGTATAATGACACAAGACTTCCATTCCATAGGCTAATAGCCGATCTCCCTTAATTCCATATTAAATGTTTTATGTGATGAAGATGGTTAATTGTGATTACTTGCAGGTATTTTGGTCACATTGATTAAATTTTGGTACCTTATTTTGTTTGAATGAATTATATAAATATCAGTGTCTCATATCATTTTCCTTTACAAAACAAGAATCATATTTTATATATAGTTATTTAAAATCAGTCTCAGATGGATAATTTTTATAATGGACTTGAATAGATCATTGGTGGAATCATACTAGGCATTATTATCACACTCTACATACACAATACATGTATATATATTCATTAACTCCATTGATATGGGAGAGTGAAAGGATCCCTTTTGACTTAATAGGTGTTAAATTGGTTTGTTTAAGCATGTAGGTGGAAACATGATTTGGGTACACACTCATCACATAAAGAACACAATATAGGAAAATAGTTGGTTATTTATATATAAATTAGTTTATTAGGGGTACAATTACATTAAATAAATAAAAACCACACTCCTTATTTTTTATGATTTATTGTAAATCTAATTGTTATGTTTTACCCTATTTTAAAATTTCTTATTCCAAATGTTTTCATTTTTATATGATTAATACATCATATATATAGAGTGTTCAAGAAAGGGTCCTACATTAAATATCTTCTTTGGTTTATTTTTATCTTGGGGTAAATCATTATAAAAGAAATAAATTGATTTCACTCCACCTGTTTTCTACTCTTTAGTATTCATGAATAAGATTTGTCCTTTGTGGTGACTTAGATCACGTATCAACATTTGGGGTCTTCGGTTTATTCATTAAAAAAATATTATTTGTGTATATTTTATTATATTATTTAGAAGATATAGAATATGAAACTTTGGATCATCATAATTCTTGTAGTAGATTTTGATTAAGTCTCTTCCGAATACTTTTAGTGTTGATCCTTGGCTTACAATAGGTCTTCAGGTATATATTATTTTATTTTAATTAGGTATTAATATTTTTTGAAATATATTTTTATTTAGAGACTAGATGGTAAATTATTTTTGAGAAAAAATTACTTTTCAAATGAAAATTTATAGATATTAAGGAGTTATTAAGTAGTTTTATAGGACACATAACACCCCAAAGGACCATGTAATAAATTAGTATAGAAGTGGTGCATTATTAGATGCATGATCTCAGAGACTATCTACCTAGTCCGTGCTTCATCGAAAATATTTTTTTATTTTTCTTATTATGATATTATTTGATCATTTATGACTATTATAATATTTTTTTAGTTAAAATAATTTTATTTTACATGCTTCGTTTGAAATTTAATATTTTTCAGAAATATTATTTATTTAATGGATTTTATAGTGTCATTCATCAAAGAGTATTATTTTGAAATTAATATGTGTTAATGGAATATATTCTTCTAAAATAAAATTCATTAATTTATCATGTTCTAATTGAAAATTATTTTTCTAATAATTCTCCTCTATAGATAAAGAAGAATAATGTAGTCGAGCTCCTGAATGGGATAGAGAATTAGAATTAAATAGGAATAATCATTTATATTATAATGTAATAATAAAGAACAATAAGATGTTTTCTAGTATGTTAGAAAGGATAATATTTATAAACTCCTAAAAACTCATAATATTTCAAGGGTGAAATGTTCAATGTCTATAATTCATGGCCTCAGTAGGTAGTGGTGGGAGTATATTATCCAAGACTAACTAGCATATTATTTATTTTGAAAGGATATTTGGACCAGTATAAAAAATTATTTTTATCTATTGGGGATTATATTTGGGAATTAATGAGTATTCATATATATATATATATATAAGAGAAAATTTTAATGATTATGGAGTTCATGGAATGATATATAAAGATTGTGTAATTTTCACTTAATCTTATTAATAATGAACCACTAAAAGTGTGATGATTTGATATAGGTAATTTCCCTATCATAAAATTTATTTTATTCTTATTTATACAAACTTCAATATAGAGGTGATGGATAAGGAATTAATTTTATATATTTATAAAGGAATATTATCTAGTATGGGTGTATTTTCTTATAGTCCACATGGTGGTGAAAAAAGCATCCAAAAGAAGAATAGAATGTGTGATTAGTTCTAATGGGACAAAGAAGAAAGTAAAAGGTATCTATCTTACTATATTATTTAATAAATATGGTTAATGATCCACTCATATTAAAATAGTATTGAATACAAGGGCATTATATACCCTCATTCTAAGTGTTCCCCCTAGTTTGTTCATGTTATGGCGATATAGGAAATATCCAATTTGTATTCAAGATAAATCATATGTAGAAAATTATTTATGTCTATTTATATAATGATTATATTCTAGTTTTACATGATGAACTAGAAAGGGTTACTATAATACTTGAAGGTCACCTCCTAATCACTGAGGCTGACAAAAATCCCAAGGAATGAATAAAACTCATGTGGGAGATATTTCATGGTCCTGGTCTTTAAAATATTTTCAATTTGAATTTTCCAAATTAATTGAGATTTTATAAATATTTTTGAGGTGTATTCATGGTTATAAAATAATTTATAAATTTCTGAGTGTTACTAAACTAGTGTATTTGTCATGGCGTTGGCAGTTTTGATGCCTGCTTAGTGGTTTGAGCAAGGAAAAAACCATTTTTGATTTTTCTATTTTCAGTTTTATCATGGTATAAGTTTCTTGATATTGGAGGGAATCATGGAATGTAAGAGTGATTGTTTAGTTATTTAAAAAAAATTGTATATATATCCTCTTTTAGAAACATATAGAATGAAGACGGTTTGAGAGACCATTTTGGGGAAAGTCGGTGTGGTGAGACACTCAGTGAGTCTCACAGTTAGGAATTAGTAATGTGGAGCATATGAAATATAGTTAAGATAATAGTGGGGGGTAAAATAGATTTGGTATTTACACTAAGAAATGCTGGATGTGAAATTAGTTTGAGGGGAGTTTTATGGGAGAATGATCTGTGGGATCCAAACACCTTGATATCTGGTTCATAATTTGACTGAAATCTCCATAGGTGTTTTGGGAGTTCATGACACTATGGTGAAGTCTTACTAATTAACCCCATAAATAATTTGACCAAAATCGAGTGGTTCAGATATTCAATCCCTCTCTTAAACATTATTCATTCCCTATTCCTCTTATCACTCCCCAACTATGCGTTTATGGGTCTAAACATCTTAGAATATCATATTAATGACTCATATCAGGGTATTATCCTATTTATACCCTCTTACTAAATTCACATATTACTATTCTTCATCTATAAATCTATTTTGGGATAATTACTCAATTATGGTTTGAGGGTTTTAGTAAGCATTGATAGTGGTTTATGTGATTAGGTTTCACTGTAATTTTCTACATTATTGGTGACGTTTCCTTCTCTGGTGGTTGTCTTTCGATTTTCCATTTTTTATTCATATAATGTTGATATTCCACTCATGGTAGAGGTTCTATTATGTCTCCTTTTTTATTAAAACGTGTGAAATAATCAATCCCTATATCCCCTTATAAATCTAATTCATTAACCTTAATAAGATAATAATATAGAAAAGGAATATATTGTTGAAATATTATTAAATAATATTCAAATTGTAAGGGGAAAATTGTTAAATTATTTTTTTAATGTACTAGTTGAAATTAATTACATGCCATAGAATAATATTGATTTCATTAATTCAATACTTAAATAAGAACATGAATCGCATGTTATATTTTAAATTATTATTTTTATTTATATTACAAATTGAAGTAATAAGGTTAATATTTTATTATGATGGAGTTATATGTGTTTCAAAATATGATAAGAATTTATTTATAAATTCTGAGAAAAAAGTGTTGAAATTGGATAACTACAACACATTTAAGATAATTAATATTTTCATATGGAGTTTTTTTAACTGTTTAGGTTTTTTGTGATTGTATGTACTTTCATTATATACCTCTTATTGTATTAGACTGTTTGTTATCTCTTGTTAGGATGATTTTTATCAAAATTAATTTATATTAAGGGATAAAAAATGTAAATCTAAATGAATATAATTAACAAATGAGGCATGGGTATATAGATTAATTCTAATCTTGAATTTATTTAATAATTTAAATTAATGCATCAAAGAATGTTTACTTTTATCAATATCTATGTTTATAAATTTATTGTAGATTGTCTTCTGTAAATAATATACCCCTAATGATCTATTTAATTAATGAAGGAACTAAAATGGTTGTTTTTTGATAAAAATGTTCCTTGATGAATGACTCATTCATTGGTAAATTAGGCTTGAATATCTAAATTTCATTCCCATAGGGACTTTTTGTAAGTGCAAGATTTTTTTGAAATATATGTGTGTCTTTAGGATTTGGAGCCTTATTTAGTTTTTTGATAACCTTACTATAGTTTGGTAGCCTTTATGAGTAATAGTATTGAGGCTTGGGGATATATTTTTTTATTTTTTTCTTATATGAGGGATGGTCTAGGTACTCAAACTATAGTGATATTCAATATTGAAGTTTCGAAGGATTGTATACAACTAATTGGGGGGTGAATCAGTTCTATACTTTTTAAAAATTTCAACATTAGTAATATTAATCCCTGAAAGTTGTTATAGTTTCATCCTTATGAATTATTAGTAAACTCAAGTGCATGTAGAAATGGAAAAGTAAACAAGGAACACACAATTTACAAGGTTCAGTCAGAGTGTGAGAACATACTTCTTTTTTATATCCACTCCCATGGGTCAATGGAAATTAACTATTATGAAGAAGTAAATATAACTTGTTTTAACTCCCATTAGATATGTTATATCTCCTGATAATAATGATTATATTGACTCCCATTAGTTTTAATTTTTCTTAAAAAATTGAGACCTAAATAGGAAAAGTAACTTTGAAGCTCTATCCTCCACGATGGTCCATACCTAAATCTATGTATGATCAACCTATATCCAATCTACCTGTATCCAATATCCGGTATTTGATATCCATAGAATTATGGTCCTATTATCAATATGTGAAATTCTAATCTTCTAAATCTACTTGAATGAAACAATAGAACTTCTCAAAATTCTTCTAAAAGCCAATACTGATACATCATGTCTGGTTCTATATTTTTGGTAATATGAACATAGCATTTTCTGATCTTATAATCAGAATTATCTTTCTAGAAAATCTTCTTCAATATGGAACAAATCTAGTTGTAAATATCACATTTGGAACCAATTATATAGAGTAACATATTTTATTCATAGGTGAACAGTGTTAAGTTCCACTATATGATTCACCTCTATTTATACATGCTCCCTAATAGTAAAGGTAAGAAACTGAAATATTTTCCAACTCATTAAAATTCAAAGATTTAAATTTATTTTAAATTTAAACTTCATTTGAATACTTACATAATCTTCTCAAATCATAGTCTAGAACGCTATTCATCTTTATGGTTCACTAGACCCAATTTAAAAAACTCACATATTTTTCTCCCGATGCATTAAAAAAAATATAACAGAAGACTGCTTAATTTGATGCTCAAAGAAAACTAAAAATGATTGAAAACATTTTTGAAACTTCTAAAGATTTTAGATTCCTACAATGATTATTAGGTATCAAATTTGAACATTAAAAAATTTTCATTACGCATGGACATTAAAATCTTATAATTATTCAAAATTATTTAGCCACTATCTACATTTGATCAACTTTTTTATCTAATGATACAGATTAAAATTTCTCATATATCTATGTCCAAAAAAGATACTTTGATCTATTTTTGGAGTTCTGTATCTACTAAGTTATCGATTTTAAACACTTATATGATGAATCAGTATCAAAAACTCATTTTATGAAACAATATAATATAGAATTTTGAATTATTTAACCATTATCAAAATCACATGATCTCAACAACCACAACACTTATAGCATTCTAAAAAATTTAATATTTGATAATATGTGTCTAAAAGCTTTGATGAAACCAAAAATTTGTATTGACTTAGAATCTACCTAATGTATGATTAGGTCTATCTAATAAAAAACTAAAATTATGTATCTTCATAAATTCGTCATCCAATAAAATTTTGTGGAATAGAAACCTCAAAATTATTAAAATTTTTGGTTTATATAAAAAATGATCTCCCTCTTTGAATTTTATTAGATATTTAAATCTGTCATATCATACATCTTCATATTTAATACTCATTTTCAACACTACCAAAACTCAAAAATCAAAAACCAAAAATCCAGACTTTTAATCAAATTACACATCCAATAATTCTCAACTGAGTATGTGTTTTTGTTTCCCTGCATTTGATTAACTGCGTTTGATTAGTAACACTGATTTTCTATAAAATTCATCAAATTAAAGCTTCTAGTCTTTTAAAAAAATCCAATACTACATATTCTCAGTCCGAACCTCTATGTTTGTAAAACTCCAACATTGGAAACTATAAAAACCCACACTTCTATTTCATTATAAAAACAATATATTGTATCATGACTTTTCATGATGTTTTATGAACTTTAAATATAAAAAATTCATCATCTGACTTGATTTGAAATTTTTTTCAACTTACTATCATTTCAAGTCTTAGTAACATAGAAATATTTATAAATCTAATTTCCAAAAAACATTTTAATTTACATAAAAATAATTGTTTGATAAAGTGTGTCTGATAGATCATCCAATTTCTATCTTTGAAAAATCAATTTCTTCATCCGAATTAACAAGAAATTCTCAAAAAATAAATTATAAACTTCCAGAAACACATATTTCACCAGACATAAAAAAAAATTCTATATAAAAGGATTGTTTTCAAGAAAAACAAAAAAAATTAATCTAAAAAATCATAATGGATCATCAAACTCTCCCTTTTTATTTATTGAATTCTCGCGCTAATAGATTTTTCAAATCATCATTTTTCAACACACAGAATTTTTTGCAACTCAATTTTGAACATTTACCAAAACACAAGCTTTCTCAGAAAGGAATATCATGACACAGCCCTACTTTATAAAGTATGGTTTTTAGAGGTATTCCTTCTCTATATAACAAGAAAATTTATGGACATGTTACGATTAAATCTCCACCACTATTATCTTTTCCCTCACATTTTTCTCCCTCATTTTATAATAATCAGACATTCAGATTCATTTATGTAAAAAAATTACTTCTCTCCTCTTTGTAGGATAAAGTTGATCAATATCTCCCAAATTGATAACATAATAAAAATCATGGTGGGGAATATCCCTAATATGTTTAAGAATTATTTGGTGGAGTCTAAATAAGAAGTTTCTGGGTTAGTTTGTCAAATATATCCCTTGGGCTAGATTTGGTTAAGACATCATCAATTTCATATTTCATTGAAGTATATTATAGAAAAACATATCCATGAAAAAATTTCTCTTTTTTGAAGTGAAACATAATATAAATGTTTTTGGAGATTTAGTGTTGGATAATATTATTAGAAAGATCAATTTCACTATGATTATCAAAAAAATCTTTAATTGTTTTAAAAAATAAAATTTCAAATCTTCCAATTTGACTTTCATACAAAACAATTGAGTATAGGCATGGGTAGATGTAACATATTCTGATTCTGCAATTCCCAACATTACTCAAGTCTATTTTTTCTATACTCACTTACACAACATTCTCCCAAGTAAAATATTCCTATTTAAGTTGACTTTATATCATTGAAATCTATGTACCAACTAGTATATTTATAAATATGATAGTTCATGTCCCAATTTTTTTATATCATCCCATATGATGTAGTTATATTTGAATATCTCAGATACTTTTTCTGTCAACATATGAGATTCATTCAGATCACTTTGATATTTGGAACAAAATGTAACAACATTAAAAATATTTGGTCTTGAATATTTATGTAAAAAAAAATTCATATAAAACCTCTATAATCTTTCTAATTCACACTTTTTCCAACATCATTTTTACTCATCTTCATCCCAAATGGAATATAAATAGATAATTATTTAGATTCATCCATACAAATATTTTTTCATAATTCCCTAGCATAATTTTTATGAGGTTGAAAAATTTATTTTTATTTTTATTGAACAATTAGTCATAGGATTAAATTAGTTCTTCTAATATTAACATTCAAAATTCATTTTCATTTAATTTAAAAAAGAATTACAAAATTTTTCTTTATCTAGAACAAAAATCATATCATCCAAATAAATAATTAAAATTTTGTTTTCAGTGTTAACTTCATCCAAATATAAGTTCAAATAAAACATTAATTTAAAAAACTAATCATTATAAAACAATTTTAATGTCTAGAATACCGATCACATGGGTCTTGTTTAAATACATACAAAGATTTCCTCAATTTAAAAACCTTTCTTACATATTTATAAAGTAGAATCCCACAAGGTTTATCAATGTAAGCAAATTCATCAATTTAAAAATTTAGTGAAAATCAATTTACATTCATCTGATAAAATTTGTATTTTTAAGGTGTAACCACTTGTGGAATCATTATAATTTTTTTAAGCATTAAATGAGGGTAAAATTTTCTCTGAAATCCACACCATCCACTAATGCATAACCTATTCAATCAAGTCTTTCTTTCTTTCTTGAAACTTATCTAGGTTAATTTAATTTGTTTCTATAAAACTGTTTTACCAATAAATGTTTCATTTCATGGTCATGGAATAAGTTCCCATGTTTTTTCTTCATATCATCCAACTCTTAAAGAATCAAATTATCCCATTCCTTATGTTCAACTACTTTTGAATCTCATTCCTATTAAATTTTTGAAATGAGTCATGTATGATTTTCTAATCTCAAACTTCTTCTTTTATAAACAAAATATTTCTAATTCCCAAGAATATTTTCAGTTTCAACATGTTTCTGAAGAAATTAAATTTCAATGCTTCACTTATAACGTCACATTCCTCATTAATAAATTCCTCTGATTCTTGATATATCTATTTTTTCACTTTTACTCTCATTGGAAGTTTTTAATTTTCCATCCTTAACATTTTCAATACATTTTTTATGGATTTCAGAATTTCAACAACTTTCAAATCATATGAATCCACAAAATATTCTAAGCGTACGTTAAAACATTTATAACTTCTTTCATTGGGTGAATATCCCACAAAAATGCATTCTGAAGCTTTATCATCAAATTTTCCGTCATCCAGTTTTTTTATTTTTAGTAAACATGGTATTATAAAAAAAATAAAAGATGTAAAATGAAGTTTTTCTGTAACATATTTCATATAAAGTCATATAGGATTCCAACATCAAAAAACTTATTTTTTAAACATGTTCAATAATAATAACAAGTTATCTTTAGTAGAACCTCAAAATATTTTATTTCACTAACATACTTTTTCTCATTTCCAAAAAAAATCAATTTTTTTCCTAATCTATTTTTTTGTGAACAGTTGGGAGCATTATATTGATGTTTGATTCTATAATTTCTTAGATAATCTTTAAAATCATTTCAGTTAAATTATTTAGAATAATATATTCTCAGAATTTTTATATAAACCCCCACTTCTATCTCAACATTTTTTATAATGAATATGAATAACTCTATAGCCTCTGATTTGTGTTTCTTAAACAAGATGTTAGTCATACAAGTAAAATCATTAGTAAAGGTGATAAAGTAACAATATCTATTTGACTATTTATGTATCATCTGTCTAAAAATATCTAAATGGATATTTACAAGGGATCTTTTAGACTGAATCTTAACTTTCTTATGAATTTTATTAGTCATTTTCCATTTTTGAAAAGTTACAGACACATCTTTCTCTCTTATTTTCAATTCTAATTTTTTATAGAATCAACATTAGAATGTTTTTTATATTTTTCTGTCTTGGATTCCCTATTATGTTATTCCATAACTTATTATCATATTTAGAACAAAGATAAATTGAGTTATTATGTTATTTAGTCTGATAAATATTTCCACTATTTCTTTCCCCACTCATAATTTTTTTTTTCAAATTCAACATTTCTAAGGATAACAGAATATTTTTTAAGGATCACTTATTTTCCATCATAAAAAAGCTTAATTCACCAAATTACATTATTTATTATCCCATAAAAAATTATAACTTCTATAAATTTCAACATTTCTACTTCAATCTCAAAAATTTGAATTCCTTGGATCTTAAAAAAATATCATTCCAAAAGGAAACAACTCATATATCATTGTTTTCAACATATTTCTAGAATTAAAACATACATATCATGTGTTATGAAAAACTAATATCAAGTATTTATGTTGTTGTTTTTTTATTTTTTAGGCTCTCTCAACAATAAATGTTCTTTCCATAACTTACTTCCTTCCATCATTCTTTTTCATTTATAGGCAATGTACTTTTCCATGGAAGAGTTTCATACATTATTCAACATGGTGGTCAGCCTTTTCTCACATTACAAAAACATAATCCATACATTAAAAAAATATATTTTATTTTTCAATTAACTTATGATTTAAATTTTTAAACCTTCTTTGTTTTATTAAATTCACTCATTCAGCTTCCACCATTGATTATCGTATGATCAATGCTCATTCCTATTAAATTCATGTTATGAAATAAATTATACTCTATCTTCTAATAAATTCCATTGAACAATAAAAGCAATAATTTTATTTTGTTTTTTTGAAGTAGAATATTTCTCTATAAAAGCACTTTTGATGTTGATTTCTTGTTTCTGATCTAAAATATTCTAGGTGTGTGGTGACATTATTATAGTGGTAGTTTCCAAATCATTCTAATGTGATAGATTTGTCACATCCCTTATCAATCATGTATTTTCCAACAATTATCATAACACACGATGTTTTATAAATATCATATGAACATTTTAGTTTAGTGGGTGTTAATTTCACATAATTTTTGGAGTAATGTTTTTCTTCAATTAGTGCTGATTCAATTTTTACTTTTGAAACCCCGCTAAAAATATCAATCAAATTTATTAATATAATTTTATCTTTAAATATTTTTATTCATTTTTAACTTAATATTCTTTAGTATCCTACATCGTATTGAGATAATCCATCATATTTCCTTACTCAACAATTCTCAGTCTTAACTTCATATCTCTTGGATGTATTCTTCTTTTTTCTTAGCAACATATATTCTTCCTTTGATAAATTATACAATATCTTTCTTCATAATTATGGTTTATTTTATGATAGATCTATTTTTATAAATACATGAAACAATTATTGATAGGAGCTTATAGTCTCTATAAGATTCTTCACCTACTTCTTCTTCACTATTGGATGAATCGTCTTTTTTCTAAACATTTCCAAAAATGTATTTGATTATTTATAAACATTTTTATTTTGATGAATCAAAATCATTAATGTAATATTATTATTTCTTACAGAGAATAATTATTATATTCCCAATAAAATTATTCTTTCCCCTGATGTATTAATTTTATTTCTATGAAGTCTTATCAAACATATTTCAATGTGGGTTTTCTTCAGAACAATATTCAAATTTAGTAAAATCCTTTTTGGGAAATTCATTGAAAAATTACCAAGTTTACCACACTCAAAACATTTAAGAGGATGTTTTCCTCTATACATTCTCATTATTATCTGATAGTTATTAGTGTTAAGAGACTTCACTTTTTCATTAAACTCATAATCATCCATATCATTAGAATAAAATGGATTAGAATTATCAAAAACTTGAATTATCATCTTTCTCATAGCTTCAAAATCTATTTTATCATTGGACTATATTTTGAATAATATAGATTTTTTAATTTTATAATCAATAAGAACATTATGTTTTTCATCATGAGATAAATCATCTTTATATAATAAAGAATAAATTATAGAATCTATTATATCTAAAAGGATTCTCAAAAGATACTTTATAATTGAAAAATATTACAAGACTTATCTGAAACATATGATGTTGCAAAAATATTTATTTACACTACTAAATTACTTATCAATAGTTTCTTTATCTCTCATTATTATGTATGAAAACTCATTATACAATATTTTTATATTTTATTCATTTAAATTAGTATTAACTTTGAAAATATTTTCAATCTTGTCCAACATAATATTTTCTATTTTGAGACCCATCAATTTAATATAAAAATTTTCCCATAGAGGAATAACATTATAATTTCTAATTTTTCCATAAACATTAAGGATTCCTTTTGTATTTAAAATACCTTGGAGAATATTTCTCAATGGGTGTAAAACAAATTGAAGCAACATTAATAAATTCTAGTCCAAGAGAGAGTATATATAGAATCATCCTATTTTAAAACCATGATACTTTTTTCACCAAATATTGAAATCCCAATTATATTGAATGAATTGATATTATCCATGATAATGATTTAGTAGGGAAGGATTCACACTAATAATAATTAAAGATGAAGAGGATCGTAGAGTAACAAAGAAGGTGGGGAGGTGAACTATCTGTTTCTATTTTAAGCTTTTAACTCTATTAAAGTTTACCCATGAAACTTATTTGAATTTATTCCTTAATAATTTTTATAAAACTCCTGTGTATGTCAAAATTGAAAATTAAACATGTAACACAAAATATAAATTGTTTGGATGTATTGTGAGAGACTATATCGTTTTCATAGCCATTCTAGTGGTTCTATCAAAATTAACTTTATTAAAGTTTACCCATGAAAATTATTTGAATTTATTCCTTAATAATTTTTATAAAACTCATGTGTATGTAGAAATTTAAAATTAAACAAGTAAATCAAAATATAAATTGTTTGGATGTAGTGTGAGAAACTATATCGTTTTCATAGACACTCCAGTGGTTCTATAAAAATTAACTATTATGAAGAAGTGGAAACAAAATGTGTCAAATCCCATTAGATACCTTTTATCATCTGATATAAATGATAATCATAACTACAATCTACTTAAAAAATTATATCAAAATTTGAGATAAAAATTGAAAATTATCTTTAAAACTTTCTGTTCCACAAAGATCATTTTGGAAATTTATGTATGATCATACTCTATTTGATCTTCCTTCATTTTATGGCATGTGTCTGATTGAATTAGACTGATAAAAATAGTTATAATTTATGAAATTCTAACTATTATGATATTCATGTATAATAAAATATAATGACTAAAGATTCTACTCAAAATACAGACTGGTTACCGCAGTTAGATTATCTCTTTATAGTAATATGTAATTTATTCTATCCTATATTACAATTAAAACTATAGGTATGGAAAATAATATTCAACATAAAACAACTTTGGATGTAAAACTCACTTCTAAAACCAATTATGTAGCGTATTTATTTATGCATGATTGAACAGTGTTAAGTATCTCTTTATAGTTCTCCTATATTTATATGTTCTCCCAATGTTTTAAAGGCGGGATACTAAAATGTTTTTCTCCTCACCCAAATTCATATATTCAAATTTGTTGAAAATTAAAATATCATGTCATAACTTCTCAAATATTTTCAACTCTTATTGACTCTTAATTAATCTTATTAATTTCTAAATAACATCAAAATTCTCATCCATACTTGAATAAGAACATTAAAAATACTCTATGTTGAAATTGATAGTTTGGAACATCTCAGTCCGAAACTTTATTCATCATTCCTGTTATCTTAACCCAATTTAAATAAATCAAAGGTTTTTCTCTTGACTAATTGAATAAAAAATAAAACAAAAAATTCCTCATTATCATGCTTCAAGCCAACTCCAAATGGTTTAATACATTATTGAAACTTCTAATGGATTTAGTTTACTAAAACAATTATCTGGTATCAGTTAAAACAATTAAAATAATTTCATTGTTTGGAGACGTTGTAATATTTTACTACATTCTTCAAATGCCTTTAGTAACTCTCTTCATCTGATCATCTTTATGTCTGATGGAACAATATAAAAATTCTCATACAACTCTGTCCAGAAAATAATATATGGTGCTGTGTTACAAAATATCTTCATTTGATGCCCAATTTATTTAAAAACATTATCTGATGAATCAATATCAATTAACCAGCCAATAAATCATTATCATGTAGACATTTTACTTATATCACCTTTAGAAAAACTACACAATATCGTAAAATAGAACACATATATAATTACTACAAATTATGTGTTTTATAATATATGTCTGAAGTCCCAGATCATAAACGTGATTTATATAATCTCAAAAACTGGAAAATTACTTTTAAGATTTGTCTGATAGAAAACAAAAAAAATTCTTTATTTCCAAATTTTTTTTTCCAGTAAACGTATTTGGTGATGATACATCAAACTTATTAATATTTTAGGTTGATAGGGGAAATGATATCCTCTGTTTAGTTTGATCAGATATTCAAATCTAACAAATCAATCCTCTTCATATTTAATTCACATAATCAACAATTAAAAAACTCCATCATCAGGAACTGAAAATCCATAAATTTAAATAAATTAACCATCTAATGATTTGTGTCTTATCATGTGTGTCCAATGACCTGTATCCAATGAAACACCTTATAAAAACAACATTTAATTTCAACAAACTTATTCAATTTCAAACATTTAGTAATTTGACTACTTCTCTATCTAGAGCTTATCGGTTCAAACATCTAGGTCTGAAAACCTTTAGTGTTTAAAACTCTAGATACATTAACATATTAATCCTTCTTAATACTTCATCTTATATCACAAATTCCACATGAGTTCTTATGAACATTAATGAATAGAAAAAGAAATGTTTGAATTCATTTGGAATGTTCTACAACATGACATTTTTCATGTCTCAACAATATATAAATATTTCAGAATCCAATTTCCACCAATATATGACAATAAATCAAAATATCATCTCTATGAGGTGTGTCTGATGGATCATATGATTTCCATATTTACAAAAAAAAATTTCTTTAATTGTATTATCATTAACTTGTCATCAATGAAATTATAAAATTCTATTAATACATCTTTCACCTAATTTACAGAAAAAATGTTTTCAAAATTTCTATTTCAACAAAAATAAAATCTTGGTAAGCTAAATAAATCCCAAATGATATTCAGATATCGATGATGGAAGTATAGTTTGACAATATAGGAAATGTTTTTGGACACTTGGGCTATTGGGAAATGTGTAGATCATAGGATTCCCATTGAGAGGTTTAATATTTAATAATGCATTCATGATTATAGGGTGATTTGATGTTATTTATTTAATCAGTTTCTGGTTGTTGGTTTTAGTTTTATAGT
This sequence comes from Viscum album, assembly GCA_963277665.1. Classification (NCBI taxonomy): domain Eukaryota; kingdom Viridiplantae; phylum Streptophyta; class Magnoliopsida; order Santalales; family Viscaceae; genus Viscum; species Viscum album. Next base: position 418,033,010 of record OY728135.1, read on the forward strand.
ATGCCTTATGATTTGGTTTTTATAAGTGGTACCTTTGGTTGAGTCCAATAGTATCCAATTTATTATGAAATGATAATTGAACTACTAAATGAATGTGTTTGGTTCATGTTGTTCATAGTAATGTTGATATATTTGAGAATACAAAAAATGAATTAATAGTTCCCTCAACACTTGGATTAAGAAGGAAATATTTTAATCTCAGAAATTAAAATTGTAATAATTAATTAATGTTAATTTTATTATTTGATAATTAACTTGATGCTTATTATCTGGTTTGGTATCTAGACCTTATCAATAGAAACTAGGGGTCTTGTGTTTTATTTAAAAGGTTGGGGTCAAAGCCTCATTTTTTTAATAAAACAAAGCAAAGACCTCTTTTCACTAGGTTGAGGGAGACCCATTACATATCCCGAAGGCCCATTGGGCTTGTTTCCCATTACATAGCCCGTTGGCCCAAATTTGTGGCCCAATTCCCATTCTTTGAATAGTAACCCAGCTGCTACAGTACTCTCACAGTACCGCCACTGCTACAGTTGCCATACCGCCGCTACAGTACCCACCGATCAACATTACCACCACTGCTACAGTACACTACAATACTGCTACAGTGCCTGTGCCCAATCTGTTTTGAACCCCCATTTTTCATGTAGTATTACATGGTGCTTACCACTAAGCCAAACCCCAACTATAGAAACTAGGGTTCTTGTGTGACAATAGTGGAAGTTGAGTATAAGGCATGGTAGTTTCCCTTAGTGTTTATTCATGTGATACTATTTATATTTTCTAATTTCATACACAACCACTCCCAAATATGTATGGAAAACAACACTATTTTTTTTTGTTTTTTCAAACATCCATAATAGCATGGGAGTATATGGATTATTTCTTTTTTCCCTATACTATCCCCTTAAATATAAATGATTCAACATATATTTAGCTATAACGGATTATAGTATTGAATTTGTTCCTACAATGAATATGATAGATCACGATTTACCCTAAATTTATGTTCATGATGTGATGGTTTTAGGTATAATAGATACCTCCATCCAAATATGTAGGTTTTGACTTACTATGCATGTACTTTCATGGGTACTAATGGATTTAGGTATCATTAATTTAAACTAGATCTAGGGTCCTCAAGATATAAACTAGGTTACTACTTGCATATAATTATGTTGATGAGATGATGGGTTTTAAAATATGAAATAATTGTGGTAATATTACTTATCATGGTATATTATGATTTATTAGAGGGAAGAACACATAATGTAGCCATTGGGGTGTGTGAGGGACAAACTAGTGTACAATTTGAAGTGTGATACATGTATTTTTATATATTTTATTGATATAGAATGCATTATTTTTATTCATTTATTAGTGAGTGATCAATGATGAGGATAGAAAACTAGTATTAATTATTTTGGTGGTGATATGGTTTCATTTTTTATTCACTATGATTTAATATGATTATTTCATATTTTTCACAATTGGTATCCAGATGATACTTCTTAGTATACAAGTTATACTCACTGTACATCTATAAAAAATTATTTCTCAGTTATTAGGAATAGACCAGTTACTAGGATGGATGTTACCCGCTCATACGAGTTGTTGAGTAGCCATCAGGAGATGCTTGAGTTTGTGGATATTTCCTTGTTTTACATATGAATCATTAAAGTATTACTTTTAGTTGTGAATTAAATTACCTGTATTGGGATTTTTTTCTTTTATTTATAAATGGTTTTGTTTTGTTAAAAACCTTCTTATCTCTTATTCCTTTAACTATGTAGAGGGTAATGTCACCCTTGTGTGTGACTAATATACCATATGTGGTAGTCCCCAAAATATAGCTAATGAGTGAAATATTTTGGTAAACATCGTCTGTTTTTTATCATTACTATCCTAGGAGGGGTAACATTGGAGAGAGGGGTAATGATAGAGTGGTATCAAAGTATGACACTTAAAAATTCAAAAGAAAGAACCTTGTATTTGATAGCGTGTATGACAAACATCACCAAGCAGGTAAGAAAATATAATATCTGGATACTTTACAATATATTTACTGTTTAAACTAGATTATATATATATATATATCAATGAATGAAACACCATGTTATATTTTTTTAAACATAATAGTGACCTTCCCCAATAGCATACATTATAAAAAAAAGTGACCTTCCATGGTAGTTTGAGTTACACGCAAGACTGAGTTTCACCCAATTAAAATGTATTATTAAAATATTGTAAACAGGTATAATATGATATAAAATATTCATTATGTTAGTGATTATGGATATTATTAACTAACATAAGAACATTTATGGTTTATATTTATATAAAATTAAATCATTAGTAACCAATTAATTATACATGAAAATAAATACTAAATGGATATAAAATGAAATATTATTATTTTTATGCTTTGAAATGAGTTTTGTCTTAATAGACATAAATAATTACAGTTTTTTAATTATTTTAATGAAATATATATTTTATTTATTCAAAAAAATATTTTTTATTTTCATCCATTGGATTTGATATGCATAGGATAAGAACAAACCCTATTTACACATAAAAACTTTTATTTTTATAAAGACAATTTTACAGCCTTTTATTGGTGAAAACATTTTAAATAGGAATTTTTGAAACTTTAATTGAATTAATATGTAAAGATAAAACTAATATTTTAAAGAGAAACATAAAAATTATGGTAGGTTGATCTTTTAATTTTTTTTGAATCATTTCATTTTTTATTGAATACTTAAAAATTATGAATTCGAGTTAAATACTACCTTTAAATATAATTTATTTATGATGATAAATTACAATTTTATTTTTTTTAAAGTTTAATTAGATGATAGTTTTATTAATTAATAAAATTTATTTAATTTTAAAAAAATTTACTATGAAATTGATTATGGAACCATAGAAAACCTTTAAAAGTTTTTAATTTAAAAATATGCATTGTCATCCCACCTATAAGATTAAATTTTAATCAATTTGTGACACTTATATGATTGGAATTTAGAAAAATGAATTCCATATTTTGGATCATAATAATATATAATTTTTTGTAAGAACAATTTTTTTTACCAAAAACATTAGTGAACGTGATTTAAATTAATTACAATGATTAAGGTTAAATTAATCTTAAGAGGGGACTAAACCATAACCATAAGGAAACAAAATACCTATAAAATTTTCTAAAAGATATTGGATGGAAATATTTTGAACCTATCCTCCTTAGGATCATATTTGGTCAATTATTGGATCCTCTTGAAACAATAAAAATGTGCATGGAATCCCTTGGTCGAAATACCACAAGAGTGCCACTCCTACACTATAAAAGGCCACCACTACTCCCAATTCCTCACACATATCAAGCCACATTGGATCATCCAAAATGTAACCAAATTTTGTCCAAAAATATATAAACTCTTCCTAGAATAACACATATATAAATAATTACTTTCAATTAATCCATTTTTATAAAACAAAAGGAGTTACCAGATTTTTAAGGTAATGCTTTCCAGTGATCACTTTTATTTCAATTAATTATCCACCTCCTAAAATATTCTTATTCCATGTTAATATAATTAAAATAGTATCCTCAATAAACCAGGTTGTTTTATTCTATGTTTTAGAACTACACTTACACACACATCCCTCTAATGGTTAACAAATATATTTTTTATATGAACAACGATCGATCGCCACACGAAACAATGATTGTTTGTTCTTAATTTTCTACCTATCATGGTGGTCATTGTGATGAGGATTTGGTTTATATATATTATATATGATATTTATTATGTTTTTATTATTATTTAATTCTTTTAAAATATATATATTTATACATTCTATTTTTTTGTAAAAATGATAACATCATTTGTGGAGGTGTGGACTACCACCCCCTCAAAGCGATGTGATTCATTAACATGATCCATAAAATGTAAAAAATATGATTATAATAAAACGCATGTGATGTAAAAATATATATTATATTCATGATGTAATTACCATTTTGGAAATATATATATATATCATTTTATTTATTACCCTTTCACACACTTAAAAAGTGATAATGTCCTTCATTAATGTGCGGACTACCACCTCCTCAACATGATGTGATTAATTTTACATCACAATAATTCTATATATAAGTATTTATCATTACATAACGAGGTATTTATGATATAATTATCATTTAGTAATGATATGGTAGTACATACCTTCTATCCATAAAGATCATTTAAAAATGGAAATGTTACTCATACGTACGTTTGAACAATTGTCTCTGTGATTGTAATGTTGGTTCATTTTTCATAACCATATTTAATTATTGGTTTTAAAAGTATAATTTTTTTATAAATATAATAATTATTTCATTATTATTATTATTATGGAGATATTATATAATGATCCCTTTGACCATAGTTGACATACCAATGTCATTTTTTACACATAGTCTAAATTTGTTCAAAACACCCGATGTAAATTTAATTGTTTTACTAGTTGTAAAAAGCATGGTAATAAGTAAAATAAATTTAATGAGAAACATGAAAATTTTTAGGAATCAAGTATAAAATTGACATAATTTTATTATACAGGATGTAAAAGTACTTTTACCCAAAAGGGAACTCATGGTAAGGGATTCTCATATCCTTTTTTACAGTTATGAGATAAATGTAATGTTCACCACTAACATATTTTGTGTGGTGTATCTAATTCAAAGTTTTTATATATTATATTATTAATACCATTTTATTCTTTGTATTTTAAAAATTCATTTAATGTTATTCATTCATGAGGATTATTTTTTAAAATTTTTCAAAGTGGTATAGGGCACTTTGGAATGATTAAAGATTATTTTCATCAAAAATAAATTTAATGACACTTCAATGGAATTTCCATTCAAGGAAATTATATGAGAATTTCTTAATAAAACCGTTAATTTTATCTCCTATGGTTATTGTTGATCATTTTCAACTATTAGTACCATTTTCTTCTCTTTGGCACTCGAAATATTTTAGGAAATGTTTTTTAGAAAACCTCACTTTGTTACCCTCTTTTGTCAAAGAACCCGTTTTCTTCTAAAACCCATTTTTATTAAAATGTTTTCAAAAAGGTTTTTAAAATTATTTGGTAGTGTAATTTTTATCTTTCTTTCTTTTTAAATGGTTTAAAAGGCATATTCTTTTTTACTTTCTTAACAATACATTTTCATAAGTAAATACCGTCCAAAAGAAATATTCATTTTACCTTATACGGCTAGTATAGTTTACCTTCCGTAATATCATTGAAACAACATTTTCATGTTTAAAAGGGAAATTTTATTAAAAATATTTTCAAATGTTATTTTATATGAAAAGGTTTTTCAATAGTCTTTTCAAAAAAAAAGTTATTTTCCTAAAAAAATCATGATAAAAGTTCATTTTATATTATTTATATTCATCTATGACAGAAAACCTATATTTTACTCCACTTGGATAATTTTGTATTAATACCATAATTAATCTTCATATATATAGATGATGAATGATTTTTTCATGGATAATATTCACATTAAAATCCTTGATTCCTTTTACTCCCCTTGAAATATTCGATTTCCTATTATCATTTGACATTGAATTTCCCCTAAATATCCATATAATTTTTCATTGATATGATTATTTCATAAATCATATACCACTTTTCATAAAGTGTTTACTTTTAACTTTATTTGATTATTTGGGGAAATATTTTCAAATCCATATACATTTTTCAATATGGATATTTGATAAGGCATATTATTTATTTGATACGAGGAATGCTTTGGACATTAAATAAATGGGTTAGATATAATGTAAGGCAAGCCCTAGGGGCTAGGGGCCAGTTAATGAAAGTCCATTGATGCATCAGTAGTATCATGGGATGAATTAGATTCCAAAATTGGAATAGGTAAACAATATCTTGACCTTAATGTTTCCATGTAACTAGGAAACATGGAGTCCAATAATTTTACATTTAACTCATTTTGTTTTGGTTATTATTCATCTATGATATGTTGCATTGATATATCTATAGATACCATTAATGTTTTTCTAATTTATTAAATGGATTGGGTTTTTGTTTTCTACCTTACCATATTTATTTTTCCTTATTTAGTTATTTAAATTTCATGTGTATCTATTTACTATCTTTCAACATTAGTCACACACTTCCATTCAATTTATTGATTAAATGACATGTGTATTTATTTGTTTAACTTTCCATATTGACTACTATAATTGATTCATTATTTATTCGGCTATAAGTTTCCTTTAAAAATAATTTGAGCTCAAACTTATTATGTTTCTTTCTCTATGAATAAAAGAATTGTACTATGAATGATATAAAGGGATTTACTATATTGAATAATGTTATCCTATAAGTTATTTATTTAGAAAGATAAAAACAATTATGTTATAGTTAGAGTATTATTTACTCATGTTTGTATCTAGTTTACCAAGGCTACTAAAATATTCATCCTTCATGATTTGATTCTTTATAATAATACTAATGAAATTAGTAGCAGACACTAACTTCATGATTTTTGGGGATGGGTCGCTACAATTGGTCTCAAAGGAATTTTAGTAGAAACCATGGGAACTAGATTTAATAAATAATTGGCTAGATAAAATAACCACAATGTATAATTTGATGATGATAATATAATAACATACTATTATTTCGGTATGGTAGATATTATGTTGGTCTTCCTAGCAATGAATCTCTATCTGGATACTAAAAGTGGACATTATTTTGGAACAGATGTACCTAGGAGTAATAACTCTAACGAGGTGTTCCGATCTTAACTCTGGGTAACCTGGAACATGACATTGGGACTTACTGTGCACCTAGATTGACACTCCTAGGGGTTATTCTTAAGAAAATCCATGTTTTCTTTACAAACCATTATGAATAATTTGAATAGATAATGAAAATTACTGATCATGGTTAAACAAAAAGTGTTTTATATTGGAGATAAGGTGTCATTGTTTAAAATCCAAGAAATGATATTATTTATAAACCCTATACCAATGAAGGACCTATGTCAAAATAAATGGATGAAGTATTTATATATTGGGATTGTATTGAAATTAATAGTTAAGAGTCTATTTAATTATTAAATTTCAATTATGTCCATAATATTTATTTGTGAAATAATATTAATATGGTTTTAGAAAAGGATAACCCATATGCCAGGTGAGAACCAGTAATATCTTACAATTACATAGTTCTTGAACCTATGAATGAAGGATGATAAGTGTTTGACTCCAACTATTGACCTAAAAAATGTCATGGTTAATTTTTCATTGTTTTCAGCTAACCAATTTGATGAATAAATATTAATGGGGAACCTTTACTATATCTTTTAAGGATTAGATAATAATCTATTAACCATATTGTTGTTGGAAGATATCTATGGAAAAATAGTTTGACTTTTACATCTTTTATAGGCCTTAAGATCCTTTAAATGCTTTTTTAGTGCTTCAGGCATAAAAAATCATTACTGGTAATTAACTTCTAAGATTAAAGGGATAAATTAGAATTTTATTGAAGAAAAAAAAAATTTAAGATTTTTATATGAAATTGGAACCTATAAAGTATGAATATTTGTATATATTCTTATTTATTAAATTAATTACCCATCATTTGGAAAAAACATCGAAATAAAATGTTGTCATAATACCTTAATTTTTATTGAACCAATAGCCTTTTAAATCATCACAGGTTGATGGATTTGGGCCCCTTAGTTTGCTATTGATCATCAACTTCTTTTTGAATGGTGACCTCAATCACTCCCTATAAATATTTAATGTTTTCCTCAATATACATATTTTCACTTTCCACTACTGTTCTCCTACTTAAGGACCTAGTTACATGGTAGTCAACCTAACCTTTGCACTTCCCATTCTTTGTTTTCTAGAGGATGTTTTACGGACCCATCTCAGAATGTGGAATTTCAAAGTAGGAAATATAAAATAACATATTACCAAGATAGGGGTTAAATTTTTATGACACAATTTAATAAAGGTGGTGTAATTTAATACCCCAAAATTCTAATGAAATAACCTTTCATTTGATACCATGTATGACATGTGACACCAAGTGCATAAAAGAATATAATATCTTGATACTTTATAATATATATACTATTTAAAAAAGATTCTATATATTTCAATGCACGTATCACCACATTATCATTAATTACATGAAAGTGATACCTTCCTCAATATCTTGTGTTACAAACATGAGATTCCTTCCTCAATAGCTTGCAGGATATATAAGACCATGTTTCACTAAATAACAATGAATATTTAAAATATTATTATTCAATGTAATATGATATAACCTAACTGTTATGTTAGTGGTTATGAATAGTATTAAATAACATATAATTTTTTTTCTTTTATATAAATATAAAATTAATTCATTGGTTATCAATTAATTTGAAATTAAAATTAGAACCAATTGGATATAAAATGAAATATTATTATTTTTTATGAATCCAAGGGATTTTTGTCTTAATAAAAATAATTAATTACAACTAATAAATGATTTTAGAGAAAAATTAATTTTATATATTCAATATTTTTTATATATTCATACATTGGATTTGATATTCATAAGATAAGAAGTGACCTTATTTCACACATAAAAACAAATATTTTTATAAAGGAAATATTTTCTCCTTTTAATGGATAACCCATTTTAATTATGAATTTTGACAAAGTAATCAATTTAATATTATAATAAAATTAATATTTTAATGAGAATCATAATAATCAGTATAGGTTGATGTTTCTATATTTTTCTAAAACATTTAATATTTTATTGAATAGTTAGAAATACTAAATTCAAGTTCAAAACTGCATTTTTTTTAAAATTTATTTATTGGTGTAAATTATAATTTTAAATGGTTTTAAAGATTAATTAGATTATAGTTTTATAAATTAATAAAATTTATTTCATTTTAATCAATTTTAGTTTGAAAATTATTAAAAAAATATATCAATCTTTCTGATGTTTTTCTTTTAAAACCAAACATTGTCATCTCGCCCGTATGATTAAATTTTAATCAATTTCATCCACATATAAGATTATAATTGAGAAAAATGGATTCCATATTTGGAATCACAATAAATTCTAATTTATAATCAGGAAAACGTTTTTTTACAATAAATATTTATGAAAGTGATTAGAATTAATTACAATGATTACGGTTAAATTAAACATAATAAGGGAATAAACCATAACCTTAAGGCCCAAAACAACCTATACACTTGTCAAATGGCTATTTTATATCCATATATAAGCCCTATAATCCATTTTATAGAATTATTTCCATTATTTTATCCACTTTAAACATGGAAAATGAGCATGTAATTCCATTGTCCTAATATTACAAGAGTGCCACTCCTCCTCAACTATAAAATAACACCACTAGTCCCGCACCCTAAAAATTATGAAGACACATTGGATCGTCAAAACACATCTAAAATTGTCTAAAAAATTCATCCACTAAATCTAGAAGCGTCCCTTTAGACAGAGATCCTTCTAAAGAATCCCTTTGTTATAAACCGAAAGGAGTTACCAGATTTTTAAGGTAATACTTTCCAACGATCACTTTTTATTCAATTACTTATCCACCACCTAATATATTATTCTTTCATATTCATATAATAAAAAATGTATCTTCAATATACTAATGTGTCTTTATTCTATAGGTTTTACCTATACTTACACACACATCCAACAAATGGGTAACGAATATATAGTTTATCTGAAAGGTAAACTACCGTCTCACGAAACGATGGTTTGTTGTTCTTACTTTACCACCTCTCGTGGTGGTAATTATTAAATAAACTATATTTATATATGTTAAATATTATATTTATTATATTTTTATTATTATGTATTTATTTTTTAACACATATCTATATACTTTCCATTTTGTGTAAAAATGATAACATCGTTTGTGAAAGTGTTAAATACTACCCCCTCAAAGCGATGTTATTTCTACGCCCAATCCATGGAATATATAAATGATAATAATAAAACATATGAGACACAAAAAACATCTATATGATATTCATGAAATAATTACCTTTCTGGAAATAGATTATAATATATATATATACAAATATGTCAATTTTTTTATTATCCTTTTACACAATTAAAATGTGATAACGTTATTCATGGACATGTGGACTACCACCTCCCCAACATGATGTCATTCCTTTTACATCAAAATAATAATAATATATAAGTATATATGATCAAATAACATGGTATTTATGATATTATAATCATTTTGGAATGATATGGTATTGATTGACTTCTTTCTATTGTGATCACTGAAAAATGGGAACGTAACTCATGTGTACGTATGACCTACCGTCCCCATGATCGTAACACCAGTTCATTTTTCTTAACCATATATAATGAATGGTTTTAAAATTATAATTTATGTATAACTAAAATAATTTATTATTATTATTCTTCTAGGGTTATTATACAATGACCCCTTTTACCATAGTAGACCTACCAAAGTCGTTTTTGACACACAAACTGAATTTGGTCAAAACACCCGTTGTAAACATAATTGTTTATAAATTTGTACACAAAATGGTAATAATAGAAATAAAATTAATGATAAAAATCCAAAAAGGTTATGATGAAATTATAAAATTAAAATATGTTTATTATATAAGATGTTAAAATAAGTTCATCTGAAAGGAAACTGAAGGTAAGGGTTTCTCATCTCACTTTTTACATTCGTGAGATAAATGTCATGTTCACCACTTACATATTTTTTTGGTGTATCTACTACCAACTTTTTACATTATATCATTAATCCTTTTATCTTCATTGTATTTTAAACATTCATTTAATGGTATTACTTTATGATGTTTATTATTTAAAATGTTGAAAAGTGGTATGAGAGTCTTCAGAATGTTTAAAGATTATATTCCACAACAACAACATTAATGATATTTAAATGGTATTTCCATTGGAAGAAAATATATGAAATCTGTTCAATAAAAAAATTAAATTTTATCTATTATAGTTATTCATGATAATTTTCAATTATTATTAGCATTTTCCACTCTTTCCTATTCAAAATGTATTAGGAAATTTGTTTTACCAAAACCTGACATTGTTTCTCTCCTTATTCAGAGAACCGTTTTTTATAAGAACCATGTTTTATTAAATTTTTTCAATTTCTTTAAATGATTTCATATAGAATTGTTGTTCCATTTTTGTCTTTTACGAATGTTTTCAAAGTAATATTATTATCACTTTTCTATCAATGAATTTTCCTAACATTTTATCATAAAAAATAATGTTCTTTTTACCTCGTACAACTTCTAGGGATATACCCACCATCATTTCATTGAAGATTCCTTCACATATTTAAAAGGTTACTTTTCAAATAGAATATTTTCAGATGTTATTTTCAAATAAAAGGGTTTTCAATATTTTTTCAAAACAAATAGATATTTTCTTTAAGAATGTTTTTAAATGTTTTTTTATATTATTTATATTTATCAATGAAAAAACAAATTATTTTACTCCACTTGGGATATGTTGTATTGGTACCACACTTAATAATAATATGGATGGATTATGATTGATTTTTTCAAGGATTCTATTCACATTCATTTCATTGATTCCTTTAATCCCCCTTGAGATATTTAATTTTCTATTATCTTTTAAAATTGAATTTACTCTAAATATCCAAATAATTTTTAGGGATATTATTATTTCCAATCCTATATACCATTTTTATATGAAATTTACTTTGAATGTAATTTTATTATTTAAGGAAATATTGATATGTCAGAATGCTTTTTTCAACACAGATATTAGATAAGAAATATTCTTTATTTCATTTGAGGAATGATTAGGACATGAAATACATGGGTTGGGACTATTTAAGGAAAGCCATAAGGGTTAGGTAATGGTTAATGAAATCCCCTTGATGCATCGATAGTCTCATGGGATGAATTAGTTGTGTAAATTGGAAAAGGTAAACTGTCACTTGATGGTAATTGTTCTATGTACCTAGGAAACATAGTGTCTAATAATTAGGAATCTCTCTCATTTAGATTCAGTTATTATTCATCCATGATATGTTTTGTTGACATATCTGTGGATACATTTCATTTTTTTATTTATTAAAATTTATGTATTTCAGTTTTTAAAATTACCATATTAAATATTCCTTATCTAGTAATTCGAATGGAATGTGTTACCATTTATTACATTCCAATATTGTTTACACACTTTCATTAATTTTATTGATTATATAGAATGTGAATTCAGTTATTTACCTATCCATATTTACTATTCTCATCGATTCATTATTTCTTCAACGATATTAGTCCCTTACTGAGATTTTGAGAACACCCTTATTATGTTTATTTCTCTAGGAATCCAAGAAAAATACTATGAAATATATGTAGATATTTACTAGATGGAATACAGGTATCTTTCATGTTATTTATTTATAAAGAAGAACAAAATAATGTTGTAATTATTGTATAATTTTCACATGTATTTATCTGGTTTACCAAGACTACAAAGCTCTGTGTCATTCAATATTTAATTCATTATAATCATGCTAATGTAATTTGTAGAAGACACCGACTCTGTGAATTCTGGGTTGAGTTATTTACAAAAAGTTAGCTAGTTGAGAGATAGGATGTATTTTTGAGTATTCCACTACTAATGATGCTTGGGTTGGTAGGGAAAGAATCACATATTGGTTTAGTCTGCACTTTTAACAACTGAGAATATATTTGAAACATGATTTTATAACCACTTTTTATATGTGGTATGGAACTTAAAGTTTACTATAAATTATAGGAAAATTGATTAATCTTTTAAGATAGAGACCTCTAAAAGGATCATGCATCATGATTATATACACTTCTATTTGAATTAGGTAGACAAAGGTATGCAGGTAAAAATAAATTAACAAATCACTTAATTAGACTTAACATGGTTTAGGTATCTATTTAATGAGTATTACCATTAATTATTTTACAAATATTATATGGGGTTGATATCCCTATCAGGTTCCTTAAGAATATTTTCAACTTGATGTTCCTCTAACAACCCAAAATTCTAAATTAGTAACATTGTATTAGATAGCAAGTATGGTACGCAACAAAAAATGAAAAAGGAAATATAATATCCCAAGACAATATAATATATTTACTACTTTAAATAAATTTATAATATTCAATAGTTTTCAATGCAAAGAACACAGAGTAAGCTTGTGTTACAGGAAAGAGAAACTTTCTTCAGAAGAATACATTACACGCAACACCGAGTTTTACTGAATAACAATATATTATTAAAATATTATTATTTAATATTTTAAGAATTAAAAAAGACGTAAAATTTGAGATTATGAACAATACTACTGAATTATAAAAAAATATCTTTTAAAAAAATATAAAATGAATTAATTGGTTATGAATTAATTATAAATGAATATAATAAACAGTTGAATATAAACAAAATATTTTTACAGAAAACTACTTTTATGCTCATATAGACATTTTACATTAATAAATTAAATTAATTATAGTTACTAATTGATATTAATGTAAAAAATTTATTATATATTAAATAAAATATTTTTTATATTCATCCAATATATTTTATAATCATAAGATAATAACCAACTCAATATTTTCCATGAAAATCAATATTTTTTAAATGGAACTTTTAGCGCCATTTAATGGAGATCTTATTTTAAATATTTTTTTTCCAATTTTTAATAAATATTATATATAAAAATATACTTTATAATTAAAATAGAGACATAAAAATCATCATAGGGTGAAATTTTTTTATTTTTCTATGAAGTTTCATTTTTTAATGAGTAGTTAAATATATTGAATTTTAATTCAAAAATGCTTTTTGTATAATTTATTTCTATAGTTATATTTTATTTAAATTTTTTTAATGTAAAATTATATCAATTATTTTTCAACTAATACAGTTTATTTTATTTTAATTAATTTCACATTGAAATTGGGTATAAAAACATAGCAATGTTTTAAACATTTTTACATTTAAAATCTGCATTCTTGTCCCATCCGCGAGATTAAATTTAAATTAATTTATTCAAATTATGTGATTTTAATTTAAAAAAGAGGATTTAATATTTTAAATAATAATAATTTATAATTTATAATATGGTTAACATTGTTTTTGACCAAAACTATTAGTGAATGTAATTAAAATTAGTTACTACGATTAAGGTGAAATTAAGCTTAACATGGGACTAAACATTACACTTAAGTGCCAAAATGATCTATAGACTTGTCAAAAATAAATTTTATGGCTATATATAAACTCTATAGTACCATTCAATGAATTTTTACATTATTTTAGCCACTTTAAATGGAAAAAATGTGGAGAGGAATTTCCTTTTCTGAAATTTATATCTGTGTCACTCCTCCTCCACTATTAAAATGCCTCTTATCCTCATACTTCCTCACATCAATAAAGACACATTTACTCGACCATGATCTAAAAAAACAAATCCTAAACAATATTTATCTCAATCTAGAAGCATTAACTTGGTATTAAAGTTATCCAATGAATTCGTTTGGTACAAACTAAAAGGAATTACCCAAAGAAGAGATAACATCTTTCCTCTAGCTCTTCGGTTTTATTTCCACTCTCCACCACCTAAAATATCATTTTTTCCTTATTATATGTTAATTAAATATATTATAAATATAAAAATATTTAGTTATATTATGTATTATACCTAAAATTACACAAACATTTATGTAATTGGTAACAAACATATAGTTTATTCTTATGATTAACTACCACCTTAAGAAATGATGATTGTTCATTTTTCCTTCACCACCTATCATGGTTGGGAAATTATGAAGGCCAATCTATTTATATATTTTATATATGATATATATTATGAATTTATGATAATTTATTTATTTTATAACACATACCTTTATATATTCACATTTTTGTAAATATGATAACATCGTTTGGGGATGCGTGGACTACCACCCCTCAAACCAATGTGAATCATTCACACTATACATAGAACATATAAATAATGGTTTTAATAAACCTTTTTAATATATATGACATATATATGATACTATAATTGTAATATACATATATATAATTTAATTTTCATTCTTTTAAGAAGACAAAAAATGAATGTAGCGTTCATGCGTATGTACGACATACCGTCTCCATGAACGGTGCATTTCATTTCCTATATCTAAATGTTTTGGATTATTATAAATACATATATATTGAATATATATTATATTTAAATCAGGATTTACATTATGGATATGATTAAAACATGATATTAACTACAATCAAGAAGCTAAAATGTACTAGAAAAGCAAGGAAATTAACATGTGAAATAGTGAAAATAATGAAAGATTGTTATCAAACAGGTAATAAGATATTATAAGAAGACAATATATGATATTATAAACTTGAATATGTTTCTATAATAATTAATTAACACTATTAAACCTCGTATATAGTAATTTAAAGGATGGTCACACAAAATTAAAAATATGGTAAGGGATTTCGTATCAATGGACATTCCTTTGAGATTCATTTGTTGTTATGCACCTAGTTTCTTTTTTATGATGTATATAAAGTCATTTGAAATGTTATACCATGAATATAATTATTATAATTATATTTTATGATTCATTTGATGTTATTACTTCATGTATATTATGATTCAAATGTTTCAAAGTGTTATTTGACACTTTGAAATGTTTAAAGAGTATTCCGCTTGAGAATGTTTTTAATGATTGTATTTGTAATCTCACTTTATTTAGTGATTGTTAACTTTCTCATGAAATAATAAATTTATTATTGTGAACCTAATTTATTATACATGGGTCGCATACTAAAACTTCATTATATAATATCATGATTCATACATTATTCGTGATATTTTGAGATTCTATTTGAATTATTTAATCTAAGGGGATTTGAGTCCAACATTAAAAAGTTGAAAATAATTTCATAACTGAATTTATTTTCATTGGGTTATACATCTTCCATATTTTCAATGATATGATATGATTATGTTTATAATGAATATGAATATTTATTTATGTATTGAAATTTATTTATGAGGATTTATAGTTGATATACATAATCTACTCATTGATTTATTCTTACTTCAATGTCATATTATTTTCAAGGGTTTAATTCATGATCTCATTTTGATCGAGACTGTTTACACTCAAATATCCATTAGAGTGAATTACTAGATCATTGTTAAATGAAGCATTTTTTTCTTCTACTTTGCATATTCATGACCTTTTCCAAGTAATAGTAACATTTTTCAACTCTTTGGTACTCAATGTGTTTTAGAAAATTACTTTCATAAAAACTGAAATTATTTTTCTCTTTGTCAAAATAATATTTTATTTTAATGAACCTATTTCCTAAAAAGTTTTTCATACATGTTTTTAACCATTATTAAATTATTTATAAAAGAAATATTTACCATTTTTTTCTTTTACCAATGTTTTCAAAGGAATATTTTTATCTCTTTCCGATCAAGGAATTTTTCTAACCTTTTTACCATGTAAATAGAATGTCCTTTTTACTTCATATAACATTTAAAAATTTACCCTGATTAATTTCTTTAAAGCTTCAATTATATATTTAAAAGGTTACTTTTTAATGAATTTATTTTTAAAAGTTCTTTCAAAAAAAATTATTTTCCAAATGTTTTTCAAAATAAAAAGGATATTTTCCTCAAGAATGTTTTAAAAGTCCCTTTTATAATAATTAAATTTATCAGTAACAATAACCCTTTATTTTAATCCACTCGGGATATATTGTATTGAAACCATCCTTATTATTCCTCTAGAAGGTTTATGATTGATTTGGAAAAAGATAATAATCACATTCAATTACTTGATTACTTTGTTAGTCCCCTTGAAATATTAAACTTCCTATGATCATTAGAAATTGAATTTCCCATAATTATCCATATCATTTATCATTGATATGTTCATTACATAAACAACATACAATTTTTTATAAGGTTTTTAATTTTAAATTTTTTTGATTTTTTAGGAAATATTGATAAATATGTATCTTATATTCAATATAAATATTTGATAAGGCACAATGTTTATTTAAATTATTCAATATGTTGAATTATTTCGATAGGTACGACATGGGTGGGGCCTAGTTATAAATATCCCCTCGATGCATTGATAATATCATGGGATGATTAAGTTGGCTAGCCAACTTGGATGGGTTTATACCCCATATGCTAAACTATCTTATCAAAGGTCTTGATAGAAGTGGTTCCATGTACCTAAGAAACATGGTGTCCAATAATTAATCATTTCCCTAATTTTGTTTCATTTATTATTCATCCATGGGATTTTTCATGTATATATATATATTTAATTTTTTGTTCATCTAATAAATGGGATGAATTTTTGTTTCATACCCTACTATATAGATTTTACTTATTTATTTATTTGAATGACATGTATTTTTTGGTATTAACATTCATTATTGTTTATTCACATCCATTATGTTAATTGATTACATGGCATGTGTGTTCAATCATTTAACTTTCCATATTGTCTATTATCGTTGATTCATTATTCTTTCAATTGTAATTTAACCTTATTTAGAATTTTAGATCACCCTTATTATTTTTTATTCAATAGAAACACAATAGCTGTACTGAAAAAGATATGTTAGTATATGCTAGATGGAATAGAGTTATTTTTATTCTCGAAAAGAAAAAAACAATTATTTTATAATTAGTGTATTATTTTGTAATACAAGACTTGTTTATATATCTAGTTTACCAAGACTAGAAACTATTACGTTCATTGGTAAATGATTCACTTGTAGCTAAAGAAAATGTAATGGTAGCAGAGACTAGCTATGGGATCTCTGGGTTCAGGTTATTATAGTTGGTATAAGATAATGTTTAGTAGAATCCTTGGAAACTATATCTTGAAAAGATATATTAGAGAACATAACACTAAGGTTGAATTTGAGAATAAGTAGAGAAGCACATTCAAGAATTTTGTTAAAGTAGATATTATATGGGTCTTTCAAGGAAGACATCTCTTTATGGATACTACAATTGGATATCGTTCTAGAAAAAATGTACCTAGGGTTAACAACTCTGACAAGGTGCATTGGGCCTAACTTGGTGTACCTGGTATACGATAATATGCCTTACTCCACACCTAATTTTACACTCCAACGGGATATTCTTCGGATAATTCTAATTTTATTTACAAAATATTATGAGGGATTTGAATATATAATGAAAATGAATGACCTAGGTTGAACCTGGGGTGTCTTAAATTGAAAACAATGTGTTAAGATTTATCCATCCTAAAAATTATTATATGGGTTTTCTAATATGATAGTTGATATTCCCAATAGTTTTTTTGGTTTTAGGAAATTCCCCCCTATATAGGATATTATCTAGATCATTAAAGTAAATATTTATAAATAAATGGATTGTGTATTGATGTATTGAGTTTGTATTGAAAACCTTAGTTAATAGGCTATTTATTTATTAACCTTATTTCAAGGATGTCGATTATATTTATTTTGTAAATTATATTAATATTGACAATGAGAACCTGTATGCTAGGTGAAAACCAATAATGTCTGGAAAGGTAATGAGGGTTGACCCCATGATGAAAGGATGATAAGTATTTCTTGACAACCACTAACCTACATAATGCTTTGATTAAATTTTCATCATTTTTTGTAAAACAAATTTGTAAAAAAACTTAATGATGAACCAGAAGTGTTACTATTTCAGTTTAGGTATTAAATTATAAACCGTATTGTCTTTAATGAATATTTAGAGACACATAGTTAGACATTAACTATTTTATGGGACTTACGATATGTTAAATATTCATTCTAGAGCATCAGGACTAAAAATTATGTTTGGGATATTCATTTTGGATGTAAGGGATGAATTAGAATTTTATTGAAGAACAACAAAAAGATGAAATTATTCATATGAAATAAAAAACTATAAATTAATTATATTTCCTTATATTATTATGATGTAAAATAATCACTTGAAATTAGGAAAATAATATAGAAATATTTATTCCCATAATACATTAATATTTATAGAACAGATGGTATTCTATATCATTCCAGATTTATAGATTTGAGGCCCAAACATCCCATTGATCGTTCTATTTTTTATATTTATGACCTCAATCACTCACTATATATATTTAAACTTTTCCTCACAGTATATATCTATACTTTCCACTAATTTTCTCCTACATAGAGACCAAGCTAAATTTTATTTCATATGACCTTTTTACTTCAAATTTTCTCTTCTCTAGAGGATTTCTTACAAACCATTCTCATGATGTGGGATTGAAGCATAGAAATTATAAAAAAATATTACCAATATCAATTTTAAATTACAAGGATGTATTTTAATTTAGGCGGGGAGAATGTAACATCCCAAAATTATAAAGTAGGAATATTGTATTCGATAGAGTGTATGATACACAACACTAAACGCATAAGAGAATATAATATCCCTTGAATTTATAATATATTTCTTATTTTTAATAAATTTAATATATTAAATAGTTTTTAATTAATTCAATATCAATTTATCTTGTGCTATATTCAATAGAAACTTTCTTTTAAATCTTAC
This sequence comes from Viscum album, assembly GCA_963277665.1. Taxonomy (NCBI): domain Eukaryota; kingdom Viridiplantae; phylum Streptophyta; class Magnoliopsida; order Santalales; family Viscaceae; genus Viscum; species Viscum album. The sequence continues at coordinate 418,052,766 of OY728135.1, forward strand.
ATTATATGCAAGATTGAGTTTTAACAGACAATAATATATTATTAGAATATTAAATTTTAATATAATAACACTTAACCAAGATGTTAAATTAAAAGTTATGAATATTATAAACTTAATTATGAAAATATTTGGTTTAAATAAATATATAATTAATTTATTAGCTATAAATTAAATATAAATTAATTTAAAAGAAAATTGAATATAAAACGAATATTTTAATAGAAAACGTTTTTATACTCACAACGTCATTTTACCACAATAAATTAAATTAATTAAAATTATTAAGTGATATTAATGTAATATAAATATACATTATATATTAAATTAAATATTTTTTATAATTATCCAATTTATTTTATAAGCATAAGATAAGAACAAACTCAATATTTCAGAAAAAAAATCAATATTTTTTAAAAGGAACTTTTACTGGGTTTTAATGAAGAGAAAAATTTAAATAGTTTTTTTTTGGAATTTTTTTTAAATCCTAGATGTAAAAATAATCTTTATATTTGAAATATAAAAATAAATAATAGATTATGGTGATTTGTTTTGTATTTTTCTCTGAAGTTTCATTTTCTAATAAATAATGAAAAATACTAAATTTTAATTCAAAACAACCTTTTCGTCTAAACTAGTTATAAAGTTAAATTATATTTTGATTTTATTTTAATGTAAATTTATATCAATTATTTATCAATTAATACAATTTAGGTCATTTTAATGAATTTTATTTTGAAATTTTTTATAAAAACATAGAAATTGTTTGAACACTTTTACTTTAAAAACATGCATTATCGTCTCATCCCTAGGATTTAATTTAAATTAATTTCCATAACATCTTTGATTATAATTTGAAAAAATTTATTCCATAATTGTAATAATAATTATTTATAATTTATAATAAGATCAAATTAGCTTTTGACCTAAAATATTAGGGAATGTGATTAAAATTAATTACAATGATTAAGGTGAAGATAAGCTTAATAAGAGACTAAATCTTAAACATAAGGTCCACAATGACCTAGAAACTTGTGAAAAAAACATTGAATAGAAATATTTAGAACCTATACTCTATTTTATACAACATGTTCTATTATTTTATCCACTTTCAATGGAAAAAATGGATGGAATACCATTTTCTAAAATTTACAAGATCATCACTCCCCTCCACATCAAAAAGGCCTCCTCTTCTCCCACTTCAACACACCTATCAAGATACATCAGATTGAAAAATATCTATACTAATATCACAATGAAATCTCTCGTATAAATGTATAATCATTAACTTTTTATTTAATCTATCCAATTAATCCATTCTGTACAAACCTAAGGAGATACCCATTGAAGAGGTTACATCTTTACTCGAGATCTTCAGTTTTATTTTCATTATCCAGCACTAAAATATCCTTATATGAGGATTATATGAATAAAATATCAAAAATGTAATAATATGTTTTTATAATATGGTTTTTACCTACACATACACTCACATCTATCTAACGTGTAACGAACATACAATATATGTGTACAACAAACTAACGCCTCACGAAACGATAATTGTTTATTTTTTCCTTTACCACCTATCATGGTTTATAATTTATATGGAAAATATATTTATATATGTTATATATAATTTATTCATACTTATTTAAATTTTTTATAACAAATACCTTCACACCTTCCATTTTGTGTAAATATGATTGCATCGTTTGTGGAAGTATGGACAACCATCCCCTCAAAGTGATGTGAGTCATTCACAATATACATGGAACATATGAAGGAATTTTTTAATAAATATATTTAATAAATATGATATATATATGATACTTGAATTATAATATACATATATATCATTTATATCTCATTATTTAAATATGAAAATAAATGAAAGTAGTGTTCATGCATACGTACGACCAACCATCTCCAAAAATGATGCATTTCATTTCTTATTTATAAATGTTATGGATTATAATAAACACATATATTATGAATATATATTATGTTTAAATCATGGTTTATATTCTATATATGATGAATTCTTGATATAAACAACAAGTAACAAGCTAAAACTTACTCGACAAGATAGGTAATTAACACCCAAAATAGTGAAAGTAATGAAATATTGTTATCAAATGGATAAAAAGATATTATAAGAAGAAAATATATGATAGTATAAAAATTAATATGGTTCTTCAATAAGTCATTAAAACTCTTAAAACACATAAAAAATAATTTATATTTTGTTCACCCTCAAGGAAACACATGGTAAGGAATTTCGTCTCAATTTACATTCAATTGAGACCTATTTGTGGTTATGCACGTAGTGTATTTTTATGTGTATATACTGAAGCATGAAATGTTATACCATTAATATCTTAATTATGATGATATTATAAGTTTCATTTAATATTATTACCTCATAGAGATTAAGATTCATATGGTTAAAGTGGTATGAGACACTTTGAAATGTTTAAAAAATATTCTCTTTAAAAACATTTTTAATGATTATCTTTTAAATCTCGCTTCTTTTTTAGTTTTTTAACTTTATCTTGAAATTAAAACTTTTTTTTTGTGAATCCAATTTCTTTTATATAATTTATATAATTCAATTTTTCATGTAATATCATTATTTATTCATTATTCATTATATATTTAGTTTCAATTTGAATTTTTTATTCTTAAAGAGGATTTCAGTTAAAAGTTGAAAAGTGGAAAAGAATTTACTAACCAAAACTATTTTCATTAGGTTATATGAATTCCTTGTTTTCATTAATATTATATGATTTTTTATTAAATTATTTTGAATATATATTTAAATATTTCTATTTATATACATGGATTTTAAACTGATACACATAATCTACTCTTTCATTAATTCTCACATCAATATTATATTTGCAATGCCCCATCCCCAGAATCCCAGAGTTTGTGCATTATTTTAATACATGGGCATGATTACAAGGAATGAAACCCTGAAGGAATGATCAGTTTAGTAGTCTTATACATTGTATTACATTCATAAATCTTATATTACAATTCAAAATATAAAATACAATATTAATAATCCTTTGAGAACACCACTATTCTCCTCGATTAACCATACTTATCAGTATTAATAAACCTCACAGAATCCTAGAAAATAAATCATAAGGTAGTGGTGATCTCATATTATTAGTAATGTTAATCATACAATATAATCTATTGTGAATAAATAATCATAAACCTTAAGGTAATATGTATAAATGAAATTGTATCCCTTCAAATATAATATTTATCATAATATGGAATGAATAAATAGTACCATATAAGATTAGAATAACCATTTATATTCTACCATTTGAATAATCACATGGAATATCCATAACTAGTATCATAATTATAAAATGAATAAGGTCAGATATCTTCGCTATAAAGATATATTCTCAATATAGCTACAGACAAGATATATCCTCATGAAAATGTTTGTATATGGGTAGAAACATGTCTGATTTGGGTCAAGATCTATCCTCCTGATAAATTTAAACTTAATAGAAAACAAATTCAAAGGGTTTTATCCAAATAATTTCGTCTAATGAGACCTAAAAATGCCGTTATGGGCTATAGAGGGTCATCCCATCACTTAATAAGTCTAATACAATCCATATATGAAAACAGTGAAATACAAACAACACAATCATTCATATTCCAAACTAGTAAATGAATTATGAATACTTTAACCATAAACCAAAAATGGTATCTAAATAGACCATATACATTCAATCATATCATAAAACCTTCAATACTGCATGGTATATTTTATCATAATAAATCAACCCCAATGAAGTATAAAATCAAAAAAAGGATGTTGACATAGATGAAAATAATCTAATAAAATCATTAAAACTCTTTGAGAGAAATATATTTTAAGAAACATGGATGCTCATGTAGTATAAGAAATATGGGTACTCATTCCGTATAAGTCAAAATTTTAAGGCACCATAATTGCAGAAAATATATCCTCATGCCATATAAGTTAAAAAACATATATTCGTTAATTCTTCGAAAAGGATATAAAGTACCTAGTATGGAAAATGAAAAAGGATTCATTTCAAAAAAAAATTATAAAAATAAAAACATGGATAAAAATTACTTTAAAATTTTTTTGATAATATTTTGAAATATATTTTAAGAAACATGTACATGGATTATAAAGATAACCCATTAGAGACTTGTGTATAAACAACCTGAGATAATAATGAGATTGTGAAATTAACACTTAACTTGTATTTCCATTAGTTGACGGTGATTTAGCCTCATTTATAGTAGATAAATAATTTACTAAATTATACCACAACCATATCCATATGTATTATATAATATATGATCCTATTATATCATTTTTTAATAATATTTCAGTATTACCATTGTTTTGTGTGTTAACTACTTTGTTTTCTTATATATGTTTTGTTATGTAATCATTTTTCATCTGAATAGTATATATTTTATTCATATTAACACTAATACTAAGTCTTTAAATATTATATTTACCCATTATAAAAATTTTATAATCATTCTTTAATGGTTAACATGGAGAATGAATCTCATCGCGTCCGGGAGATGGTTGGTCGTATATATGCACGAGCGACAGTATCATAACCTTGATGGTTAAAGGTTATAGAATTGGATGGAATATGAATTATCAAAAAAATTATGATTTTATATTTATTATTTAAATCCTTTATATTAACTGTTATACCCATTAAAATAAAGTATAAATGAAAAACATTTTCTACCATGACGTATATAATGTAAGTCGTATGTACACACACATGGTGATATTATTTTTCATAGGATAGGTAAAACAAAGAATATGGTTGTACCATAATCATAATAAAATCTTAGTATGTAAATGATACTATAAATATAAATTGTTTATTGAAAAAATAAGAATAGAAAGTAGAGGATGAAATGAAATTTAATTGAATTGGTAAATAAAATTACCTCTTTTTCGAGTATATCCTTTTGATTTGTACAAAATGAGTCATTAGGATGGATTTATGACAAAAGGGTTGAATCTAGGATTAATTGAGGGAATTTTTGAGGATAATTGGGTGGGTTTTGTCTGAGAAAAAGTGCCATATATGTGTTAATTATAGAGAAAGAGAAGTTCCCTTTAATTAGAGGGGCGAGGGGAACTTTTTGGAGATCTTAGAATATTAATTTATTATATGTTTATATTAAGTTTTAAATAGATTAAAAGTAATTTATTTAAAATATAAGATAAGTATTGGTATAAATATCCTCAAAAAATGAATTTTGAACGTGTTAAGTAAAAAATGTAACCTTATCTTTTTGGATTTACCCCTTAGTTAAATAGTTTAACTCTTACCATGTTTTAATAGATTGATAAAATATATATTAAATATAGGTACTATAATATAACAAAAAAAATCCCAATTGAATTATTTATAAAATATTTTACATTATAAAAGTCATATGTCTGAACCTTATATTTTAATGAATTTTTTATCATTTAATAAAATAGTATTTATTTTAAAATATCATTTTCATCATTATTAATACTATTCAACATTTTCATTTTTAAAAATATCAAACCAACATGATAACTTCAATCCAATACTTCTAATATGTTAATAAAAAGTATAAGTTATCTATGCAATCAGTTTATGTCATTTATTAAGTAATTGTTTTTTATTTTCAGGATTTTAATATCATTTATTTTGTATTTCTATTAATAATTTTTTCATCCCAGTTGTGTTATCCTTAATGGTAATTATTTAATCTCTAAAAATTTTAAATAAATTTCTACGATGTAGGTAATTATTTTATATTTATATTGTGTATTAATAATATATTTTATATTTAGGTTATATCTATACTAAAATTATTATACTTATAAGAAATTAGAGTCTGACATTATGTAACATTCAATAATTTTAATAGTTCTCATGTCATATTGTTGCAAAATGGTCCATTAAATGATTAACTTTTGAAAAACTGGTGATAAGGGTATGATTTAGTCTCCAAATATATTTTTTATAGGTGTTAGGGTAATTTTAATGTATTACTTGTACCTTTAATTAATCGATTTATCCTTAACCACATCAATAAAGAAAGATACTAAAGTTGATATTCATAATTCCAAAAAATAAAAAGAAACAATTTCCCTAATTAGGACCCCCAAATTCCAAATATGGAATCCATTTTTTAAAATTCAAAACATATATGTTTTAATATTTAATTTAAAATTAATCCCACTATATGAATAAAATATAGGTTTTTAAAAGTTAAAACATTTCACAAGATTGAAATTTTTTTACATCACAAATTATGGTAAAATTAATGCCAAGGACCAAAATTAAATTAAATGGTAAAAATATATTCCATTTTTAATTTAAAACGATTATATAATATAATTTATCCAAATAAATTATTTTGATGAAAAAAGTTATTTTCAATTAAAATTTAGAATTTTTTTACTATTTATTAAAACCTAAAACTTATCAGAAAAATATTCATAATTAATTCATAGTAAAGTTTAATATCCCAAATCCAAATAAGAAGTTTAATTTTAAATAGAATATATAATATTTTTATGTACTATATTTACAATGGGTGCACCATCAAATGGCGGAAAAACTGCATTTTTTTTAAAATGCTTCTTTTATGTGAAAAATTGAATGTTTTTATATCATGTATATAAATTACATAAGATGAATGTTAAAATTATATGTAATATATAAAATTCAAAATTTGGTTAACACTATTCATAACAACTAATTTAATAGCTTGGTTATATATTATATTAAATAAAAATATTTTATTAATTTATTATTCTTCTGTAAAACTAAGCTTTTCTTTTAATGAAAGCTAACTCATTATTGTGTGTTGTGTAAGCTTAACATGGTGTTTTTTAAACATAAACAAAGAAACAAAAATTAAATTTATTTACAGATGAAAATATTATAATGTGTTAGGGTGTAACATTCCCCCCTCCTTCAGTAACTTTCTTCCTCATAATTTAATCTTGGGATCAAAAACAGGGGGGTGACATTTGAAATCAAGATTATTGAAATACCATTTTGGAAGTATTAATGAGACCCCCACTTTAATATAAATAATGAAAATTATGAAGGTCACTAGAGATAACACATAATAGGGTTCTATGTAGGAAAACATTGACATTAAAGAAAAATCTAATCGTCATATTCTGATGGAGAGTGGTAGAGAACATGACAAGGGAAAATGTTTACAAACAAACAGCTCTAAATATTCAATGATCTAAGAGATCATTTTATTCATTAGAAAAATACTATGATGTAATTTTTGGTTTCAAGATATTTTCCTTAAGAATAATTATTATGAAACATTTTAACTGATTTCTTTCTATATGATAACCATAATCTAATCCCTTAGTTGTGCTTCGATCTGTTTTTTACTTCATACCTTACACCTAAAAATGAATGTTCAAATTTGTTTCCTCACAACTGAATAACTTTCATAAATCATAAATCCCTTAAGTATTTCCTCAAACCTCTTAATGATTACTAAAACAGAAATTTTTTTTCCAAAAGTATTCAATAAATCATACTTTAACCTTAATAAATAGTATCCAATGTTCAACTTAATCCATTCCAAAGTTAAGAATATCCAACATACTTTTGTCCAAATTAACAGTCTAAAATGGTCCCTAAAATTCCAAAACCAATCATAACATCCTATTCCTCACAAAATGTAATGTAACTCTTATCGAAACATACCAAATATTTGATCACCTAAAAACCATAATGAAAACATTAAAGCCTCCAAATCCTTAAAGAAGAAGTATTGTAGTACAGTCCTCATATATTCCATAATTCTAATAAATAGTACTTTGATAATAAAATTTTCAAATTACATAATTCATGAATCCTAAAAATACAAATACATTAATTACTCATTTTTGACTATAGTAACATTATAATATTGACCTTGATCCCTCTAAATTTTATGAGCTACATTTCATTGATACTAAGAACATTTATTTGTATAGTTCCCCATTTCACTATAGTAGAAACACTTAATATCTATCTTTTCTTTATTCACTTTACATTATTTTTCCTTGTTACCCATTTCTGCACACTTATAAAAAACACTAAATACATTCGAGCACTTCTTAGGGGGATTCAATCCACAATCATCAGATGTGAGAAAATCATTCTTTCCCTTATTCCATTTATTTATCTCTTTATCCTACATCCTCTTCTTCTCTTACATTCCCTTAAGGTGATAAGAATTATACAATTCCTTCTTTGTCTTGATATCTCATGATATTATATCTCCATATGATGAGAAGGATTTTGAACCAATACCCATTGGAGGAATTGATTTAACCCATCAAATAATCAATCGATCTATCTTCTTGTGTTACATATATAGTATGAAGCATGCCTTGCTAACCATTTAAAGATATACGTATACTATTCAACATTCTCATACTCATTTTCCCTCAAACTCAGTAATTTTATTTCCACATCATCTAACTATTCTCGAGGAATGTATTTTTCTAAGAAATGTTCATTAAGAAACATCCATTCCATATTTTCTACATCTTTATATTCTATTGTGTTTTGAATTAATGGCCACCATTGATCTGCATCTCCTTATAGACAATAAGCTTCAATGAATTTTTTTCCCTTTCATTGCTTCCCATAGAAAGGGATATCTTCTCTAAAAAACTTATACAATATTAATATATAAGTGGATTTTTTGTCCCATTGAATGTTGGAGGATATTGTCTCATGAAGTAGTCTAACATTATTCCTCCATGTCTTCTATCTTTCCTCTCAATACGGGTGAGGTTATTTTTCATAAACTGAGTAAGTTATCCCAATATGGTTATAAGTTGTTCATAACCAGTTTCAGCTCAATCTCGAACATCATTATCATTTATTGGAGGTTAATCCTGTCATGTATTACATATGTTTATACTATTGACATTTTTTTACTAGGATCCATTTCTAAATAATGACATACTATAGATTATATTAATGACAAACACTATATTTGATCATAACATAATATAATCATAGAACAAGTGAATCACATAACCTAAATTAAAAATTTAGGTATAAATAATCCCTATATCATAAAAATAGTTTATTTGGGATCATATTTACTTTTAAATCCTTCATAATGGTTTGAAAAAATTGTGAATTATCTTATGCAGATCCCTTGGGGGTGTCAAACCAGGTGTGTAGTATGTCCCATTATTGTGTACTAGGTTACCCTAAGCCATGCCCGGAACACCTTGTTAGAGTTTTTACTCTTTGGTACATCTATACGAGAACCATGTCCACTAGTAAAATAAAGACTAGTATATATTGCTTAAAAATTACACATATTTTCTATTTAACCAAAACTCTAGTATGTTCTTATATATTTATTTTTAAAGGACATATTAAGGTTATAATCCCTAATATAATCCTTCTAAATCTAATTTCCATAGTTTATGCTAAACTTAATATGATACCAATTGTAATGCCTCAACCCTAGAATCCTGGATTTGGTTAATTATTTTAATATATTGGAATGATTACCAAGAATCAAATCCTAAAGGACAAATCACTTTAACAATATTAGAAATTAGATTACATTCATGAAGCCTACATTAAAATTCAAACCATAAAATACAACATATATAGTCCTTTGAGAACACCATTGTAACTTAACCTAGCATATCATTCATAATACACTTCATTGAATCCTGGAAATTAAATCATATTATAGGGGTGAGGTCATATTCTATGTAAGGGAAATCATATAATAGAAGATATTATGAATAAATAGTCATAAATATCAGGGAAATATGTGTACCTGAAACACCAACCCATTAAACATAATCTAGATCATAATATAGAAAGAATAAATAATAGCATATAAATAAGCATAACCATGGATATTATACTTGTTGAATAATCCAATGGAATATACATAACTAAAATCATAATGAGGGAAGGAATAATTCTAGAAATCTGGACTATTATGATGTACCCTCAAGATATATATTGTTAAGATCCATCCCCAGAAAAATTTAATTCTGTGGGTGAAAACCCATCTGATTTGTGTCAAGATTTATCCTCCTAATAATGTTAATCTTCATTGAAATCAAACTTGAGAGGTTTTTCACCAAATAATTTCATTTCATGAGACCTACCGATTCATCTAAGGGTTATATCAATCCCTACCAATCACTGTTTAAGCCCTATAAATTATAATATGAAAATAGTGAAACATAAACAACATAATAATTCATATTCCAAACTAGTATATGAATTATGAACAATTTAACCATAAAACTAAAATTGTTTCTAAATAGTACATCAGTTGTAAAACATATCATAAACCCTTCAATAAAATAAGGTAAATTTTATCATAATAAATCAACCCCAATTAGGTATAAAATCCAACAAAGAATATTGGCATAGATAAAAATAATATAATAAAACAAGAAAACTCTTAGAGAAAATATAACTTTTTTTACTTTGAAAAAAATAAAAAAATATGAAATTTTAATAGAAAACTTTTCTTTTGAAAATATACTTGTAAGATTTCATGGTATGCTTCATAATTTTAAGACATCATAATGGTGAAAAATAGTTTCCTACGACCTATAAGTAAAAAAAATAATCATTCATTATTTTTTTAAAAGTTCATAAAGTACAACATTTTGAAAACAATGTAATGATTAATTTCAAAACATGTTAAAAAAATTCATACATTGATAAAAATGAATTTAAAAATTTTTCGATAATATTTTGAAATAAATTTTATGAAACATATACATGGATGATAAATATATCCCAGTAGATACTTATGTATAAAAAACCTTAGATAATAATGAGATAGTGTAATTAACCATTACCTTGTACTTCACTTTATTAGAGGATGTCTTAACCTCCTGTATTATTATTAAATAATGTTATTAAATTATAGAAAACCCATACCCATATTTATGATATCATATTTTATCTTCTTATATCATTTTGTTAATATTATTTCAATATTACCATTGTTTTTGGTATTAATTGCTCTATTTTATTATTCATTTTTTGTTATGTAAGTCGTGTTTCTTATGAATAAGATATATTTTATTGATATATAGAATGATACTATGTCCTTAAATATTATATTTACTCGTTATACAAATTTTATAATCATTCTTGAAAGGTTAATGTAGATAATAAAACTCACTGCGTCACGTAGACGATATGTCGTATGTACAAATGAGTGACGGTATCATTCCCTTTATGGTTAAATGGTATGGAATTGGATGTAATATGAATTATATAGAATCATTATAATTTCATATTTATTATTTATAAATTTTATATTCATTTTTATACCTATCAAGATAAACTATAAATGAATAAAAGTTTTCACCATGGCTTGGAGACGGTAAGTCATACGTTTGCACGCATGGTGATATTGTTTTCCCTAGGATGGGTAAAAGAAGGAATATGGTTCTTAAATAATAATAATAAAATCTCAGAATTTATATGATACTGTATATATTAATTTAGCATGGTGAAAACAAAGGAAGATGAAGTAGTGGAAGAAAAGAAATTAAATTGAATTTGTAAAACAATTACCTCTTCTTAGATTGTCTCATTTTGATTTGTACAAATCTAATTTGTAGGTTGGATTTATGTACAATGTGTGTAATCTAGAAGGATGTTAGGGATGTTTGGAGGAGGATTATATAAGGTTTTAATGGGAAAAAGTTCTTTATATGTGTGAATTAAAGAAAATGAGAGGTGTTGTTTTATAAGAGGGGGAGGGTCGCTTTTGGGAGATCATAAAATATAAATTTATTATAAACTGAAATTTAGTTTCAAATAGATAAAAAGTTATTTATTTCAAGTCTAAGATGATTATGAGTTTAAATATCCTCATCCATTGAATTTTATCCATGTTTAGGTCATAACATTAACCTTAACCAATCGATTTAGTCAAACTGTTTAACTCCTACCATGTCATCTTGGATGTTTACATAGAGTGTTAATATTGTTACAATAGGATTCCAAAAAAATTAATATTGGATAATTTATGACATATTTGACATCATTAAAGTTATTTGGATAACCCGTATATTTTTATAACTTTTATATCTTTTAATAAAATAGTATTTACTTTAAAATATCATTTATGTAAATTTTAATACTATTGAATATTTTAATTTTTAAAAATATAAAATAACATGATAAATTCAAAAAAATAAATAAAATATGTAACTAACATTTCTAAGTTATCTATGAAATTATTTTATATCATCAATTAAGTCAAATTATATTTATTTTCATATTTTTATAAAATTTATTTGATATTTCTATTAATTAAATAATTTTTACATCACTATTTTATCATCATTAATGGTAATTATTTAGTCTAAAAAATTATACATAAATTTATAAGATTTAATTAATTTTTTTAACTTTCCATAGACTATTTATAGTGTATTTTACCTCCTAGTGATCTCTCTACTAAAATTATTATACTTATTAGAAATTAGAGTGTGACATTTTGTTACATTCATTAATTTTAATAATATTCTTGTCATATTCATGTAAAAGGGTCAATTATATGATTAAATTATAAAACAAAGGGGATAAGGGTAGAATTTATAAATGTAATTTATTTTTTACCTGTGTTATGGTAATTTTATAATATTATTTTAAGCATTAATTTCCAATTTTCGCTGAACCGTGACAATAAAAAAATTACTAAAGTTAAAATTCATAATGCCCAAAAACAAAAAAAAAACTTATTTACATAATATGGACCCAATAATTTGATATATTTAATTAATCTTTTAAAATTTAAATCACCAAATTTTTATTAATTAATTTAATATTAATCATGGTGTCAGAATAAAAAATTGTTTTTTAAAAGTAAAAACATTGTAAAAGATTGAAATGATTTTACATCAAAATTCATGTTAAAATTAATTCCAATGACCAAAATAAAATTAAATGGTAAAAATATATTCTAGTTTTACTTTATAACCATTCAATAATATAATTTATTCACAAAAATTATTTCAATGAAACAAATTTTTTAAATAAAATGTTATTATATTTTTACTATTCATCGAAACATAAAACTTATCAAAAAAATATAAACAATTCATCCAAAGTAAATTTTTATATAAATATTCCAAATAAGAAGTATATTTTTTAAAATATAATATATAAGAGTTTCATAAAATATATTGAAAATGTGTGTGGCATCAACAAGGGACAAAACTGTATTTTTTTAAAAATTCATCTTTTATCTGAAAATGAAATATTTTCTTATATCATGTCTAGAAAATAAATGAAATTTATGTTAAAATTATATGGAATATATATAATAAAAAATTTAGTTAATACTCTTCATAACTTCTAATTTAACGGATATGAAATATATTATATTAAATAATAATATTTTCATTATTTTATTGTTTGATAAAATAGGTTCTCACGTGTAACACAAGCCACTCATTGTAGTGTGTAGAGTAAGCCTAACATGGTGTAGATTAAAAATAAAGAAAAAATTGAAAATTATTTAGAAATGAAAATATTATAAAATCTCAGGGTGTTACAATATTCTTCTCAAGGGTTAACTTCACAATCTTATTTTTATTGGGATTGTTAAAACTTGAATTTCCATCAGAGGGAAATATTACGTCATTATTTAATAAAAACTACCCTTTTCTTATCATATGATTATTATTGACATTTTCAATGTAATTTTACCATTTTCCACTCTTTGGTACTCAGAATGTTTTATAACTGTTTTTCATAAAATAGAACTTTATTTCTATCTTTAGTGAGAGAACATTTTTAGAACCCTCGGTTTGAGGTATGTATATTTTTTTATGCTTATTTAGGTGTTTATAGTGCATGAGATGATTTGAGAAGATGCTCGGAGTGTTTGGAATGGTTTTGAATAAGTTTGGAGGCTTTTCTAATGGAGCACAGTTTGAGCACGGTTAGGGGAACCCGTGCAGGTTCTCCATGAAACCATGCAGGGGGAGGCAGTAGGCATCGCACAGCCTGTGCACGGTTTGTTAAACCATGTGAGTAAACCATGCGGACCCCTCCTCTCAAAGAAATAGCGTGCACACAGTTAGCGCACGATTTTCCAAACCATGCGGGCTAACCGTGCGACCACTTAAAAATAGGGTTCAAAAACCCGGGTTCACTCGGGCATGCCTCATTCCTCTCTAAATCCTCTCCCACTCGAGACCCACTCGGGATTTTGGGTTCTCAGGGGTTGAATGTGTTCTCCCACTGATTTTGGAAGCAAATCTAAGGGACTTCATGGTGGTTTGAAGGTGGGTTATCCCGAGTAAGTCTCTCCTCTAGGTTTCTTTGTGTTTTCCTCTAGATCTACATCTCCATATCCCTTGGTTTTCTATATCTAAACCCATTGTGTGTAGATATATGGTTGTGGTTTCCTTGGATGTCAATTTCAAGGATTATAGATGTTAGGGTAGTGTATCTAGAGAGGTTTCGGTGGTGCGTTCTCTAGATTTGATGAGTGGTTTCTTGTGGTTCAATTTCATCGGAACCCTAAAGTTAGGTGGCTTCTCTATTGACTCCACATAGTAAGAACTAGTTGTTTAGTTACCATTAATTTGTGTAGCATAAAATTAATCGCGTTTTTGATGTGAAAAATCGGATAGAAATCCCTTTGGTAATGGTTTGGGAATATTTGGGAAAGGGGGCTTGTGGCGAAATTCTCTTGATGTGATTTTAAAATGGGATTTTAAAATGAGTTGTTTTTTTATTTGATTAAGATAAATCTAGAAAAATGTTTTCAACAAAAAGGGTTGTTTTATTGAATTGGGTTTTGTCTTGGAAAATGGTTAAAGGGTGTTTTCAATAAATGTTAGAATTATTGAAGTGGATTGGCATGTAATGGAAATGGTTGATTGCATGTTGTTGTGAACTTGATGGGTTATATGCTCGATTATGTTGGCTTGTTTGAATGTTGTGAATGTGGGAGGGAAGTAACTCAATAAAAAGGTGATGGATAGTGGACGGAAGGGACACCATAAATAGAAAGTCGGTGGGAAGTACCACTTGAGTGGATTGGTAATAAATGGGTTGGATGGGAAGTGCCACCATGATATGTTGTGTTCTTGGTTGGTGATGTTTGTAGATGGGACTTTTGAGTGAAATATGAAAAGTTTAATCGTCTTGTGGCATGGTTGTTTTGGATTCCTTGTGTGGCATGTTTGGCTTACAACATGATTGTTTGGATTTCCATGGGATTAATTGGTTTGGGAAATATGGCTTGGTAAGGGTGTTTTTGGTTGAAGGTAATGGATGCACTTGTGATTATTTTATATATGTTGCTTTATATAAATGTGCTAGCAGTTTTATCCTTGTGGCGTGTGTAGGGAAGTCATTTGGGGAAAAACTATTGAGTATTTGTACTCACCCCCTACTTTTCCACTTTTGTGTCTTTGTAGATGTCGTGTACCAGGATACAGGTAAAGGTAAGGCATCTCATTGCTAGTGGTTCGTGGTGATGCTTGAGATGTTTTGGTGGAGCTTGGAGCTTGGAGCATGGAGTGGAGTAATGGTGGTGTCATAGCTCATGGTGTTCTGCTGTTTATTTTCTACTTTGTACTCTGATCTTTTGTGGAAATGTCTAGTTTAATGGTTTTGGGGTATGTGATGGAATTGTTAGTATCATATGTTGGGGTTTGATAGTGCATTCATCTTTCATTCTGGGTTGGTTGAGTTGGGTGATCTTATTAAGAGAAAATCATTCCACACTGTTCCTTGAAGCCCTTCGCATTTATTGCCAGCCATTGGAACCTTGGGAATGTCAATTAAGGCCAAGTAACCCTCACTGCCTCCTCAAGCCAATGAGGTAGGGGTGGGGTGTTACAAATGGTATTAGCTTGTTCAGTCCTTTGGAGTTGATTCTCAAATTTGGAGTTGACTTTATTTGTTGTATATTCATTGATTCGGGATGATATCAAGGCATAGGAATGTTGGAACATGGAATGTATAGAATAACAGGATGTAGCTAACCCTTTTATGCTGAACTTCAAGTTACCATGGAGTTGGGTAGATACGTGTTTTGGAGAAAATTATAGGCATTGAAAATATCATTGTCGTGGGTGTAGCCAATGAGATGTGCATGACATATATAGTAGAGATGACTTCCCTTTAGGATTCATATTTCATTGGGTATAATGATTTATGGGATAAATTGAGAAATGTTTTTTCAAATGTATGAAATTTTAATGTGTATAAATTTTGTGTTTTGAAATTGGTATGATTTTCAAAAATGGTGAAACATGGAAAGGGTGGAAAGGTGGAGAGCCTCGTTGTGATAGTGTTGTGTAATGTGATGTGAAATGGGAATTATTTATGTCTACAGAAGTGAGACTCATGGATGTTTGTTTTCTGTTTATAGAAATGGAATTGGGTAGGAATCGTTGTGACCAACCAGAAGTGGCCGATTAGAACATGGTTTCACTTGAACCCCAGGTGAACCAGCAGTTAGTCCAGAGCATAGTGCAAGATTTCCAAGTGGTGGGAAGTGTGAATAGAGCGGAAGAGCCAAATCATGTTGATTATGTGGCGTAGTTTCAGAGGCAGGACCCACCAGTCTTTAAGGGTGATTTAGACCTGGAAAGGGCATAGGCGTGGCTGTCCAAAATGAACAGAATTTTTAAATTCTTGGGGATGCCAGTAGAGTTGAAAGTAAGGCTAGAAATGTATAATATAGAGGATCTTGCTCTTCAATGGTGGGAGTTAGTAGTCCAAGCAGGGACAGACCAGGGTATGACGTGGGAAGGGTTTGAGGAATTGTTTAATAAACAATTTTACCCACATATTTTCAAAATTCAGCGCACAACTGATTTCTTTACTCTGGAAGAAGAGAATATGTCTGTGACAGAATATGCAACTAAGTTTATGAGCTTAGTGCGGTTTTCACCCGAAGTGGTGGGTAGAACGTCGTTGAAGGAAAGGACATTCAAAGAGGGGTTAAGGCAAGAGATCCATTAAAAAAAGTAGTGTCGTGTATTGGTGATTACAAAAAGATGGTGAATCAAGCTTCGATGGATGAGCATGATATGTTGGGAGCTCCGAGAGGAGGAATCATGGTGGTACCCATGGGTAATAGTGGGAACTCTAACACTGGGTTCAAGTGGAGGAGGGACACTTATTCCCAGGGTGAGGGTATGGCACAAAATCTAACAGTAGGATCGGTGAATCTTCCTCCAAATACCTAGATCAAACCATGATGTTTTCAGTGTGGATTCACGGCACACATCAAGCAGGACTGTATGGATCAACCTCGACCATGTCATAATTTTAAGTATATGTGGTATCATCAGCTCTATTTTCGGAATGCTCCAATGTCGGGTGTGTGTGACGCTCCTCAGGGATCACAGACATCGTAGGCTTCGACAGGACGGGGACAACATCATTCCCCTCGTCAGTAGAGCAATGTCCGTTATGGTGATTCTCAGAACACCACAACTTCTTAGCAGGGACATATAGAGCAGAGTGTGGCAACCAAGGCATTGTTTGGAGCCAAGCAGGTTATGGTGGATGATCAGTCTGTACCATCAACGGTGTGAGGTACTATTCTTTTAAATACAACCTTGATTCAAGTGTTGTTTGATATGGGTGCCTCACACTCTTTTACTGCTGCATGTGTGGTTGAGTTACTGGGTTTAAGGGTAGAAATGATTCCTTTGGTTTTGAAACTTCAAACTACTCTGGGTCGAAGAGAGTTTCGAGCCTTCTTGTGTATATCATGTTGTATCATTGTGAGCGAGGCTGAGGTAATGTGGAATTTATCAATGCCTAATATGGATGGGTATGATGTAATCATAGGAATAGATTGGCTGGTGGCGTTTAAGGCCCAAATCGACTGTAATGTGAAAACAATGTCTTTTACGACAGACGATGGTGTTATACATCTCTTTAGAGGAGAGTGGTATGAAGGGCAGGGTGCAACGGGTTTATTGGCACCATCAGAAGGCACGTTATTGAATAAGTTGGCGATGTTGTTGTTGAAATCGGTAGAGGGTGTTCAGAAGAGTGTTCTTCCGATAGTGGTGGATCTGTTGATGGATGTTTTTTCCAAATAATTCTCTCGGTTGCCTCCTGTAAGAGAAGTGGAGTTTACGATTGATCTCCTTCAGGGGACCAATCCTATCTCACTTCTGTCTTACCAGATGTCGCCTACTGAATTGCGGGAATTGAATGTCCGGTTGGAAGAGTTAGAAAGAAAAGGGTTTATCTAACCTAGCACATATCTATGGGCAGTGCCGGTGTTTTTTATGAAAAAGACGTATGGATATTTGAGGCTCTGTATTGATTATCATCGACATAACCAAGTTATGATAAAGAACAGATATCCACTTCCATGAATTGATGATTTTTTCGACCAGTTGAGAGGAGCCCAATGGTTCTCCAAGATCGACCTGAGATCGGGATATCATCAATTGTGGGTAAGGAAGGATGATATTCCTAAAACAATTTTCAGAAGTATATATGGTCATTATTAATATGTGGTTATGACCTTTGGTCTAATGAATGCGCTAGTCGTATTAATGTCATTGATGAATCAGATATTTCAAAGATATATGGATTCATTTGTGGTGGTTTTTGTAGATGATATTTTGGTGTATTCAATGACAAGGGTGGAGCATGAGTAGCACTTAGCGACAGTGTTGGAGATCTTGAGGGATCATCGATTGTATGAAAAATTATCAAAGTCGGACTTTTGAATACAGGAATTACATTTGCATGGCCTTGTGATTTCTGAAAGGGGAGATTCAGTGGATCCAGAAAAGATAGAGGTTGTTATCTCGTGGAAACCGCCAAATAATGTGTTTGAGGTATGGAGTTTCCTCGGTCTAGCTGGGTATTATCAGCATTTTTTGTGATTTTTCACATTTGGATTCACCAATGACAGCTTTGGATAGAAAGAATGTTCCATTCCAATGGAATGAACAGTGTCAGCAGTGTTTCGAAGAGATAAAGGGGTGCCTTACATCATCACCACTCATGGTTTTTCTAGAACCAGGAAAAGGGTATGTGGTGTATTGCGATGCATTGAGATCAGGGTTTGGGTACTTTCTCATTCAAGGTAATCATGTGGTTGTGTATGGCTCACGGCAGTTGAGGGTGCACGAGAAGAACTACCCAACTCATGATTTGGAATTGGCAGTAGTGGTCCATGATTTGAAAGTGTGGCATCATTATCTCTTCGGTGAGAAATTCATAGTATATATAGTTCATAATAGCTTGAAGCTCATTTTCTCACAAAGGGATTTGAACCTGAGGTAAAAGCGATAGATGGAATATCTCCAGATGTTTAATTTTGACTTGATTTACTCACCGGGTAAGTGAAATTCGGTGGCATATGCATTAATTAGAAAACCATATTCTCATGTGGTGAAACATGTATCAGACCAGTGGGAGTTGATGTCAGTTATAGCTGACATATGGTTGGAAAGTGAGGACTAGGGCGATAGAATGACCTTTTTTCTAGTTTTGTTAATTCCTGACTGGGATGGCTTGGTTAAGGAGGCACATATATCTGATTCTTAGTGTGTGTCCATGTGGTCGAAACTCAATGGTGGGGAGACCATTGAGGGTTAGAAACTTAATGGAGATTCAGTTTGGTGTTTTCAGAATAGGATGGTTGTACCAGTTGTTTTTCAGGGGAATCTTCTCAGGGCGTATCATCATTCCAGGAGGTTTGTTCATCCTGGAATTTAAAATATGTATAAGGAATTGAAAGCATAGTTTTGGTGGGCTTGTATGAAAAGAAGTGTGGCTGGGTTTGTTTCGAGATGCTTGACTTGTAGCAGGTCAAGGCAGGGCATCAGAGGCCAGTGGGAATGTTTCAGTCTTTACCAATCCCTATTTGGAAGTGGGAGCAAATATTAATGGTTTTTATTACAGGTCTCCCAAGAATGGTCAGAAAGCACGATGAAATTTGGGTGATAGTGAATTTACTAACATAGTCATCCCATTTCATTCGAATTCATGAATCTCATATGGTGGAGTATCTATCCAAAATCTATATCCAAGAGGTGGTAAAGAGGCATGGTATTCCAGTTTCAACTGTATCAGATAGATATCTAAGTTTTACATCGCATTTTTGGAAATCCTTGCAGTAATCCCTTGGGACATAGTTTACTATGATCACGGCGTATCACCCTCATACGGATGGTCAATCCGAGAGGATGATACAAACTATGGAAGATATGTTGCGATCTTGTGTCATGGATTTTGGTGGCCTGTGGGAGGAGCAGTTGTCGTTGGTTGAGTTCTCATACAATAACAGTTATCAGGCATCCATACATATGGCTCCGTTTGAAGCGTTGTATGGGCGGTCGTGTCGTTCTCCACTATGTTGGGTGGGAATGGGTGAGTCCTCGATGGTTGGACCGAGCCTTTTCTAGGAGACTACAGAGAAGATCAAGTTAATAATGAAGAGAATGGAGACGGATCAGAGTTGTCAGAAATCATATGCAGATCATCATCAATGGTCATTGTCGTTCTAGGTGAGTGATCATGTTTTCTTGAGGATCTCTCCTAGGTTGGGACATCATCAGTTTGGGAAGTAGGGAAAGTTATCTCTGAGGTATATTGGACCTTTTGAGATTCTTGAGTGGGTTGTTAATGTGGATAATAATTTTTCTTTGTCACCTAGGTTCAGTGCGTTGTACAATGTGTTTCATGTGTCGCAGTTGAAAAAGTATCAGCCGGATTCGGGCCATGTTATTTGATGGGATTATGTTGAGCTAGATCTGAATGCTTCGTTGGTGCACGTGCCAGTGAGGGTTGTGGATAGGAAAGATAAAGTCTTGTGGGGTAAAATCATTTGTCTAGTTCACGTTTTGTGGCAGTATATCCAGATCCAAGAGGAGAATTGGGAGTGGGAGAAATTCATGGTTGAGCAATGGCCCGAACGATTTCGGCAAAGGGTGTGTTCACTACATTCTGAGGACTAAAAGTCCAATGGTGGGAAGTATTTAGAACCCCCAGTTTGAGTTATGTAGCCTTCTTTATTCTTATTTATGTGTTTAAAGTGCATGGGATTAGTTGAGAAGAGGTTGAGAGAGTTTGGAATGGTTTTGAATAAGTTTGGAGGCTTTTCTAAAGGAGCACGGTTTGAGCACGGTTAGGGGAAACCATGCGGGTTCTCTAGTAAATAGTGGAGGGGGAGGAAATAGGCTTAACATGGCCTGTTCATGGTTTATTAAACCATGTGAGGTAACTGTGATGACCCCTCCTCTCGAGGAAGTAGTGTGCACATGGTTATCACATGGTTTTCCAAACCATGCGGGCTAACTGTGTGACCACTAAAAAATAGGGTTTTAAAACCCTGGTTCAATCAGGCTTGCCTCATTCCTCTCCAAATCCTCTCCCACTCAAGCCTCACTCAGGATTTTGGGTTCTTAGAGGTTTACAGTGATCCCCGACATATTTTGGAAGAAACTTGAAGGGTTTTCATGGTGGTTTGAAGGTGGTTTTTCCTGGGTAAGTCACTCCTCTCGGTTTCTTTGTGTTTTCCTCTAGATCTACATCTCCATATCTCTCGGTTTTCTAGATCTACACCCATTGTGTGTAGATCTAGGGTTTTTGTTTCCCTTGATATTGATTTTAAGGATTATGTATGTTAGGGAAGGGGATCTAAAAAGTTTTCAGTGGTGTGTTCTACGGATTTGAAGAGTGGTTTCTTGTGAGTCAATTTCGCCATAACCCTAAAGGTGGGTGGCTTCTCTCTCAACTCCACTTGGTTAGAACTAGTGGTCTTGTTCCTATTAATTTATGTTTCTTAAAATTAATAGTGTTGTTGATGTGCAAAATCATATGGAAATCCCTTTGGTAATGTTTTGGGAATTTTTGTGAAAAAAGTCTTGTGGTGAAATGCTCTTGATGTGATATTAAAATGGGATTTTAAAATGAGTTGTTTTGTTGGTTTGATTAAGATGAATTGAGAAAAGGTTTTCAATAAAAAGGGTTGTTTTATTGAATAGGTATTTTTCATGGAAAATGGTTAAAGTGTATTATCAATAAATGTTGGATTTATTAAAGTAGATTGGCGTGTAATGAAAATGGTTGATTACATGTTGTTGTGGACTTGATGGGTTATATGATTAGTTATGTTGGCTTGTTTTAATGTTGTGAAAGTGGGTGGGAAGTACCACTATCAAAAGGGAATGGATAGTGTGTGGAAGGTCCAGCATCAATAACAAGTGGACAGGAAGTACCACTTGAGTGTATTGGTAATGAATGGGTTGGACGAGAAGTGGAACCATGATATGTTGTGTGCTTGGTTGGTGATGTTTGTAGAAGGGAATTGTGAGTAAAATATGGAAAAGGTAATTAGATCGTGGCATGATTGATTTTGATTCCATGTGTGGCATGTTTGGATTACGACATGATTGTTTGGCTTTCCCTGGGTTTACTTGGTTTCGGTAAGATGGCTTGGAAAGGGTGTGTTTGGATGATGGTAACAGATACACTTGGGATTATTTTATATAAACTACCTTATATAAATGTGCTAATGGTTTTAACCTAGTGGAATGTGTAGGGAAGTCATTTTGGGAAAACCTACTGAGTAGTTTTACTCACCCCCTGCATTGGCACTTTGGTGTCTTTGCAGATATCGTGTACTGGGATACCTATAAAGGAAAGACATCTCATTGCTAGTGGTTCATGGTGATGCTTGGTATGTGTTAGTGGATCTTGGATCTCGGAGCTTGGTGTGGAGTTTTGGTTTTGTCATGGCTCATGGTGTTCTTCTGTTTAGTTTTCGCTTTGTACTCTGATGTTTTGTGGACATGTCTAGTTGAACGGTTTTCTGGTATGTGATGGCATGTTTAGTATCATATGGTGGGGTTTGATAGTGCATGCATCTTTCATTGTTTTTTGGTTGAGTTGGGTTATCTCCTTAATGTAAAATAATTCCCCACTGTTCCTTGAAGCCCTTGGCATTTATTGCCAGCCTTTGGCGCCTTGGGAACGTCGCTTAAGTCCAAGTAACCCTCACCACCTCCTCAAGACAATGAGGTTGGGGCGGGGTGTTACAAAATTCTTTCCTCTAAAAAACTCTATTTTATAAAAAGGTTTTCGAAAATATTTTCATCAATTGAAAAATGATTTATTACATACATTTTCCCCATTATTTCTTTTACCAATTTTTTCAAAGGAATAATCTTGTCACTTATCGAACAAATAATTTTTATAAGCTTTTACCATGAAAATGGAATGTTCTTTTTACCCAATAAGATATGAATATATATACCCATCATACTTATTTGATGTTTCCTTCACGTGTTTACACAATTAATTTTTAAATAAAATATTTTTAAAAGTCATTTCAACAACAAATATTTTTAAAATGTTTTTCAAAATAAAAAGGATATCTTCCTCGAGAATTTTTTTAAAAGATATTTTAATAATAGTTTCATTCATCAATGACTACATCACATTATTTTACATGGCATGGGATATTTTTTATTGACATCATAATTATTGTTCCTCTGGATGGTTTCTAATTGATTTTGTCAAGGACAATATTCACATTCACTTCATTGATTCTATTATTGGTCCTCTAGAGATATTCAATTTCTTATGATTATTATACATTGAAATTACCATAATTATTCGTATAATTTATCATGGATATGTTCATTTCCTAAACCATAAAACATTTTTCATATATTGTTTACATTGAATGTTAATTTATTTTTTGTGGAAATATTGAAAAATCCATATTTTTATTCAATACAAATATTTGATAAGGCACATTATTTATTTCAATTATATGATATGAGGAATGATTTAGAAAGGTAAGACATATGTGGGTCCAAGTTATAGATATCCCCTTGATGCATCAGTAGTATTTCGGGATGAGATAGTTGGATATGCGCCTTAAATGGGTTTTTATCCAATATGATAAATTGTCTTATGAAAGGTCTTGACGGTAATGGTTCCACATATCTAGGAAACAAGGAGTCTAATAATTAATCATTTCCTTCATTTAGTTTCAGTTATTATTCATCTATGATATTTTTCATTGACTAACTATGGATACATTTAGTTTTCAATTAATTAATTAAATGCTATGATATTCATTTTCTTATCATTACATATATATTTTTCCTTATATAATAATTTAAATCACATTTGTTTCTATTTATTACCATTCTATATTATTTATGCAATTCTACTTAAATTATTTATTACAAATAATGTTTTTTAGTTATTTAAATTTCCATAATAACTATTCTCATTGATTCATTATTTCTTCCAATGTACTTTACCCTTACTGTGTATTTCAGCTCACCCTTATTATATTTCATTCCCCATGAATCCAAGAATTGTATTTGATATAGACAGGGGGAGAAAAATATATAATAAGGAATAATTCTATCATAAGGGTGATTATTTTGTAAGATACAACCTTTAGGGGGATTTTAATCCAAATGGGGAGGTATTCATATTCATCATTGATGAGTTATAAACTCAATGTGAGAAAATTATTAATATTTACTTTTGATATTAAAAATTTTTTAAATGAAATTGGGACTCAATTTTTTTAAAGGTATATTCTATTTAAGACATGTGTTGTGCACTACTATAAAACATACCTATAAAGACAATTTAGAACCATGGGTATAGACACTAGAACCGTGAGTATAGGCTATACCCATGGTTCTATAAACCGTGGGCTACTGAGGCATCGTTATAGTGCTATACCCACAGTTCTATAGAAACTATGGGTATAGCCTTTGATAATTCCATAATACCAATGGTTTTCGATAAACATTATATATATATATATAACCACGGTATAGAAAACTGTGTCTTAAAAAATATCAAATATGAAACAATATACCCACAGTTCAATGAACTATGGGTATAGGTCCTCCTTGAGGCCAAGAAGAACCATCCTTACTTCCTTCAATCCTTCACCATTAAAAACATAAAAATTAGTTGTGTTGAATCTGATATAATCATAATAATATTCCTAAAAATGGATTAAACTATACAGACCGAAAAATTATTGAAATGAATAATTCAAATTCTAGATATTAAGAAAGAAAATGGTTATATATAGATACCTTGAGGATTAAAAATAATATATAGAAAACATTTAATAAAAAAGATGGATAATATCATTTTAGGAATATCAAGAAAAAATTAATTTCATGATGGATCACTCCAAAAAATGGTAAATCATACCAACTGAAAACATATGGAAAGGAGAAACCATCCCCCTCCCCTCCTCAACTACAGCACCCCCACCCCACCCCACCCCACCCATCTCCCTAGCCACCTACATCCCCCCACCCTCCCTCCACCTACAACCCCACCTCTTCGCAACCTTCTAAATCCCCCCTTCTCCACAGCCTCCTAATACCTCCCACCTTTATTCAGGGGTTATCCGTCCTTAATAAAACCCACAAATAATTGAAATTATATCTTACATGACATGATACTTAGGCAAAAAATAATCATTCACATGAAAATGGAATTAAAAAACCTATTTACTAACATTCAACTCGATACAATTCTTTTTGTAGTTTGTTGTTCATGGGTGTATGAGAATTCCCTTGGACTATACCATTAGTCCTTGTTCATTATATAAGTAGCCTATTGTTTTTTTACATAGATAATAAGGAATCATTCAATATATGGACCCTAAAGATGAAACATTCCTTGGGTGATTAAATAGATAGTTTATCATTAATAAAGAAATATTAAGATCACATGAGATCTGATGAGTCTAATCATAATTAATCCATTTTAACTACAGCTTCACCTCTCTGATGAACATAATTAATATAATAATTCCTAATAAATTTAATTGATTGGATCCCACGTATCTCATCAATGTTTTTGTAATGAAATACATCATAACATATGACCATAAAATCTCACTAGATCCAATTCCAATAGTGAGATACCCTCCATGGTTTCCCATTGAATTCCAACCAATGAGCTTAATCTCAAGAGTGTAACAAAGAAACTCTAAAATTTTGGAAACACCTAGGTAGTATTTTCAATGAACATAAGAGGTTATAACTATTTGCTACATCAATTTTATCCATATTGGTTCCCCATTGTTTCTTCGATACCCACTTCCCCCTTCTCACATATGACGCAAAACATGAAAACACATATAAAAATAAATATATGATAAGGACCAGATACATTATAATAATGTACATTTCTTCCAGATATATCTAGTTATCCTCGATGCCCATGATATCTTGTATCATTAAAAAGATATCATAAATAATTGATATTAAATTAAAACCAAAATATAAAATCAATATAATCAAGGTAAATATCATTGAGAATAACCAAAATGATGTAATCTTTTGTATTAAGGTATAGATGGATCATAGATGACTCTCGCCCCTTTAAGAAAAAATCTCCAAATATATTTTTAGTTCATCTATAAAATTAAACTAAAGTGGTTAAAATAAAATTATAGATCAATATTGATGCACATTTAAGGAAATATTGTGAAAAAAATTGATTCATTGAGACTCTCCTAGAGCAGAACTTTGGGATCTGGTGTAAACATACATTATTTTTGCAAATAGAATGAAATTACTACAAACCGCCAGACAATAATGTTTGGTCTCTTTGTGAACTATACATATATCACATCGTCAACCTATAAATTTTAATGAAATACTATATTTTAGAATCCTTATGATATAATAAAAATATATTCCTTTTCTATGATCAAATGGGAAAATAGGTAAATATATGAAATTAATGATATCAAATTCCAATTATGGGGTAATACATTATCCAAGAGTTATAATGTAATTAACAATATTTCATAAGAATGTGAGATAAAAGATGATGAAAAAATGTAATAGATGTGGGGAATATTTAAAAATTGATCCAAACCTAAAGGTGTGATACCACTTTCCGTCCATATGTGTCCTCACCCTTGGTGTTATTAGAGTCATTATTAGATTATTTGTAGTAAAAAATCTAGCTATGTGATACATAAAACAAAAATCACAACAAATACTAAAGGATCAGTACCAAGTTAGATTATTTCATATGTTTTTATTTTTTTTACTTTTTTTATTGATGTTAAATAGAAATTTTTAGAGGTTTTTCATGATATCTTCAATGTGTTGATTTTTCAAAAGTATCATGATTATGGGCATAATGCATCGAGCGATTTAAATAAGTGGTACCTACATGTACTGCAACTCCCTACCAATGACCAGTTTCCAAGTATGATCCAATTAGAGACCACTGAACAAAACTTTTAGTGCATAACTGCAAAAAGTATCCATTAGAAATCGGGACAAAAAACACCAACCCCTAACACATAAACAAACATTCACTCAAAAGGACTAAAAGCACCAAAGGAAAAAATGCATTACATGGCATTCGTAAACAGGTTCTCGCTTCAACAGCCCTGAATAATTCCATAGAACTTCTATATGATAACCAACATGGATAAAAAAAATTATTATCTTTTACATAATTAATCCATTGGTTGATATTTTCCTATGATGATCCACATGGAAAATATATCAAAATAACTTCAACATGTTATGGTAAAATAAATATAAAAACTTTGTGTTGAGAAAACCAAAGTATGCTTGTGTGTCAATTAATGGGGGGATAGATAAAAAAATAGGTCACAAATATTAATTTTTGAGAGAGATATAGGATGACGTAATAATAAAACATAAAAAAATATCACAATCCATCATACATTCCAAAAACATCCTTCCATCAAGTAAGAGATCACCTCATCCAAAAAAAGTAACAACTCCAAGACGGCACCAAATCCTCATAAGTTAGAACTGTAGTCTTTAAGAGAAACATTAAAGTTCTCTAAAATACATCAATGTTGCATGAGAGACATTATATATGTAAGTAGTAGAAGTGATAGGAGTTCCGAGAGAAAAAATGACACGTAATAAATGAAAACACCCATCAGGTGTAGAAGATCAATACAGATCATCAGAGTAGAATGAAATATCAATTCTTTAGTGCTTGAAAAATAATCAAAATAAGCCATAGGGGGTTATAGAAAGTCACTTCAAACATCATAAAGGAAATTTTGTATGTCTATCGATCTTTATGTACATTGGGATGTTTCGGTGAAATGAGAAGCCAATGTTACTCCTCATAAATCGGAATAAGAATTAGATATAAGGAACTGTGAATTCAATTTGATTAGCCAACCTATGACATCCAAAAAAGAATCCAAATTAAATGATTTAGAATGAACAATATCAAGGAGGTAATCACCGAATATATTTCTCAAAAAGGATGAAAACCCAGTCTATAAAGAAAAGGTAGAGAAGCATGTGTCAATCTTCTTCAAATTATACCACCTTCCAAGTTGACACTTATACACATAAAATGCATTCAATCAAGAAGAAATAAGATTATCATAAAACACTAAGTTCATAGTGTAATAATCCTCTATAAAAAGTCAACCAACAAAAAAAACAACCAATGGGGAATATAAAAATCAGGTTCCTTTGAGGAGACCACCACAAGTCACTGAGAAGAAAAAAGAATTACCAGAAAACTATAAAATCTCTTGATCAGGTGAAAATTTATTTTCAATCCACCTTCTGCAACCCCCTGTCTCCCTCCCACCACCCCATGTAGTTTCCCCTCTCCCTTACCCTATCCACCTGCAGCAGCCCCTACCCCTAGCTCCCTAAAACATCCCTATACCCCCTTCAATAGCCTCCCCTCCCTCCACCTAGCCCTCTATTCTACCCTCTCATTATCCCCGACAAGAGCCCCCATCCCCCATTCTGCTCAGCCACATCCATCACCCCATCCCCCCTTCTCCCTAGACACCTGCATCTCCCCTCTCCCTCCACCCAACACCCCCTTCTCCCTAGACACCTACTGCCCCCTCCCTCTACCCATCACCCTTTCTACTCAGCCACCTACAGCTCCTCCCCCATTATCCCCAACCAACCAACACCCTCCCCCACCCTCCCCCAACTACAACCTCCTCTCCCTCCACCCATACCCCTCTCCCATCTTCCATAAGTCCCCTACAGAATCCTCTCTCCCTTCTCCCCATCCATGTGTTGTAGTCCCCCTCCCCATATCCCACCTTAAAAATACATCCCCCCCTACAATAGCCTCCACTCCCTCCAACCAGCCCCTCTTCCCCCTCCCCCAGCCCCCTGTAGGACCCCCTCCCCATTCTCTGTAGCCACATGCATCCCCACTTCACCCTCCACCCAACACCCCCTTCTCCTCAGCCACCCGACACCCTCCCCCCACACTCCCCCACTTGTAGCCTCCCCTCCCTCCACCCAGACCCCTCTCCCCCTTCCACCAAACTCATGGTCTATATGTTATCTCCTTAAAACCAAAACATCAATTTGATTCTGATCTAATCTTGGATTATCTTGTAAGAAATTACCAATTTCATTCATTAGAGGATTCACAAGTGGTCATATTATGGAATGGTGACTATAAAGAAATCAAATAAATAAAAAGAGGCCCCTTAATTAAATTAATTTCCATAAATTAGAATCATAAACATCCATTGAAAAATATTTATGAAATTTGTGAGAAATAATTTAAAAGTGGCAACATGAAATAAAATAAATACAATTTTTAGATGTATGGAATGTACACATAGTCTCTATCCCATGCACCCTACATGTGCTACTTATTGGTACACATTTTAAAATCATTAAAAGGTATAATCAAACAAAAATTTAAGGATAAATCAAACCCAAAACTAAAATCACACATTCTATAAATCTCTTGTTAACTTGGGGTTTCTTAGACAATTTTTTGGCTAGACACTTTTTCATACGTACTAATCGATTTTAGAGAACCATATATTCTATCTACATTATCTCAAAAATTAAATAAATCAAAACCAAGATCTAAAATCATGTATCACAAACCAACACATGCTATCCTAGACAAAATAAAAAATCCAATCTTTTATAATCCATGAATTGAATTCCAAATCCCCATGGGTGGGAAACTAGTTCCTAGGAATGAAGGATACAACTATGGTAATGATTCTTCCCAATAAATCCTACAAGATGATCTTAACCAGTAACCTAACATGACCTAACCATTTTTTTGATTCTATCACTCAAATAAGTGAAAAAATAATATCCATAACAATGTTAAAACAAATCCATAACATTTACAATTAACATGAACTAAATATAAAGTTATATTAAAATATATTATATGATAAAAAGAGAAATGCGATGTGAAACAATTAATGTGATAACTATTATGTGCTAGCTCTCACAACGAGACAATTTGAATCATCAAATGAAATATTTTGAGCAACACCAATGGGGGCGTCAATGGTGGAAATTTCATCACCATCATTAGGAAATATAAGTCCTGAGATTACGTCATTAATGACACCATAATTAGGGCTCAAATTATCTTTAACATAAACAATGTGTTTAGCCATTGATGCAAAAATTTCTTGTTCATCGATACATAGGAATTGAATCATTTCAATAACTATAAATCCATAGTCATCAATAAATATAACCTGTCATCTCATTTAATGATACCATTTACATTTCATCATAAAGTCATTAGCTTGAGCGTAGTAATCCAATAACAATTTTTTCTCAACAAGTACATAATAATATGAATCTTTATATCAATATTGAATATCTGATACACTTTAATACCAATATATTGTAGTAGTTAACATTATTCCATCATGTTGTGTTCTCATTTTCACTACTCGATCAGTTATAAAAAAATTTATACCAATTGAGTCTTAAATATTTGCATTCATGACCCAAAGAATTAGAACCAAAATCCAATGTTTTTAATTCTTGATAATCATAGTCAACAGATAAACTAAAAACCTAAAATACATATGAATAATATAGTTAAATAGATATCTATATTTTAAGCTAATTAATGTAATGGTAATACATTTGATTTTAACCATATAGGGAATTATAAGCTATGAAAATCCTCTTTCAATCTCAAAGGAAAAGATTGATGAACTGTACCTATAATTTGTTTAGGTTACCTACATAAAATGATAATAAAAGTATAAGGTATATGTGAAATTTCATAATAAGAGATAACATAAAAATATATAAATTAAATACTTGATGTAGTCATCGAACAAACAACAGTTAAAAAAGAATATGTGAGGTTCCATCTCTTGCTCTTTAAGGCTCAATGTTGTCAATTTATAAGACCCAAAAATTCCTCTTGTTTGGGGAAGAGATGGACACAATGGATATATTTTCCCATACTGATCATCTTCAATTCTCATAGGATGGTTATGTCTTGTGGTCACATTAGACAAATACATTGAACAAAAAACCATACATTCTTGGTACAGATAACCCCTCACAATTGAACATTCACGATAATTATTGTTTCAAAAATATGATTTCACTCTGCACATATTTTTTCAGTAGGATACATCCACTAAAATGTAACTGGTCCACCAATAAGTGTTTTAGTTTGAATATGAACTTTTAAATGCTACATACAAGTGAAAAATTATGCATGAATTTTTTCCAATCTCACTCAAAATTAATGACACCTCCCATAGAATGTTTATCAAGAAGGAAATAGATAACCTTTTAGTAAAAATGTCTCTAAATAATGGCACATGTGAATTACTATCACCCTTACATTATTGGATAGAAAATGTTGAATTTATATTGAAATAAATTCAAGAAGAAGAATGTGATAATCAAGAGTGGTTTGGGTTTTTTTGTTTCACATCTTTTATATTGACTCATTTAGATATATTACTCGAATAGCCATCAAGAACCTTGATATTCTCCTATAATTCAAGAAATAAATATTCCTCTGACAGTGTCATCACATAAGAATCACAAATAATATGCCATTTATTTTCACTGAAAAAGACAAGATGTTGTTCTGGTCAAATACCTTAATCCAACTAGTCCAGACGAGATCGAAAGTCATATTTGGTCTTCCCCTTGATATTCACAATAATTTAATGAAAAATTTCACATATATTTTTGTCAATATGCTTTACTTATAAACAACGTGTACTCACCCATATATTCGAATGGTGATATAAAAGAATTCTTCAATTATGCATTTTTATGGTTATATGGTTAAATAGTATTTTTGTGAAGACAATACTACATTTAAATGTCAATAATGAACATTAAAATTAAATATTTTGAAATCCAAAAATAATGATACTTATTATTATTATACAATTGGAAAAAATATAAAGACATTATTATGATAGTAGATAACATTTTGGATAAATACATTTGAAAAGATTTAGAACAAACTATAATAAATTTATCATTATTTTTACCATAGAGATTTGAATTAAATGAATGAAAAGTACATTGAAATTTACATTTGAAATTCTGATAATTATGACAAATAATTATCATAATAAAAACATATAGTTATATGTAGACATATTGAAAATGAACATTAAAAAGGATACTGAATGCATAATATATCGATGTAGTTGTATTGTGACTACATATTATAGTGTTATTAACAATTAAATAATGAATGAACACCTTTAAAATATAAAAAAATTATTTAATGAAAATAACCAGAATGATTAGAAATTTACAAAGATATGATATTTTATTAAAATTATTTAAAACCGAAAAAACTGGATTTACCAAACATAATCATAAAGATAAATTTAATCCATTAAAAAATAACAAAAATCATAAGGAAATGAAAGCATTAAATTTTGAAATCTTTATTGCTGAAAAAATATATTTGAAATTGAACATATACGCACTGGAAAAAACAACCAAAAAAATCATACTATAGACCAGGGATGTATTTTTGTTGATTAGAGTCATACATTGTAGTAACCCAACTTAATATTTATCTCAAACTCAATACAAAACTCAAACATAGATAGATATTGGTTTTAAAACATCAAATTTGATTTAATTTTTAAAATGAACTGATCCAAAAAACCCGTTTAAGGATTACTGAAGTATATGAGATTAAAAATTAAAAAAATATAAAATGAATTTATAAATATTTTGAAATAATAAATATAATTTATCAATAATTTATATATTAAAATATAATTTTTTTAATATCATAAAATACTCAATGAATCTAACAAGATACTCAATATAGTTGAATTAAACTCATTTTATAGCTTAGTATCTCGATGTTAGGTGAAACTCAACAAATATAAAGTTATTTTTATAGACTATCAAGTCAAACTCAAGAAAATTATTATGAATATAATTTACCCCTTGAATTATAAACAATACAAACTTGATGATTCATTAACTATATATCTTATCCTGCAGAATAATTCATTGGTAAAAAATACCATTAGCAAACTTTTTTAGCCATAAATGATACATGTATCTTATGTATCTTCTTTATGATTGTAAATTTAATACATTAATTCCATCATCCCATGAACATTCATAAATATTTATATTATCCTCTATACAGGGATGAGAAAAATTGAAGAACATATCACATCTCTTTGACATAACCCATTGATCGACACATTTTCATCTTTCTACAGATCCACTGACTTTTCCCCTGAGATGAATATCTCATAATGGAGACAAATATCACTGAATTATAATATAATCATGTAAAAATACTACGTTCTCACGGTTTGGAAAATCTATTCAAAATATAGTAGTCAATAAAATTTAACAATAAACAAAATTGAAATTAGATTCACATCAACATACAGATCAGATTTAAAAAACAAAAACTCACAATAAACTATTAATGATGAAAGAAAAAAATGTATTGAGCACACAAAAGAACACAATTGATAATCCAATTATCAATGAGGAAAGAAAAGGAACAAAATATTACATATAACTATTGAATGTGGAAGAAATTAAGTATCAAAACACCTTGAAAATGAAGTCACTCACCCAACCTAGACAAACAATAGTAAAAATATAAGTACTAACATTTGGTTGAAAGGTCAAATGAATCAATAATATTTTACCCTTAACATTCTAGTCAAATTCACTTAACCTACAAAAAATTTAATGGTTTTTAGGAATGTTTCATGTAAAGAGATTTAAGTATTATGAAATAATCACATGTAAAGTGATTGTATGTAAAGTAACCTTTTAGTGTTTGGAATGCAAATAAATTGTAAATATTCATTGAATGTAATAATAATAAAAGGATTATATTCAAATTAATACTAATGTCATGTAAAATTTCTAGAATATCATTCAATAAGAAAGGTAATTTTTTTTTTACAGATTTCACATCAAATAACCACATAAAATTTGATCTTTTTTTTCCAGTAAATCAGAAATAGAAATGGAGAGGGAAAGTATAAAAGGATGAAAACTAAATATAAGGAACTATTTTTCCACTTATCATTCAATTTAATCATAATTATTTTTCTTTTACTATATATACTCATGGGAAAAAAAATTATCCCATTATATCTAATTAAATATGGAAAATATATGTGGAGATGGTTGAGAAATGAAATGTACATGATACTCTAAGCTTGAAATCTCAATGAAAAGACTCATTGAGAAGTATCTCTTAGGTTAGCCCCAGGACTGTGGTTCCCAAAGAAGTAATTATTGATGCCATTATGAATCTATATAGCTTAAAGCACCGGAACATTCTATCTAGTTAACTAGTCAGACTGGTGAACTCCTTTATCATCTATAGTTGTATAGGTAACACGGTTAAGTGTAAACAATGAATGAATTCCAAAATATGTTATATTTTTAGTGATGATAGGGAAGAATATTTTTTTAGGTATAATAGATGAGTTCACATCAGAGGCAACAAAAACCGAAGCATCCAGAATGTTATCAGTAGATGGGACAAATTGATAGTTAGAGTTTCCTGAGATAAAAGATTGAAATATTGGACAACCAAAATATCTCTGTAAATTATCATTGGAGGAATATTTATCAGTCAAAGGCTAGATAAAAAATTTTTATGCCGCTACGAATGGAACTTTCTCTAATGTTCTTGTTTGTCAAGTCAACCAATTTCGAGTCCTTAAATTCCTTCTCATGCTTCTTCGTTTGCACTAAAAATGAAAATAAATTGGAATAGAAGGTTTGAATAAATACATATATGCATTCAGACATTAATTTTTACATATGTAAGTATATAGAGTATGAATATGGGATTAGGGGGAGGAAAAACAAATTTTTTCAGATAATGATATTCCAAACTCCCATAATAAAGAGAATAAGGCATCCTACAGTTCTAGAGCCATCATGGTTTTGATATAAAAATGTGGAATCAATCCATTAAAATATATACAGAGACTTGAAGGTGATTTTAATATAATATAAGACTATAATGGCTCTAATAGGTTAAATAATGTGTAACATGATGTTATTTTCATCCAATAATGGAAAGAAGACATTAAAAGATAAGAGTCCTAGTCGTGAATTGAAACCGCAATGTAGAGAGCTATCCAGTTTCCCAAACATGAACGTTATTAACTCTATCACATTGAGAGATGAAAATATCAAATAAAAAAGTAGTTTGGGAAATTATATAAGCTTACCTATGAAGTAGTGTTGGGTTTCTAGGTACTAACTTCAACTAAACCATCACATTCCCATATAAAATCTTGTTCTTCGATGAAAACTCATTTCTTGAAACAAATAGAATTAACACATCAAAAACTGGAAAAAAATATCTAGTAATTCTACATCATATAGATAACGAATCAAAAATTATAGTATACATTTACAAATAATTTAAAATTTCTCCTATAATCAGGATACAATATCATATCCCTTGATATTCAAAACCACTTTTATAAATAGTGAACACTTCAAAAATTTCATCATCATATATAATTAATATGAATATAAAATCAACAACTACCTTGTAAATTTAAAAATTCACGTCCTTAATAGTTATATCTGAGGATTTTAATCTTGATTTTAGTATACAAATAATGGAAAAAGTGTAATTGAATGAAGAAAACGTGATATTGGAGAATAATGGTATTTTTATAAATGAGAATAGTCTATTGGATAGTAAAATTGAAGTCCTCAGTCACATTCCTTCAGGAACAATAAATATAGGTTATCCTTTACCTGTGATGGATGGTAATATCGAAGGCTGATTGAATTTTCATTTCCCATATATTCCACTTATATGATCAACATCATTTCTCATTTACAATAGGAAAAAGTGTATTGCCTAATGAGAATAAGATGAATGTAAATGAATCAAAAAATTAATATAAATAAAATGATTGAAAGGAAAATTATAAATCTTTTTTCTATATTATATAATATTATCATTTCATATATGCCACTTTTTTTCCTCTTATGAAAGAATTTGGGAGACATGAAATGAATTTAGAATAAAGGATGGTACCCTTATAACCTTGAGATGAGTAGATCTCATAAAGTTGTATGTAGTTTAAGAATATAGATCAAGTGTTGAAAAGGAATTTGAAATTTATCTATCACATCAGTTATACTTTCTTTGGAAATTAGGCTGCAATATCATCTACCTAGAGATTCAAAACATCTTCCATAATAAGGAAAAAAACTCATAAAATTATTAAATTAGAATAATATAATATGAATTTATAGGGATGATCTTCATTGGAATGTCTTTCTTTTTTTTTGGAGAGTCCTGAGACATTGTAACATTTCATTTGATCACATCATTAACATCAAACTTAATAATTTTTTTTTGTACATGTTGAAATGAATTTCGGGAATACAAATTAAAAAATACCAATATGAGTAATATATGATGCAAAAAACTTATTTTTAACCATTTCAAATTAAGAAGAAGAAATCTAGTTTTTTATAATCATTAAAAAAAATTAAATTAAATTAAAAAATTAAATATTCTCTCCTCCAATAGTGTAATGAAAATTAAAGATAGTGAAATTACATCATCAAAACATGATTACACAAATAATGTGATGTCTCATGTCACCTAAAATCACAAAAACTAAAGATAATCAAGTAAATAAGATGATATAATATAGGAAAGAAGTAATCATTTATTTGGGAAAACTGATGGAAATTCAAATCTGATGAGTAGAGAACACATATTATTTGTAATAGAAAATATAAATTACATTAAACATGTAATGAAACACTATTATATGAATCAGTACTCAAGAATGTATAAAATATACAAGAGAGGAACATAAATATTTTTTTATATATAGTCCATTGAATAAATCCATCTAGGAATACCTAAGCTGCAACATGTTTTAATATGCTTGAACCAACAGTGTGAACCCTGAAGAAAATAATATGTGAATAAATATTCTCACGAACTAAAATTATTGTTGTAATTCATGAATTATAAGAATATTTTGACTATTATGACATAATAAAAATTCTTAAGAAAATGGAAGTACTAAAAATATCAAAAAAATATAAGAAACCACATAATGTGTGAAGATGAATAGACCTTATGTGAAGGAAAAATGAATGGAGAGCCAAAATGTGAACGAAGGTAGGGAGCCAAAGTTCTGTGAATTGAGGGAAGGAATATGAAAAGAGGCTGGGAAACGAAGTTCAGTGAATAGAGGTAGGGATGTAGGAGTGATGGAGGAGGTAGTGGTGAACAGAGAGATGAAGTGATGGGCAGGAGTGCTGGACACGAGGAGTAAGATTTCTATGAACAGAGATATAGATGAGAAGATGAGGAGGCAAGGACTGCCAAAGATGGGGAACAGGAGGAGACATAGATGAGTATTTTAGAGTGTCAGAGAAGGGTAGTCGAACAGTGGTGTCAATAGATAGTGTGCTGGAGGTGGGAGCAGACATGAGGTGAAAACCCTAAGACATGGAGTGGGAAATCACATGCTGAAGATGATTGATATCAAGGGAGTGAAATCGGGTTGAGAGGGAATATGGATATGAGGAGATGAGGATACGAGGAGTTTCAGATATGGGGAGCAGGAGGAGACGGAGATGAGGATCCCAGAGTTCTAGATATGGGGAGCTAAAGGTTTCTTTTTGTATATTGAGTGACATAAATGGGAGTGTAGATAAGGTAGATACCCTAGGACAGGGAGCAGAAAATAGGGAGATGGAGAGGATAGAAGGTTGGGGAGTGAAATCTGGTGGAGATAGAAGATTTAAGAGAAGTGATGAGAGGGTGATATGTGCTGTAAAATTCCATCTTTATTAAATATATAGATGAAGTAACAAATTGGTATCCCAATATGGAAACTCAAAAAATACTTCTCTTTTTCACATTTCAAATGGCTTCAGTGTCAACATTCTTACTCTTTTTAGTTTTCAACTAACCATTCCCAAATAAAAAACTAAAATATTTCAATTCATTAAGAAAACCTCTTCATCCAATATATTGAGGTGGTTGTTTAGTTTCAATAGTAGTATTAGGCCACTGATGATTCTTCCTATATTGATGATCCATTGGAAATAATCATTGATGCCCCATGAAACTGAATCTACGATTATATTGAAGCCTTCTAGATCATGTATTCTCCTTAAAAATGGAACATAATGGTTTTCCCTTCGTGATCCACCTATAAATCATTTGATAACAAGGGAAATAATTTATGGTTCAAAGAAGGCTAACACGCATCAGAAACAAATTATTTGAAGAAGCATCGAATTCTCACACACCAAAATCCCAATGTTGTTTCAACAATCTTATAAATGGCTGCACATAGACATCTATATCATTACCAGGATCAAACGGTCCATATATCAGTATACTCATTAAATTGACAGGTTTTTCATACACACCCTTAAAGGAATACTATAAACATGAACAATAATTAGCCATGTGTTGTGAGTATTAAGCATCTAAAAAATAGATTAAAACAATCACAAGATAGAACCAACCGAATATTACACACCTCAGCTGAAAAATCAAGAGGTAGTGCATCAAATGTTCACAATGATAATCCATCTAAAGGATGAACTAACTCATAATTACCTTTAATTCATTCACCATCATTCAATCACCTATTGGTTGAGATTTACGCATACATGAATATATTTTTAAGTTTGGGAATCAATGGAAAGTGTCTGAAAACATTCTGTGGTGCATGAGATGGCATTCCATCTACATTTTTCTTCTATCGAGATGTACCACATTCTTTATAGTAATGACAACCATTTGTTTCCTCCCAAACTATAATTCTATCTTTCAGACATGCATGTACTTTATTAGTAGCAAATCAAAGATTCGTAATTAACTTTCATGCTTTTCAATGATTTGAGGGAATATCTACACCATAAAGAATTAAGTGCTTCCAACATATAATAATATAATCAATAGAGGTATTATAAAATTTCATATATATTTTTCAAATGATATAACCACATTAAAAATTCCCCCTTGGTCATTATAGTACATTCTAGATATTTTGGAGTTCTGGCATCATCTAATAATTTTTTCTCTCTCTCAAAATCATAATCCTCAGTATTTTCCTCATGGGTACTGATATCTATTCCTTATTACAATGACATGCTATCTCTCTCTGGATGATCCAAAAATAGAAACCGATAAAATATCAAATTCTCTATGTCACTTATTTAATCTCATTCATGAACAATAGACGATTGAATCATCCCTCCAAGGTGATACTAAACAAAATAGTTTATTTCAAATCCAAATTTTATTATATGGAAGCTAACTTATTCCCAACTTAATTATGGTCTTAAAACACATTCATAGCATGGATATTTTATATAAACTTTATCTAAATAATTATTAAATGAAATGTTTTAAAAAAAGTTCAAATTATTTTGAAACTCGGTTAAAATATGATGAGTATGATACATCTAGATTCAATCCATTTTATAATAAGAAAAATATTTATCTACCATTGAACATTGTAAACCATATTTAAAAATAGGATATTTACTATAAAAAATATAACTATTAGAACATAAAACATATTTGTTAAATCTAATTCACATTGAATTGAAAGGGCACTATTTATTATCACTAATTTTAACCCATTCAGTATGAGAGATAAAATTCTTACCTCTATCCTATAAAGGGATGGTCAACTAGGTAAACCATATTGGGCCATGAAAGGGTCCATGTCTATGATATATTGGTATGTGTTATTATAGTTGAACTATACCATGATAATGATATCATCCCATATCAATCTAGAATCTAACATAGAATCCCCTTTTTATATCATTTAAAAAATAAAAGTATTAATTTTCATTGTTGTCAATCTAATGGAGTTATTTTTTAATGATAAAATATTGGGTAATTAATTCCTCCTACAATTAAATCCATAACTAAGATATGAACCAAGTGTCTGTTGAGATGGTATTTGAGTATGATATACTCTATAATACCAAAGGTAGGATCAAAATAATAGAGATATTATATGTAGTATCTAATGATACTCAATATACTAGAGGGGGTGAATTGTATAATTTTAAAAATACCATTGGAACTTTTAAAGATGGTTATGTTTAACAAGGTTAAATAAGGTAATTAACAAAACCTCTAGTTCTACACACTTTCTTGATTCCAGAAATATGATTCCGAGAAAGTGATTCCGAAAAAGATGGTTCCAGAAAATGAAACTTAATAAAAGAATAAAATGATAAAGTTTCTACCTTAAAGCGTATAGAATCTTACTAAATCAGAGTACAAATATAAGGAAGTATAAGATAGTTATACTTTCCTGAACAAAATAAAATGCAGCAGAAAACTTGTAACAAAACAATTAACATGTAGTAAATCTTTTAACCCAAAGAGAAGGGTATCAAACAAACTTGGATAAAGGTCCCTTGATTTATACTTTCAAGAAAGTCTATCTTACCCACACTAGGGTAAGACCTTGATATCAAGATCGGAGTCTGTCATGTTATCCCCGCAAGCCCTCAACTTCAAGGTAGTCGACACCTCTGTCTTGCTATCCTCGGAAGCCCTTGATTGTTCACAGCAACAATCAGAGTCTCACAAAGAAAATCAGAACAAGAAGTTTAGTACTCAAAAAGTAACAAATCCTATCTCTCAAGAAATCACTTCAGCAACATGTAATCTCTATATTGATAAAATTATTGTAATGAGATCTTTCAAATGAGCTCCTATTTATAGGAACAACACCAACGGTCGGCTCCCTCCTCCAACAGTCATATTTTTCATTGAATTTTAGAGGGACCTGTACATGTTTCAATCCAACAATGGTGAGATAGTAACTGAATGAATTCCATCATTTTGTATCAAAAACAGGTGTAAGAAAAAATATTGTTACATAACCAAAATCATATATTCTGGATATAAGAAAAAAAAAGTTCAAAGTCTAACAAAAAATGAATCCATAGTCTATATTTAAAGGATATTCAAATTCTGTATTCTAAGGTATTCGGAACCTGAACAAAATATAATTACAGAGTCTAAATTCATTAGAATTTAGAGTCAGAACTCATAAGAATTCATAACCTGAATTCAGTGTCAGAACTCTGAGGAATTTGTAACGAGAATTCAGAGTCAGTATTCATAAGAATTCATAATCAGAATTTTTATTCAGAATTCAGAGTCATAATTCAGAAGATTTTGTAAACATAATTATGAGAATTCGAAGGTAGAACACAGAAGTGTTCGGAGTCTGAATTCAGAGAACTTGGAGTCAGAACTTAGAGTCTGAAAACAGAATGCTCTTTATCTAACAATTATATTATTCCGAGGTTTTAAATATGAAACCTAATTTTACACATAGACATGATAATAAACAATGAAAAACATGGTAAGGATAAATTTCCTTGGGGAAGGAAAAGTTTCCTTATAGAAGTAAAACTCAGGGTAAAATGAGATTTTCCTTGAGATAAGTTGTTTGTGATTTTCAAAACAAGAAGGAATGATAAAGTCATAAGGAATCCTTATTGACTCAACAATATCCCCCATGTAAAAATGAATTGAAAAGTCATAAGGA
The DNA here is from genome assembly GCA_963277665.1 of Viscum album. NCBI lineage: Eukaryota > Viridiplantae > Streptophyta > Magnoliopsida > Santalales > Viscaceae > Viscum > Viscum album. The sequence continues at coordinate 418,094,706 of OY728135.1, forward strand.
AAACCTTATTTAATCAACAATATCCCCTTTTTGGAAAGCACAAACATCCTTATGAAAAAGAATAAAAGATCTTATACAATAGCTTTCTAGACTTTGAAAGTAAAACTTATATCCCTTATCATATGGTCAAGGATGAATATGACTAACTCCCTATTAGGCTTTGGAACTCGAAATATCATATTCTAGATTTCCGGAAAGAGATTTTTCATTATCTTGAGTATGGAAATCTCTGTAATGAAAACTCCCCCTTAGATAAACTCTCCCTTACTTAGGGATATTTCTTCATTACTTAGCATTATTTTTTCATTTCTCCCCTTTTGTGATTTTCAAAAAAAATTGAGGTAATGGAAAAGAAATTATTACCCAAAATATTAGTACAAAGCATTAAATGAAAATATGAGCAACCAAAATTTCATTAAGATTGGAAGAATTTGTACAAGGAATGAAAATACAACAAAAGTTCGGATTGGATCTATTTTCCTTCCTTCTCCTTGGGTATCAATTTCTTCAATATGGTTTTCATCTTCTTTTGCTCCTTGTGATCTTCCTCTATTTTCTTATCTAATGTTTTGATCTTTTATTCTTGAGCCTTCAGAGCCTCTGCCTGAGCTTTCAACAAGTCATCTTGCTTCACTAGGTTCTCTTCAATATCGATCCGGAGATCCCTTTCTCTTTTCCATCTTTGATAAAAAGAGTACTAATTTCCATTTAGATACTTGACCTTCTGAATCTGAGTATTCTGCTCAAGGATTAGATTTTCCTCAAATCTATTTGTGAGATCCTTGATTTTTCTATCTTCTGTATCAAAAGATTCCTTAACATCATCTTGAAACTCATCAAGATCTCTCAATTCATCAACTAAATTCTTTGACGAGCTCACCATTTTCTTAAAGGATATTTTGTGGGCTTCATAGTTGATAAGAAAATATTTGAAGTCTGTCTCCATCTTGACACACTTTTTCATCACCATGGAAACTGAAAATCCTTTTGATTAGATCTGATGGTTGAAATGTTAACTGCATGGAAAATTTGGTCAGATCTGATCTTTTGAGGTTTTTAAAGGAAAACAAAAGGATTTAAAGAAACTAGATACCTAAAAATTAAAAACAAAAAAAAATACCAACAAGGAAATGATGACTACAAAAACTTAAGAAAGAAATCATACCTTTCGGATTACCAGGAAGATTAATAATAATAGTTAATATTCCTCTTAAATAACATTAGAAAAAAAACAACTACAAAATCCATCATTATGAAAATTTCAATTACAAAAACTTTTAGTAAAAAAATATTCATTACTAAATACATGAAAAAATTCATTTCAAAAAACATAATAAACATCGTTATGAAAAACATGAAAATATTCATTACGAAAAACATTAAAAACCTCATTATGAAAAATAAGAAAAACCTCATTACGAAAAACATGAAAAACATCATTACGAAAAACATGAAAAACATCATTACAAAAAAAATGAAAAACTTCATTATGAAAAAAATGAAAAACATCATTATGAAAAACATGAAGAAATAATAAGAAAATGTACTCCCCCTATGAAAATATGTTTATTACTATAAAGAGATTGGTTTCAACAGAAAGTTAACAAGTAATATTACCTTATGGTTATCATTCCTAACTTCTTTTTAATGTATTCAAACCTATTGGTCGGTAAATTATTTGTGAAAATATAAGTAATTTGATCTTGCGTTCTGATAATTTAAAGAATGATATCTCTTTCTAGTGTGTGATCCCTATGAAAGTGATGCCTAATATCTATGTGTTTTACACAAGGGTGATGTGCATGGTTTTTACTAAGGGTAATGGAACTTGTATTATCACACAAAATATGTGTTTTTGTAATACTCATACCATAGTCTGTGAGTGTGTGTTACATCCACAACACTTGAGCACAATAACTTCGAGCTGCTACATATTCAGCTTTAGCAGTGGAAAGTCCTACTGAGTGTTGCATCTTGCAAGGCCAAGAATCAAATGAATCTTTTAAGAAATGGAAAGTTCCATATGTACTCTTTCTATCCATTCTACATCAACCAAAGTCAGCATCTGAAAAACTTTTCAAAAAAAATCATTTCTATAAGTATAGAAAAGTTCTAAATCCATGGTTCCCTTTAAGTAGAAAAAAATTATTTTCACTGCCTTTAAATGAGATTCCTTAGGGTTGGATTGATATCTTGCACATAAGAATACTGAAAACATTAAGTCTTGATGAATTTCTATGATGTAAAGTAAACTTCCTATGATACCTCAAAAAGATGTTTGATCTAATGTTTTCCCAACTTCATCATGATCAATTGTGTTTCAGGTATCGATAATAGTACTTATACTTTTAGTGTTTTCATATCCATAATTTTTATGAATATTTTTAATATAATTATTTTGGGATATATATATTCATTTTGGTTTTTTAGAGATTTGAAAACCAAGGAAAAATGTAAACTCACCCATTGTACTCATTTCAAAATCATATTTCATTAGATCGGAAAAGGAATTAGTTAGTGATTGCTGATTTGACCCAAATATAATGTCATCAACATAAATTTTAACAATCAAAACGTTTTTCTTATCTTTCTTTATAAAAAGGGTTGGATCTACATTTCCCTTTACATAATTGTATTGAAGAAAAAGTCATGTAAGTCTATCCTACCAAGATTGAGGGGCTATATTTATTCCATAAAAAGCTTTGGTAAGTCTAAAAATGTGATCAAGATGTTTTTTATCATCAAAACCAGGAGGTTGATCAACAAAAACTTCCTCTTGAACATAACGGTTAAGAAATGCACATTTCAGATCAATTTGAAAATTTTTGAAATTGAAGAATGTTGCAAAGGAAATTAGGATAAAAATAGATTTAATTCTATCTACTAGAGCATAGGATTCTTCCTAGTCTATTCCCTCTTTTTTGATTATAGCCTTTAGCAACCAATATAGCATTATTTCATAATATGATTTCATTTTCATCAAACATATTTCTGAAGACCCATTTTACACCAATAATAGATGTTTCCTTAGGTCTTTCAACCAATGTCCAGACTTTTCCTTTCAAATTCGTTTAGCTCATCTTGAATAGCTTTTATCCAATCATCACCATCTAAACCTTCATCAGTGCTTTTGGTTCTAATTGGGAAAGAAATTATAGATATTCTATTTCATTTCTTAAGGAAATTCTAGTCCTTACAGGTTGATTCACATCACCAATGATACTATAACTGAGATTATTCTTGAGAAACACCTGATTTGGGTTTTGTAAAACCTATTCATCAACATAGGGTAGAAAATCATCTAGGTTAAATGCTTCAGAAACATCTCCTTGGAAATTTTCATTATCAGAAGGATCTTCTAACAAAGGTTGATAATTATTTTTTCAAATCTGAAGATGTAGGTTGTGTTTATTTAAAAACTAAAGGATTAGTTTCATCAAATTTCACATGTACTGTCTCTTCAACAGTACAAGTGTTTTTATTGAAAACTCTATTAGCTTTAGAAGTTGTGGAGAAGTCTACAAAAATTCCTTCATAATATTTTGGTGCGAATTTTTGTAGATTATATTTGGTATTTAGAATGAATAATTTTCAACCAAAAACCTTCATGTAGGAATGTCTAGGTTTTCTAATATTTTATAACTCATAAGGAGTTTTATTGAGAAAAGGTATAACCAAAACTCGATTTATAGTATAACAAGAAGTACTTATAGCTTCATCCCAAAAATGTCTTGCTAAAGAATATTCACTCAACCTGGTTCTTGTTATTTCTTGGATAATTCTATTTCTTCTTTCAACAACACCATTCTGTTGAGGATTTCTCGGTGATGAAAAATTGTGTGTAATGCCTTTTCTACAACAAAAAGTTTCAAAAATATAATTTTTAAATTCTCAACCATGATCACTATGAATAGTTTTAAATGGTAGGTTTTTCACATTTTTAACGTGGGCTCTAAAACTTTTAAAATACGAGAAGGATTTAGACTTATTTTCAAGAAAATAAACCCACATAAATCTAGTGTAATAATCAACTAAAACAAATACAAAATACTTTCCTCCAATGCTTTTAGTTTGTGTAGGAACAAAGAGATCCATATGCACTAGCTGTAATGCATAAGTAGTTGAGACTTCACCAATTGATTTAAAACATTATTTATGTTGCATTCTATATTGACAAGAGTCACAAACTTTTGAAGAATCAAATCTAAGCTCCAGTAGATCCTTAAATAATCTTTTCTTAGAAATTTTTTATAGGTTTTTAAGGTTACAATGACTTAACCTTCTATACCGAAACCAATAATGATCTTCCACTGCACTAAGGAAAGGTATATATTGTCTCTTAAGGTCTTATAAGTTTAGTGTGTATACATTCTCTTACCTATTGGTAGTATGAATAAACTCTTCCTTGGAATTTTATACTAAGAACTTATCATTCCTAAAATTCAAAAGGTAACCTTCATCACATAATTAATTTATTCTAATGAGGTTGTTCTTAAGACCCTTAACAAATATAAAATTTGAAATCAATGTTTTTCCAAGAAGAACGATGTTACCTATACGAATAATTTCTCCCAGAACATTATCTCTGAAAGTTAATTTTCCTCCTTTATTATTGATAATAATTTCAAAATAGTTTTTCTTACCAGTCATATGCCGAGAAAATACACTATCCATGTACAAAGTATTGTTGTCGGTACTCTACCTATTTTACTAAAAACAAAAGAGTTAGACTTTCGGAACCCAAACTTTCATGGATATGAAAACTTCAGAAAGCAAACTTGTAGGCACCCACATATTTTTAGAAAACTATGCTTTATGAAATCCTTAATACTGAGTTTTGTTTATGGAAATTTTTTTTGCCCTGTGTCCACCATACTGACACTTAGTACAGAATGGAGCACTTTGAGGAACAAAATAATTTTTACTAAAAATCGGTTTAGAACTAGTATAACCAAAACAATAACTATTCATTAAAGGTCCGATTTGAGAATACATTTTATCAAAATTTTCCTTAACTAAGGTAAAGTTTGAAAAGGACTTCCTCAAAGAGAAAATTTAAGATTTTAGTTTGATAACCAAGTTCATATCTTTTAAAACATTTGATTTTGAAATAGAGTTAGGCTTCAAAACATTTTTCTTAGAAATTAGATTTTCTTGATCATTAGAAAGTTTATCGTTCTCAAAATTTACATCCTCAATATTTTTTGAAATACTTTTAAAATAAACATTTTTCTTCTCATGATCTTTATAATGATCTGATATCTCCTTAGTAAGAATATTTTTCCAAAAAATTTCCTTATAATGCTTTTTCATGAGTTTTGAATTCTCAATTTCAAGGAGTTTTGAAAACCTAGAAACTCTTCATAGGAAGGAAAAGTATCATCTTCATCAGAAGAGGATTCTTTATCAGAAGATTTATAATATTTACTATCATAAGTATTCAAATATATATTGGTCATAGATTCATCATTGTGTACCTTATCTATAAAGAAATGATTGTCAATAGGTAGTCTGGCTGTTAGACCAAGATTCTTCTATCCCGAAGATTTGTAATCTGATAATTCATCTGAAGAGTTACAACCACTAGAACTCCAGGTGTCCTTCAATTTTAAGACTTTATTAGCTTTAGTTTTTTATTACTTCATTCAGTTTCTCTCATAATTCTTTTCCTTTCTTTATTTTCTCTTAAACATATGACAATCAGGCCTTATATGTTCAGCTCTCTTGCATTCATAACATGTGACTTCTGAATCTTTCTTGTCTTTTCGTTCCTTTTTTATATATCTAGATTGAAAGTTTTTCTGGCCAAAAATCGTGTTCATCCATCGAGCAAGATGGTAAAACTCATTTTCTAAAGATTCACATCCACTAGATTCGGATTGAATAATAAACTTCTTAGACTTGGATCTAGTAACTCTCTTAGTAGTCTTGGATTTCATGTGATTCGAAGTTGTAGTAAAAGAAACACTACCATTCCCATTCTTCTTCTTTAAATTATCTAAATATCTCTTCATTCTAGTCTCATGTTGAAGAAGAGTTACAAAGAGTTCATCAACAGTAATCTGAGTAACCTTTCTGTTATAATCAATAACATTCCTCATGGATTCCCACTCATTGGGCATGATGTCTATGATCTTATCAACAAGAGCTTCATCATCTAATCCCTTCTCACCCATGAATTTTAAAATATTAATGGTATTCATGAATATTTGTTTCACCTTATATATGGGTTCTCTATAAGGAAAGTTAAATCCTTGGTAATCAGTTCTGAGCATGGATCTTCTAGTTTCAATAAATTTGGTAGTACCAAAATGTGTAACTTCAAGTTTCTTCCAAATACTATTTGAAGCTTCACAAGAAGATATATGGCTATATATATTTCTATTCATGGAACAAATAAATGTATTGGGTACCTTATAATTCAGTTGATATTCAGGCTTTTCTTGATTGGTGAATGCACTAACATCATTTTCAGGGATTTTATATCCTCCAGTAGGCATAACAATATTATCAACTCCAGTATTGATAATAAAGGTCTTCATTTGATATCTACAATACTCATAATCATTCCCATAAAAAATAGGTGGTCTTGTTGGATTTAATTTGTCAATAGAACTAAAATTTATTCCTAGCATCTTTAAAAAAACATTCCACAAAAATGTTTTAATAGAAAATGTTTGTAAACAAGGAAAATATTCATCAGCAAGAAAAATATAGAACAAGATTAACCCTAATAAAAAATTGAGTCTAAACTCTATGAGTCCGAAAATATGACTCTGAAAAAAATAAGAAGAAGAAGAATTCTCTTCTAAATCTAATCATGAGATTAATTCAGATTGAACCAAAATTATGAGGGCAATTGCTAAATTGGTTCAGGATACAAGGTCACCAGCTCTGATGCCAATTTTTGAGAAGGTATGTTAGTATGATATACTCTATAATACCAAATGTTGGATTGAAATAATAGAGATACTATATGTAGTATCTAATGATACTCAATATACAAGAGGGGGGGGTTGAGAATTGTAGACTTTTAAAAATTCCTTTGTAATTTTCAAATATGGTTATGTTTAACAAGGTTAAACAAGGTAATTAACAAAACCTCTAGTTCTACACACATGCTTGATTTTGGAAATATGATTCCGAGAAAGTGATTCCGGAAAATATAGTTTCTGAAAATTAAACTTAATGAAAGATTACAATCATAAATATTCTACCTTAAAGAATATATAATCTTACTAAATCAGGGTACAAATATAAGAAAGTATAAGACAATTATACTTTCCTAACCAAAATAAAATGCAGTGGAAAACTTGTAACAAAACAAGTAACAAGTAGTAAATCTTTTATCCCAAAGACAAGGGTATCCAACAAACTTGGATAAAGATCCCTTGATTTATACTTTCAAGAAAGTATGTATTACACACACCAGGTTAAGCCCTCGATATGAAGATCAGAGTCTATCTTGCTATCCCCGTAAGCCCTCAACTTCAAGGTAGTTGGCACCTCTATCTTGCTATCGCTGGAAGTCCTCGATTGTACACAACAAAAATAGGAGTCTCAGAAAGAATATATGAAAAATAAGTTCAGTACGCACAAAGCAATAAAGCCTCTCTCTCTATAAATCACTTCAGCAACAAGTAATATATATATTGATCAACTTGTTGTTATGAGCTCTTTCAAATGAGATTTTATTTATTGGCATTGTACCAACAGTCGGCTCCCTCCTCCTATGGTCATATTTTTCCTTGAATTTTGGAGGGACTTGTACATGTGTCAATCAAACAACGGTTATTTAGTAACGGAATGCACGACATCATTTTGTATCAAAAACAGGTGTACGAAAAAATATGGTTACATAACCAAATTCCAATATTTGGAATGTAAGAAAAAAAAAGATCAGAGTCTAACCAAAAATGAATTCGGAGTCTATAATAAAATGATATTAGGATTCTGTATTCTAAGGTATTCAGAACCTGAAATCTATTGAATTTCAGAGTCTGAATTCATTATAATTCGGAGTCATAACTCATACGAATTTGTAACATGAATTCGGTGTCAGAACACATAGGAATTTATAACAAGAATTCAGAGTCAGTATTCATAAGAGTTCGTAATCAGAATTGACATTTAGAATTCAGAGTCGGAACACAGAAGAGTTCGTAACCAGAATTCTATGAATTTAGAGTCAGAACACAGAAGAGTTCGGAGTTTGAATTCCGAGAACTCAGAGTCAGAACTCAGAGTCTTAAAATAGAAATCTATTTATCTAATTATTATATGATTTAGAGGTTTTAAATATGAAACCGAATTTTACACTTAGACAAGATAATGAACAATGAAAAACATGGTAAGGCTAAATTTCCATGGGGAAGGAAAATTTCCCTTATAGAAGTAAAACATAGGGTAAAATGATATTTGCCTCGAGATAAGGTGTTTGTTATTTTCAAAATAAGAAGGCATGTTAAAGTCATAAGGAAACCTTCTTGACTCAACAATCTCCCCCAAGTATGATTGAATGGAAAATTCATAAGGAAAACCTTATTGACTCAATAGTGTCTTGTTATAAAGAGACCATATATAGTATCCCATAAAATCAAAAAATACAATTTATTTAAAATCATCAAAATAAATCTACTATACTCTAACCATATATAGTGTGGTAGTGGGATGAATTGGTCTGATTTTAGGATCTAGTAAAGTTGTTTCACCACAAAAATGGTGGGTGGGTTGAATAATTTGATATTTTTGTAACATTATTACTATATTGACATTGACCACTATACAAATATTAGGATATAATCCAATTTTTTTAAAATATAACCTTACCCAGATGTGGTAAAAATAAATAGAATAGTAACACAATATTATTACATGACTTAGTATCAATACTAGAAAACTCATTACTATGATTTGTAAGATGTGCCAATCATAGATTATCTAATATAATCCCAATCAGTTACTCCATACAATATTCTCTAGAATAGAGAATATTATACTATTCTATCCTCCAAGGTGAACTGAGTAGCATATGCTCACTTATTCATGATTCCTGATAAGAGATAATTTTAGTATAGTGCAGTATCTATAAAATATAAGTAAATTAGATATCGTTTAATGTCTATAAATTCATAACATATCAAATTTATGATTATTATATAGTACATGAAAATATAATCATATAAATCATATGATCCATTCATAGAATATATATAATAATCCATGTTTTTGGTTTAATAATATTATTCTTGATGAACTATTATTTCACAAATAAATTAAATTGATTTAATTATTCATAAAGAATATTGATAAAAAATAATAGTCAAATGGAAATTTAATATAACACACACTTCACATATATATATATTTCTTTTTGATGGAAAATAATTCTGAAAAAATTAATCCTTCATATAGTGTTTTTATTTCATTGAAAAAATAAACAGGAGGAAAATACGAAAATACATTCTTGTTAACAACATCTCAAAAAAAGATTCAACACCATTCCCATGAATTAATGCCCTATTTATAGGGTATTTTTCATCTACATGAAAAATTATAATTCAATAAAATATGGTTACCCATTCAACTGTATGTGACTCAAAAAAGAACATCACATTTATCCATAAACCAAATTCCCTTCACATACAACATGTATATATTTAAACAGTTTTCCTTAGATAACATTTTTATATTAAAATTATAACACTCCATTCACATGAAAAATACATCCACAATGCATTAATGGTATGAATTATTCTATGCATTGAATATTCTTAACATTTTTATGAGCTCCAAATGATTTCACATAGAATATGATATTCTTTATAAAACTAGAAAAAAATCATATACTATTCACAAAAATCACAAAGAAATCTTGTTTTCATAGTATATTCTATTTGAACTTCCACTAAACTATATCTAAAAGCACAGTAATGATAACTATTTTTATGTTTTGTGAAAGTCAAAATCAATTAGATAATAAAGATAAATGAAACAATATTAAATGATACAAATCAAATCAACAAAACTCAAACTAAACTAGAATCAATTAACCATGCTAGAATAAGGATTAGGGACTCATTGTCAAAGAAGAACTAAATCATAGAAAACATTCACCTGTATAAGGGGATGTCTGACCAGAGGGGATGCTTTACTGAGGGAGGATTCTCAACAAGAGGTAATGGTCGACCTAGTAGAAGGTGATGCTTGACCTTGGGGGATATGTGTAGGGTGAGGGAAATCTTGGAATAGGGGGACACAAGACCTATGAGGGGATGTTCAACTAGAAGAGTAAGAGGAGGGTGGATGCACGTCGACTAGAGGAGGAAAACTAGAGATGTCTTTCAATCGAAGGAGGAGAAGGGGAATCCGGTGAGAGAAATATTGGGAGTGAAGGGACTTATGGGTGGTGGGGGGTTGAGGCCCGATGAGCGGTGGTGGGGAGGCTAGGTGGAGCGAAAATACTTTCCCCTCTATACATATGGTTCAGTAAAAACCATTGGTATATATTTTATATACCCACAATTCATTCAATACTATGGGTATAGTCAAACCTTAATCAGGATATACCGACAGTTTATAAAACACAGGGTATAGCTCTGTGGGGTTATTCACTCTTTCTATTAGTGTTTGTTTTCTAAAAATAAATATATTGTTAAGTCAAAAATAGAATTTTGAATAAAAAATATTCCCATTTTGTAATGCACAAAAATAGGTTTTAAATAGGTAATTTCTTTAAAAAAATTTAAGTCCTTAACTCTATTGAATAACATTTATAATCATAAGTAAATATTAATACTGATATTTTTTTGAGTTGATAAATCATCTAAATACAGTGATGAATATGACTATCGACCCCTTAGGATAAAAATTGTCATAAGAATCATATTCTTAATGAAATAACCCCCTTTCTATAGAATTATTTCTTATAATGTAAATTTTATCTGCTTACCTATATCATTCTACTCATTTTTGATTTTCAAGAAGTATTGATAATAGACTCTGAGGTTCCTGAAAAGGGGATAGAAAAATACACTATTAGAAACAAATAAGTTATTAATCATATAAAAAGGATTTAAATAATATTCAACCAATAAAATCGGAAGTCATTCAATAAAACTTATTTGAGATGACAAATTATTTCATTTATGTTCCAAAAAATATAAGAGTTAAACAATCATTTCATTTCCATGAGGTTCATGAATTTTTTTTTTAAACTTCTTGAATTCCTTTCTGTAATACCCCATTTTTTTGATAAGCTCATTCCGATATTTAAATTTTTATTCCTGTTCTAAAAACAACTGATCATGGGTACAAATTATTTCTTCATAATATTGAATTTTCTGTTCCAAGGTACCAAAATTATCTTCCTGGGGTTTGATTTTTGATTCCATTGGATGAATTCTTTGTCCATGAGACCTATTGATCTATTATTGAACATAAAATATATCCTCTATAAAAACATTTTTATTTTAGAATTAGACTATCCCATCCTTGTAAAACACAATCCTTCAAACTTTTAATTGACTGAAATAAAATTTCTTATTGATCTACTAGATTTATTCTGATTGGATAGCATCTAGACTTCTGAAATATTTTACTTTTTGGGTGTTATCACTAGCTGAATTTTTGAAAGCAATAGAGAATTAATTCACAATATTCATTATGTCATAAAATGAATCTTCATGAATAATAATACTTATTGCATCATTATGATATGATTTTTCCATAGTTTTCATGCCCTTTCATGTTCATAATAACTCTACTCAAAAAATTTACAATCGACTTCAATCATTGTCAACCTTTCCCTTAAAGTTACAATGAATTTGAATTTATCATTTTGGTTTTTAGAATCAAAATCAATATTTGTTTCAATCATTAGAGGATATGGAATTTTATTTTCTAATATTACTGATTTATTAAAAATTTACTGAAATCCTTTCACTATAATTCTGTTTAAAGAGTTAATATATTCTAAAAAAATTGGAAGCTCTCATAAATCCAATATCTAATTTTTATTGGTATTGGTTTCTTCATCTTTGTCCAAAATATGAATGATTTTATTGTCTATTGTTATATAAATATATAGAAAAGGTAATTTCCAAGATGTTTCTTTCGAATATCTTAAGGTTATTTTACCTAAACTTTATTTTTTTACTCATAGTAACTTCCTTATCAATCCTATTATATTATTATTTTTTAACTTCTTCCTCTTCCTCACAATTATTTGTTTCTCTAATTTATTCATAACAAACATACTCATAAATATGCCTTATTTAACTATATTCTTTTCCTTCATAATATTTTTCATTTAGAGGATCTGATTGTTCACTAAATTTATGCATTCCATTTCTAAAAACCTGGACATATGAAACTATAAAATCTACTTCTTTCTATTTCATGAGAATAATTCCAAAAATCGTATTTTCAACATTCTTTGTCATACTATCAATACAAAGAACATTTAACTTTTTATTTTTCATCTTCCTTTTCATTTATTCCTCATTGAGAGTATCTTCACTATAAATTTTAATATCTAGGGCATCGGTAGTATCATGACCAAATTGATGCTCTAATTCTTCTATTTAATATTTTCCTCTTCTCCAATCTGAAAAAAACTCATCAAAATAAAATTTTATTATTCTTTGTCTTTTAATGGGAAACAAACTGCGCTATTTATTTCTTTTTTGATATATTGTGTACAACTTTCAAAAATTCTTGAGGATCTTCAGTTGCATATTTCACAAGATCGACTTTAATATATTTTACAAAAAAATTTGATTTATTATCCAAATGAAGTTTAAAAACATTAATTGTATCATCACTGATAAGGGTAACATTCAATTTATTTAGCACCAATTTGATTACAACATTACAAAACATCAAACTTCCAGAAAGAAACATACTAATGATTCTGATAAACATAATCAATTGTGACTAGATATAATCGTATTTAATTTTTTTATGTTCATAATTATATAAACAATAAAATTAAATATCCCCATATTTAATAGATAATAAAGAATGAAAACATCTAATACATTAAGGAATTAACTATTAACCATTATTGGTATAAAAAAACCTTGAATCCAAAGGGTAGTGAGACAATTTTTAGAAGAAATGTTAGTAACATATCTTTTTTCCTCATGAATATTAAAAAGAAAATCAGTAGATCTTTTCTTATTAAATGTTCCCTTTTCTTTTGGAAGTTTATGAGAAAGGAAAAATACATATCCTTCTCTATGTATTCTAAGAACATGAGAAGATTTACCAATAGAAAGGCTATAATTATTTCTATACATAGAAATAGATCATTTTAAATTGTTATCAATTGAATTGGTATTATAAATCACATTAACATCATCAACATTAATGATTTATTGATCGGATTTGGGTTTTCTAAACAAACTAATTCCATCCTTGAAACATGACATTTATTTTTAATTAATAAATATACTTCTCATAAAAATAATTACTGAATAGCTTTTCTTTAAAGATAATCATCGAAGAGAAATCATTAGGATCCATTACTTTTGGAGAAGATTCATAGGATTATAACTTGGGTACAAATAAATCCTGTGAGCAAGAAATCATTTGGATTTGGATACATGAATTATGTTAGATATTTGGTGAAAATTTTAGAAGAATGATATCGGACAAGGTAGGGGTCCCTTTATATGCGTGAAGGAAGATGACTGTTCAGATTCTACGGTACATATTTAATCAAACGGATTCGAATGTTAAAAAATTGAACTCTAGAGGTAAAAAAAAATAAAAAATAATGAATTTAAAAAAAATTAAATACCAACAAATATAATAGAATTTAAAATAGAGTAATGTATAATAAATTGTGTCATTTGGAGTTTTATGATGGTATTCTGGTATTCAATATATAGTTCTTCCTAAAATGAAATCTGTGTATGAAAAATATTGAGTATGAAACATGTTGAGTATGAAAAGTATTGTGTATGAAATATATTGAGTATGAAAAATATTTAGTACTAAAAATATAATGTATGAAAAATAATGATTATGAAAAATAATGAGTGTGAAAAATATTGAGTATGAAAAATATTGAGTCTGAAAAAATATTATGTATTAAAAATATTTTGTATGAAAAATATTAAATATGATATATATTTTGTATGAAAAATAATGAGTATAAAAACTAAAAAATTAAACATATGTACACCCATTTTTAAGGGGAGTAACTTAATATATGGATATGGTTTAAAGAAGATGTAGATATAAATGATTACTTTACAGAGATCATTCAAAGAATCTGTTTAATCTATTCAAATCTATCAGAAGGTAGTGATCTTGTAAAAATATCATCAAGTTGTTCATACGTTCTGAAAAATTGTAAAATTATGTCTCATTTTTTAAAGGATCAGAATGTATATTCATATGGAAAATACAATAGGGTGGGATCTGAATTGTATGTTTAAAAACATTCATTTTAAATCTTAAAATATTTTTTTTAATAGAATTATAAAAATCCAATTAACAAAACCTTTTTGGTATTAAAATAATAATCAGAAAGGAAAATTGGTTTGATAAAAAAGGATATCATAATTTGGTTAATTAAAATATGATTATTTAGATACATGTAACCAAATAAATGATTCAAACTTAAACATTATAGAACTTTAATTAGAGTTATTTATGTAATAGAAATTACAAAACAATAGTAATTGTAAATTATTTCAAAATAATTATAATAACATAATAAAAATAGAAATATGAATGAATATAATTTCAATTAAAAATGAATGAGAAATGATATAAAAGTAAATTAATAAAACTATTTTAAGCCAAAGAGATGGATATCCAAAAAAATAGTTTAAAGGTCCCTTGATTTATACTTTCTATAAATTCTGACATTCCCACATTAGGGTAGTCCCTCAATATGAAAATCAATTTCACTCTATATTGATATTCCTACAAGACCTTGGTCAGAAAAAGATCATCAAAACTATATCTTACTATCCCCAAAATACCTCTATAATTAAGTTAATAATAACCTCTTTCTTCCTAGCCTCATAATCCCTTGATCATGATCACATTAATTGGTTTCTCATAAAGAAAGTAAGAACTCTAAAATTAGAAGGAAAAGTAACATATAGTTCACTTGTTTTAATATTAGGGTTCTCAGACTTAATATAAAATTAAGCATAGATTTCACAAAATGTTGTCTATCATACATATGTTGAAATGATTGGATGAAATGTTATTTATTGGCCTTTATTCCAATGGTCATCTTGATCTCTAATGATTAGGTTTTCTCCAAGATTTCCAGGAAGACCTAGACACCTACCCCTCCAATGGTAATATGATAACTAAAAGTAAAACATAATTTTTATTAAAACATAAATCGTGAATTAATTTTGATTAAAAACTTTTTATAACATTACAGTTATGTTTTCTATGATTGAAAAGTAAATTAAAATAAATCTAGTGATTTTTATTATGAGTTAGTATGATTTATATTTTTACAAAATATCATCTGTATGAAATACTGGACAATGTGTACCATATAAATTATATTCGGTGAGTATGATATAAATCATATCCATTTTGTATGATATAAGTCATATTTGGTCTCATTATGATAATCGTGGAAGCATTAATATGATTTTCTTGAGTACGATGTTTCTCATTTTCATTATAAAAATCATAATGATAAAATATAAATTTATTTCCACAACAAAAAACATTTGATGAACATTTTTTAAATTATAATATATTTTCTTATAAGAATATTGTTAAACTAATTTGGTTATGAAGGAATTAGAAATTAAATATTTAAGAAAGAGTTTGTGATTTTCAAAACAAAAGGAATGGAAAATTCAAAACAATACTTTTGACTTAACAGTACTAAGAACGATATTCAAGGATACTCAATATGGAATATAGTTATTTTTATCATTGAAAATAAAAAATATACATTGAAATTAGTGTATTAATATGTAATACATGACTATTGTGTGTATTTAGTATACCAAGACTAATAAACTATTCGGTCCTTGGGGATGCAATTTACTTGTATTTTATATCAATGTAATGGTAGTAAACACTAGATCCGGGCTCTGTGAAGCCAAATCACTATTTTTCTAGTGGATCACCACAAAGTAGAGGTTGAAGAAAATGAAACATATTGTATGATTATATGAGTGTTTTATCACATAGGATCTATTTAATTATGAAGTCTTTGTTTCAGATTGGGAGGAAAAGGATTTGTTATAGGAGGTAGAGATAGTGTTTTATTCAATATATGATTAGAACAAGAAATGGGTTTTCTTATCTATAATGATTCTATATGGGTTAGCTCAACTATGGTGTATTTTGTTCTTAAGGGATTATGAGAAGTCAATTATTTCATGGGACATAGTCGATGATCAGTTTCTAGAACATTTTCTATATTTGACCACTAAGTTGGCTTTCCTACTTAAGATACCTACCATTCAGTTAGGGATTTATAGTGTTTTAGAGTTCATTATCTATTACATAATCATTATATGTTTTAATCCATGCATTTTTAAATATGTATAGGATAGGTTGAGGAATTTTGAGGTGTTTTGTAGCCAAATATCCATTACCATGTCACCCCATTTATATTGAATTCCTATGATAAGGTATTGGTGATAGTGGAGGTCATCGAGTGAACATTAGATAAGACGAGATATTCATGGTATTATAGTTAAAAAGACCTTCTATTGGGCATATCTATGATAATTAGTTACTAGCTTCCTAGAAAACATAATAATTTTTTGATATCCTTGAGAAAAGTTTATCATTCTATAACTCATTTCATCAGAGCTAGAAATTGTCAGGACATTATCAGTGGGTTGATCAGGGTTATTTTTCATTAGGAGGATATGAACATAATAATATAGGGTTCTTAAAATTCTTTATCAATTAGTTTTTGGTTGTCAATCTGATCTGGGCATATCCATTATATAAAATTTTAGATGTGGAAGTAGTTATAGCTACACATCCGTATATATGATCAACATAGAGGGGAATGTGGATTAATAGTACAACACTGTGATATCCATCATCTAAAAGTATAATAGGAAGTGTATATATGTTGAGGTGGTTAATATAGAGACTATAGAGGAAATGGAATATGATGTCCTCAAATGAATTCATCTGTCATGATAGCACGAGTAGAGCCCGATGTCATATGAAGTACTATCATTCTATTTTTAAAATTTTCACCTTTTTGATCTTATAGATATTCACTTTTTCACCCTTATTAATCCATTATTTTGGACACGAGGTAGAGATACATCCAGTTCTATTATTGTTTACTACATAAGACGGAGATTGATATTTCTTGTATGATGTTTTTAGAGATTGTGAACTTGTGATAGGGAAGAGCAGATCTTGGGTATATTTATTATATTTGTAGTGTAGAGACCCAAATTTTGACGTACATGGAAAATACATTACTTTTGTAGAATACATAATAAATAAAAAAACAGACACCAAAGGACCATAATAGTTTAATGCATTTGGAAACTAGGAACATAATCTTCTAATATTGGTGAAAGATCTTCAATATCTCCCATAATGATCTTCCCTTTTTTTCTTACCTAAAACCTTTCTTTATATCCTGGGGAAAATAAAACATATGAAGGGTGAGCTAAAATTATTAGTAATGGTAAGCATGGAGAAAATAAAACAAACCATATACATTTGAACTTCAAAATATGGACATAAAGTTTGAACATCAAAATATTCAGTTGTGAAATAAATCTTGGCAGTACGTAAGGCATAGATCATAAAGAAACATAAATCATGATAAAATAGAATGGTAATAAAACATTGAATTGTGGAAAACCATTAATCACATGATATTATTTACATAGTACCCAAGGCATTGCTGCCAAGACCATCTTAGTGGACAAAGTCCCTTACTGAACCGGGTTTACATGTCGTTCCAACCCTGTATTACTGAACCGGATTTACTTACCGTTCCAGCAATGTCTATCTCATGAGAAATAAATCTTTACTCAATGCATTGGATGGAGATATAGGTCCCACCTATCTCATAATGAAATCATTCTTACTTGTGACACAAAATAAACATAAATCATTCATCACCCAAAGAATAAAATGGGTTTCATAAACATCATCCCATCATAACATAATCCATATAAAGAAAATGGATATCATTTAATCATAAGAAAATTTAAACCATGTAAATCATAGAGAAATTATACACTTATTAAATAATTCCATCTTTTCTGGAAAATGGTTTAGATAAAACACTTCAAATGAATTCTTGAGGAAAATATCCTTTCTTCTTAAAAATAATTTTCTATTCACAAAATGCCATGGAATTTTAAAAGAAAAATATTTTGTTTAAAATATTCATGAAATATTGTAGAGTAAGATTCATAAAAATAAGGCGTTATAAAACCGTAAAAATCCGTTCATGCCGTATAAGTAAAAAAACATTCTTCTCGTACTTTTGCTGGAAAAGTCAAAAAGTACCTTGTATGGTAAAAAAAGAAAGATTCCTTACATACCATGTAGTAAAATTAAAAAATGGGTAAAAATGACTTTAAATATACATGAATGTTTTTTTTAAAAACAAGGACATGGATGATAAATATAACCCCAGTAAATACTTACGAATAAACAATCTCGGATAAAAACGAGATTGGAAAAGTTATCCCTTACCTTAGGTCCTATATGCTTCGTACGTATCAGAACCACCTATATAATGAATTAAATAATGTCATTTACTTATTAAAGAATAATATTCATTGTTATGATATCATATATGATTCACTTATGACTTTATATTACCCGTTCTTTTGTAAATTCCATGTTAAAGTAGTGTTTTGGGTAAAACTGTTTCATTTATCATCCGTGTTTTGACTTATAATTATTAATTTGATTAATTAGATGATGGTTACTTAACTAAAGAATATAAAAAAATATTTATATATAATATATATTCATAATATACATATATATATAATAGATCGACAAATGGAACGAAATACACCGTTCATGGAGACGGTAGGTCGTACGTACGCATGAACGCTGTTTTCGTTTCCTTATTGAATTGAATGGAATTAAGTAGATGAAATACATATATATGTACATAAATCTAGTAGCATTTTTATGTCATATATTTCATGATTACTTATTATATATACTTTATAATCATTCTTTAATTGTTAACATGTAAAATGAATCTCATCGCGTCATGGAGACAGTAATCCGTACGTACGCACGAGCGATGATATTGTTCCCATATTTATTGAATGGAATTGTAGTGGATGATATAATATATTAGAATCATTATGATGTTATAATAACCATATATAGTTATTATTTACACCATTATACCCATCCAAGTAAGGTGGTGGTGGAAAAACAGATTACACCACGGTGTGGAGACGGTATTCCGTATGTACGCACGCGTGGTGATTTCATTTTCCGTAGGATGGATAAAAGGTGAAATAGGGTTTTTTCAAATTTATAATATAATATCAGTATATAATTAATACTTATGTTATTACTTTATATTGAAACAACTAAATAAGAATAAGTTGAAGAAGAAAGAAACTTGAAAGAATCTGTAGAAGAGATTATCTCTTCCTCGACGCACCTTCTTTAAACCTCTTCTTAGGGAACTAGAGTTGGTCTTTTGAGAAGAACAGAAACTCTATGATATAAATAGAGATGTTGAGAAGAGGAATTGTCAGGGGTTGTCTGAGATTAATGGCTCAAAAGGGTGTGAAGATAAGAGGGAAGGGGTTCCCTTTTTATAAGGGAGGAGAGGGGCACCTTTGGAAAAACATAAAATATTATTTTATAATAAAGTAATATTCGGTTTATAATAGCTCCAAATTGATTTATTTAGAAGCCAAATTGGGTATGGGTCGAAATACCCTTAACCAAAAGGTTTTAGACAAGTTTATGTTACTATTTTAACTTTATCATTTAGATTTAACTCTAAGTTAAATAATTTATCTTTTACCGTGTCTTCTTGTTTTCTTACAGTATATTGTTAATAAATTTACTATAACAAGACAAACGAAACCCAAGTGGTTCATTATTAATATATATAACCTTATCTATGTCATTCATCCGATCCTTAGATTTTTAGGAATATAATTACAATTAATAATATAATATTTGATTTAAAAACAATTTTATGTCAATTTTGACACTATTTGGTAATTGATTTTTGTGAAAATCACAAATACATTATTAGTTCTAAAAACGTTACTATAATAAATACTAACATGTCATATTAACCTATAAAATTATTTGAATTCATAAAAAGCCTAAAATTACATTTATTTGGGTATTTATAACATCAATTATGTTAATATTTCATTAATAAGGTAATTACTGAATCATCATTGTGTCATAAATAAATTAAATAATTTAATTTTTAAAAATTATAAATAAACTACCATTATGTAGGAAATATTTTATATCTTTCTAATGAATATTTATAGTCTAATTTATCTTATGTATAACCCTATATTAAAAATGTTTTAGTTATTAAACTTTGATTTTAATGATTTTAACTCTTCTTTTAATAAAATAATAATAGGTGTCCTAATCTAATACAAGTGGACCTAAAGGGTGATATTTTATTAATAAGGTTGTTTTTGGTCTAATTAAACATATCCAATAGAATTAGGACATGGGTTATGATAATAATAATATCATTTTTACCCTTAATTACCCTATTAACTTTTAATCGTGGTAAATAAAAGTAAAAAGTTACTATTCACAAAAAAATTATTTTCATGTCATTGAACCACATTTTACTTACTGTCATCAACCGTTTCTCTCGTATTTTAGAAATTCCACTCATAGAAGCAGTAAAATTACATTTTATGTAAATTTGCAAATTCTCATAGAAGGTGGGTAAAAGACGGTGAAAAGTTCAATAAAGTTTTTATATATCTAGAATTATTATAAAATGACTCCAATTAATTAAATTGAACTTATATAGGTATTATGTATCTATTTTGACCTAAAATAAATTTAAATAATATAAATAATTAATTATATAAAAAGTCTATTTTTAAATAGTAACCTAGTGTTTTCACTATTCATCAAAAATTGAAAGTTTTTAGAAAAATACCAAAAATTCACTCTAGGATAATTTTGATATTCTGAATCCAAAAATGAAGTCCATTTTGAATGATAAAATTTATAAAATTTCAAAAAGTGGGTATTACGTTTCATAACGGCTTGTTTATAATAATATTAAATAATATCTCATTTAGTGAAACTCGTGATTGCGTACTACACACGCTATTGATGAAGGTCTTGATTGCGTGTAATGCAATCCAAGTCAGGGATTCATGTAGTGAAATCTCCGTTTGGTGTTGCGTATAACATAATCAAAACTCGTTTCATTTATACATTAAACAAAATCTATACTTAATGTTGCGTAGAATAATTTCCACAAAACGAACATGAAATTTTGTGTAATAGGGGCCAAGAATAGTGTTGCGTATACTGCAAGCTAATACGGTGTTGTGTATAATACAAGATAATCATGGTGTAGTGTATAATAGAAGACATCAAAGAAATTAAAAATAATATATCTCATAAAATCTCGGGGTGTTACATGTAGATATAGCCACATTAAATCATCCTCGGTGTGTATTAGATATATTAGGTGTAGGATATCATGGATTGATTCATTAGGAATATTATATTTTATGAAACTGATTTATATTGGAAAATAACATTGATAAACGAGACCTTAGGATGTGTTAGATTTCTATTGATTCTCTGTATTTCTTTTTAGCTAGGATTATACAATGATATGTTGAGGTTATTCTAATAGTGTTTCATAGGTTTGTTGAATATATCACTGATTTCTTCTTTTAATAGGTTTTGTTGCTACCCCCTTGACGAGAGATCATGATTGGGATAGATCTGTAACCACGTGTTTCCTTAAAATCGATGTCTTCATATCATATGTCCCCTTTTGAGAAATGTGTATAGCAGATTCATGTTGATAATTTTTTAATATAGGTTTTATTTGATCTTTTGTGTCTCTTTGGACCACTCTAGTTCTCTTTGTTAAGAATGAATATGCTAGTGTATGATTTTTTGTCAATTACCATAGTTTGAATTAATTTCAACAAAGAACCATTATCCCTTCTTATGGTTTCAAAATTTATTTGGTAATTTTAAAGGGTTAGATAGGGTTCATAGATTGACTTATGGTCTAGATATTATCTATTTAATTTGAAGGCAGGGGATATCCAAAAGACAACATTCTGATGTTGTTATGAGAATTATGAGTTCATGGTGATTTCATTCTTTATAATGAACTCTATAGTAATGTTCCTGGGTATGATTAATTCACGGTTCTTTGAGTTCATATACATTTATATAGAAATATTTATCAACAACATCCATGCGTTTTTAATAATTAAGGAGGAGCATGTAGAGCATCTATGAACCATGTGGGGAGTTCTTTGATTTCTTCAACTATTATTGATTCTTTACAAGTGTGAGTTTTAGGATCGTGATTTCCATTTTATGGGGATAGTCACTTCTTATCATAATGTATCCATTGATTCTTCCAAAGGCTAGGGTGGTTTTTTCTAGTCTAGACCCTTATAATGTTATAGAGGTGCACTGTTTCTCTAGTATAACATGATATTATATGAGGTTTTTACCAAATATATTTATGATGTGACCCCTATAGTAGTTTTTAATAAATAGGATTAGTCCATTATTTTGAAAAACCATTTCCAGACAAATTTTCATTTTTTTATGTAGAAACTGGTCAATGTTCAATATTTTCATCTATTGATGGAAGGTGTTCTGTAAAAGGATTATCGAAACACATTTCATATTGGTTTTTTTTTGGGTATTTATAGAGTATATTGAAGTAATCTTTTATTGGGATTGGAACTTACTACCTCATGAATATAAAAATTCCACCCATTATCTTGATATTTGGGTGGTAGTGTTTTCCATGAGTATTTGGAGGCATTATCTTATCATTGAACATTTTTTAGTCCTCACAGATCAAAAAAACCTAATGTGTGTATTCTCCTAGGATGAATTGAATTAGTTTCAATGATGGTGGATGGATATATTATACAAAAACAATTATGATATTTCTTATACATCTAGTAAAGGGAATATTGTGGCTATTTCCCGGAGCATGAAGTCATATAGTGGTGGGTTTTGTGTGAGTTTGGAGACTCTTAGAGAGCGATAGAAGATTTGATCATAATTCTCCTTGATATTGGATCAATTGATAAAATATTTTTTCTTTATTAGATGATAGTCCAGTTTACCTTAGTGGAATAGGTGGAGAAATATCAGCTTGGGAATTATAAGGTTGAATTCTCAAATGATTTTTTTGTAATGATGTTGCGAAGGGATTGTCTAAAGATCGAAAACATCAAGTATTTTTATAGGGAAATATATTTTTTACTTTAGAGATGGATGATATGTTTTTTTATGAGTTCCATATTTATCCCCTAGTGGTACACATTGGTGTAATGAATATGTATTTTTATATGATTGAACAATTTTAGTGCTCCCTTTTAAATAAGTCAGTTATAGAATTGTTCTCATGATGTTTGTTATTATAGAAGGTGATGACTGAGAACCATGTTCCTTACGGTTTTATTTAACTTTTCAATGTTCCTTCTTAGAACTTGGAGGACATTTCATTAAACATCATCACCGGTTTTCCAGATATGTAATGATCGTTTTGGTGTTATGTTGTTGATTGTGGACTATACGGTGAATTCAACAAACTTTTTATTAATTAAGGAGATGAGATCAGTGGAGGGTTTTTTCAAGGTAGTACCTAGAAGAAATAATAAGGATCCATGGTGTTAAAAAGATTATCATATCGCATTGTGATATATATTTTATATCCATGGTGTAGAAAGGTCTTAATCTTTATTTTAGATCTCAGTTATTTCATATTGATTTTTAGATCTGTATAAGGATAATCAGATAGTGCAGACCATCACAGTATTATGAAACATGTTGTGCACATATACACTGGATTTTAGAGGAACATGGGTGATGCACTTACCCTTAGTAAATTTTTCATAAAACAATACCTATAACTCTACAATTTCTATGGACCCTTTTAAATCATCATATGGATATCTTTCACGGTCACTATTGTATTTGATAAAGGTTAGGGAGTCAGATGCTATTGGAATGAAATTAGTGAAGATTATGGAAGAGAAGGTCTAGGTGATCCTCAAGTTGATTAATGTGGTTTGTTATCATTAAAATTCTCTTGAAGATCATAAGAGGAGGCTTATAGAGTATTATGTTGTATATCATGTGTTCTTGGATGTGAATCCTCATCATTGACAACAATCATTTGGTCAGGGGTGCAATATTTTTCCTAGGATCATTGGGACTTTCAAGGTGTTGGATTATGTTGGATTTATGGAGTATTGGGTATCTCTACCTCTAAAGATAAGACAGATTCATGAAATCTTCATCAAGTTACTAGATTTATTGTTATCATCATGAAAACTCTCAAGTCATAAATTGGGGTGAAATGGATGTTGAAGATGGTGAGGCCATTGAGGAGTTTCCTAATAAGATTTAGGACTATCAAGGGAAGGTGATACATGGATGTGTAATTCCATTGGCTCATTTACTTTAGAAATATGGAAAAGGAGGAGAGAACCTAGGATCAAAAGTTTTAGATGTGCACCTAAAAACATTTTTTTCAATTATTAACCTTTTATTTATTGATTCTTCATTTTTTCATTGCTGAGATGATGTCATTGACATTATATTGATATATGAGTTTGGTTATATTAATTAATGTTTATATAATCTTGAATCCTTATTGTTTGGTTGTTCCTCTATTGTATATAATCCTTTAGGTGTATCTATCAGAGTGGTTGTTTATCCCCACATTACATTCTTTCTAGGTTTTGATTTAAATTATCGAGGATGAGAATTATTTTAGAGGTATCGAATGTAAGGAAATGATGATCTAATTCCATTCCCATTGCATTTTTCAGGGATTTATGTTTTCATGAGGGTATTTCGAATAGTTATAAAATTTGGAAATTGTTTTGGCCGTTCATAGGGTTGCAATTTCATAATGTTAGGAATGGTATTAAATGTTTTGAAAATATCATAGAGGCTTGAGTATTCAATGGGATATTTTGTCCTCGATAATTTTTATTTTGATCATAATGTGGACCATTTAGGGTTGGAGTGCACCAAAATGAGTTAAATGACTTTTCTAGATGTTTTAAAGGACATTACTCTTTGATGTTTCTCCAATGAGAAATTTGGATGAAGAAAATGGATTAAGAGCTCGTTTTAAGGATGTTTGGTGGGGTATTCTACTCAATGAGTCTGGTTGTCTGGAATTAGTAGTGTAGAGAATTTTACGCAATAATACTCAGTGTTTTGGGGGTTAAAAAATCTTGTGATTTTACACATTTCTATAATAGAGTTCATGGTGGTGGTAAAATGGTTTTATATGAGTTTTAATGGTACACAGTCCCCAGGATTCAATTGCATTAAAATCCAGATCTCACATTGACCAAACCCGTGATTTGAATTTTTGGAGTTCACCACACCATAGGTAATGCTTTCTTGATCAATCTATAAATAATGTTCCAAAGAATCGTTGGATAGTATTTTCACTCTATCTCTCGAATCCTAGATAATCACTATGCTACTCATAAATCCCTAGCCACACATTGAACGGTACAAACACATTACATAATCATATTGAATTCTACTATTAATTTATTATCCGTTTTCTACCATCTTCCTACTTTCCCCTCTTCTACATCATCCAAAAATAATTTTTAGGTTTATTTCATTATTTTGGCTTAACGTTTCAGTCTATTATTTACGGAGGTTTTCTTGATTAGGGTCTTGAAGTGTTTCTTTCAAGTTTGGTGGTGTTTACTATGGTGGTGGTTGTCTCCCAATTCTTAGTTCTTAATTATAGGATCTTAATATTCTAATAGAGGTATGGTATCTATTTATTTTACCCAATTTAATTAAATGTTTGAATTAGTCATGCATTAACACTTTTTCCCTATGGTTTGTATTAAAATTAATAAGATAATAATCTAAAAAGGAATCGTATATTGGGAAATTATTTAATAATCTTCAAATTGAAATGAGAAAATAATTATTTTATTTTTTTATTTAATATATTTTATGTAATTAATTTCATTTTATATAATAATGGTGTCATAAATAATGTATAATTTAATTATAATTTGAATCTTATTTTTTAGCATAAATAGTTATGATTCATTAATCTGTAAATTAAGGATATGATATTAATAGTTTCTCTCTCCAATGCTATCTACTTTTCTTGAAATGATAATATCTTTTTTTAAATTTTTTTAAATAAAAGTACTAAAATGGTACAACTATAAATTTTTTGAAATAATGAATATTTTCTTATCATGTTTTATTTATGTGATTTGGTTTTGGTTTATCGTATGTTTGTTCATGATATGTTTCTTGTTTTACATGATATTGTATTATATTTAACTGGGGATGTTTTTTTTGTTTTCTAAACATGAGTAATTGATTTTATGGGATATAAAATATAAGTATAAATTATCATAATTAATGGAAGATTCTTCACCATAGAATTTATTGCTAATTTAATATTTAATTAACTATGGGAATTAATTCTCCGAAGCTTGTCAACTTTTTTCCATATAAATGGTTAGTTATTTACTTTAGGATATGTTGTGTAGATAACTTATTCATAATGAACCATTTAATTAAATAAGATTTGAAAACATTTATTACTAAGAAATAATATTTACGGTTAAACAAGCTTATTTCTTAATGTGTGAGGATTAATGTCTCAATTAAATAACCATAGTGCCTTTTCATGTGTGTGAATATATGTTTGCAATTCTTGTGTTATATTGGGATTTAGAGCCCTGATTTATATTTTTATAACCATTTCTAGATGGGAATAAATGAATTTAAATTTTATGGATATATAATGATATATTTTTTGTTGTTTGGATTAATGAGAGATATTATGGGATCCCACAATACACTATTGGTCAATTTACATGATGGTGGGATAGTTTATTACTATTAATAATGGTGTGGGGAATAAATTATTTTAGAATGAGGTCATAGTACGGCTTAGTCATTGATAGGTTTAATATTTCTTGATGTTATCTTGATATTAAAATGAGTATCTATCATTTATATAACCAATTTCCAATTTCATGACGCAATGTGATGTTATATAATGAAAGTGAATTTTTTAAGTACAAGATTTCGCTAGGTCCAAGACTACACTAATGATTATGAAATTATAATTAAAAAATGAATGGGTTTGTTTCATGGTGTTCAAAGAAATGATGATTTAGTTGAGGTTAAAAGTAAAAAAATTAATTGTCTCACCAGAACATGAAATAAACGATTAATATTTTTATCATGGAAATTAAAATTGTTTTAGTAAATTAGTGGATAATTAATTAATTGATGATGATCATTCTACTTATTTTCCTTTTGGTTATCTAGACCATGTAGAGTCCACAGATCAGTTAGGTGTGATTGAGCTGGGGTGAATCAGTGGTACATTCATTTTCCAAATTCTCCTTGAATATAACCTCTAGGACTTATTAAGGTTAATATTATACTCAGTATTATCTATCAATATTACCTTGTCTGTAGGTGCAATAACAAAGTGGGTCTCATTGTATTTACATGTTTTGTGTAAAAGTCATTATCATTACCATGTTGCTAATAAACCCCAACATGGATTTTGTACTATAATATTTATATCAATTACAATGGATAATATAGAGTGACACTGAATCCTAACTCTTGAGTCTATATAGGAGGATATTTATTCTACTTAACAAAGTATTACTAGATTCCACACTTTCCTTCTACTCTAGAGTCCACATTAGAGGGTCTTTATAGTGCTTTACACAGTGTTACCATATTCCACAATGGCCTTCTCAATATTGATTCACATAATAGTTTCTTTATTCTACATCACAAAATATTATAATTTCCTAATGTTGATCTAATAGTAGAATGTCCAATTATTTATTTAGAGTTATATTCCTCTATTAACATATTAGATTTTTTTTATGCATGTACAACTTCAAGAACCTCCAATGGAAATTGATCAATTCTCTCTTCCTTTCTCAATAATTTTGATCACTCATATATGATCAATTGCCTCATTTCATCAATTATTGGTTCATTCTTCCCTCAGTTTTATAAAGTATCGACCACACTCAAATGTTTTCAAGTTATGCACACAATTTATTTAAAATTATTTTATTCAAGATAGAACATTCCAAAACTTAATGTAACTTCCCTTTTGAATTCTTAATTATCACAAGATTACTTCAATAATATAGGATAAATTTCCATTCGTCTTCATATTTTTAAACCCCAACACATATCCATTTCAATATCCTTATTACCTTTATGTTATTATCAAGGGAATTATTCTATTTTGTTTATATTATCATGTGAATTTCAATTCATTTACTTAGTAAAAACATTCACAAAAAATCTTCCAAGAATTAATCCAAATGGGTTCTTGATCACTCAAATGGGTGAGTGATATCATTTGTATTATTCACAAAAGTATATTGAACTATCCCATCTCCACATATTCATGAACCCCAAAATAGGTATGTGGTATCCCAATGAGTTCATGAAAACCAAGAAGGCATCATATAACTTGTTCATCACAAATGTTTTCAAAACTGTGCAATACAAGAGAAGGCCTATTGTTCTATGTTTCTTCAAAACACTATTGAATGTGATATTTTCATTTCAATAGGCTAACATATTTTATTATTCCTAAAAGTAAAGAGTTTTTTATGGTGCTTTGTTTCACTCTTGAAAACGAAGCCTCAAAAAATCTAGGCTTCAACACCTCTCTTGACCTTAGAGCTTTTCATTTTACTAGTGAGGTTAAATGCATATCCTTCTACTCATCACGAACCTATTCAATAAATTTTTATGTCATTTAAATGGACATTTTTAATTCCCAATGTTTTTGGTGTTTAAAGTATTCTTTTATATGATTCCTTATTTTTAATATCACACAGTATAAAAAGTATAGATTCTTTTATTAAGATATTAAGCCTTAATGTATACATACATAGATGTTAACATATATTTATATAGCCTCAATATACCCATTAATAGGTAATTAAATAACATTACACATCCTCAATAAGTTTACACCAGGTTACCCTTACGTAGGTTTCTTAGATACCCTTATGGAGGTAATACCATTACATTAGTACCATTATATAGATCAGGTTACCCTTATGTAGATACGTTTATGTAGCCTATGTTCATTATTAAAAGAATCTATGACATTATTTGAACACATGTATGCACATAATATATATCATATTAAATGATCCAAAGTATGATGATCACAAAATTTCATCCATTTAATCTTGGCTTGATAATGGAAGTTACAACATGAAAATAACTCTAACATTTAGAAAACCATTGAGATTTGGATGTTTCGGGAAGTTAACTCATGATGATTGGATTCCTAAATTTCAATAGATCATGCAAATAATATTTCATCAGTATTATTTTTAGTGGAGATAAAATATCTACCCACCCTATATCCCACATCATGTTTTCATTTATTCTGCGGCCACTTAATAAATAAACTGCTTACATACTCTTGGAAGATACAACTAGACCTAAGTTGAATCGTGGAACCAAACCACACACATGGGATTCATGGGAATCACCACCCTCTGTTGGAATTCCTTCTCACTACATACCGACCCATGCACTTTGGTGCACCAATGTGTGCACACCTAGCTATCCATAATGGAACTCACTCACCAATTATTCCATGTGGGATCTATGAGAAAGCTCACAGATGTGGTCGAGGTCCTCATACCATATATTTTAGATGGAGCTGGTTCATAGATCAAATGGTAGAAACATTTATTAAAAACACATAGAAAAATTTCTAAGTGAAATTTGGATTATGAAAAATGTAATCAACATGAACCTAGTATGCTAGAATCAGTGGTTACTCTATTACATTAGTATATGATATAGTCAATCACATCCCAAAGAATATAGTACACTAATAATATTAGAAAACCTGATACATAATAGAATGTCAAAATACATTTGAAAACATACAATACAACGTTATATTTTATTTTAGATCACTATTATTCTATTTAGTGTATCCCAACATATCAATCATAATATACTTTCTTGGAATCTTGGGAAAAGGAAACCTAATAAAGGGGTGAGATATAATGCTCCGTAAGGGTATCTATAAAATGGAATAAATCATAAAAAATAATACTTATTAAATATTGAAAGGTAAATAACTGAAACACATTCCATTTAATAAATAACTTTAACATGAACCAAAATTTTAAATGAATAAAATATTATCAAAATATTGACATATAAATTATCACATGATATTTAAACATGTCCATGGATATTATAACTAAATGAATAATCACATGGACATAAATAATGTTTCTTATAAAAAGGGAATTCAAAATTCTTGACATCATAAACATAATATCAAGACCACATGTCAAGACATATTATATAAATGGGTAACACCATGGCCAAATACCAATACTAGATTGTATCATGAGACATACCAATTCACCAAGGGGATATAGAAGGCCCCACCCTTCACATACCAATGCATTACTCAAATGAACGGGGAGGAAGATAATTAATGAAAACATTCATATTCCAAGATAAAATGTTAAATTTTATTAATTTCCCCAATCAATAAATATAATCAACATAAAAAATAAAATTATAAAACTAGAATATGAATGTTAATATGTTCCTCAGTCAATACAAAATCATAGACCGTCCATATTACTATAGAAAATTGATTTAAAATCGCCCATTACATTTAAACTAATCATAAACCATCCATAATAATAATAATGATTGTATCATTACAATATATCCCTATTGTAACATAAGTAAAATAATGGTTGTTTCCTTTCACAAATAGAAATAAAATATAATTCCACTAAAAATGTATTTAGAATAATATACTTTTGACATTGAAAATCAATTTTGAAAACTAAAAATATCCATAATATTAAAAAAAAAAATTGTTAAAATAATAATTGAAATTGGAAAGTTAAAGTTCAAATATTTATGTAGACATGAAGTAGTTTAATTATTTAGATGCAATATAAGTTAATAAAACATTATTATAACACTTTTGTAAAGTTGTTAAATAGTACCTTGGTTGAAAAATGAGATTATATTACTTTTAAAACATTTTTTAAAATGTAAAATATTATTAAAAATTTCTATAATAAGCCATTTTGATATTTTTGCAAACACTTTTTAAAATATTTTTAGAAAACATAGATATGGAAGAAATGTATTTTCTACCAAAGAGAGAAATATAGCAAGTTATTATTAAAAATATTTTATCAATCATTTAAAGTATCATAGATAGGAAATTTGGACTATTACATGAAAATTTCATGATTAACTATAGGAGAGTAAAATATTTTTTTAAAATATAAACATTAAATACTTTTCCCATGGGATACTGGAACTTAAACAACCCCGAATAATGTTATAATTATAAAATAAACCCTTTCCACTTTGATAACTATTGA
Source organism: Viscum album (assembly GCA_963277665.1). NCBI lineage: Eukaryota > Viridiplantae > Streptophyta > Magnoliopsida > Santalales > Viscaceae > Viscum > Viscum album. Next base: position 418,126,355 of record OY728135.1, read on the forward strand.
ATCAGAATCCCCATTAAAGAAATAAAATCAAATTGAAAATTCAAAAACCATTAATACAAATAGATTCATGATATAAAATATCAAATGGGATCTATATACACCACAAAAAAATAAATAAGTAATGAATAAGTAAAATGCCTCACAGAAGTACATGTGAGACGGGTAACCCTTAACTCAGTTCAGATTTCTTTCGTAAACATTCAAACATCCTATATAATAAATATATATTTATTATAATTAGATTATAGAACCATGCGATCATATATTATATCTTATATAATTTACAAAATATATTATATCGCCCATTTATTAATAATTATTTGTTAAAATCATTTTTTGTGTAATAACTACTTCATTTTTCATCTACGTTTTTGGTAGATTTTTTCATCCATGTACATTGATCCTTGTTATATCATTTTAATAATTTTCACCATGATATAAACATTATATATTTCCACTATATAAGTTTTTAGAATATTTTATTAATTTTAGAGGTTGAAAAATGAGTGACACTGTTCATGGAGACGGTAGCCCGTACGCACACATGAACACTATTTTCATTTTTTGATGAATGGAACCTGATAAGTTCAATTATTGTTTACATTTATATAATAAATTGATGTTATTATAAGGATTTATTTGTTAATTCATAATTCCATCAAAATAAGGTTTTCCACAATGAAGGGTGATCATGGATCACTTAAAAGGCATGCTACTAAAGTAACAAGGGAGAAAATGATTCTAAAGAATAAAAATGGTATTACAAACCATGTAATCATTAAAGATTGTATTCCAGTAAAATTAATTAAAGAACTATTAGTTGTTAAGTGGTGGAAAGAATCTAAAGGTGATGTTGAGAAGTATGAGGGCGTGAAAAACATGTGTCATGTTGTGAAACTTGTTTTGAATCCCTAGAAAAACATAGGTTTGTAATATGGAACTCATGGTGCAAGAGTTACATGTGGTGTAATCACTAAACTACATGTAAAAGGTTGTGATGGGAAAAAATGATCCAGATTCGACGTATGTTCAATTTTGACCTATTTTATGAAATAGGATCCACCTAAATCAGGTTTTTAACACGTAAATAATTCTATTTAATGTTTCATGATCCCATATAGAGTATATAAATAGAGAGTCTGGATAATATTGTCATGAAGATCCTAGAGACTAAATTTTGAAGCGAGGAGCTACACTATTCAGGTTCCTCCCTAGTTTTATCTCCATTTCAATATGATTTATCTTTATTTATTTCTTCCATATTATTATCTCATTACTAGGATGAAGGGGTAAACTTGCCTTATTATTGGTTTATATAGATGAAGGGGGGAGGTGTTGTTTAATTAACTCCTTTTTCTTTATTCTTCTATTTTGGGTTGTCAGTGTTTATTAAATCAATTACTAGTCTCTTTTATTACTTTTATCATTACCATTTGTATTTTAATATAAAAAAATTTTAAATTAAAAAATTGGTTACCCTAAATCATGGCATGACCATTTTAGTATTCTGGGTGACCATGTTTTAAAATGGTATCAAGGAAAACTCAATTTAATAAAATCCTAAATTAATGGCATGAAGAGAAACAGTGGATTACTCCATCAAGGAAAATATTCCATGACCATTGGATCTCCCTTATCTCAACATCGACTTCAAACACGGATTAATAAATTTTTTCACTAAAATCCAACTTAAACATATCCCTGAAACAACAAAACACAGGAAGTATTTCAAATATAATTTCAATCCTTCATTAATTCATCTGAAATTTCAATTAATTTAGTATGAAATCTATTTCCAAAACCCCAAATCAGTAATCAAATATTTTATGAATTTAAATTAAATCATATCTTTTAAAATCTGAATCAAAATAATTCAATATCTCTATGGGTTAGATCTCAAAAAAATTTAGTACTACATTTTAATTAAATGAGTACCATAGTTTGCGTTTTTATAAATTTGGGGTTTTATTAGACCCATAGAGAAATAATGATTCCCTTTGGGCCTTTCAAAACAGGAGCCATTATTGGGGATGGTTAAAAGTTAGTTTTTTTGTTCCATCCATTTTATATTATATTTTATTCCTTTATTTCAATTTCAATTTTTTACAGAGGTTGTGTTCGTATTTTGTATTTTAGTTTTGTAATTTTATTTATTAATTACCATAACACATGAGAAAAAATAATGGTTTTTTTGAATTAGTTAAAAAATTGGATAAATGATTAAGGAAGAATAATGAAGATACAATAATGGTTGGAATAGAGAAACATTAACCTACTTGAGGATTTATTCAAGAGATCCAAGATTGTGGAAACTCATAGACTATTGGAAACCATTTAATATATGATTTAAAATGATCAACCGAGCAGAGATCATTTTTTAAAACCACTTTGAGTTCAATCCTAAAAAAATTCAAGGATCTCAAATAGCATGAAATTTATTAGACTACCACATGAAGATAAAAAATGTCATCTGGTAAACTTCATTGAGCTCTGAAAGACATTAACATTATAGAATGTTTCATGAAACGTGGTTGGACTCCCCCTTTTCCAATATTCATTATTTGAGAGAGTTCAAGATTGGATCCAAAACCATCGTACACATTCTATAACTACATTGGGTGATATGGCGAGGAACTTCCTCTCTATTTTATTTCCAACATCTATGTTAATTGTCTTATGGGTAGACATTCTAAATTTCAGTCAATTTCAAGATGAATCAATATACACTACATTGGAGAACTATAAAAAGTTACTTTTACCAACATTAATTTAGTGACAAATATCATATATGTTGGTAAAAATGTACAATTCCAACAAATATTAAGTTTTGATATTACTAAAAATTATTTTTACAAACACATATATGTGTTGGTATTAATATCATAATATCATTAAACACTTTATCATTAATTAAATTTGTTACATTATCATATTAATATAAATTTTTCTACGGACAAATCAATCTATAATTATTAATCATTATCACTAATAATTTTCTTCAATAAAAAAATAATGCCATTACATATTCATTATAAACAAATACATTAAGAAAAAAATGGTTAAAATTATTAAATAACCATTTACTATATAAATTATATTGGTATTAACAAAAATAAAAAAATTATTCGACTAATATATAAATTAATCACAAAAAAACTATGTTCTTATTAATAAGGGAATATTTCAAATATTTGGAATAAATTCTAAACTAACCCCAATATATATTATATTTTACATATAATTAAAATTATAATTTAAATAAATTTCAAAAGAATAGAATGTAATAAATAAAAAAATAAATAAAATTTATTAATCGATCCATCAAAATAATATGAAAAATGAACACCTTTATCCCACTCATCCCACACCTCTCCTCTCACCACATCATTGTCTCCCACCGGCGCCACATAATGAACTAATGATATATCCTTGCATTCATAGACATGGTTCATCACCTTCACCTACTACCATAACAACATTCCTCTCAGTTATTCCACACTACTTATACACCATGTCTACCAATGCTCAATTAATTATTTCTAATTTCAAATAAAAATATTAGTTATCACACATTTCTCATTCAAATGGTTGATAATTGAGCCTCTTCTATGGCACACACTATTTCTCTTCAAATTTTGATCATTTGAAATCACGGGCTTTTAAAATTTGAATCTAACTGTAGTTAGGGATTCAGATAAATTTCAATGAAATGTGTTTTATGGTTTTGTTTTTTATTTATTTCTCTGGTGATCATGGGTTGCTAATTAATTTATTCCCTATACCCACTACAGTTTTTTGAGTCAGACTTCCATACTTGTACACATCCATTATGTTTGAAACATTTTACATTTTATTCTTTGAATCTATGTTCATTTAATGAAACATTATTGTAATGACATGAATATGATGGAGAGGAGATGCTCATGTCTTCCATTATGTATTATGGACTAGATTTTGTACATAATGTTGCACATGAAAATCAGTCAAAATTTTAGAGACAAAGTGTTTAATCATTGTAATGAGTATAAAATAGGGAATAATATATACGTTTGGAAACAATCAACCCCTAAGGTATTTTTAGAAAACATTGACTATATTCTTTTAATGATATCTCATAACACAACAATAACGGGGATATGAAATCTATCAAAACCTAGTGAATTTACCAAGATAATGATTTTGATAGAATCCATATTGAATAATTCATTTGAGATAACCTTGAGACTGGAATGTTTATGAATAGTGATAAACAAGGTGATGAGATTGAAGGATTTTATATCAAAATATAATCATGGTAATCCTCTCCAAGTATCAAACCATTCCATAGGTTTAATAAAAAAATTGGAAGAGTGTGGTGATGTCATAGGACCTACAATGCTGAATTCATTGGAAAATAATCCATATGTTTTCCAATTGATGTTCCATAAGAAACACCCTTCTTGGATACATAGATGAATATATTCGATATTTTTATCCCATTATGTAACATATGGGGAGCAAGATTTATCATGTTCCAAATATTATTCCTAAGAGAGTTGGTTGTTCAACTAATTACTCTGAACATCCTTGATTTTGAAGAGATCATCATCCCACCTTTATTGAAAATCAATGACCACTCCCTATATATCTTTTCTTTGTAAATTCTTAATGATAGTTTGATAAATATTTTAAATCACTTATTCAATAAACCTGGATCTAGGATGACATAATTTATTCTACAGAACTAAAAAATGTTGGACTTGTAATGGATTATAGCATTAATACTGAATAAATTACAAAAATATCCATTATGTATCCAAATATTTTTCAAATATATATTGTTTTGACCATATGTAGTCCATATAATTAGAGAAATAATAGATATTCATCCAATATTGGGTGATTAAAATTTAAAATACAGGAAAAATACTCTTAATGCGGGTTATTTAGTGATTGTTTCCAAAACAATCAGGGAAAGGTTGAATATCTAATTTATAGTGGTGTTTTTTTAAAGGAATTAATAAATTATGTTTTTAATAGTGTTTTTTACCTCATAAATAATTCTAATATGTTTTCATCCCTTATTTATTAGGGTATCTAGGCTTTGGAAGAAAACAACACAAACATGTTGTGGAAGACTTATGTGGATGATGACATAGAAATTACATATTTATTTTTTTCTTCTTCCTTCATCAGACATGGATATATTATTTTTGTACATAGTACTCCCTTCCCAAAGTTCAAGTCCATATAAATTACTCATATTTTTCTGAATTGGAGACTCTTTCACCTTTTGATCTATTAATTCCTGATAACTTTTGGGTTTTTTATGAGGAAAAATGTAAATGAATTAAAACCCTTTTATTTTAATCACAACCAATATGTTCTGATTATTACACATGAATAAATTTTTTGTCATCTCTTTTTACCCTATTAAATTATGGGTGTATAATCATGGTTGTTTCAAATTTTTATTTCCATTTTAGTGAGTGGATATTATGAAATTTATTTCTCTGTGATTTAAATCCACACTCACATGCTTGAGTGGTCTGTTCTTGATGTACTAGTGTTTTTTTCCACAAAATTAGTTTTATTTTTTTAAGAAACCACTTTTAAGGAAAAAAGTCAGAAACCGGTCCAGACACAACCAAACAATCAACCAACACCATAGGTAATAATCATCTCTTCCTATTGCAGTTTAAGCCATTTAGAAAACTTACCTCTATGGAGACTCCATTGACGAGTGTTGGCATTTCCATCTGGATCATCTTTGAGTCTGTCTTCAATGTTGTTTGCCAACTAGTCCCAAGATTGGACAATTTCTTCTATATTAATCTTCTTTCTGTTGAATCCGCATGCCAATAAGATGAGTTGTTTTCGAACCCAACTGCACTACTCCTCATTTAGATTTAACTAGATGCCTCTCCCAACCAATCTAACAAAATCCTCTTGAGTAGCATCTACCACAAGGTCATTCTCTATGAATTATTCATTGTTGTTGATGATAGCATCCCATACATCACACTCCATCATTTCTTTGCCACATGGGGGGATAATAGGTTCTATAATATCAGTTTCATCATCCACAATATCCATGACAGGAGATTCACCTGATTTTGATTCATTCTCCTTAGGTGTCACAACCTTCGTGTGCTTTGCGGAGTCTTTATGCATGTAATATGTGTTGTTGTCTACTATTTTGGGAACCATTGAAGGTGGCCTTCCATTACTTGAATACCTTATAACGGTTGGACTAGGTAGATTTGAATAATATTTTCTTCTTTGCAGCCTCTGAGAGTGTGTAATGAAACCATCAGAATATATAATAGTGTTCTTCCCTTTCCTTGAAGAGGATCTAAGATATTCCTATGAAATTCCTATTTCCATGAGTTCGACAGTAGAATTTGAAGTAGATTCCTCCTCTTCAAAATCCTCCCAGCATAGAGGGTTCTCTTTAGAGGAAACCACATCATCCCCTTCCCCAAGAGCCTGAAACACATATTCCCCCAAAACTGCAAACCTATTATTGCTTCCTAGAAGACACTCTTTGTCAAGAGGTGTAACATCCTCTCTAGCCTCTCCAGAATTCGCAGAACCTTGCACCTGAGGACCTATACTACCTGATTTCACCATCTCTACAAAGGAAGATGGGTCCCAGGAACTCGAGCCTGCCCCCTGCCCATCTCCCTGAAACGTGTTCTTGATAACCAAATCGCTTCTTAATCTATCAAAAACCTCTGAGACCTTGGGTTCTGGGGCCCTCAAATGTAGAACTTTCTGGTTTTCTGAGGGCAATCCACCATCTCTGGTGACCAGTCGCACCTCCTTCTGGGAAAGAGGGCACCCATTTTCTCCAGAGCCTAGGGGATCGGCCATAATGACTTTACACCCTGCATCATGAATGGGCATAGAAGCTTCCATAGAGGAATGAACCTCCCAAGACATTCCAAAATTCTCATTGGAAGGCTCCTTGTGGATCGAATTAGCCACACTAACCGAATTCCAAGCAGGTAGGATATTACATCTATGACAACTCTAGGCTGAGTGACCTTAGAGGAAGCAGGAGGCACATTAATGAGTCCACGACTCGTAAAAAACCTTCTTCTTAACCCTATATTCACCTTCAATCTCAATATAGACAAAATCCATAGGGTGTTCAAATATATTGACCTCTACTGTAATGACCCGACCCCAGTTACCCAGAGTCGGTGCATTATTGCATAACATTGGCATGATCACAAAGATCAAGTCTCGAAAGATCGATTAGTTTAGTAGCCTTGAAACACTACATATCCCCTTCAGACTACAATAACATAGTATCCATTTTCCACACTCATATCCCCATCAGACTATCCCTGAAAGTCATTCCAAAAATACTTCTTTACATCCTGGAAAATTTAAACATTGAAAGGGGTGAGCTCATATGCTCGGTAAGGATAACAATATAGTGGAAGCTTTCATAAATAAACATTTACATTTAAGGCAATATATAACAAAACAAAAACCTTTTAAACATGAACTTAAACATAATATGGCAAAAGTAAAATTAAATAATGCCATTTACTTATTCACATGGATATTCTACTGGTCAAATAATCACATGCAATATCAATAACCACTTTCACAATGATGTAATGCATAATGCCAGACTATCATAACCACGTAGCCAAGGCCTCATGCCAAGACTAAAAATAAGATTTTTTCAAGGCCTCGTGCCAAGACACTAGTTTGTCTCATGAGACCTACCGATGCATCGAGGAGCTATAGCGGGCTCCACCCGTCACTTATTAAGTCCAATGCATTCATCATATGAATAGGTTTAAACATATCATAATCCAAAACATAATCGTATTACATAAAAAATGCATAAAAGAAACATAACATTTCCACATTTCAATCACAAGATCTCCATACAACACATTGATATAATAAAAACTTTATCAAAACTATTTTCAATACCAAAATAAAAGAAAATTAAAACATGGTATTTATTTTTCTTTTGAAAAAAAAGTTACGGCTTATAGAGGAAGCCAAAACTCAAATAATAGTCACGGCGGAGAAAAAGTCATTTTCGCCGCATACGTAAGAAAAAACATTCCTTTTGTCATTTAGTAAAAACTCTTTGTATAAAAATATTCCTTTTGAATAAAAGTAAAAGTCAAAGGGGTTTATACCCCGTATAAATGAAAGTTGTGTATAAAACCAAATATGCCTCAATGAAAGGAGATTGAGACGAAGTCCTTACAAAGATCATTTTTAAAATAAAATAGATATATTATGTGTATTTACTATAAGTACACATAAATAATGTACAAATACAATATAGGGCATAATAATATCATGACAAAATTTGAATGTAGGATATTAACCCAAAGAATTGAAATTGGGTTAAGAAGTTCCCTTACCTCATGTCCGACTTGACTCGATCGTTCTTTAACCTCCTGAATAATAAACTAGAGTTAATTTATATTTGCTTAAGAACCTTTTACATGGTCATTATTCCTTTTATATAACTTATTACCATGTTATGAACATTATGTAATTATTTAAGTTAATAACAATCATTTTGTCGATCTTTAGTACTTGAGTCAAAAATAAATTTCTTATAATTACAAGTTGTTCATGTGGTGAAATATCCATTATATCCATAATTATATTCATTATGTAGATATCATATATATCATATATATCCATTATATACATTCATTCATAATATTACATAACATTTAGAGGTAAGAAATGAAATGCATCGTTCATTGAGACGGTAATCCATACGTACGCATGAACGCTACTTTCATTTCTATTTCATATTTAATGGAATGAAATAATAATGATATAAAGGTACATTATAATTCCAGTATAATATCATATATAATATAATTTACTCCATCCTTTATACATCCCACATATGGCATTAACAATTCAAATCACTTTGAGGGGGCGGTAGTCTGCACTTCCTAAAATGAAATTATCGCGTTTACCCATAATGGAAACCATAAAGGTATGCCATAAATGAAAAATACAGAATCATAAGTAAAACATAAACATATTATATATCATATATAAATTTAGTGACATCTTAATGGCCACATTTGAAGGTGTTATATGAGTGTTGAACAATCATCGTTTCGTGAGGCAGAAATTCTCCATCCACGGAAATAGTATGTTCTTTAACCATTAGATGTAGGTGTGTGTAAGTGTAGCTCGAATAATTCCTATAACAACATCCTAGTATATTGAGGATACTGGTTTTGTTACAAAATAAATTAATAAAAAGAGTTAAGGGGTTGGAGAAGCAAAATAAAACATAAGAACACAAGAGAAAACACTACCTTTAAAACAGGTAACTCTTTTTGATTTGAGCTCAAAGGCATCCTTGGGAATAATTTTGCCCAAATTTAGGCTTCTAGGAGTAAGAGAGAGAATTTGAGAGAGTATTTGGGAATAGTTTCGCCGAGCCAAAAGGCTTTGAAAGTGTGAGTAAGGTGGTAGTGGTGGGGGCCTTTTTTAAGAGGAGAGGAGTGCACTCTTGGAAAGTCATGAAATGTTACTTTATTATATAATGATTTTCAGATTTTAAAGATCCCACACTTATATATTTAAAGGATAGGGTGATAAGGGTTAGAAATATACTCATCCAATAGGTTTTTTACATGTTTAGGTCTTAGAATTTACATTATCTTTTCATTTTATATAAACCGTTAAATAATGAGTTAATCGTTGCATCATCATGGTGTCATAAATAATTTAATTTATTTAATATATAAAAATTATAAAAAAACTCTCATTATGTAGGAAATATTTTTATCTTTCTAATGAATATTTATAGTCAAATATATGACTTGTATAACCCCATTTAATTTTTTTTTTAGTAAAACAACTCACGTTTGTGACATTTTTATTTAACCATTAATTAAAAAGTTATTAATGTCATTTTCCTACCAATGTGGATCTATGGGGTACCCAAGTTGACCCATGGATTGTCTTGGTCGGCCATGACTCATCCAATAGGTTTAGGACAAGTGTAAAGATATTTTCATATTTTTATAATATCATTTTTACCTTAAATTTCATTAATTAACTTTAATCGCGATTAATTAAAATTAAAAGTTACTATTCACAAAAAAATTATTTTAATCCCATTGAACCACATTTTACATCCTAATGACAAACATGTATGTCGGATTTTTGAAATTCAAATCATAGAAGTGGTAATTTTTCATTTAAACGAAAAATTAGTTTTTTAACTACCACTTAGTGGTTTCACAATTCATCAAAAATTGAAGTTTTTTAAAACAATGCCAAAATTTCACCCTAAGCTATAATTGATATTCCGCATTCAAAAATGATGTATATTTTACAAAATTACAAACATATAAGTTTTATTAATTAATTTTATAATTAATTCCCACTGTCACAACAAATAGCGTGTTTTTAAGAAACAATATATATCAAAAGATTGACAATTGTTTATGTCCAATTTCAAAGTGAAATTAATTTTAATGACCACCATTGGATAAAATGGTAAAAATATATTCAAATTATACTTTAAAACCACTCAATGGTATAATTTATCAATATAAATTATTTTGATTAAAAAAAATTTTTTTAAGTTTTTTATAACTATTCATGAAAAAATTGGAAGTTCTCAGAAAAATACCAAAAATTCAACATAGGCTAATTTCGATATTTTGAATCCAAAAATGAAGTCCATTTTGAAATATAAAATTTATATAATTTCAAAAATTGGTTATTACTATTCATAACTGCTACTTTGATTGGTCGTGGTGTGTTAGAATCTCGAACTTGCGTACAATGCATGCTATTCCGTTATTGAAAGAGAGGTGTATCGTGGAAGCTCGGGGTGTTACATTCTCCCCTCCTTCAATAAATTGCCTCCTCGCAATTTAAAATTTTCCTTTGAAAATAGAAAACACCTTTGTGGAAAACCCACATCGGAAATATGGTTAATAAAAATATAACTTTAAAAGAAATAAAGAGAACTACAAAGGTCACCCGAGATATCCCATACTAGGATTCTATGAAAATATGGATATGGATGATAAAACCATCATGGTCTGATGGAGAGTTGTATAAAACAGAATTAGGAGAAAGTTAACCACAAGAAAATCACAAACTTGTGACTGGTTAAACGGTCAATGAATCCCCAGTTGGAAAAGTTAACCGACAACGTTTTTGTTTTAAGATACCTTTTATAAAGTTGAGGAATTTATTTAGGAGATTTAATAAGAATGTAAGGAAATATACTTACTTGTCATGTAGACTTTCATTCTTTAATTAATTTTTACCACAAACCCATCATTCACTCCAAAATGTAATAGAACTCAAAAATATTCTATTTATCCTAATTGTATAAGGTTTCAAATATTAACACATACCATTTAGCTTAGGAAAACTTTTTTTTATAACCAGAGACTCCCTATAGGCTAGTGGTAGGTTATAAAGAGCTATCAAACTATGGTTGTGGGTTCGATTCCTGCAGCTTTGTCTGATGCGATGGGTTATCTCTCGACCTATAGGTTATCCTTTTCGTAAATGTATATTATTATAATATTCCAAAAATAATCTTCAGAAATGTTTTAACCTTAAACAATACTATCCAAAGTTCAATATAATTCATTCCAACCATTACAGTTATCCAAAATACCTCGGTCAAGAATTTCTCTAAAAGGTCTCTAAATCCCAAAATCAATTGTATCCTCAGATTCCCCAAAAAAAAGTAATGTTTCTCTTATTTTTACATATTAAAAATATGATTACCTTCATCATATTAAAACCTTAATGAAAACAAAAATTACTGTAGTACAATCCTTATATATATCACATTATTCTTATAACCAGAATATAATCCTTGAGTCCAAAAGCACCAATACATTAATTATTCCACTTCAACTATAGTAACTGTATAAGATTGTCCTTGATCCCTTGGCCTTTTCTGAGGAAATTTTCCTTGACGCTTAGGAAATTCATTTGAATAAGGCCCCAGTTCCCTACAATTGTAGCATTCAACATTGATAGCCTCTTTCTTTCCCTTTCAAAAACGAGCTTGGTGACCTTTTTCTCCACATTTATAACAAACTCCCATTTCTTTTAGGCATGTACCGGGATGATTCATCCCAAAATTATCGCATAATGGAAAATCCTTCATTCCTTTTTTCCCTTTATCTGTCTCTTGTTCCACCATTTTCTTCTTCTCTTGCTTTACTTTGTTGTCATAAGACTTAGAGAATTCCTTTTCTGTCTTGATAGCACATGTGACAATATCTTCATACGTTGAGAAAGATTGTGATACTAAAGCTCGACGGAGAAATGTTTTTAACCCATCAAAGAAACGGTCAATATTACTTCTTGGGTTACTTATATAATCTACATCATGCCTCTCTAACCTTGTAAAGTTAGCCTCATACTTTGTGACATTCTCATCCTCCTTTTGTCTCAGACTCAGAAATTGCCTTTCCATATCTGCTCGATGGTCACGAGGGAAGTATTTTTCTAAGAAAAGCTCTTTGAACTCCCTCCATTCCATATTTGATACTTCATCATCTTCCTTTGTGTTTTGAATCAATGACCACCATTGATCAACATCACCTGTGAGGCGGTAAGCTTCCATCATAGCCTTTACCCTTTCGCTACTCCCCAAGGCATGGAATATTTTCTCTACGGAGTTTATCCATTTCTCTGCTACTAATGGATTTTTACCCCCATTATATGTTGGTGGTTGTTGCCTCATGAAGCGGTCTAATATTGATCCTCCACGTTGCGGATCAGGGTGCTCCATACGAGTAAGGTTATTATTCATAACCTCAGTGAGTTGTCCCAGTATGGTAATAAGTTGATCAGCACCAGTTGTATCTCCAGCTCCACAATAATTATCTTGAGCAGGAGGGAAATCCCTACACAGAGTGTGTGCATTGATATGGTTTCCATTCCTCCCACTAGGCACCATTTCAAAACAATGGCATAAACTAGATTAGTTTATGAATTAAAATACATAATTCCATACTTGTAAAACACATAACATAAATTGAACTATTTATGGATATAATCCATAATCATAAAAAAGAAATGTTTTCTTTGAGAAAGTATATACTCATAAACCATTCATAATGGTTTGTAAAGAAAATGAGAATTATCCTAAGCATATCTCCCGGGAGTGTCGTAACCAAGAGTGCAGCAAGGACCGTTGTCGTGCACCAGTTCCCGTTCGAGTCAAGCTCAAAGAGGTGTTTTCGGGTTTTACCCCTAGGTACATCTGTGCCAGAGCCACCTCTACCTACTCATATCCAGACAGGGATTTATTTCTCGTAAAACTCACAAAATCTCTATAATACCAAAATTCTAGGAAGTTCTTATATACTAATCCTCAAATTATATCTCCGGGCTATGTGCTGTAATCAGAGTTTATCTAAATCTAGCTTCCAAGGTTAGTACTAAACTGCCTCTGATACCAACTGTAACGCCCCGACCCCAGTTACCCAGAGTCGGTGCATTATTGCATAACATTGGCATGATCACAAAGATCAATTCTCAAAAGACCGATTAGTTTAGTAGACTTGAAACACTAGATACATTCATAAATGTTACATTACATCATAAAGTGAAAAACTACAATAACATAGTCTCTATTTTCCACACTCATATCCCCTTCAGACTATCCCTGCAGGTCATTCCTAAAATAATTCTTCACATCCTGGAAAAATTAAAACAGTGAAAGGTGTGAGCTCAGATGCTCAGTAAGGATAAAAATATAGCCGAAGCTTTCATAAATAAACATTTACATTTAAGGCAATGTATAACTAAACAAAAACCTTTTAAACATGAACTTAAACATAATATGGCAAAAGTAAAATGAAATAATTCCATTTACTTATTCACATGTATATTATACTTGTCGAATAATCACATGCAATATCAATAACCACTTTCATAATGATGAAATGCATAATGCCAGACTATCATAACCACGTAGCCAAGGCCTCGTGCTAAGACTACAAATAATATTTTGTCAAGTTCTCCTGCCAAGACACCAGTTTGTCTCATGAGACCTACAGATGCATCGAGGAATTATAGCGGGCTCCACCCTTCACTTAGTTGGTCCAATGCATTCCTCATATGAACAGGTTTAAACATATCACAAACCATAACATAATCATATTACATAAAACATGCATAAAAGAAACATAACATTTCCACATTTCAATCAAAAGATATCCATACAACACATTGATATAATAAAAACTTTATCAAAACCATTTTCAATACCAAAATAAAATTAAAGTAAAACATGGTATTTATTTATCTTTTGAAAAAAGTTACGGCTTATAGAAGAACCTGAAACTCAAATAATAGTCACGGCGGCAGAAAAGTCATTTTCGCCGCATACGTAAGAAAAAACATTCCTTTTGTCATTTAGTAAAAACACTTCGAATAAAAAGATTCCTTTTGAATAAAAGTAAAAGTCAAAGGGGTTTATACACCGTATAAATGAAAGTTGTTTATAAAACCAAATATGCCTCGATGAAAAAAGATTGAGACGAAGTCCTTACAAAGATCATTTTTAAAATAAAATCGATATATTATGTGTATTTACTATAAGTACACATAAATAATGTACAAATACAATATAGGAAATAATAATATCATGACATAATTTGATAGTAGGAGATTAACCCAAAGAATTGAAATTTGGTTAAGAAGTTCCTTTACCTCGTGTCCGACTTGACTCGATCGTTCTTTAACCTCCTGAATAATAAACTAGAGTTAATTTATATTTTATTAAGAGAATTTTCCATGTTCATTATTCCTTTTATATTACTTATTACCATGTTATGAACATTATGTAATTATTTAAGTTAATAACGGCCATTTTGTCGATCTTTGGTACTTGAGTCAAAAATAAACTTTTTATAATTACAAATTGTTCATGTGGTAAAATATCCATTATATCCAGAATTATATTAACTATTTAGATATCATATATATCATATATATCCATTATATACATTCATTAATAATATTACGTAACATTTAGAGGTAAGAAATGAAATGCACCGGTCATGGAGATGGTAAGCCGTATGTACGCATGAACGCTACTTTCATTTCTATTTCATATTTAATGGAATGAAATCATAATGGTATAAATGTACATTATAATTCCAGTAAAATATCATATATAATATCATTTAATCCATCCTTTATACATCCCAAATATGGCATTAATGATTCAAATCACTTTGTGGGGGCGGTAGTCCGCACTTCCTAAAATGAAATTATCGCGTTTACCCATAATGGAAACCATAAAGGTATGCCATAAATGAAAAATACAGAAGCATAAGTAAAACATAAACATATTATATATAATATATAAATATAGTGACATCTTAATGTACACCTTTTAAGGTGTTATATGAGTGTTTAATAATCATCATTTCGTGAGGCAGAAATTCGCCATCCACAGAAATAGTATGTTTTTTAACCATTAGATGTAGGTGTGTGTAAGTGTAGCTTGAATACGTATTATACCAGAATCATAGTATATTAAGGATACTGGTTTTTTTACAAATGAAATTCATAAAAAGAGTTTAGGGGGTTGGAGAATCAAATTAAAACATAAGAACACAAGAGAAAACACTACCTTTAAAACAGGTAACTCTTTTTGATTTGAGCTCAAAGGATTCCTTTGGAAGACTTCAGCCCAAAGTGAGGCTTTTAGGAGTAAGTGAGGGAAGTTGAGAGAGTATTTTGGAAGAGGTTGGTCGAGCCAAAAGGCTTTTAAAGTGTGAGTAAGTTGGTAGTGGTGGGGGCCTTTTATAAGAGGAGAGGAGGGGCACTCTTGGAAAGTCATGAAATGTTACTTTATTATATAATGAGTTTCGGATTTTAAAGGTCCCACACTTATATATTTCGAGGATAAGGTGATGAGGGTTCTAAATATACTCATCTAATAGGTTTTTGACATGTGTAGGTCTTATATTTTACATTATCTTTTCATTTTATTTAAATCTTTAAATAATGAGGTAATCGCTGCATCATCATGGTGTCATAAATAATTTCATTTATTTAATGTCTAAAAATAATAAAAAAATATCATGATGTAGGAAATATTTGTATCTTTCTAATGAATATTTATAGTCAAATATATGACTTGTATAACCCCACTTAAAAATTGTTTTAGTAAAACAACTCATGTTTGTGACATTTTTATTTTAACATTAAATAAAAGGTTTTTAATGTCATTTTCCTACCAATGTGGCTCCATGGGGTTCCCAAGTTGACCCAAGGATTGTATTGGTCGTCCATGACTCATCCAATAGGGTTAGGACAAGTGTAAAGATATTTTCATATTTTTATAATATCATTTTTACCTTAACTTTCACTAATTACCTTTAATCGCGATTAATTAAACTTAAAAGTTACTATTCACCAAAATATTATTTTAATCCCATTGAACCACATTTTACATCCTAATGACAACCATGTATGTCGGATTTTTGAAATTCAAATCACAGAAGTGTTAATGTTTCATTTAAACAAAAAATTAGTTTTTAACTACCACTTAGTGGTTTCTCTATTCATCATAAATTAAAGTTTTTCAGAACAATGCCAAAATTTCACCCTAGGCTATAATTGATATTCTGAATTCAAAAATTATTTTTATTTTACAAAATTACAAACATATAAGTTGCATTAATTAATTTTAAAATTAATTTCCACGGTCACAACAAATAGCCTGTTTTTAAGAAACAATTTATATCAAAAGATTTACAATTGTTTATGTCCAATTTCAAAGTGAAATTAATTCTAATGACCAACATTGGATAAAATGGTAAAAATATATTCTAATTATACTTTAAAACTACACAATAGTATAATTTATCACTATAAATTATTTTGATTAAAAAAGTTGTTTTTAAGTATTTTTGACTATTCATAAAAAAATTGGAAGTTCTCAGAAAAATACCAAAAATTTATCATAAGATAATTTTGATATTCTGAATCCAAAAATGAAGTCCATTTTTCAATATAAATTTTATATAATTTCAAAAATTGGGTATTACTATTCATTACTGCTACTTTTATTTGTCGCAGTGTGTTAGAATCTCGAACTTGCGTACAATGCAAGCTATTGCATTATTGAAAGAGAGATGTACCATGGAAGCTCAGGGTGTTACATCTATGCAGATTCGTGGTTAAATGGGATGGAAGACCACTTGGGTACTAGAGTCCACAACCAAGAAATGACCTAGTAGATTACCAATAATCTGTAATATGGAAGGAATTTGGAAGGATAATGGAAAAACTGAAAGACGAACCCAACTCGTCATTGTCTCCGGGTCACACTTCAACTACAAATTGAAGGACCAACGAAAGAGAAAGAACCGAGGATTGTTGAAATAGCACGCACCGCTGGACCTCACCAGAGAAAGATCTTCATCCACGGAAAATCAAGACATCATTTTCCGAGAGTCGAGCATACCGATGACTGCGCGGTGATGAAGTCCCAATTGGGTGTTGACGAATCTGTCTACTATATCCACTGAAGGCCTTCAACGACCATATCAAGCAACCAAATTAAGGTTGTGTAGAGAAGAAGACTCGGAAAACTCTGAGATATAAATTGGAGGAGAAGGAGTTTCAAAGGTGAAGCTCGAGATTTTTAGAGCTAGATTGATATTAGGGAAAACAGGAAGTAATCCCGGGATGGTGAAGGGATAAAAATGAGTTGAATGGCGAGCGTGAGAAGAATAGATGATGTCATTCCCCCCTCCCCCTCAAGGAAGGGAGGTGCCGACGGCATGACCAGTACCAGAACCCTAGCACACCTTTCGGAGCTGGAGTAGGGGATACTAGTGTTATTAGGAATTTTATTTCTTTATTTTAGTTTTTTCACACTAGAAAAGAAACAATTATCCCTCCTCAAATATAAAAATAAAAAACCATTAAGAAATTTTTCTTTTTTTTTGAATGTTAATTTTGAATATAAAGTTGAAGGATTTATAGAAAAATGGTAATGACTTCCATGTTATGAATATTGATTTTTGGTTGTTATATATGGAAAAATGGTAATGAATTACATGTTTTTTATTTATGTTAAATGTTTTTGCTTTATGTTAATTCTTTTACACTATCAAAGTACCAATTGTCCTTCATCAAAGAATAAAATGAAAATAGTAGTATGAAACTTTCATTATGTTTGGATGTTAATATAAAGTTGTATGTTTTGTATTAATTTTGACTATGATGTTCCATGCCATGTTTTCTTCTTGGTCAGTATAATTCAGGATAATAGAGTTTGGGATATTCTAGATCCAATGTCTTCTTTTATGAAGGAATGGTTTCTCAGATATTTTTAACATGGTTCGATAGCTACGTAATTATTGGATACTAATTAGGGTAGATTCTATTAATTTTGACATAAAATATGATCAACATTTTAACAATTTTGGACCTGTTGAGATGTTTTTTCCATTAGAGCTTTAGTTTTCATGATATAGTGGGAAACACTACATATTTTTTTTCAATATAGGATTATGTGAAAGATGACCTAGAGATGTTGATTATTTTAAGGTCAATTGTTTTAATTTTTTTCTATGATTTTTCTATAAGTCTATGTAATCATCTTCAATTTCATACCAGTGTAAGCTCATTACACCTCATATATTCCTTATAACTCTTGATTTCTTTGATAAAGTATGCCTGTAATATTTACCAAAAAATTGGAAATGATATTTTCTGATGGGATAGTATTTGGGATGTTGTTGATGTCTTTTTGGAGAAATGATGCATCAATATAAGTCATTCGACTACCGATCCTTAATATGCTAACTAGGATGATGAAAAATTCTCACTATGAAAAACAATTTTTATACTTCCATTAATATCTATTTTTATTTTAATTCATGTAGATATTTTACATAGATTTAGTATTATTATCTTTTCTTTTTTTGTCATGTAGATATTGGTGCTAAATGGTATGTCATAGACTAGACCTGGCTCAATTTTTCTCTTACTTGTACTAGAGATAGATCATTTTTGTGTATTCTCTTTTGTTGTGTGGTGGAGATATTAGAGATGGAGGATTTTGTTTTATAGTGACATGAGGTCTCTATGGATTTGGCTGGTAGGTCCTGTGGAATTTATGGGTCATTAGAGGTGGACTACTAACATGGATGGGCTGGTGTTAAAGCTGACTCGCTGGTGTGGATGGGTCTTCATTGCTCACTGGTCACTAGAGATGGCTCGCTGGCATGGATGGGCTATAACTTCCTTACTGAAAATTATGGGATGGAGCTATTGGTGAGATGACTCATTGGAGTTGGGTATAGGCCTCCTGGGGTGGTTAGGGGGTGGATCCTATTTGGGGGGATCTAGCGTGGGGTGTGGGGGAGGGTGTCCATAATTCTTTCATTGATTAGTATTATAATGAATTTCATTATTAATATAATTAAGTTTTATCTAATATTGGAATTGTTTTAAAATTATATTTCTCCTGATAATTAAAATATATATATATATATATTATGATACATTAATAAATATGATATGATATTTTACTGTCAATAAAAATTTATAATTTTTATTCAAATGTCATTTATAAAAATATATTATATATTGGTAATATTATTACCAACTAAAAAAATTCCTCTATAACCTATTATTAAAGACATTAAAAAACTTATATATATTATCTTTTGGTATTATTAACATTTCAAAAGAACTATTTTATCTCTCATAAAAACATTTCGAAATAGATTTTATATTGATAGTTTAGTGATGGGTACATATATGCTACTAAATTTCTTTTACCAAAAGATATACCCCTATTGGGAAATATTTTGTAGTGGAGCATCTTAAATAAATTACTCATAAATTCTTCCATCAGGGTATAGAGCTATGGCTTCTAATATAATCATTTTATAAGATTTTGTCCTAGGGAATAAAATTAATTCTTGATGATGCTCATAGAGTATACATGGTGAAAAATTCACCTATAGTGTGCCCATGCTTGTTGGATAAAATCACAAGTAATAGTTTCTAGTGGGAAGGGGAAGAGATGCAATGAAAATGCATTCACATAATCAAAGATAATGAATAAATGGTGGAAAAATTGGTCACATTAACCAATTATATGGACATATTGATGGGCCAAAAAACCCCCATATACATTTATAAAAGGCAAATATTATTTTGATAACAATTCTGGGAATCCATTTCTGGGTTGGAAACCTCAACCTCGATATAGGCCACAAGGGAACCAACAAAAATAACCCCAAGGTCCCATAATGACAAGCCAGGTCCATATTTTGATAGAGACACTAGCTACATTCATGAACTCAATTAGGTCTGTTCTCAAGGTAATATATTTGAATCAATGAAAAAAAATTCAGTATTATGTAATCTAGAGTATCAAGTTGGTAAAATGTTTTATCTGCTCAGAGAGACACCCAGAGGAGAAGTGTCAGGATGACCTGAAGTACACCCATGTGGATATTTAAAATATGTATGACTTAGAACAAGGGAGTATACAAAAGGAAGTAGTATATAATTTATAGGACACCAATTAATGGATAAAAGTGATTAATAAGATGTAAATATCAAGGAAAAAGTACATGAAGAAGAAAAAGAAGAACCACCTCAGTACAAGATAAGACTTTTTTAGAATTAATAGTGAAATTAAAGAGAAGCACATACAAATTAAATTTTTGAGACACTTTAAATAATTTTATATTATTAAAAAAAACTCATAGTATATTTTGAACATGTCGATATATGAAAAATTCATGAAAGGGATGGTAACCAATAAGAATAACATGGATGAAATTAGCACTATTCCACTCACAAGAGAGTGTTTGGTGATGGTAAATAAGGACCTACCTAGGAAGCCGAGTGTTCTCGATAACGTTTTTATTCCCATATTACATGGAGCTAAAAAAATGTTTAAAATCACTGTGTGACTTTGGTTCAAGTGTAAATATCATGTCATACATGACATTCAAGAGTTTGGGATTAGAAGTCCTGAAGCCCATGAGATTACTTCTTCAATTATTAATGTTGAAAATAAAATACACAAGAGGAATGATCAAAGATATTTTGATCAATATTGAAAAATATATTGTTATTGTGAACTTCCTAGTTCTAGATATGGAGGAGGAGAAAAATCCACTCATTCTAGGGAGAATATTTTTATATAGTAGTTGTCAAATGATTGATATCCAACGTGATTTTTTTTTTCATGAGTTGGTAGTGACTATATAAGTTTCAACATACACTAGGAAATTAATAAATATGATGAGAAATAAGATAATGAGTTTGGAGAAGGAAAACACTTGATGTCGAGGATGTCACTGAAATTGAATAGGTATATAAGTTAGCTTTAATTTTTTAAGAGGATGATCAACTGAAAAAGAAAGATAACATGAGGTCCAAGATCACTAACATTGGAGTAGAAACTGACTCCACCAAATTTGGAAAGTACAATAGGTATTTAAGGTAAATGACATTCCATTTAGTTCATTGAGATTAAGGATGAAATGGTGCTTAGGAACAATGGTGATCAATAAAGTATTTCCATCAAAAAGAATGAAGATATTTTGAGAGGAAGGATAAGGGCTAACCAACATTGATAAGACACAATTGATACCATTAATGAACCCCTACCTGGTAAAAAATTCTCAATCATATACTATGTTAGTTAAAGAAATATTATCTAAACTCAAGCCAATGATGATAAAAAATGTTGCTTCCAACTGGGAAACCAAGTTTCATTTTTATTTTTCATTATTGAGTGTTAATATGTTCATTCTCTCCATTCAAATATTTCAAAATTCATTGATAATGGCATGCAATTTCTCCTATTTAATTTTAAATTGTTGAACCATCAATACCCAAGCTGGCAGCAAGTAGTAGGAATAAAAAAAAGAGGTTGTTAAACCATTACAAATCTTCCACAATAGTCACATCATTAATTAATCAAAATAAAAATCATAAATTTCATACACATTGTGAATTAGGTATAATAAGAACTTTTGTATCCATGTTTTAAAAACTAATTTCAAGGGGAGTAAGTGTTTCTATTTTTTATAAATTTTTACCACATTTAACTACCATATATATTTAACTACCAATTTCATGACCACACATTATTCATTTTTTAATAAAATTAAATATGGGAGATAAACTACCTAGGATAATTATCCTACAATTAATTTAAATTTTTATATCAATAGATATGAATGATAAAAATATGATGAAGAGTTAGTTAGGATAATCTTGTGGATAATGATTTTAAAAATCAGGATTTGAGGAGAATGTTAATAATTTTAAATGATTTTTTAGAATTCACTATGATTTAATGTTTTTATATTTTAATTATTTAATATAATTATTCATATGCATTTTCCTGAGTAGTTTTTCTAACCATTTGTCTCATTCCCAATACATCCTCTAATCTAATATTTTCAATTCTTTCTATAGTTTATTTCTAATGAAACTCGAGCATGCTTTCCTCTAGAATGATTTTTCATATTATCAAATATATGATTGAACATGATCACTTTTAATATGATTTAGGAATTATTTTTTTAGCCCTTTATCCGTAGACCCTCCTTATTTTAATCCTTTTTTATTCTTGCATAATCTATATATTTATTTTTTATGAAATGAGTTTTGTTACAAGACTATTTTATCCAATCTTACCTGACCATAAATATATTTCTTGATATTTGAAAAATAAGTGTGTGGGGTGTGGGTATTTCCCAGGGTTACAAGGATATACATTATCAAGTATATTTTACTGGGAGATTATCCACTGAGATTTTAGGAGAGGCTATGCATTTTTCATTATAATTTCTCCATCATCTCTCTCTAAAATTACATTTGAACTAAAAATGGTTAGTAACTTGGGTGGATGAAATACCACAATTTTCATATGTGAAAATATTTTTGTCATATGAATTAAGGTGATGTATATGATATTTTTCTTATGAGTAGCTTTCAAAAAAGGAAGAGAGGCTGATTAATTTATTCTTCTTACATATATCTTGGGTCCAATTTTATATTTTTAAGGGAGAGAGAAATTAAATTTGTGAAGGGAGTTTTTAATTGGGATTATCTTTTTATATCATGAAAATTACTATAGAGACCAACCACTTTTTTGAGACTTAATTGATTTTCATCATTTATCTGCCTACCCTAATCCTTAGAGTTATTTGAACCTTAATGGTGAATCCCAAATGATTACTTGTGATTCTGTCATTATATGGTGGAGATGTTATATGCCTTGAAATCCTCTGGTATGTGAAATTGTTTGGATGTATATGATGAATATTGTTTACAACTATACCCTGATGATGAGTGGAAATATTCAATGTGAGGTAAATTACTAAGGTTATTCATATTAATAATTGTTCGACTCCTCATGTCATAATGCTTATAATTCATGTTTTACACTCTTATAACTTGTGTTTTAAACACTCACAAGATCATGATTCATAAGCTCACAAATCATCTTTTAATCATGAAAAATATTTTTAATCTTGTTCTATTATGTTTTAGTATGATTATGTTTAATCTTAATTCATTTTGTGAATATTTCTTCTAAACAAAGCTTACATATATTTGGTTAAGTCTGTGAAAAAGGTAACTTTTATATCAATTCCAGATTTTCAAAAAGTCTGCGACAATGTAAGCTTGCTATCGGTTCAAGAATTCTCAAAGATATTGACCCCATTTCCTTTCTACCATTTACTTGACACCATAACAAGAAACCATTCAGAATTTTGCCAATGGACTACCCACCATTAACTAAGACACCATTTATCTAACACTGTAGACTTTATACTAATTCCATAATTCACAAAGGACCAGACACCACAACTTTGCTACCAGTTCCAAATCTCACCATGACTGTCTCTCCGTGACTGTATCACTATGATTGTATTACCATGACTATGGTACCGTGACTTTCTCCCCGTAGTTGTGACACCATTCCATACATAACCGTATTTCTATATTTTTCAATTTAATTTTAAAGTTGTTTCTAACCATTATATGTGAGTCATTTAATGAAATTGATATAATTAATGTTCTTTTGTAGTAATGTCACCGGTCAGTATGAGGTATGAAGTGTGGAGATAGTGCATCTTGTAGTCTCCAACACAAGCACCCGAAATAAAAATAAAAAACTGTCAAAATCGAGAAAATATACGTAGCAATGGATTTCATGAATAAATAGAATAACATCCATACATTCAATAATACACTGAGGGAAGAATATACAATTAATACTGGATGTAAAAAAAGAATAACCTAATGTGAACCTTCATAAAACCATCCTTATAGCAACTCAAAGGAGAAGAGGAACATATCACAACACTGAAGAATATATAACTCAACTTGAAACACTCTATTTTTAGAAGAAGATTGGAACATTAAATATACTACATCCACAGAGTTCAAAGATGTATTTAATGACACACAGATCCTTCTAAACTCCATCCCATTACTTTTTGATCAGTTGTGTGATGTTTCATAACATTTCAATCAGTGTGTGTATCTGTATTAGAAAACACAATATCTCCTTAACTGAACAAGTGGATACAAGATATCCTCACTGAAATATCATTTACACCTTGTTTCAACCATATATAACTGTGTAAGAGGTCTTTTGTGACATGGCTCTTAGTTTTCCTATTAATAAGAGTGGAAGAGGTCTTGTGACATGGACATTCTCATGTATTATTGTTAACCCCAATCTAGGGTGTGGATTAAATCTTTTTATTTATATATCATGGTGGAAGGTGATCACCAAGTGTAGTGGATTAGGTCTCATATTGAGACTGAAACACTTGTTTTATCCATAGTGTCTTTCAATTTACTCTTTCTATATTTTAACTTATATTTCAGAGAACTAAATTTTAAATTGATTGTTAGTCTTGGATAGTAGTTATAATTTTTCTGAGTTATTATAAGAAGATGGAATTACTCATTCATTCTAATGATTAAATGAATGAGGCATCTCTAGTGATCGATGCTACAAGGGGAGATATTGATCAAATGATGGGAAGATTAATCCAAATGAAAATTACTAGAGAAGAAGCCGATTGGATTGACAAGCAAGACCGTATACTGGTTAGAGGCTTTAAAGAGAAGAATATTAGCAAAGATGATTATATGATATCTCATTATTATCTTTCATGACATTTTGAAGAATACCTGGAGGCCGATCCGGACATCTAGGTTAGTTCCTTTCCCTGGAATCTGTTTAGGGAAGGAGATTCCAATCGCCTTAGAATTTTGTTTTATAAGTCAGTTGTATCCTTTAATGCTTTATCCACTTTATCTGTGAGGGTTATCACTTTCCCCTTAAAATAGTTGAGCAATAAAAAAATGTTAATTTATAATTATTAATAATTAATCAATCTTTTGAGAAACTACTCAAACTATCATGATATTATAATTTTACTACATTTGTTAATTTGGATATTTTATTTTTAATTGTGTGAATATTTTAAATAAAATTATTAGCAGAAATTTTTATAGGAACTCAATTCAACCCCCCACCCCCTCTTGAGTGTCCTACTCTAACCAACAATTGGTATCAAAGGTTGTTTTCATGTTATAGTTTTAAAAATTTTAAATCTATTTTAAATAACATTCTTAACTGTTATTTTTTGTTTGTTTTAAATATCTTTAAAATTTTGTTAGTTAAAAATTTCAAGTTCTTTAAAAACATATTTATTTATCATGGATAATAGACTGGGAGGTGTTGTTACCAATAGAACTCCATTAATTAAAGGTAAAAATTATGAAAAATGGAAAATGAAAATGAAAATGCACTTATAAACTATGGGTTTTGATATTTGGTCATCAATTATAGAGGAATATAAGATTTATGTAACTGATAAGAATACTTTGGATGACTTGACTAAGGTTTCTTATAATAATAATTGCAATTCCATGAATTCCCTACACTATTATTTAGAAGATGAAGAGTTTAACATGATATATGTATGTAAAAAAGCCCATGAAATTTTTAATACTTTATCTATTTCACATGATGTAACCTCTACTTTTAATGTGTAGAAATCATGTTTCACACTCTTATAACACGTGTTTTAAAATTTCACAATATCATGATTCAGAATCTCACAAATAAATTTTAAATCATGAAAAATATGTTTAATCTTGTTCTATTATGTTTTAGTTTGATTATATTTAATATGAATCCATTATGTGAATATTGAATCTTAAGACAACTTATAGATATTTGGATATGTTTGTGAAACCCTAAGTTTTCTACCGGTTATATATTTTCACAATTTCTGTGATTCTGTAAGCTTGCTACCAGTTCAAGAATTCACAAAGGACCTGACACCATTCCATGGATTCTATTTCCAAGACACCATAACAATACAACATTTAGAATTTTGAAAAATTACTAGACACTATTACCTGAGACACCTCTTATCTAACACTTAGTCTTGCTACAGATTCTAGAATTAAAAAAGAAATAGGAACCACAACTTTGTTATTGTTTCCAGATGTCACCATGACATTCACATCATGGTTGTCTCACAGTGATTTTCTCACTGTGACTATCTTACCGCGACTATGGCACCTTGACTGTCTCACCGCAACTATGACACTGTTCCATACTTATCCATTTTTATGTCCTTTTCAATTTAATTTAAAATTTATTTTTAATTGTCATATGTGAACCATTTAATGAAATTGATATAATTAATATTCTTTTGCAGTCCTGTCAGCAACCAGTACGTGGTACGAGGTGTGTAGATATTTCATCTTTTCATCTCCAACACAAGCACACAAAATAAAAATATAACATGTGGCACTGGAGAAAATATAGGTAGCATTGGATTTCATGAAAGAATATAAGAACATCCATACATGAAAAAACACATCAAAGGAAGAATATACAATTTATACTGGCATTAAAAATGAAGAACCTGCTATGAACCATCATGAAATCATCCTTGTAGTAACTCGAAGGAGAAGTGGAACATATCACTACACTGAAATAATAACACTCAACTCATGACTCTCTGTTTTCAGAAGAGTTCTGGAACATTTCATCTAATGAATCCAAAGAGTCCAATGTTTCCTTTCATGAAACACAGAGCCATCTAAACTCTATCACTTTACTTTTTTCTCTATTGTGTACTATTTCATTACCATTCATGCAGTGTGTGTATCTGTATTAGAAAAAACTCTCTCTTCTGCACCAAACTGGAGGATATAAGTTATACTCACTCAAATATCTTTCTACACATTATTTCACCCATGTATAACTATGGAATAGGTCATATCTTACTTGGATATTAGTTTTCCAATGGAGAACAGTTGAAGAGGTCATGTGACCTGGATAGTCTCATGTACTTTTGTTAACCCCAATACAAGGTGTGGATCAAAGCTTTTTAAATATATTTATTGGTGATAGGTGATCACCATGTGGGTGGATTAGTTCTCAACTTGAGACTGAACCACTTCACCATCATCACCATGAATATTTTTATTCAATGAGAAGAAATGGAACACATAAGGGGATGCAAAAGCATTCTGATGTAAAAAAGACTATGTGCATCTAAAATGTTGATGTTCGAGAGAATCTCATCTAAGAATGTTTATGCTCGAGAGAATCCCATCTAAGAATGTTGATTCCCATTGGTTTCAGACATTGAATGGTGTGAATGATAAGATACTCTGGCCCAGAACTATCAAGTGAGGCTAGGTAATTCACAACTTTATTGCCATATCCATATGTATGGGACACTTTGGTGTTGATGCCAAGGATTCCATGAAATTTCCGAATGATATACTCAATAGACTAAGGAACACTATTGGGGCCCTGGAGAGTGTTATAAATGAGCATGAAATCATTTTCTACCTCTACTGGTTCCACTCCCCTTTGGTTGCGCACATGGAGACTAGCCCGCATGTTCTTCAACTCTACAAGAAGTGATTTACCATTACCCAAGTGGATACAAAAGGCAATATTGACCGAGCCATTGAAATCACGAATAAGAACCCTGAAACTCATGGTGCCCACAATACATGAGTCATTGATGTTGAGACTGAACCACTTATTTTCTCTGTTATGTCATTAAATTTAGAATTTCTTTTTTTTAGATCATATTTCAGAAAACTAAATTTTACTTTTATAGTTATTCTTGGATAAAAATTGAAAATGTTTATCCTTATTAGAATTATTTCAAAAGTTGTATCAATATCTAATATTTCTATTATTGAGAAATAACCAATCATCTGAGAAACTATTTGAATAGACAAGGAACTATAGTTTTACTAACTCGGTTAATTGGACTATTTTATTTTTTATTCAGGGAATATTTTAAATAAACTTATTAACAGAAATTTATATAAAAATTCAATTCACCCCCCCTCTTGAGTTTTTTACTCTGACCCACAATAATGAATTGAAAAATTAAAATGGAATAATGAAAATTATTGGATATTGAAAAAGAGGAAAAGTAAAACGCTTGGTTGATTTGAACTTTTTGAAAAATGAGGCACTGATAAATTTTATATGTGTGATGCTTGAATATTTAACTTTAGATTTGATCATTTTTTATCTCGAAGTTGATTTTAATGTGTGGTAGAGGAAGAAATCACTATATAATGTTAACATTCCATCCTTAAGGACAATTATGAATTCAAGAATGTAGTAGTTTGATAAGTGAAATTATTTTTTACATATTTGATAATAAAATTCAATTATTTTAGTTATTTAATTGTTAATTCATTCTTATGTACCTACATATTTTTTAGGATTCAACATTTTATTAAAACCAAGTTAAAGGATCTAAAATTACAAATAAATCAATCAAAAGACGGTTTTCCACAATGGTATATGATCATGAAACTGTTCTAGGGCACAAAACTAAATGACCAAGGAAAATAGAGGCTACTATAGTAGAAAAATGACATTACATATCATGAAATCAATAAACATCATGTACCAGTGAAAGTCATGAAAGATCTATAGGTTGTGAAGTAGGGGAAAATTTTATATGTTATGTTGGCATGTGTCACGGTGTGACACATATGTGTCACTCCATGAGACGTGTGACGTATGCACGAAAAATCACATGTTGTGAATTTTGAACACATAGGGAAATATTTTCAAGTGTTATAATCACTAGATGATGTGTAAAAGGTCAGGATGGGAGAAAAATCACTAGATTCTATGTATCTTCAATTTCTAGCCTATTTTAATATGTAAGTCCCACCAATGAGATCTTTTTGACCCTTAATTAATGTTATTGTATTCTACACAAACCTATATAGAGTCTATTAATAGATATATATGCTTCTTCTATTAGGGAGGTCACATAGACTTAATCTTAGAGCAATAATCTACACTATGAATGCCCACCCTAGTTTCATCTCTATTTTCATTATTCTTTCATTTTATTTATTATTTATCTATTATTATCTCATCAGTATGATGAGAGGGTAAACCCACCATGTTCTAGGGTATGTATCCAATAGGGTAAGGTACCATTAGATTTATTTCTTTTTAATTAATCATGTATTTTGGAATGTCTCATATTATTGGATCAATTTAAAATTACATTCTTTTACTTTTATCATGAACACTAGTATTTGAAATTGAACGAAACATTATAAACAATTCAATTATTTAACCTAAATCCAGAAATTTCCATTTTCGCATTCTGGGTGACTTGGTTTAAAAATGGTAATGAGTCAAATTCGATTTTCCAAACCCCTAAATTACTGGAGTGATGTGAAATAGGGGATTATGACATCAAAAAGATGATACCATGACCATTGTATCTCCCACATGCCATGTCCATCACAAAAAATATATTTTCCAATTTCTTTTGCAAAAATCCAAATTCACCTGAAACATGAATCTATAAAATCTTATCACACTTTCAAAAATAATTTCAATCCAAATAATCAATCTGCTTCTCTTTAGATTCTTTTTTTCTTCAAGCCATTTCAAAAATCCCAAATAAATACTGACCTCTTTATTCAATTAAAAATTGAATAAAATATTTTAAGAAAGTAATCAAAATAATTCATAGTATCAGTGGGTTCAATCTCTAACTTTTCTAATAGTATATTTTAATTAACTGTGTTTCAAAATTTGAGTTTTATAAATTTTGTATTTTTATTAGACTCATTGGGAAATAACGATGCCCTTTGGTCCATTTAAAACCAAAGAAAGCTAAATAATATTTAAAATTTCATGAATTATTATTATACCATATATAACACTTATATTCATGAAATAAATTATTATTACTATAAATGTCAATATAAAATGAAGAACCTTTCACATTTCTTTGTGGAGGAGATAGTCCAAACGTACCCACGAGCGACATTATAATTTTACAACAGATTGGAAGGTAGGAAGGTATATTTTATATTTTAATTATATAAGTATAATTATTATATATTTATATATCATATATTGGTATTAAATATATCATTATATCCATTATTGATATATGGTGATATAAAAAAAATTACATGTGTTCTTGAGGTGTCAGTTTTCCATTCAAATGATCGATGGGTTCTTTTCCTATTTTATGGAAGAGGGTAAAGATATATGTTATGAATTAAATATAATAACATATAAGTATATGAAGATAATATTTTTATTATTTTATCATAGTTGGATAATATTTAGAGTGGGAAGTGGATGAAAAGAATGAAGACACATGGTTATGAGTAATACCTCTTCATCAAAAAACCTCATTAGTTTTACAACTAAAGCCTTACCAAATTGTTTTTATGATCAAACCAATATTATAGGATTTGGGGATATATATATATATATATATATATATATATATATGGGTTTTGGGTAGGTATTGTCTGAAAGAATTGGATCTTAATGTTTTAAGATGAGAGTAGTGGGTATTCCCTTCTATTAGTTGGGGTGAGGATACACTTGCAATGTTTTAAAAGATTAAATTATACCCATATTCTTCACATACAAGAAGGCCCAAAATGTCTTATTCCATATCCTTAGATGATATAAGGTCGATATATGGACATCTAATACTAAGTGGACATGTTTATAGAACATTTTAGGCCTTATATTATTAGTCTAACCCCTTGTAAACATGATTTAACCTTAACTCTAATAATAAAATTTTACTAATTTTATTATTCAATATGTAAAAAAATTAAGTTCAAATGATTATATGATATTAATTATTCCAATTAAATATAATAAATATTTTTTATGAAGTTTAATTCAAATAATTGGATGAGTTTAATTAAAAATTAAAACTACATACATGTTGACTGAATGGTTTTCCAAACGAAATGTTTTCAAATGTAAAAAAACATTTATATCATAATTAAACATATAATTCATTCTAATTACCTCAATTGGATTATTAATAATATAATTGAACTAATTTAACTTTTGAAAAAATTAAATAAAATGAAAATTTTAATTCTTTAAAGGAAATGAAATTTATAATAAAAATAAGTATTTATTCTCTATTCATTGAAAAAATAATCATTTCAAAAAACACTCAAAAAATTAGTCTAAGATAAATTTTCCATGATTATTTAAAAAATTAATTTTATTTCAAAATAAAATTTCTAAAAGTGGTAAAAATTAATTTTAAAATTTGTGGGGAAACATGAAGAAAACCCTTTTTAAAAAAAATACAATTTTTAAGTAAGAAAACTAGATTTATTTTTATCTCATGAGAAGAAAAATTTTAAATTAATGATAAAATATTTTATTTATTATATAATATATAAATTTAAGTAAAATCATTCACCAATAGAAATTAGTTTAGAAAAAATATTGAGTTCATTGGAACATTTCTTTTAGAAAAAACATTTCTTTTAATTTCCAATGATTTCTATTTTCATTTCTAATCGAATAATAAATAATGAATATATTTAATAAATTTCTAAACAATATAATTTTCATAATTTAGTTAGTCATATGATTACCCTCCAATTTAACATCATGGTTAGTAAGGTCATATTTTAAGAGTATATTTCAGGGTTCATTTCATCTTATAGTTGTGTGTACTATATGTTATAAAACCTAATATTTATATTTTAATATCTTTTGGTATTACGTTAACCCCGCCATTAATAAATTGCATCATTGGATTATTAAATTTCATTTAAAATATGATTATTTTCCCCTTCAAAATAAATTAATTGAAATCTTACATCCTAAAAACATTTAATAAAACATGGTCTTAATATGATAGAAAGGATAATATGATGGTAATCTAAAATAACCCATAAATAGGTTTTTGAAGTATGTAAAAGATAGCGGGAGGTGATAATATAGACACGAAAGAAAATAGTAAATAATTATGGAGAGTTATAGAGATCATTGATCATTAGAAATTGAATAGACATGAGAAAGTTAGTGAACAAAACACCATATACCGGTGAGGAGTGAAAAAATCCCTTGATTCATTGGAAATGATGGTAGATTTATAAACAATTTATTTGAAGATCATTTTCCAAAATTTGAGAGATTATTTTAATATGAATATAGAGAACACTAGAAAACATACTTACTTGAAATCATTTTATTTCATAATCATAATTTCATTATTTGGTTATTATTTAATAAATTTTTAGACAATTTATTTCTCCAAGAAATGAATATCCAATATATTATTTTGTGTGTCTATGTCTAAATAAATAGAATTAGGTTTTAAAGGACAATGAGATCCATAAAATAGTTAAAATTCCTTTCATATATCTCTAAATATTTCCTAAAACCAAAATGGTTAGAACAGGTTATGAAAGATAATAAATTATTTTATATACCTCAATAGTAAATCCAAAAGATCATATTAATCCATTCCACATGTATTTATACCTAAAACTCTTCATCTCAAATCTCAAAATATGTAATTCAATTCTTCCAAAATAATCTTTTATCCTAAACCAAATGTTTTTATATGACTCTCATCCCAATAAAAAGACTCTATAAATAGTGTTAATCACATCAAAATTATAAAAATTAAAATATATTTTATCGACATATTATTTATCCCTCAAACTGTTTGAGTAAAAACTATATCATATTAACCAGTAAATCACATAGGGGAATAGTTGGTGATGCACCATTTTCTCTCTCCGACTGTGGTTTCAAGACCCATGCCCTTTCAAGACATGATGGCTTGCAACTCAACATTTAGATTGATGTATTTCTAAAACCACATTATTATAATTCATGTAACTTTCCAAAAAAAATATGATAAACATCCTCAAAATAAAATAAGTCTTCAAATAAATTGTTAGTGAAAAAGATTTTATATATTACTTGTTTTCTCCTAAAAATTTGGTAGTTGCAGTTGACTATTTTTACCAAAACATCAATGATCATTTTAACCCTAATGGTTATCAATACCTTTAAAATTATATCCAAAAAATATAAAGTAATTCCTCCTTAAACATGTTTTATATTTCATTGATTCATTATATAAGGTGTATCTTTCAAAATTTCTAAAAATAATGGAATTGATCCTTCTTTCTTCTATAGTCTCCACCAACTGAAATCTTAGAGACTTCATCCTATTGTTCTTTGGTGTCCTTCAAAGTTGATTAAGGAATAAGATTTTAATTATGTATCAGGATACCTAATTAGGTATAATCATAATATATTTTACATTTTTAAACATTCTATTTGGTTAGTAAAAATAACACTATTTTCTATCAAATTCAGAATCAACGCCATTCCACATATTTCCAACCATTGACTTAAACGAAAAATCATGTTATGAGAAAAAATAACAAAATTATGAGCAATGTGGGTAGACCAAAAGGCAAGATCATATTTTTACACGAGGCCTCAATGAATGGAATATAAATATTGAGGTGTTCAACCAAATTTGGATGGGATGGATTATCATTTTAAATACCTTATCAAGGCTGATCTAGATACAAAGGTAACTGATCTTCATTATAAATTATATAGGGATATTTCTTCTAATATTTTCGTTTTTCTTTAAAAAATATTAAAATATCCTGAACAAGATAATGTTTTATATTTGTAACTTGTGAGGTTTTCAACTTTTTCTATAAAATAATTTTAAAAATAAAAAATATAACGTTCATTGAAATATCATTTATAGGGTGTCAAAATCTAGAAAAATCTACTCCAATATTTGACTCCTTAAGTTTAATATAGGTCATCCATGACCATTATCAATTCAAATCATTTTAAATTTTTTATAAAGAATATGTCAATTAACCCTATAATATCAACTAATATTGTTAAATGAGGTGTTCAGTAATTCTCATTTTCATGCACCAAGTTACGGTTGAGTCAATGAAAAATCTACCCTTCTGTAGTTATTACCCCTAGGTACAAATGTGTGAGATCCACATACACTTGTATTATATAGAAATAGATATATTCACAGAAAATCCTTATAATCTCTAACATAACAAAAAATTAGGATGTTATCATATACTTAAACTTATACTCAATGATTTTTATAGATCTATGTTCTCTAAAGTGTTTACTCTTAAATCTAGTTCCGAGGTTTTCAAAAAAACTTTCTATAAAACCAAATATAAAGACCCCAAACCTAATACCCAATATTCAGTTCTTAATTTATTACATTGGTGCTAGATACAAGAGATATTGTCCCAAAAGATTGAATAATATTTTAGTATTATAAAACGAGATATATACTTGAATTTAACATTACATTTGAAAATATAAAACACAACTGAAGCTATCATGAATACATAAGGCATAATCAATATTGAATTGTAAGTAACTAAAACACATTACATTTAAATAATAACCTAGAAATGAAAAGTAAAAATTCCATATTAAATGATGATATAAAAATTCCCCATAAATTATCACATGATCTTAAAACATCTCGATGGATATTCTAACTGATATACTAATCACTTGTATATCATTATCTAATCCCATAAAATGGGAATGCATAATTTCAAACATAATAAAAAAACCGTTATTGTAATGCCATAACCCAAGAAACCTGAAGCTAGGGAAATACTTATTTCATTTGCTTGATTAAAAGTAATAAAATCTAGTAGGAATGATCAGTTTAGTAGTCATGAAGAAACTAAATACATACATGTAATTCATATTACATAGTAAAAGGTAACAAAATACAATATGTAACACAAAATAATAAATTGCATCCATGAGAACTCAATAAATGGTCTCACCCTCATAACTTAAGGAATTCAATCAAATGAAATGGGTGAGATAAAATAATTATTAAGGGTTAATAATAGCAGAATAATGAATCAAAAATAACTAAAACATAAAAAAATTGGTAAGGGGAATCGATGAAATATACACACCATTATTAAATTGAGAATTAAACTACATCCATAGATTTATTCCTAGTGAAAACATCATGGATAGTAATAATTGAAAATGAATTAAGATATATTCTTATTAATTAGATGTAATTTATCTGGCATAGGATACCAATATACCATCGAGACATTTTATGTTTGTGGGTAGAACCCCGTATAATTTTTGGAAAAAAACTCGAAGGGTTTGTCTCCAACTGATTTGTCTCATGAGACCTATCAATGCATCGAGGGACTATAGTGGGCCCCAACCGTCAACTCCAACTAATTATTTATACCATGATTTAATACAAAAAAAATATTCCTTCTCAATATCCAAATAGAGTAGAGTATAAATATTCATCAATATTTCTATAGTTAAAACAATTTTCTAAATAAACAGCTTATCTAAAAGGGTATATAGATTAAGAGAATATTCATATCCATGAAACCAAAATATGGATATATAATATATTTACAATCTCAAATAAAAAATTATCACATCTGGTGATTGGATACACCACATATGAAATATTAGTTGCATAATACCAAGTAAGTCACAATGATACGAAAATTAAGACAATGTCCTTTACCAGATTGTAATCAATCAAGTTGTATGACCAAAAATTAATAACCACCAAATGAATCACATAATACAATAAATATAATGAAAATAATGATAATATATATCAAATGCTAGTACACAATACACCACATTCAAGAAATAAGTGGTGAACAAAGAAACTCTCACGGAATTAAAAGTGAGATAAGAAACCCCTTACCTTATGCCACAAGGTGTTCTCGATTTATCTTAATGACCTGAATAATCAAATATAGATTCATTAATAAATATTTAATGAAATTTATATACATGTAAAATATGTATTAAAACCTTATTAGGATCATTCATGGCCTTTATGATCGGTTTAAGAGGTTCAATTTTATTGTTATGAAAGCATTTCCTTCCTTGATTTTAATGACTGGTTTACTTGTATTCATGAATGGAAGTTCATTTGAAATGTTTTTAATCATACAGAATTGTAAATTTATATTATTAGTGATATTATAGTTATATATATGATCTTATAATGAATTTGGATTACATTCCTTTACGATGACTGATTAGTTAAAAGTTAATGATGAAAGCTTGGATTAACTTGGTGGTTTTGTGAATATTGAACTTTTTTTGTATTATTATGTTATAAAATGAATGTGTAAGGATTACAGAACATTACACAAGATAAAATAAATATATTCCGATTAGTTTCAACCTTTATAATGTTTTCATGAACAGTCTTGATTATTGTAACAGAAATTAAAAACTCTACGTCCTTGAATGTGATAAATTAACACATCTTAGACAATTCATTCATTTATAGTATAAAAGGATGGAAATTGGGAGATGATGATGGAATAGTCCTTTATCATAACAAAAATTATAGCAAAATATAAGGTACTAGATTTTTTATAACACTTG
This sequence comes from Viscum album, assembly GCA_963277665.1. Classification (NCBI taxonomy): domain Eukaryota; kingdom Viridiplantae; phylum Streptophyta; class Magnoliopsida; order Santalales; family Viscaceae; genus Viscum; species Viscum album. Next base: position 418,163,181 of record OY728135.1, read on the forward strand.
GATGAGAAGAGGTGAAAATTGAAAAGAAAACAAATGAACATGAAAAGAAAACAAAATAATTGAAGAGGAAATTACCTCTTCAATCTGTCTTCTTTTGATAGCCTCTTTAGGAAGGAGGGTTTGGTATTTTGAGGATACCAAAGGATTTGGACTTTGGAGAGGATATTGGGGAGATATTTTGGCAGAATTTAGGCAAGTATTGAAGCTATAGGTGTAACAAATTGAGGGTGTGTGGGGTGGTATTTATAGTGGCAGGGAGGAGGGTTTTCTTAATATTATATTCATTAATTTATAATTTCCCCATAAGACAAGAAATAGAGAGGATTCCATGACCTATAATAGTAATAACTGCATGTGATTTCCATATTTGGGGTGCTTACATCACTCAGGATGCTATGAATATTTAATTTATATTATAATGTATTAATACGGAAATTAATGTATTTTTCTATTCACCAAAAATTCCAGTATTTTAGAAAAATCCAAAAAAAAACACCTGAACCATTTTTGATGTTTAGAATCAAAAAATGAACACCAAGTTTCAAAAATTATTTTCAAAATACTTTAAAATAAATTTTTAATTAAAATCATTATTTAATCGAAAAATACCAACACATAAAATATTCATCTTTATTTTTAAGGTGCCAAATTTTATTTACACTTTCAAGGGTATGGTTACCATTCATAAGAGTCATATTACTATTCATAAGCATAATTTAATATTCATATGGGTATGTTAAAATTCATAAGGGTATGTTACTATTCATTGAAAATGAACTTGATTTTATCAGACTCCAAATATCACCCTGACCAAAACCATATATTTCTATTTTTTGAAAATCAAAATGCATAAGAGGAAATTTTAAGTTTAATGGATAGGTTATAAAATTCTCATATAAGTAACCCAAGTGCTTTTTCAAAGAGAGATAGTGCTTCATGAAATATAGGCTACCTAATGGATAGAGTGTATTTAAGAAAAACATACCATAAAATGTTTGGGGTGTTATATTATTCCCACCTTCGGAAATTTCATCCTCAATATTTTTCATGTATAAATACCGTAAAAAAGATGTTTGTGGTTATTCTTAATAACATCCTCAAGTTCCCATGTTGCTTCCTCTATTTTTTTGGTTTCTCTAAAGAACCATTATTAGTCGAGTTATCTGATTTCTCAATACCTACACCCCTGTGTCAAGAATCTCAATAGGCTCTTCAAAGTATGAAAAATCATGTTCTAGATCTATTTCTTCATAGTTTAGTACATCATTTGGTATGGAATTTATTTCTTTTACAATGAAAAGTAGAACACATTATGAACTTTGAAGAGACCTGGGGGCATTGCTACATGGAATGTTATAGCTCTGAACCTTTATAGAATTTCAAATGGTCTGATGTACATAGGGCTTAGTTTCTCTTTCTTATTAAACCTTAATACACCCTTCCAATGAGATACTTTTAGAAAGACTTAATATTACACTTGAAATTACAAATCATTTCTCCAGTTTTCAGAATAACTCTTTTTCCTACTTTGTGCTGTTTTAAAATGGGCCGGAATTTTAATTACCTTTATAGTATTCTTTTGGATAATTTATAGGCCTATAAGTTTCCTTTAATAAACATCATCCCAAAAAGTTAAAGTTCAACACCTCTTACTATATAATTCTTTATATATCTCCATTTGAACACTAGAATGGAAACTATTATTTTTGGAAAATTCCACCAAAAGAATGTAGTGATCCCATATACCTTGAAAGTCAAGAGAGAATAATATCAACTTGTCTTCTAGTGATTGAACAGTCCTATGATATTGTCTGCCAGTTTAGGCATGATAAGAAGTACTCATATAATGCTCATTATCCAAAGCCTTCTGGAGACCTTTCCAGAATTTTGATGTACACCGCGGATTTTTATCCGACACAATCGATAGAGGTACACCATGATGTCTCAAACCTTCATTAATATTAATTATTTTCAGGTTCTAAAGTGTAAATTATTCTCTTATAGAACGGAAATGTGAAGATTTTATGAGACGACTAACAATTTCCCATATTGAATCATTACTTCTAGGTGTCACTAGTATTCCAATGAGAAATTCCATGATAATGTCATCCCATTTCCACATAGGAATAGGTATAGGTTTCATGACCCCTCTAGGATATTGTCTCTCTCCCTTCACCTGTTGATAAACCATACACATTAAAACATAATCTGAAATTTATCACTTCACGCTTTCCCACCAATAATATTCCTTTAGTTCTCTATACATATTAGTGCTACCATGATGTATAGTGAAATTTGAGCTATGAACATCATATAATAGTTCCATTTTTTATCTTAGGTACGTATGGAACATATATCCTCTTCCAAAATTTTATAACTCCTTCCTCATACAGGAAGTCTCCAAATCTTCCATTCTTGACAGCATTAATTTTCTTCTGTAGATTCTCATCATTAGATTGAGAGATTTTTATCTTCATTAATAAATGTGGTTTATAAATTATTTTATAGAGGAAATATGTTTCATCTTCCTTAACAATTACCATATCCATATTTAGTAGATCCACAAATATAAAATCTCTCTCAATCCTCATTTGGGTTATAAGTCCATGATCTTTCCAGCTAAATGAATATTCCACCTTATTTTCTTTTCTTGTGTGGTAGTGTATTAAATAATCATAATATTTTAGTAAATAAAGTCATCTCCTTTGCCTCATGTTGAGTTATTTCTATGTAAAAATATATTTAAAACTCTCATAATCCATATATATCTCACATATTTCACCGTAGAGATAATGTCTCTATATTTTCAGATAATAGATTACAATGTCTAACTCATGATAATGATGTGGGAAAATTTTCACATTATTCATCCACTTCCTTGATGAATAACAATAACTTTATCATTTTTCATAAGCACACTACCTAGTCCAATCTATGATGCATCACTGTATATCACAAATCCACCATTTCCTGATAGAAGCGTCAAAATTGGAGCATTGACCAATCTTATTTTCAATTCTTTGAAGCATTATATACATTCATTCATCAATAAAAACATAACCCCTATATGTGTGATTATGGTTAGTTGGTTAGCTAGTTGGGAAAATTTTTGAACAAAATGAAGATAGTAACCTTCTAATCCAATAAAATTGCGTACCTCAGTTATGTTTGTTGGCATAGGCCATTCTTGGATGACTTTTTACTTCATAGGATCGACTAATATTCCATCCTTAAAGACAATATGGATATGAAAATAAACTGATTTAAGCATAAATTTAAACTTTATAAACATCCCATATAATTCATTTCTTCAAAGAGATTTCAAAATAATCGATAATTGATTCTCATGGTCTTCGTAGCTTTTAGATTATACCAGGATATCATTGATAAATACCATAACAATGTCATCAAGATATTCCTTAAAAAATCTATTCATTATATCAATAAAAATAGTTGTTGTGTTAGTCAGTTCAAAAGTTGTTACTGTAAACTCCTAATGCCCATACCTGGTTCGAAAAGATGTCTTTGGAATATCTTCCTTCCTCAAACACAGCTGATGATATCCAGATCGAAGGTAAATCATCAAACAATATTCGGTTCCATGAATTTGGTCAAATAAATCCTCAATTCAGGGAAGGGGATACATTTTATTTATTGTAATAGCATTGATTTTCTTCATAATCAATGCATAGCCCCAAGGTTCCATCTTTCTTCAGGAAAAAGAGGACAGAGGCTCCCCATAAAGAAACACATTGTCGAATAAATTATTTTCACCCAATTCATCTAGTTGTTAATTTAGCTCCACTAATTCCACAGTGGATATTCTATTTGGAGTCTTTGATATAGGCCTTTCACTGGTAATTAAATCAATAGAGAACTCGACTTCCCGCTATGGAGGATTTTTAGGTAAATCCTCTAGAAATACGTCAATGTATTCATTCCCAATGTGAACATATTCAATTTTAATATTTCTTCCCTCACCCATTTAATTATCTTCCTCTAAAATAATAGCATTCAGTAGAGCTACTTGGGATGGATCTATATATGAATAAGAAGGTGAGGTTTCTGGTCTAAAGATAATTGATTCTACATCATTTTCAAGAATTGTAAATTCATTATTCCTTCAATAGATTTTCTCCTCATATTTGATAGAAAATTTATACTATGGATTATATCAATTTCTATCACTTCTATAATTATAAGGTTGGAAACTAAATCATGTTTATGAGATATGATGGGGACTAATATACAAATACTTTTTTCAAGGATGCATCCCCTATGAGTTTTGACTGATGACTCATTTTTTAATTCAAATTGAAAATGTCTAATTTTCAAGGAAAATGAGAAGATATAAATTGGTGTGATAATCTCTAATGAAATAAATAATTGGCTATGTTTATGGAAACAAATTTTCTTCTTGACACCACATCATTAAGAACTTCAACCTCTGTGGTTGTAATTGTATATTTTTTCCAATGCTATCATTGTATTGTATGAAGAATGATTCATTGGAACTTTGGACACTCATTTTCATAGTGTCCCATATCTATAAAATTATATAATTGAACCTCATTAACATGTATCTTCCCCATCCATTCATTATACCGATGACCCATTTCTCCACAATTATAGAAAACTCTAATGCCATTCATTCTTTTCCTAGGATGATTCTTTCCACAATTCTCAGACAATAAGAAATTTCATGATTCCCTTATTACTCAATGGGGTTTCATCTTTTCCATGGTTATTATAATTCCTCTACTTATCATTATTCACCTTGAGCAAATGTGATCTATAAAATTCCTTCACTTTTTTATGGAACTTAATAAAATTTCATCATATGATGAAATTTCTTGAGAACAAAGTGTTCTTTGATGGCATGTCTTAATATGTTCAATGAAATGATCAATCTTTACTTCCAAATCATTTATGTAATCTATAGAATATTTGGAAAATCTTGTGAAGGTAGCCTCATACTCCACAACACTCTCTTCTTCCGTTTTCTTTTGGAAATAGAACTTCCTCTTCATTTCAGTTCATTGTTCACTAGGGAAATAATTATTGAAAAATACTTCCATAAATGTTATCAATTCCATATATTCATTTTATTCTTCCTCAATGTTTTTTTGGATCAAGGACCACCATTTATCAGCATCACCCTTGAGGCAATACGCAGCTTGTACTACCTTTTCATTTTCATTTATTCCTAATGTGGGAATTATATTTTCAAGGGACTAGATCCACTAATTAGTTACCACTGGATTAATATACTACTAAAATATGGGGGATTCTACCCCATCAAATGATCTAGTACATGTGTATCATGGCTATTCGTCACATCTTGAGTATGTTGTCCCAATATGGTCATGATTTGATCTACTCCAACATTGACCAAGTTAACTTGCTCAGTGGGGAAATACCTACATTATCCATCAGTATTGATTCCCCTTCTTTCCTTAGGAGCAATCACTATACAATGGAATACACAAAATTAGGACATAGTTCATAATTTATAACTAGAGAACACATAAGATAATCTAATAATTTATTCACAACTAATCTTTCAATCATAAACATTGTTTCTATTTACATTTAAATCCTTTATAATGGTTTATAAAGAAAATCTTAATTATCCAAAAAATATTCCTTGGGAGTGTAAAACCATGTGGGTAGTAAGGCTAATTTTCATGTACCAAGATACCCTAGATCAAGCCCGATACTCCTTGTTATATTTTCCACTCTTATGTACATATGTTCTAGAACCACACCCACTTGTAGTATCTATAAATGTATGTATTTTCCTAAAATATCCACATAATCCCTACATTTTCAAATCATGAAGACGTTATTCAATTATTAACTTCAATGTATAACTTATGATTATGTCCCATTAACTATTTTTTCTAAATATAGTTTCCATGGTTGCTACTAAAATTCATCTCATACCAATTATAACTCCCGGACCCTAGAAACCTAGAGCGGGTGCATTACATATTACATTTGCATGATTAAAAGGAATTAAATCCCGAAGTAATGATCAAATTTTTATTATTTATGAAACTAGAAACATACATGTAACTCATATTACTTTGGTAAAGGTATAAAAATACATTTGATCACAAAAACTAATAAACTGCATCCAGGAGAACTCAACAAATGGTCTCCTCCTCATAACATATTGAAGGTAATAAAATGAAATGGGTGGGATAAAATTCTCAATAAGGGTTAAAAATATCATAATCATGAATAAAAAATAACTTAATCATAAACATATTGGAATTGTCAATTTGGCATGAGGAATAAATCAGAAACACACTCCATTAATAAACTGAGAATGAAACTGCATCCATATATTTCGTCATAGTGAAAACCTCATGGATAATAATAACTGAAAATATAGAAATATATATGATTATTAATTGGAAATAATTTATCTATCACATGATACCACTATACCATCGAAACGGTTTATGTCTGTGAGTAGAAACTGGTCTAATTTTTGGAAAAACATCGAAGGGTTTGCCGCCAACTGATTTAATTCATGAGACATGTCGATGCATAGAGGGGATATCGATGGCCCCAAACATCATTTAAAGTATAGATAATTATTTATAAATAGATTTAATACACGAAAAATATGACTTTTCAATATTCGTATGGAGTAGAGGATACCGATTCATCAATATTTCCATAGTTAAAACAACATTCCAAATAAACACCGTGTGTAAAATGGTATACGACTTAACAGTATATACATATCCATGAAACTAGAATTTGAAAACATAAAATATTTTAAATATCAAATGAGAAAAATATCTTAAATGATCATTGGATACACCTCATAGGAAATATTAGGTGTACAATACCAAGTAAGTCTCTATGAAACAGAAATTAAGGCAAAGTCCCTTACCACGTTGTAATCAATCGAGTCGTGTGACAAAAAATTAACAACCAACAAATAAATATTATAATACCATGAAAAAATGTGAATATTGATAATATATATCAAATGGAAGTACACAATACACAACATGAAAGACATAAGTGGTGAAAAATGCAAATCTCCTGAAATTTAAACTGTGATAAGAAACCCCTTACTTTGTGCCCGAAGGTGTTCTCGATTGAACCAAATTACCTGAATATTAAAATTTAGATTCATTAATAAATAAATAAATAAAATCATCTAAATTTAATATATTTATTATATCCTTATTAGGATCATTCATGTCCTTTTTCATGGGTTTAAGAGGTACAAATTAATTTTTTTGGAAGCATTTCCTTCCTTGGTTTTCATGATTTATTTACTTGTATTCATGAATGGAAGATCATTTAAAATGTGGTTAAACATATAGAATTTTCAATATATATTATTAGTTAAATTATAGATATATATATTATCTTATAATTATTTTGGATTATATACCATGATGATGACTCAATAGTTAAATGTTAATGATGGACACTTAGATTAACTTTGCAGTTTTGTGCATAATGAACTTGTTTTGTATTATTATTTTATATAATGAGTGTGTAAGGATTATAAGTCATTAAATAAGTTAAAATAAATAAATATTGTTCTATTTCAACCATTATAAATGTTTCATGACCAATCTTGAGGATTTTCATAGAAATTGAAAACATGGCATCCTTGAATGTGATAAATTAACACATCTCGGATGGTGCTTTCATTTATAGTAAAAAAGGCAGGAAAATGAGAGATGATGATGAAATATTACATTATCATAACAAAAATCCATTAAATATATGGTACTAGATTCTTAATAACACTTTTATGAGAAGAGATGAGAATAGAAAAGATACAAAATGAACTTGAAAAGAAAACAAAATAATTGAAAAGAGGAATTTACCTCTTGAATCTATATTCCTTTGAGAGCCTCTTTGGGGATAATGATTTGGTATTTTAAAGATACCAATGGATGTTGTACATTAGGGAGGAGATTAGAGATAGATTTGAGAATAATTTAGGCAAGTCTTGAAGCATGATATGTGTTAATAAATGATGGTGTAAGGGGTTGTATTTATAGTGGAAGGGTGGAGGGTTTCCATAATATTATATTCATTAATTTATTATTTCTCCATATTACAATAAATAGTGATGATTATATGAACTAAAATAGTAATGAGTGCATGTAATTTAGATATTAGGGTTATTACATCACACATGATACTTGGAATAGATAATTTAAATTATAATGTATTTATGTGGTAAATTAATGTCTTTTACTATTCATTAAAAATTCATGTATTTTAGAAAAATCCTAAAAATTCACCCTAACCATTTTTAAATGTGTATTATCCAAAAATGAACTGCATTTTTCCAAAATAAATTTCTAAATAAAAATTAATTAATTTTTAATTACAATTGTTATTTAATCTAAAAATAACAACACATAATTAATCATTTTATTTTTAATGTGCCTAATGTTTTTACACTTTCATGTGTATGGTTACCATTCATAAGAGTAATATTACTATTCATAAGGGTATGTTGCTATTCATAATTTTATGGTACTATTCACCCAAAATTAACTTTATTCAATCAGACTCAAAATGTCACCCTAATCACAACCGTGTATGTCCGTTTTTCAAAATTCAATATGTAGAAGTGGAAAATTTATGTTTAATGGATAGGTTAGTAATTTTACATTTAAATAACCATGTGTTTTTTCATAGAGAATTTTTTCTTCATGAAACATAGTAAATTTAATTAATATAATATATTTAATAGAAGCATACCATAAGGTGTATGGGGTGTTATTTTATTCCCACATTTGGAAACATAATCCTCAAAATGTATCATATATAAAACCCTTAAAAAATATAATGGTGGTTCTTCTTAATAACATCTTCTTATTCCAACATTATTTCCTCTATTTTATGGTTTCTCTAAAGAAACATTACTAGTTGAGCTATCCAATTTCTTAATACCTACTCCCTTGTTTCAAGAATCTCGATAGGCTCTTCACAATATAAAAAATCATGTTCCAGATCCACTTCATCATAAGTGAGTACATGCATTGGTTATGTCATGTATTTCTTTAACAATGACACATGGAACACATTATGAACTTTGGAGAGACTTAGTGTCATTGCTAAATGGTAATCTACAACTCTGATCCTTTCCATAATTTCATATGGTCTGATATTCCTGAGGCTCAGTTTTCTTTTCTTATCAATCCTTAAGGCACTCTTCCATAGATATAATTTTAAAAATACATATTCTCCCACATGAAATTCCAAAAAATTTCTCTTTTTTTAAAAAAAATCTTTTGCCTACATTTTGATTATTTAACATGGGCTTGAAATTTCTTTACCTTCGTAGTTGTCTCTTCGATAAGTTCTCGGCCTATAAGTTTCCTCTCACCAACTACATCTCAACGAGTTGGAGTTCGACACCTCTTTCCAAATAATTCTTCATATGGAACCATTTTTATTCTATAATGGATAATATTATGTAGGAAAATTACACCAAAAGAAATTATTGATCCCAAATACCTTAAATATCAAGAAAGAGTGATCACAACTTGTCTTCCAGTGTTTGAATAGACCTTTCAGATAGTCTGTCAGTTTGTGTGTGACCTGCAGTACTCATATGAAGCTTGGTATCCAAAGCCTTATGGAGACTTTTCTAGAATATTGATGTAAACTGGGGATCTCGATCAGACACAATATATAGAAGTGCACCATGAAGCCTCACAACATCATTAATATAAAGTCTTTCCAGGCTCTCAAGTGGTAAATCCTCTCTTAAATAAAGGAAATGTGTTAATTTTTTGAGATGATTAACAGTTACCCATGTTGAATCAGTACTTCTAGGTGTCCTCGATAGTCCTATGAGAAAATCCGTCTTAATGTCATCCCACTTCCTCATAGGAATTGGTAGAGGTTTTATGACCCCTCCTGGATATTGTCTCTCTACCTTTACCTGTTGAAAAAAGGCACCTTGACACATAGTCTTAAATTTCACGCTTCATTTTATCCCACCGAAAATGTTCATTCGGATCTATATACATCACAGTGCTACTAAGGTGTATAGAGATATTTTAACCATGATCATCATTTAATAGTTCCATTTTAAGATTAGGTACTGATGGAACCCATAACCTCTTCCCATATTTCAGAACTCCTTCTTCATACATAATGTATACCAATCTTCCATCATTAAAATAATTAATATTATTTTTTTTGATTATCATCATCAGATTGAGTGCTTATTATCTTCTCTAGTAATTATGGTTTAGAAATCATATTATAGGGTATATATGTTTACCCTTTCTTAAAAATTTCCATATCCATAATAAGTAGATCCATGAATATAGAATCTTTCTTAATCCTAATTTGGGTAAAAATTCCATGATATTTAATTCTTAGTGCATATTCCACATTATTTTTCTTTCTTGGGTGGTAGTGTATTGAAAAATTGTAATCATCAAGAAACCAAAGCTATATATTTTTCCTCATTTTGAGTTCTTTCTATGTAAATAAGGTATTTCAACCTCTTGGGATTTTTATATATCTCACATCTTTCACCGTAGATATAATGTCCCTATATTTTCAGAGCAAATATTATGGCTAATAACTCATGATCATGAGTTGGGTGATTTTTCTCATGATTATTCAACTTCCATGATACATAAGAAATAACATTATTTTTTTTAAGGATTCAACCCAGTCAATTCTTTGATGCATCATTGTATATAAAAAATCCATCATTTCTAGATAGAAGTGTCAAAATTGGAGCATTAACCAATCTTATTTTCAATTAATCAAATAATTATGTACATTCCTTCATCCATACAAACATAACCCCATTAAATGTGAACATGGTTAGTGGGTTATCCAATCATGTGAAATTCGGAAAGAATTGCAGATAATAAACTCCTAAGCCAATAAAACTACATACCTCAGTTTTTTTCATTGTCATGGTCCATTCTTGCATTGCCTTTGTCTTTACATGTCAACTACGATTCTATACTTAGAGACAATATCTCTAATAAGAGAAACAGAATGAAGACAAAATTGACACTTTCAAAACTTACCATATAATTCATTTCATCTAAGAGTTTTAAAAATAATCGGCAAGTTATTCTCATGTTATTCTGTAGCTTTTGGATTATACCAGGATATCATCAATAAATACCCTAAAAAGAATCAAGATATTCCATGAAAACTCTATTCATTTGATCTATGAAAACATAGGTTTCGTTAGTCAGTCCAAAATTATTTACTTAAAACTCATAATGCCAATACCTTGTTCAAAATTTTGTCTTTGGAATATCTTCCTTCCTCACACATAACTGATGATATCTAGATCGAAGGTCAACCTTCACAAAATATTGGGATCCATGACGTTGGTAAAATAAATCATCAATTCATGGTAGAGGATACATGTTCTTTATTGTAATATCGTTGATTTCTCTATAATCGACACATATCCTCATGGATCCATCTTTCTTATTGAAAAAGAGGGAAGAGGATCCCCATGGAGAAACCCTTGGTCAAATAAATCCTTTTTCGCAGATTTTGTATCATTGTTTATTTAGCTCCATTAATTCTATAGTGGGAATTATATTGGGAGTCTTTGATATAGTTCCTGAACCATAAATTAAATCAATAGAGAACTCAACTTCCCACTCTAGGGGATGTCTAGGTAAATCCTCTAGAAATACGTCCATGTATTCTTGTAAAATATATACATCTTCAATTATAATATTCCTTTCTTCACCCATTGTGTTTTCTTCTTCTCCAAGAATATCATTCAGTAGAGCTACTTGGGGTGCATCTAGATAATAATCTGATGGAGATGTTTATACTCAAAATATAAGGGATGATACACTATATTAAAAAACTGTAACTTCCTTCTTATTGTAATAAATATTCATATCATAATTTGATAGTCAATTCATGCTGAGAATTATATCAAAGTCAATCATTGGTATGATGATATGTTTGGAAAAAAAATTATGATTATGTGTAATGATGGGGACTAATCGACACATATTTTCTATAACGATGCATCCCCTAGGAGTTTTGGATGACAACTAATTTATTAAATCAAATAGGACATGTCTAATTTTATGGGAAAACTGAGAAGATATAAATGAATGTGATGATCCAGAATAAAGTAAAACATTTTCTAAGTTTGAGGAAACTTCTAATGTACCTACCACCACATCATTAGGAACTTTAAGCTTTGCACTTGTAATCCCATAGGCATTCCCTTTCCCTCATGTCCTTTTCTAAGGAATGTTTCATATGTACTTAAGAAACTCCTTCTCATAGTGTCCCATGTCTCTAAAATTGTATCATTAAACATAATTGACATGTCTCTTCCCCTTTCATTCAATAGATCAATGAAACTTTTCTCCACAATTAGAGAAAAATCCAATACCATTCAATAATTTCCCATGATGATTCTTTCCAAAATTACCACACAATGGAAATGTCTTCATTCATATCTTATCCATCGGAGATTTAGCTTTTCCATGATTATTAGAATGAAACTTCTTATCTTTATTTCCCATGACCAAATTTGATCTAGAAAATTATTTCTCTATTTTGATGGAACTTAATACAATTTCATCATATGATGAAAATGATTGAGAAGTTAGTCCCCTCCAAAGACTTGTCTTAGGACCTTCATGTAAATGATCAATCTTGTCTTTTAAATCACGTACTTAATCTAATTTATACCTTTAAAATCTTGTGAAGGTAGCCTCATACTCTACAACACTCTCTTCTTACATTTCTATAGCCAAATAAATTTTCTCTTTAATTTCAGTTTTTTGTTCACAAGGGAAATATTTGTCAAATAATATTTCCTTAAAAGTTCTATATTTTATATCATCTATTTATTCTTAATCCATTGTATTTGGATGAATGGATAACATTGATCAACATCACCCTTGAGGCAAAACACTACCTATAATACCTTTTCATTTTCATTGTATCTTAATGCCAGAAATATCTTCTCAAAGGACTTGATCCACTGCTCAGATACCACTAGATTAGTAGTGCCTCTAAAATATGGGGTCTTATGCTACATTAAATGATCTAGTACAGGTGTAGCATGGTTATTCGTCATAATCTGAGTAAGTTGTCATAATATGGTCATGATTTTTTATTCTCCGACGTTGACTGGGTTGACTTTCTCCGGGGGAAATACGTACATTTTCTGTGGGTATTGATTACCCTTATTCCACTAGGTTCTATCACTAAACGATGGCATATACTAAATTAGGTCAAAGTTTATAATTTCTAACTAGAAAATACTTTTGATAATCTTAAAATTTTTGCAAAACTAATCTCATAATTATAAACATTGTTTATATTTAATTTTAAATCCTTTATAATGGTTTATAATGAAAATTTGAATTATCGAATGCATATACCTCAAGAGTGTCAAACAAGGATCATAGTAAGGTCTGTTGACATGTACCAGGATTCCCCTAATCAAGCCTGAAACTCATTTTCACAGTACTCACTCCTATGTACATCTGTTCTAGAACCACACCCACATGTAGTATCCAGACAAGGATTTATTTGATCGAAATATCCACATAAAACCCACTTTACCAAAAATTATAGGATTTTATTCTATTATTATCTTTAACTTCTAACTTAGGGTTATGTCCATTAAACTATCTTTCTTAAATCTAGTTTCCAAGGATTCTACTAAACTTCCTCTGATTCCAATTGTAAATATCCGACCCTAGAAACCTAGATCTGATGCATTACTTATTACATTGGAATGATTGAAAGGACTAAAAACCCCAAGGAATAATCAATTTAGTATTCTTGGAGAAACTAGATACATTCATTTAACTCATATTACATTGATAAAGATAACAAAATACAATACAAAACAAAAACTAATAAACTACATCAATTAGAACTCAATAAATGATATCCTCCTCATAACCGTTCGATGGAAAAAAATTGAAATGGGTGATCTTAAATGAATAGTAAGGGTTACAAATAGTATAATAAAGAATCAAAAATCAATGAATTATAAACAAATTATCATAGTCAAGATGGCATGGTGAATAAATGGAAAACACATGCCACTAATAAACTGAGAATGAAACTGAATTCAATGATTTTTTCATAATGAAAACCTCATTAACAGTAATAACTAAAAATGAATAAAGAAATATAATTATTAATTGGAAATCATGTATCTGACACATGATACCACTATATCTTTGAAACAATTTATGTTTGTGGGTACAAAACTGTCAGATTTATGGAAACAAACCCGAAGGGTTTTTCGTCAACTGATTTGTTTCACGAGACAAGTCAATGCATCTAGAGGATATAGAAGACCCAAAACTTCGATTAAATTCCAAATAATTATTTATACATATATTTACTACAAGTACCATATGCGTTCTCAATATCCATAGAGAATAGAGGATACAGATTCATCAATATTTTCATAGTTGAAACAACATTCCAAATAAACACTGTATATAAAATGGTATACAATTTAAGAGAATAATTATATACATGAAACTAGAATATGGATATATAATATATTTACAATATAAAATGAAAAATTATCTCAAATGGGTAGTGGATAAAACACATTGGAAAGATTAGGTGCACAATACCATTAATGTCTAAATGAAACAGGAATTAAGAAAAAGTCTCTTAATGCGTTGTAATCAATCGAGTCTTATGAAAAAAAAAATTAATAACCACAAAATAAATAAATAAATGCCATGAATATAATTATAATTATAAAAAAAATATCAAATGTTTTTATGAAATAAACCACATTCAATAAATAAGTGGCGAACAATGAAAATCTCATAGATTTAAAAGTGAGATAAGAAACCCCTTACCTTATGCCCGATGGTGTTCTTGATTGATCTTAATGTTAAGAATAATTGAATTTATCTTCATTAATAAGATTTAAATAACTGCTTCTACATGTAATATATTTATTATAACTATATTAGGTTCATTAGTGGATTTTTAATGGGTTTAAGAGGTCAATTTTATTGTTCTGGAAGTATTTTCTTCCTTGGTTTTCATGATCGGTTTACTTGTATTCATGAATGAAAGTTCATGTGAAATGTGGTTAAACATAATGAATTGTCAATATATATTATTATTGAAATTATAGATATATAAATGATCTTATAATTATCTTATATTATATACCATGGTGATGAATCATTAGTTAAATTTAATGATGAACACTTGGATTAACATGGTGGTTTTGTGAATAATGAACTTGTTTTGTATTATTATTTTATATAGTGAGTGTGTAAGGATTACATAACATTAAATAAGATAAAATAAATATATTCTGATCTGGTTCAACCATTATAAAGGTTTCATGAATATTCTTGAAGATTGTAATAGAAATCAAAAATGCATCGTCCTTGAATGTGATAAATTAACACATATTGGATGGTTCTTTTATTTATAGTATAAAAGAATGGAAAAGAAGATATGATTATGGAATCATACATTATCATAAAACATTAAATTACATATAAGGTACTATATTTTTCAGAACAATTGGGTGTGAAGATGTGAGAATTGAAAAGATAACAAATGAAAATTAAAAGAAAACAAAACAATTAAAAAGAGGAATTTACCTTTTGAATCTATATTCCTTTGAGAGCCACATTAGGGAAGAAGATTTGGTCTTTTGAGGAGGACAAGGTCTTTTGTATGTGTGGGAGGATCTTAGGGAGGTATTTGATTATAATTTAGGCAAGTCTTAAAGCTTTACTGGTGCGAATAAATGAGGGTGTGAGGGGTGGTATTTATAATGGAGGGGTGGAGTGTTTTCTTAATATTATATTCATTAATTTATTATTTCTCCATAAGACAATAAATAGTGAGGCTTCCATGACCTAGAATAGTAATAATTGCATGTGAGTTCAATATTTGGGTGCTTAAATCACTCATGATTCTATGAATAGTTAATTTAAATTATAATGTATTTATACGGTAAACTAATGAATTTTACTATTCACCAAAAATTCATGTATTTAAAAAAAAATTAAAAAATCATCCAAACCATTTTTTCACGTGTAAAATCCAAAAAATAACTCCATTTTTAAAAAATATTACTTTAAATTTGAAAAATATAATTTTTAATTAAAATAATTATTTAATCCAAAAATACCAACACATAAAATATTCATCATCATTTTTAAGGTGCTTAAATATTTTTTACACTTTCATAGGTATGGTTACCATTCATAAGAGTCATATTACTATTCATAAGGGTAATTTACTTTTCATAAGTGTATGTTACTATTCATAAGGGTAAGTTACTATTCATCAAAAAATAACTTGATTCAATCAAACTCCAAATATCACCTTGGTCGCATCAATGTATGTATATTTCTCAAAATTCAAAACGCAGACATAGAAAATTTATGTTTAATGGCTAGGTTATGAATTTATCCTACAAATAACCATGTGTTGTTTCACAAAGACTCAGTGCTTCATGAAATATAGGCTATCTAATGAATATAAGTTATTTAATAGAAACATACCATAAAATGTTTGAGGTGTTATAATTATGGCCCCATCCTAAGATATAAAACCTAAATGGATAAGTCCGCAACTAAATACCAAAAATATTTTTTCTCGTGAGAAATAATGATGAATCAAGGGGCTATAATAGGCCCCACCCATCACTTACTAAGTCCAATGCATTCCTCATATGAAAGAGGATAAACCTGATCAATGTAAACATTCAAACTAAAAACTATCATATGATATGTTTATAATTTTCCCAACCTATAAACATAATATACATAAACATTAATATTATAAAAATAGTATAAAAATGTTAATCCTTTACTCAATCAGTAATCAAGATTATGAAACAGTCAAATTACTATGAAGAATTGTTCTAAAATAGTATATTCTAGTAAAATTTATCATAAAAATTCCACAGGAATAATAAGTATGGTATCATTATAACTTATACCCAGTGGATTATAAATAAAATGAGGGTTTTTGTTATTTATGAATAGAAATACCATAAAAATAATATTAAAATCACGATGGAGTAAAATACACTATTCAATTTTAAAATAACTTTTAAAAACAAAATTTCTATAGAATAATAAAAAAGTTGTTTTATTTAGAAAGAATCAAGGAAACATGTAATGTAATCTTTAAATAATTTATTGGTCATGATGGAAGGTAATTCCATTTATTTTTTATTAGTTAAAAAAATTCACACAATTGTACAATGTTTCAAAAATTACCTCATTCGGAAAACAAATAAGGATTAATTTCAAAAAATAAGTAAAAAATCAATAATAGGTAAAACTTTCATTAATAAATCAATTCAGTAATGTTCAAAAAAATTAAAAATATTTTTCAAAAACATATAAATGGAATAAAAAGGGTTTTCGACTGAAGAGAGAAATAAAGTTAGTTTTACTTAAAAAAATCTGAATAATTTCAAGTACCAATGAGCATAAAATGGTACTATTATATGAAAAGTTCAGGAATGACCATATAAGAAGAAAAAATATTGTTTATAATATTTAAATGCCAAAAAATTCCTCGAAAGGAGACATAAACATAAACAATCCTGAATAATGGTGAGATTCTAAAATAAACCCTTACCACTTTGATAAAATTTAAATAGTACCCACAAAAGAAATAAAATAAACAGATATTTTCAAATAACATTTAGACAAATAGATTAATGACATAAAATATAAATGTGTAATTATATAAATCACATAAAATAAATAATTTTCGAATATGACATATGTCTCATGAATGTAAATTTGGGATGAGAAACCCTTTACCTAGGTATAATTTCCTTAAAAAAATGTTTGAAACTATTATATAATAATTACATATTTATTATAAATATATTAAATTACCATAACCAATTATATAATATCATTTATTATATACTTATAATTTTTTATCACTCATTAATTAACAATTTTTTGTTAAAATTGTTGTTTCAGCTAATAACTGGTTTCTTTTTAAAGTATTTTTTGGTTTTGTAGTTTTAGTACTTTTAATTTGATCATTATTACATCTTAGCCATGATTTTAAACATGATATAAATATCATATGTACTCATTTTATTATAATTTAAAATATTTAATAAAATCAATATATGAAAAAATGAGTCACATTATTCATAGAGAGGGTAGGCAGTACGTATGCATGGACATTGTTTTTATTTTTTTGTGATTGGAAAATAAATAAAGATAAAAAATATTTTAAATTAAAATAATTATAATTATATTATATATATCATATATTTTTATTAAATCTATTCTAATTTCTATTCATGTCAAAATAAATGATAAAATTTCACATCGCTTCGTGGAGGTGGTAGTCCACATGTACGCATGAGTGATGTTTTAATTTTTAAATAGATTGGAATGTAAGAATTTATATATTATATTATAATTATATAATTATAATTATTTTTTAGTTATCATATATAAAAATTACTTCCATCATTATATCTATCCATGAATGACGGTGGTGGAAAACAAATTACATAGGTTCGTGAGGCAGTACTCTGCCGTACACATGATCGACAAATCCATTACACATTTAATGGAAGAGAATATAGATATAGGTTATAAAATATAAATTATAACATATAATTTTATTTTAGATACTGTTGTTAATATTTTATAATATTGTTAGAATATTTGGTGGGGTTATTAGAAGAAATAAAATGAAGATGCATGAATAAGAACTATAAGTCTTCATTAGAGAACCTCTTTAGGATTATATCTAAATCATTCATACATATGTTTTATGATAAAGAAGGGGATCATAGGTCATGTATAGGGTTTTATATAATGTATTTTGGTAGGTATGTTCTTAAAAAATAGTCTCATGAAGTGTTAAAAGGAGGGTTGATGAGGTGCCTTTTCATAAGTGTGGGAGAGAACAAACATGGAATTTTTTGAAATAATAAATAATAACCACATTTTTCACATCACAAAAGGTTAAAAATGCATCATTATAAAAAATTATATGATATAAGGTATATATATAGATATAAAATATGAATTCTATAAATGTTTAGGTTATTTTAACCCTTATCTTCTATGTCGAACCCCCGATAAACCCATTTTGACCTTTGCCACAGTAATTAGTATTTACAACTTTTAATATTCAGTGTGAATAAAAAGTAATGTATCCTTATTATATAATATTAATGATGATTATTCTATCACTGGAATCCATTATACAAAATTCAGTTCTTATAAGTTGCAAAATTTAATTTGAAATTAAACTCACAGATGTGACCAAAAATGGTTTTCCAAAGGAAATGTTTTGAAATATATAAATGGATTTTACAATGAAAATAGACATATAATTTATTAAAATTACATATATTGTCTGAAGTATAATAAAATTGAATTAATTATTATTTTAAAATAATTTATAAACATAATAGAACATTTAAATTCCTTATACAAAAAATCCACTTTTCAATAAAATTCAATAATATTTTCACTATTAATCAAAAATAAAATATTTATAAAATTATAAAATAAATAACTCTAATATAATTTTTAAATTATGATTTAAAAATTTAAGGTTATTTTTTAGAATAAAATTTCTAATGTTTTTTGAATTAATTTTAAAATAAGTGTGAAAATGTGATGAAGCTGCTTTTTAGAAAACATCAGTTTTATGTATAATATTGTTTTTATTCTTATATCATGATTAAAAAATATTTGGTGAATGATAAATTAATTTATTTAATATATAATACATAAATATTATTAAAATCATTTACTAGTAGGATCTAATTTAAAAAATTAATATTGCATTCTTGAAACATTTATATTCAAAAAAACATTTCTTATACTTTCAAATGATTTCTATTTTCATTTCTAATGAATTGATAACAAATGATTTTATTTTATACTTGTATAAAACATATATTTTTCATAATTTAGTTAGCCCCATTCATACCCACCAATTTAATAGCTACATTATAATGATTATATTTAAATAATATATTGCACATGTCGTTTATACTTTTTGTTGCATGACATGTATGCTATCAAACATAATATTCCTCTTTCAAAAATGAGGGGTTTTAAAAGAAATTTGAAATAAAAATTCCAAGATGTATTATCGATTTATCTTCTTCATTAATTATATTCTTATAATCTTTAACACATATAATCCAATTGTTGATAAAAAAGAAATTTAGGTTCATTTGTTTCAATAAAATGTAGTTTTGGTGATCAGGGATCATATGCTATTATAATAGTAGATGGTTATAAGGTTATGTAGTTTCCCTTAGTCTAGATGTGTATGACACTGTTTATATTTTTTTATTTTATACACTCTGCAATCCATGTTAGTAGGGATAGTCAGACACAAATGTCTTGGAGTGTTTTCTCAAACCGTAAAGATAGTGATTGAACATATCTATCAATTCTCCCTCTCTGCTCCTCCCAAACTAGATTTAGAATTCTCAATATATAATGTATTATAGATTTATGTTCAA
Organism: Viscum album; assembly: GCA_963277665.1. Lineage (NCBI taxonomy): Eukaryota > Viridiplantae > Streptophyta > Magnoliopsida > Santalales > Viscaceae > Viscum > Viscum album. The sequence continues at coordinate 418,183,702 of OY728135.1, forward strand.
AATGTGTTGTCTTGAGGTATATAACATATTTTAATATGATCATGGGGGTTTATTCTTCTCATGTTTTTACTTTCATGGGATTTGGTGGGTTGATGTATAATGCATTTACATAGTCTCTAATGGATTCTGGGAATGCACTGTGATATTGTTTGGATATGATCATGATGATATGTCGAGATTCAAAAAATATTTTAATTACGGTTATACAATTGCATGCAGTTTAGGATGATTTATAGAAGGATATAGCATATAGCATAACTATTTGGGCGTGAAAAGGGCAATCTCGTAGACAAGTATAAGTGGGGTTCCTTAATTTATATATATGATTTTTATTTAGAATGGATAATTTCTATGAATTATTTTTCGAGTGATAAATGATGAAGAAGCGAAACCAGTTTTATCATATCATGTTATAAGTTATTTTCAATTGTTTATTCACTTTGGTTTTCTATGTTTCTTTCACATTTTTAAAGAGAGGTTTCAGTGTTTATCATATAGAGCATACCCATTATGTCCACCCAATAATCAAAAAAACACACACATACTATTTTTTTAGGTCCATTTGAATATTATGGTTATTGGACTAGATGTTACTAACTCAGAGGAGTTTTTACGTAGTTATCAAGAGTTGACAGGGTTCATGGCTACAACCTTGTTTCACTTTTGGTACATTATAGTTTTCTTTTATGTAATGTATGAAATTACATGTATTTAAATTTATTATTTTAATTATTTATGGTTTTGGTTGGTGAATTTCCTTCTAATATATTATTTTTTAAAATATATAGAGATTAATGCATCCCTTGTGTGTGACTGACATACCCTATGTTATGGTCACGAAAATGTGTCCTATTGGAGGTGGTATTTAAGAATCATTATCCCTCAATATTCATTTTTGAACTTAGATGTGTTCCTTTGTAGGGAGGTGTTCATCAGATATATTTTTACTTATTATAATTTTATAAATGAAAGTTTAATGGTGAAACCAAAAAATTTTCTTCTCCTTTGTAAGTAGTGGACATAATAATCATTGGTTGAGTAATAACCCAAATAGAGATAATCCATCAGGTAACCTAGGTAATAATAAAATAAAATACTATTTATCTTCATTATAATGTATACATAGTCAAAATAATTTATAATGTCAATAAAGATGGTGATTCTAGAATAAAACCATATATATTTATCTATGAAAAAAACACTCTCTATGGATGAAGAAAGAAAATTCACTGGGTGAGTTCTCTCGTGAAGATTAATGTGGGAATCCCATAGGCCATGTCACAGAAATCCATAAAAAGGGGCTGAAATATGTAGTATTTAATATATACTCCATGTAATATGAAGCCCCATACTCTGGTGTATCTACTTTACCTTGTTCATGTAGAAAGGATCAGTATGTGTCCCATAGGATCATGTGCATTGAGTGATAATAACATACTTAGTTTCTTATCAATGATAAGAAATAAGATTATAAAAAAATAGTAACCCCCTCACTGAGAGGGCCTATTCCTAGTTTACCTACATTGAGCCACATATCAGAATCTATGTTGAATGAATATGATGAGTCACAGTGAAATACCCATCATTGGGAAAGAGGAATTGTGTATAATGATTATGGGAAGTCATATATCTAGTCCAAGGGGAGAAATTTGAAGGGGTATAATGATTCAATTAATTATGATCCTATACAAGCAAAAATATTATCCATCAATACAATGATTATGTGAACAAGATATATATATAAACAATATATTCCTTTCATTATAACATGATTTAATCATATTTAAAAAATAATTTACCATATCAAAAATTATCAATACTTTCAATGAATCCCTTTTAATAAAATAATTATAATATCTAAAAATGTTAGACAATTACTAATACAATGATCATTTTTTGTAATTTAAATTTTTTAATATAATCCAATTTCAAGGCATACATTATAGGTAATGAAATAAGGAACATGGAAGTCGTAAACCAATCCATGAATTCCACTTTAAAATCAATTAATAAAACTATTTGTTACCAGAAAATAGTTTTAAAACAAGGATTAAATAAAAAAAATCAATCTAGTCAATTTTAAATTTACCTTAAAATCTATTTAAAAAAACTCCATTACCAATACCTAATTAAATAGTTTGATTCATTGATTATGTTAATAAGATCCACCTACCTTAGATAAATATTGTGAGAAATATCCCAAACACTAGATCCAATGTGAGATATAGTGATTTTGTTATTTACAAAGTCCTAGTACAAACATAAAACCATGAATCCTCAATCTAGGATCCAAATCAATGATTCTTTAGCCCTAGACATCATCAAAATGGATATATATACCAAGGGAAGAATAAATATACCATGGTAGAAGATATGGGTAAAAATAAATTCAAGATAATTAATATCATACCTTTTATTTTGCATTGATTCAGTTGATAAAAGATATAATGACATTTATTGATATTAGTGAATACCCAAAATCATTACTAAAAATATTTAGGGATGTGTGAAAACACTATTAGATGCTAAATATGGCGTATGGAAGGATAACATGGTATCTACATCCTAGCACCAAATATCTTTTCTTTATTGCATAGCCAAATTATATTCCATGGTACCCTACATTATACCTTGTAGGAATCACTGCAAACTATACCCAAAATTATTATTCATGATCAAAGTCACCTAGGAATGTGAAAAAACCATTCATTTTTCTTTTCCTTTCCTAGCTATGCTATAGGGTCCTATCATACAATATATTGGGTTATGTAATGACTATATTTGATTACCTTCTTCTCTAAAAACACAAACATCATACAATAATTCAACTAACACTCAAAGGGGGGTTACATGAAAACTTTGAGATTCCAAAATCTACCCAATATAAGTCTTTTCTTCAATGAATATTCATTTATCATTTTTCTTCATGAATAACTATGAATATAGTTTCTACATCTAGTGTATCATCTCCCCCACACATCAAATTTAATTGGACCACACTGCCACAAAAACCCACCTATAGAATAATTTGTATTATTAAGAACTTCTTCTTATTAAAATCCTAGTCTACCATTTCACAAAGGACATATCTAAATCCAAATTCACAACATAACTTGGATGATTATGTGAGGAATATAAAAATCACTTTCATAGCTGATAAAAATGGAACACAATGTGAACAATAACATAATTTTATGGTAAATAAAGACAACAAACCATATATAAACTTGATAGATGAAGTTTTATAGATCTATTTATCATATTACTAAATTCCACCACTTTCCAAGATGTTTTTTCCTGAGTTGTAATGGAACTTATAAGAAGACATTATCCTTAAAAATAGATTATAATATAAATTAGTTAGGATTCAGAGAAGAATTATGACAATTTTTCACTATCAATAATCATATATATATTATGTAAAATCAATATTTCATCACATATATTGAGGTATATTCCCAAATATAACCTTAATATGATTCTACCCAACACCATGGTGATCGTTACGGTATTCTATATGTGTTTGGAACATAGATATCCTAATAAATTCTTAATAGCTATTATTATAGTAAAATGCTACCAAATAAATATGATCTTACCATGATCACACAAAATCTAGCACATAAGATCAATTAATTACCTCCAAAAAAATTTATGGTTTATTCTATTTATCCATTCATTTGATGGTAAAACCAAGAACTTATCTTATACTGAGTACAAATCATCATCTGTAATTAGCCCCATAATTTCAAAACAAACCAAATATCTCTATCAAAACTAATTTATTAAGGAACACTATCAATCCTAAAAACCTCAACCATATATTACATACCATGATCCTCTATATAGAATATTACTCAAATAGGCATAAAGTGATATGACATCATAAGATTCTCCACAATCACCAATGTCATAACGTGATTTTGTCCTGTCCAAGGGAAACTATTAACAAATTCCATCACTATGTATTCCCATTTACAAGTCAAAAAAGTTAAAATTCTATAAATATCCCATAGCTCACTATAAAATTAACTTTTACCTCTTACAAATCAATCACAAGAAGACACAATTATAAATTTAACTTGATATCCCTACCTAAAAAATTCCATCAAATATCATGATACTTCTTCAACACTTTAGGATGAACTTCCCAACTAGAGTTATAGAATACACCTATAACATATTTCTTAAATCCCAAAGGCACCACTATTTTAACAATAAAACAGAGTGTCAAATCCACCCATAACAACCATACATGCATGGCCTCCAACAATTTAAGGTATCACAAAAATTATTTCATTTGGACTTAGTTTTGTCCTACTTTACTTGGTAAAAAAGTGTTTATGTGATGTTTATCGGACATAAAATAATATTCTTTACCTTCACATGAAATTGAAAATGTAAACAGTCCATAAAAAACACTATATCCATGTACTCCTCAGACTATATCACAAACTGAGCTTCTGAAATCAATGTATACTATAAAATATTATATTTACCTAATATAGGATAACTCAGAAGAGAATTTATGAATAAACTCTACCCATATCTAGATCTTCATTTTCAAATACAATTGAGAGAAAATATACATCATGCCCTAATGATGTGAATACACCATGACTCATTTGTTTAATAGTTAATGTCAACAACTCCTGAGTCCATGAAAAATATCCTAAATTATTTCACACCCACATTATACACATGCACGTGAAACCCCCAATTTACATCCATATACGTTATAGTATAAGGAAAATCCCTTACTGGATTAAAAATAGATCAAAATCGGCATGGACATCAGCCACTATTTTAGTAATTATTACATCAATTAGCGGTGGGGGAAACAAATGAAAATCTACCAAAAAGTGAATGGGGAGGCTCAAAATACATAATTACCAAACGTCGCCATACGATGCAACCACTAGGCTATACCTCTAGGATAGACTCCTTTTTAGTTACTCAAATATATAATTAGAACACCTATTCCTATTAAAATTATAGGGCCTTTTAATTTTACTGTATCAATATAGATTCTAACATTAGAATGTTAATCTAAGTAAAAACTATATCTAAATAATATTCTTATTTAAGTTGATTCTTCCTGATTTAAGTAACACAAGGTGTTGGGAGTGCGAGCTGGTCGATCAGGATTTGGGAAGTGTACCATTTTTATGTTATTTATAATTTGCATCATTTTCAGGATCCGGATAGGTGACTAAAAAGAGGGTTATGTGTTAGTGAAATCGGCCTATTTTTGGTATAATGTCCTCATATGGTCTCCAATGGGTTTATTTGTGGATCCAGAAACCCACACTTACCCTGGTATCTATGATTCATGGGCCTGCTTTCCAAAGGTAGGCACTCATTGGATGGAGATTTGGTCTATGACACATTCGGACTCCATTGGTCAAAAGGATGGGAGATCAGGATCATCACACCCTTTAGGGGGAATTATTTACAACTTTGTGACTCTCTTAAATATTTAAGTAATGTTCATAGGTTATTGAATCCATTTTTTTTCCCGAAGAGTGTTTCCGTAGATTACCCTTGGGTTATCTGATGAATCGTGGATATGCATGGATTAAAAATTATTAAAACAACGCAAGTTTATGCACCATGATGGGGATCTTTTGTAACGCCCTGACCCCAGTTACCCATAGTCGGTGAATTATTTTAATACATTGTCATTATTATAATGAATCATGTCCCGATGGACCAATCGTTTTAGCAGTCTTGGAAAATAGATTACATAATGAATGTTACATTACACTTTATAACATACAACAAAACATAAATAAGCCTTTATGAACGCCATTATTCCCTTATCTTAACCCTATATATCAATCACAATACACTTCTTGGAATATTGGGAAAAATAAAACATAGAAAGGGGTGAGCTCAAACACCTAGTAAGGGTAAGAAATACAGTGGAAGATAACATAAATATTAAGCAGGGTGAATAATTGAAACAACATGCCTTCACAAATAATAAACATGAATACTTTTATGGAAGGAATATGATATAAGTAAATAATTCCATAATAACACATAATCATGGGTATTCTACTACTCTAATGACCACATGAACCATCAATATTATTTTCATAATGACAGAATGTATAATGCCGGACATTCTGAAACATTTTATCAAGGCCTCGGCCAAGACTTCTAAAAATGATTAAGGCCTCGGCCAAAACCCCATATCAAATTGGGAAATGGCCTCATCTAATTCCACGTCCAGTTGTCTCATGATACCTAACGATGCATCGAGGAGCTATATCGGGCCCCACCCGTCACTTACTAAGTCCAATACATTCCTCATATGAAAAGGTTGAAATATAACATACAAATTCGTATTAAAACTAGCATATGAAATGTCAAAACTTTAACCATAAACCAAGAATGGTATAAAAATAGCACATCAACAGTCAAACATATCACAAAACATTCAATAAAAAATTGAAGTTTTGTATCATAATAAATCAACTTCAAATAAACATAAAATCGATGAAATCAAAACCCTTTTTAGAGAAATATATCTTTCTATTTTGATATCATTTAAGAGTCACATAATTATAAATAAAAAAATTATCTTTAAAATATTCTTATAAGCTTTTAAAGGAATCTTTGATGATGTTATAATGGCAGAAAATAGACACACCCTCCATATAAGTTAAAAAAAATCTCACCTTAAATTTGTCGAAAAGGTCAAAAAGTACCTTGTTTGGAAAATGACAGATAGTTTCCTTTAAAAACATATAATGGTATAAATGAATTTAAACCATTGTCTAATAAATAGTAAAAATGTTTTGAAATATGTTTTTAAGAATCATGGATGTGGATGATAAATAGGTACCAGTAGATACTTACGTAAAACAACCTTGGATAGTAAAGAGATTGTGAAATTAAACCTTACCTTGTTATAATCAATCGGTTCATATGAACAATAGTCAATAAAAATAAAATTAATTACAGAACATCATTAATATAAAAATAATCATGATAATATATATCAAATGTCAGTACACAATACACAACATGCAATAAATAATTGGTGAACAATGGAAATCTCACGGAATTAAAAGTGAGATAAGAAACCCCTTACCTCATGTCCGACTTTACCCGTTCGTTCTTTAATATCCTGAATGATAAACTAAAGTTAATTTATAATTTATTAAGAACCTCTTTCGAGTTTATTATTCCTTTTATATCACTTATTACCATGTTATAAACATTATGCAATCATTTATGTTAATAACGTTTGTTTTGTCGATATTTGGCACTTAAGTCAAAAATAAACACATTATAGTTACAAGTTGTTCACATGGTAAAAATTTAGTTATATACAGAATGATATTCTTGACTTAGATATCATATATATCATATATATCCAGTATATTGATGTATTTATAATAGTACATATCATTTTGGGGTAAGAAGTGAAATGCACCGTTCATGGAATCGGTAAGCCGTACGTACGCATGAACGCTACTTTCAATTATATTTCTTATTTTAATGGAATTAAAACATAATGATACATAGGTATATTTTGATTCCAGTATAATATCATATATGATATCATTAAATCCATCCTTTATATGTCCCTCATATGGTATTAATGAGTCATATCACTATGAGGGGGCAGTAGTCCGCACTTCCTCAAATGAAATTATTGTGTTTAACCATAATGGAAACCATTAAGGTATGATATAAAAGAAAAATAAAGAGGTATGAAGAAAACATAAACATAATATATATCATATATAAATACATTTCCATCATAACGACCACCATGAGAGGCGGTATGAGGTATTTGAACAATCATCGTTTCGTGTGGTATTAGTTTTCCATCCACAGAAACATTATGTTCTTCCCCCATTAGATGGAGGTGTGTGTAAGTGTAGTTCGAATAATTCTCATAAAAATATTCTAGTATATTGAGGATACTGTTATTTTTATAAAATAAAGTAATAAAATGAGTTTAGGGTTTGGATAAGTAAAATAAAAGAAAAGGAGTTAAGAGAAATCGTTACCTTTAATTTGGGTAACTTCCTTTGGTTTGAACCAAAAGGACTTCATGAAGTTCCTTCTGCCTATGGTAAGGCTTCTAGGAGGAGGATAGGGATGTAGGGAGACTAATTTGGTTGAGGTTTTATGATCTTAAAGGATTTAAAGGTGTGAGAAATTGGTTAGAAGTGGTCTCTTTTTATAAGGGGGAGGATGGGCTCTATAGGAAAGTGTAAAAATATTATTTTATTATAAAATGATATTATGTTTATAAAGGTCCAAAAATAATTAGGGTCGAATATAATATGACTAATAGTAGAAATAAAATCATCCAATAATAATTGGTCATTTTTTGGATATTATTTTAATATTTATAATCTAATTTATTTAAATCATTTATTAATGAGGTAAATACTGCATCATTATTGTGTCATAAATAATATAATTTATTCAGTGTATAAAAATTATGAAAAAATTACCATGATTTAGGAAATCATCTTATATTTCCAATTAATATTTATAGTATAAATAATTACTTATATAACCCCGTATAAAAATTAATTACTAAATTATTTTTGTTTCTGTCAATTTTGCCTTTACTTTATAATAATTAATATAATGTGTCACTATCATTAATAAGTCACTCCATGGGGTTCCCAAATCCACCCAAGAATTTCCATGGTCGTCCATTACTCATGAAATAAGGTTAAGACATGTGTTAAGGTAATTTATAATTATTACAATATTGTTTTTATCTTGAATTACCCTATTTACCTTTAACCGTTATAAATAAAAGTTAAAAGTTACTTTTCACCAAAAAAAATTTATCTTACTGAACCACATTTTACTCTTTGAAATTAATTGTGTCTCTTGGATTTTCAAAATTCAACTCACAAAAGTGGTAAAATTATGTTTTATGTGAATTTGCACATTTTCCTAGGAGGTGGGTAAAAGGAGGTGAAAAGTTCAATAAAATTTTTATATATCTAAAATTATTATAAACTGACTCCAATGAATTAAATTGAACATATATAGGTATTATTTATATATTTTTACATAAATTAATTTAAATAAAATAAATAATTATTTAAATAAAAATTCGGTTTTAAACTATAACTCAGTGTTTTCCACTATTCATCAAAAATTGAAAGTTTTTAGATTAATACTAAAAATTAACCCTAAGCTAATTCCAATATTCCGAATTCAAAAATGAAGTCTATTTTACCAAATTAAAAACATAGAAGTTTCATTTATGAATATAAAATTAATTCCCATTTTCAAACTCAAAAGGCATATTTTTTAGAAATAATAACTATCAAAAGATAGACACTTGTTTATGTCCTATTTTAAAGTGAAATTTCTTATAATGATCATAATTTGATTAAATGGTAAAAATATAATCTATTTATACTTCCAAAACCATTAAATTTTATAATTTAACACTATAAATTATTTTGATTAAAAAAGTTGTTTTTAATTAAAATTTAGTATTTTTCACTATCCACCAAAATATAGAAGTTATCAGAAAAATACCAAAAATTTATCAAAACTAAATTTTTATCTTCTGGTTCTAAATAGAAAGTTTATTTTTTCAAATTGAATATATAAAAGTGTCAAATATTGGATTTAAAAAGGGTTCTCCTTCCAAAGGTGTTAAAATTTTATTTTCTGAAAAATACTTCCTTTATCTAAAAAATGGAATTTGTTCTTACATTATGTCTAAGAAACTCATAATATGGATTCTAAAGTTATAAGGATTATATAAAGTTCAAAATTCAGTTAATACTATTCATAACTTCTTTTGAATGTCTAGTTTGGTAAGTCTTGGTGCGCTTGAACTCGGTGTTGCGTGTAGTGCAAGTTAATGAATTACTTTAAACAAATAACATACCATGAAATCATGGGGTGTTAAATTCGTCCCTCCTTCAATAAATTTCATCCTAACAATTTGAAATTTTTCATAAAAAATAAAAGGTTTAAAATATAAAATACCTTTGTGGGAAAACCAACATTTGAAATTGGGTTTATAAAATTTAGTCTTAATAAGAAGAAATGAGGAATGAAAAAGTCACCACCAAATTATGATCTCGATTAGGAGAACATTGGTGTAAATTAGAGACACATAATTGAAGAAAAAATGTAAATATTTATAGGGAGTGATTGAGGTCATCAGGCACAAACAATTGTATAATTGAGGGCCTCGAAGCCATTAATCACTGATGATTCAATGTATCATCGGTTCAACAAAACATAAGGTATTAGGATAACACATTTTTGGTTTTAAGATCCCTTACCAAAAGTTTAAGAATTAATTTATTCACAGAATAAGAGAATAAACAATATATCTTTGACAAGTATTGTTCCATCCATTAACTATTTTTTACCACAAACACATATTTTACTTAAAATAATATTCGATTTATCCTATTCATATAGGGTTCCTAAAATGAATTTATAATTCATCTACCAGACCTCTTAAAAAAACTACAATATTCAATCTAGGACATCACATGGTCTAGTGGTAGGTGATACACCCTTGTCGCCCTTCGGTTGTGGGTTCATGTTTTGCGGCCTTACCGGACACGACATGTTGCCGCCCGACCTCCGGGTTATCCTTTTTATGGCAATCCAAAAATAATCTCAAACTAAAATTATCCAAAATACTTCTGTCTAAACTCATAGTCCAAAATTTATTACGAAATTAAACACAATTAATATTCTTTTTTCCATGTAAGAACATGTGAACACCTTCATCATGTATTCTATTAAAACACAACAAAATCCTGAATTACCATAAAACCTTATTGATCACATTCATGCTCCCTTATTCCTTATAGAATACTGGATATACTCATTCTATAAAAAAATGTTGTAAACTCCAACGATGATGGAATATACATATTATTAATTAGTCTCAAGGTAGTCAAGAATATCCAATATAATTTATCCAAATCAATCTTGTATTATTCCCAAATCACTACCTCGGTATCAGATCCATATTATGATTTATCTTTCTCTCAACCATATATTTTCCAATTATTTAACCTGCTATTGAGTCACTTTTCTTGGTTCCACACAATCACATGTTTTTAATGAAATAGTATTGCAGTAGAATCCTTTTATACTCTATAATTATTCTAATATGTACATCATTAATAGAATACTCAAATGACACAATAATTTAATAACAACGTAAGAAATATAATCATTCATCTTCATCTTCGGTAGTATCATAACACTATTATTATCCAATAGCAACATTTGGGGTAAACATTGATGGTTTGGACATTGATTCATGTAGTGTCCCAAATCCTTGCAGATTAAGCATTGTACATTTGAAACTTTTTTCTTACCCTTGCAAACACGTACTTGTTTTCCATTTTCTCCACATTTATAACAAACTCCCATTACCTTTAAGAATTTATGAAGTTGATTCTTTCCACAGTTATCACATATGAGAAAATCCTTCTTTTCCCTCTTCCCCTTATCAATATTTCTCTCTTCCATCCTTTTCTTATGTTCCTTCCCTTAAAATACATTAGACTCAGGGAATTATTTACTTATCTTATTAACACATGATTCTATTTATTTATATGTTGTGAATACATGGGATACTATTTCCCTTATAAATGTTCACTTAATACCGTGAAAGATATGATCCTTCTTACTCATTGGATCATACGTATTGTTGGAGTTCACATTCCTTCTACTGTGCGTCATTTCTATACAATGCGATAATCTAGATTAGTTTATGAATCAAAATACATAATTCCAAACTTGTAAAATACTTAAAATAAATTGAACAGTTTATGGATATAATCCATAATCATAAAAAAATTTCATTGAGGAAGTATATACTCATAAAACCTTTATAATTATTTGAAAACAAAATGAGAATTATCATAAGAATATCCCCTGGGAGTGTCATAACAGAGAGTATAGTAAGGCCCGTTTTCGTGCACCAGTTCCCATTCAAGTCTATCTCAATGTGATTTTTTTAGGTTTTACCCCAAGGTACATCTATGCCAGAGCCGCCTCTACCTGCTCATATCTAGACAGGGATTTATTTTCTTGGAAAACTCACAATATCTCTACATTACAAAAATTCTAGGAAGTTATTCTATACTAATCCTCAAATTATATCTTAGGGCTATGTGCTCTAATCAGAGTTTATCTAAGTCTAGTTTCCAAGGTTATTACTAAACTTACTCTAATACCAACTGTAACTCCCCAACCCCATTTACCCAGAGTCGGTGAATTATTTTAATACATTGGCATGATTATAAGGAATCAAGTCCTGACGGACCGATCGATTTAGTAGTCTTGAAAAATAGATTACATACATGAATGTTACATTACACTTTACAACATACAACACAACATAAATAATCCTTTATGAACGCCATAATTCCCTTATCTTAACCCTGCATATCAATCAAAATACACTTCTTGGAATCCTAGGAAAAATAAAACCTAGTAAGGGGTGAGCTCAGACGCTCAGTAAGGGTAAGAAATCACGCGAAAGATGACATAAATATTAAGCATGTTGAATAATTAAAAAAACATGCCTTCAATAATAATAAACATGAATACTTTTATAGCAGTAAAATTAGCTGATTAAATAATGTCATAATAAAACATAATCATAGGTATTCTACTAGTCGAATGACCACATGAACTATCAATATTATTTTCATAATGCGGGAATTTATAATTCTGGAGATTCAAAAAACATTGTCAAGGCCTCGGCCAAGACGTCTAAAAATGATTAAGGCCTCGGCCAAAACCACATATCAAATTGGGAAAGGGCCTCATTCAATTCCATATCTAGTTGTCTCATGAGACCTACCAATGCATCGAGGAGTTATAGCAGGCTCCACCCATCACTTACTAAGTCCAATACATTCCTTATATGGAAAGTTTGGAATATAACATAAACATTCATATTAAAACTATCATAAGAAATGTCAATACTTTAACCATAAACCATGAATGGTATAAAAATAGCACATCCACAGTCAAACATATCACAAAACCTTCAATACAATATTGATGTTTTTTATCATAATAAATCAACTTCAAATAAACTTAAAATCCATGAAATCAAAACCCTTTTTAAAGAAATATATGTTTCTATTTTGAAATCCTTTAAGAGTCACATAATTATAAAGAAAACGATTATTTTTAAAATATTCTTATAAGATTGTAAGTGAATCTTTGATGGTGTTATAACGATAGCAAATAGCCGCACCCACCGCCGTATAAGTTAAAAAACTTTCTTACCTTAAATTTGTCGAAAAGGTAAAAAGTACCTTGTTTGGAAAATGAAGGAAATATTCTATTCAAAACATATAAGGGTATAAATGAATTTAACCCATTTTCTAGTAAATAGTAAAAATGTTTCGAAATACATTTTTAAGAATCACGGATGTGGATGATAAAGAGGTCCCAGTAGATACTTACGTAAAACAACCTCAGATAGTAAAGAGATTGTGAAATTAACCATTACCTTGTTATAATCAATCAAGTCATATGAACAATAGTCAATAACAACCATATAAATCACATAATATCATGAATATACAAAGAATCATGATAATATATATCTAATGGTAGTACACAATGCACCCCATGCAATAAATAAGTGGTGAACAATGGAAATCTCCCGGAATTAAAATTGAGATAAGAAACCCCTTACCTTGTGTCCGACATGACCCGTTCATTATTTAATAACCTGAATAAAAAAATAAAGTTAATTTCTACTTTCTTAATAACATTTTTCCAGTTTATTATTCCTTTTATATCACTTATTACCATGTTATAATCATTATGTAATCATTTAAGTTAATAACGTTTGTTTTGTCAATATTTGGCACTTGAGTAAAAAATGAACACCTTATAGTTACAAGTTGTTCACATGGTCAAAAGATAGTTATATCCAGAATGATATTCATGATTTAGATATCATATATAGCTAGTATATTTTTGTATTTATAACAGTACAGATCATTGTGGGGTAAGAAATAAAATGCACCGTTCATGGAGATGGTAAGTCGTACGTACGCATGAACGCTACTTTCATTTCTATTTCTTATATTAATGGAATTAAAACATAATGATACATAGTTATATTATAATTATAATATACTATCATATATAATATCATTAACTCCATCCATTATACGTCCCACATATGGTATTAACGATTCATATCACTTTGAGGGGGTAGTAGTCCGCACTTCCTCAAATTAAATTTTCACATTTACCAATAATGGAAACCATTAAGATATGCTATAAAAGAAAAATACAGAGGTATGAAGAAGACATAAACATAATATATATCATATATAAATACATTTCCATCATAATTTCCACCATGAGAGGTGGTATGAGGTAATTAAACAATCATCGTTTCGTGAGGCATTAGTTTTCCATCCATAGAAACATTATGTCATTCACCAATTAGATAGAGGTGTGTGTAAGTGTAGTTCAAATAATTCTCATAACAACATCCTAGTATATTTATGATGATGGGGTTATTGTAAAATAAAGTAATAAAAAGTGTTTTGGGGTTGGAGAATTAAAATAAAAGAAAATAAGTTAAGACAAATTATTACGTTTAATTTGGGTAACTTCCTTTGGTTTGAACCAAAAGGACTTCTTGAAGTGCCCTCTTCCTAAGGTAAAGATTCTAGGAGGAGTATAGGGATGTAGGGATCTTAATTTGGCAGAGTTTTTACAATCCTAAAGGCTTGAGAGGTGTGAGGAATTGGTTAGAAGTGGTATCTTTTTATAAGGGGGAGGAGGGGCTCTTTAAGAAAGTGTAAAAACATTATTTTATTATATAATGATAATCAGTTTTTAAAGGTCCACAAATCATTAGGGTCGAAGATAAGATGACTTGTGGTCTAAATAAAATCATCCAACAAGAATTATTCATGTTTTCGATATTATTTTAACATTTATAATCTAATTTATTTAAATCATTTATTAATGAGGTAAATACTGCATCATTATTGTGTTATAAATAATATAATTTATTCAATGTATAAAAATTATAAAAAAATACCATGATTTTTTAAATCTTTTTATCTTTCCATTGAATATTTATAGAAAAAAAATTACTTATATAACACCATATAAAAATTAATTACTAAATTATTTTTGTTTATGTTAATTTTTCCTTTAGAGTAAATTAATTAATCTAAAGTGTCATTATCATTCATAAGTGGCTACATGGGTTCCCAAAATTTACCCAAGTATTCCAATGGTCGGCCATTAATCATAAAATAAGGTTAGGAAATGTGTTAAGGTAATTTTGAATTATTATAATATTCGTTTTACCTTGAATTACCCTATTTACCGTTAGTCGTGGTAAATAAATGTCAAAAGTTACTATTCACCAAAAATTATTTATCTTATTGAACCACATTTTACTCCTTGATATTAAACATGTCTCTTGGATTTTTTAAATTTAACTCAAAGAAGAGGTAAAATTATGTTTTCTGTAAATTTTCAAATTCTCCTAGGAGGTGGGTACAAGACAGTGAAAAGTTCAATAAAATTTGTATATATCTAAAATTATTATAAAATGATTCCAATGAATTACATTGAACATATATAGGTATGATGTATCTATTTTGACATAAATTAATTTAAATAAAATAAATAATTATTTAAATAAATATTTGGTTTTAAACTATAACTCAGTGTTTTTTACTATTCATCAAAAATTGAATGTTTTTAGAAAAATACCAAAAATTCACCCAAAGCTAATTCTGATATTCCGAGTTCAAAAATGAAGTCTATTTTACCAAATTCAAAACATTTAAGTTGCATTTATTAATTTAAAATTAAATCCCTATTGTCAAAACCAAAAGACTTATTTTTAAGAAATAATAACTATCAAAAGATTGACACTTGTTTATATCCAATTAAAATGTGAAATTAATCACAATGACCAGAATTGGATTAAATGGTAAAAATATAATATATTTATACTTTCAAATCATTAAAAATTATAATTTAACACTACAAATTAT
Organism: Viscum album; assembly: GCA_963277665.1. Lineage (NCBI taxonomy): Eukaryota > Viridiplantae > Streptophyta > Magnoliopsida > Santalales > Viscaceae > Viscum > Viscum album. The sequence continues at coordinate 418,199,748 of OY728135.1, forward strand.
TTCTATTACAAAAGTTGTTTTTGAATTAAAATTTAGTATTTTTTACTATTCCTCAAAATATGAATGTTATCAGAAAAATAACAAAAATTTATCAAGACTAAATTTTTATCTCCAAATTCTAAAGAAGACATTTTTTTGTCAAATTTAATATATAAAAGTGTCAAATATTGGATTTAAAAAGGGTTCTCCCTCAAAAGGTGTTAAAATTGCATTTTCTAAAAAATAATTCCTTTATCTAAAAAATTGAATTTGTTCTTAAATTATGTCTAAGAAACTCATAAAATGGATTCTAAAATTATAAGGATTATATAGAGTTCAAAATTCAGTTAATACTATTTATAACCACTTTTGAACGGCTAGTTTGGTATGTCATGGTGCGCTTGAACTTGATGTTGCGTGTAGTGCAAGTTATTCAATTACATTTAAGAAATAACATACTATGAAATCTTGGGGTGTTAAATATTTGGATTTTATTATCATACAATGGGATGGAAGATACATTGATATCGGGATCGAACACATGATATGGGTTTCCAATGCATCCTCTTGAGAGGAATCAAAACCCATGTAGTTCAGTTTCACTTAACAGGACACATAACCTTTTAAGGTCATGGGACAGGAACCCATATGTGTAGTTTGACAACTTGAAACAAGGAATTCTAGGTGGAAGGTTCCTAGACAAGATCCAATGTGGGGGGCATATGCAGAGGTGGCCCAGGATGCCTAATAGAGATATGGTCTCCTAGATGAATGTGACCCCACTAGGAATATGGCCTGGATAATGCCAGGGTGATTTGGGTATCGGGTTTGGACTTCAGAGAGACTTCCTACATATCCAAGTTGATCTAGAATCAAATCCCTTATAGTTTGGTTCATGTTTTTCCTTGATTGGGGATTTCTAGTGGGATATTCCCATTTGAAGGAGGGATGTGATCACTCATTTCATGGGGAGATAATATTGAGCTTGGCCCAATATAAATGATTCATATATATCATGTTCATGTTGAAAATCAGAGTTTTACAGTCGTATTACCCGTCTCTCTCTTATATACCTTTTTGTTTCAGGGTTCGGGGATGTTTATTGGTTTCCTTTCTAATTTTAGGATAACAAATACGCGTATTGGTGATTATGGTGGGTGCTTCAACCATGCCCGTTGTCGCAACTATTTGGGACGATGCAACTGATGGATCTAGTCATGTTGTAGTTGTTGAATTAGCCACCCCTTATGTTGTTCATTCTTGAATATAGTTCATCATTAGAGAGAAATTTTGGAACTAATCGAGAGAGCCTGGTTAGCATTCTACCTGGTCACCAAAGGTCATATAAAAACATTTGGAGGTTAATTTGTCAGCACCACTTTCCGAAAAACTGAAGACGATACTAAAGTTACACCACTAGTTTTTTGTGATGTGGTTTACAGGATTCAATTATCACAACATCTACGATATAGTGAAGCAGGTTGTTGAATCCAAAGAGGAAACATGCATGCTCGAGTCTCATATTTCAAATGTAGAGACTACAGATCATCATGATGCTTCTAAGAAAATCATTATAAATAAAGTTGTAGATCAAGTTGGGGTAGTATCAAGGCTATAGAGAGAGCTGACAATACAGAGGTCCTTAGCATAATAGCCTAACTAGGAAGTGGAGAATCATATTTGGGAATTACAATTCCAAAAATGGGACAGTCCCAGGGTGTGGAAGTAGTTGACAAGGGGTAGAGATGGGTGGATGAAGGGGAAAGGTATAACCTTGAAGCAGAAACAGAGGTAGAGGCATTGCGAGTAGTGGTAGAGGTCGAGACCGTGACTTTACTAAGGATGAGTAAGACCATTGAAGATTCAAATCTGACACTTTTACAACTTTTCAAATTTGTCGAATGTCTTTTGTAATATTCATGTTCCACCCATATAGAGAGGCTTTGAATTGTGGGTGCTCTCAATATCTTTATTTATTAAGATGAACATATTTTTCCCTCAAATACTACTCCTTTATCCATATCCTGTAATATTAATCATTTGTGTTAAACTGCATTTGAAACAATAATCTCAACCAGATAACAATTTGAATTATAATCTAGGATAAGGGAATAATCAGGTTGTGCTTTAATTTTTTCCTAAACAGAGGGGCTCAGTGAGCATAGTTTAACTCTTTATGGTTTTATATAGAGAACCCTAGAAACTGAATTTTATTTTCATTATCATGCTAATTTTTTCCTAAGATTTTAGATTTACATAGAAGGTATAACCTGACTTTTACTTAGTACAACATTTTTGGCCTTTCAACCTAACAATATTTGTGTATTTTTTTTTATTTTTTTGTTTCATGATGTTTTTCCTAAACTGTGTGTAGCATCAATTTAGTGATATAGCACTCAAAGATTTTCTTGGGTTCCCTTTGTGAGTATTTATCTTGTCAAGTGTGGCGTCTTTTTCATTGGATGTTTAGAGTGTTTCCCTCTAGACTATCATTACTGATGTTTTAATTCGAACAACTTTTCCCATGATTTTGCGGGGCAAGGGCCCTAATTTAAGATTCGTTAAATGAGAATTTCCAAGAAACATTAGGACACAGATGAGGGGTTTTTCCTGACCCGGACTCATGATTTATGGATATGGGATATGATATGGGGCATGAAATCCAGGAGGTCTCTAGATATAGAAAAAGAATCTCATGATGGAATATTTTTTTTGGTTGATGGACCATATTGGGGGGATCCTATAGGAATGTTCCCCCACCAGGAATATAATTTCCTAGTCTCAATCACAGAATTGTTGATTGAGGAGACTTTCAGATATGAGGCTCTCTCTTTCATGAATGGTTATTCAGGATATAACTAGATATGAATGGACCAAAAATATTAAGAATCCACCACCTTTAGGGCTCCCCATGGGGGGTTTTCCTATAAAGTGATGCCTTTCAGTTTGAGAAATGTTGGCGCAACATATCAGTGCACCATGCACCACATTTTCACACCCTTCCTCAGAAAGATCGTCGAGTGCTATGTTGATGAATTAGTGGTTAAATAATTGCAATGCTCAGACCATCTTGTGGATCCTAAAATTGTCTTCAACTAACTATATCCACATAGTCTTAATATGAACCCCCTCACATGTGCTTTCAACATCACCTCAGAAAAACTCGTTGGCTTTATTGTATGCCACTGAGGCTTCGAGGTCGACCCTGAGAAGAAAAAGGAAATCCTTGGTATGTCACCACCTCACAACCTCTCTAATTTGAGAGGAATCCTAGTGAATCTAGTTTATATTCTTCTCATCATAGTCAAACTTGTAGGAAAATGTTTTCTACTCACCATATTTCTAATGAAAGGGTTAGAATATCAGTGGAATGATGATTTTTTAAAAAAATTCGATAATATCAAGAAATATCTCTTGAGTCCACTGATGCTAATGCTGCATGTGGAAGGAAGACCACCCATTCAATATGTAACCACAATGTAACAATCCCCAAGCATCCTGATTCATGTCACACTGGGTGTTGGTAGGGCGAGATGGTCCCATGAGGATTTGGGTAGTGTATCCTCTTTGTGTTATTGAGGTGGTTCTGCATTTGGATGATCTGGACAGGTGATTGCAAAGGGGGTTATGTATCATTGAAATCGACCAATGTTAGGTATGATGTGCTTGTATGGTTTCAAACAGGTTTATTTGTGGAGAAAGAAACACCCAATGACTCTGATATCCATTATTTATGGACCCACATTCCAAAGTCAGGTTCTTGTTGGATGATGATTTAGACAATGAAACATTAGGGCTCATTTGGTCGAGAGGATGGGATATCAGGATCATAACACCATTTTGTGGGGGAATTATTGACTAATTTTGGAATCTCATATAGATTTAAGAAATTTTAATATGTTTGTGAATCCTTGGTTCTTTCATAACGATTGTTTCTACAGATTACCCTAAGGTTGAAAGATCAATCATGGATACAAATGGATTAAAAATTATTGACACAATGCTAGTTTAAGCACCTTGATTATGTGCTCTGGATTTTATCTTTATCCAGGGGGATGCATACTTCTTCAATATTGGGATCGAACCCATTAGATGGGTTTCTTATGTATCCTTTTGAGTGGAATCATAACCCGTGTAGTTCGGTGTCACGTAACTGCACACCTCATATTTTAAGGTTGTGTAATGGGGACCCATCCATACAGTTTAACTTCATGAGATATGGAAGTCTAAGAGAAAGGTGCCTAGTCAAGATCTAATTCAAGTCTCATGCTGAGGTGGATCAGGATGACTAGGATATATATGCTCTACTGGATGAATGTGAACCAACAGGGAATCAAGCCATATGTAGTTCTATATAATTTCATGGTAGGTGATTGGTTCTAGAAGTTTTGAAGCATGGGGAATTTTAAAGTCATACAAAAAGTATATTTGGTACCTATTTTTCGAAATCATACTACTCTAGATAGAGTATGTTAATTGGTTAATTTTCTCCAAAATATTTTGGGCAAAAAAATCTTTCATCTTTATTCATTGAGAGGGGGAAATATGTAACCCATAATATGAGGGATTTCTGAATCCAAGGGCTGAGGTGGAACATAAATGTCGTAAGGGAATACAAAGATAGGAAGAACTACTCCTGAGGATGGATTTTCCTTTGGTTTATAGAACATTGTTTTGTTCAACATATGCAAAACCTTAGGGGCATAATGTGAATAATCAAAAAATGGTGTCCTTAGAACACTGGGCTTATACTTTCGATGGCCTTAGAGGATTTTGGAGATTTAGAACATTTTGGGAAATAGAGTATGGATCATGAAAAGGGGTATGACTAAACATTAAAAAGGATAATTTAACATTAATATTATTAGGAATTCCAGTAATTGGTAATGGAATTTCTTTCCCATCCATGAGAGTTGTTTCTTTACGCAGGTCTGACCCTTGCGCTGGTAGGAATGGGATGTTCTTTCTTCACTGTTGGATCTGATTATGAGATTCAAATATCACAATATATAATGTGATGATTGGAATCAAGATGTATATATTTATTTTACAGTTTTCCCATATGTGGATTAGATTCACTCGTACGGATGAGAATATTTATTTTCGACACAGATTCACTAATGATTTGGGGGTGTATATCGAAGCTCCCTGTGTAGATTAATTTCTTACATAGGGTCCTGAGGAGAAATTCCCTTGGATGTGACCTGGACTAAGGGTAAATACAGAGTATAATGTATCATATGGTTTGAATGTCATTTGATCAGGACATCTTAGTAGAATCCTGGAGTAACTGGAGGGTAATCGAGTAGGGGTTTTCTAACATGTCTAGAACGTGAGTAGGAAAGAATGCATAAACCATGGTTTTGAGGGTTCGTGGATTAGGAGGAATGAAATGGTTCTTAGAAGTTGTTAGCTGTATGAAAATAGGAAAATCCTATCCTATGGATGAATTTTCAATTGGTTGATAGGACATTATTGTGGGAAACATACGCAGAGCCACTAGGGTATAACGTACATAGTCAAAAAAAGTTTTCAATAAATTACTCAATGCACATAGTCTGAAAAATGGAGAGGGTTGGTTTAGACATGTCCTAAACTCTTATTCCATGATTATCCATAGAACTCCATGATTATTTATATAGTCGAGAGTCCCTCTATACAGATTTAACTTGTATGTGAGGTGGGATATTTTGACTCCCTTATTAGATCAGGGCACAATTTTGAAGATCCAAGCATCCTAATATGAGATTCCCTGCACATATTTTGGTCTGTTCATAAGGTGTATGGTAATTTTAGCCATATTTAGGGTACCTTGACGTTTTTTATGTCATCATGTTAGGATTTTCAGCCATGTGGTTTAACGTCATGCAGTGAGGATGCCATCCGAATAGTTTAACCTCATGTGGAATGTATGTTTACAGTGCAGTTTAATTGTCATGTTGTAGGGAAGAAACATCAAATAGATCATGCGTAAATATGATAAAGTCCAAATGGGGTATTTCCGGTATTCCCCAAATATGAGCGGGGGAAGAATGTCTAAAACCGGATTCTGGGAGATATTAGATCAAGAAGAATATCATGGGGTCTAGAATCCATTAGGTATAAAAAATAGAAAAATCCTCTCCTAAGGATGAATTTTACATTGGTTGAAATTCCATTTATTTTTCCCAGATATGTAGAGCCACGGGGGAATAATGTTCATAGTCAAAAAAGGTGTCCAAAGGACAATGAACTTCCATTCCCGATAGTTGTGGATGATTATAGTGACTGGAGATTTTCTGAGGCACGAAGTTTGATGAAGGGAAAAAGGATGTCTGGGTTAGTATGGAATGTTCAGGCCATGATTAGTTTTTAGGTAATATATCCATTATATAGATATGAATCATATGTTAGGAGAAGCATGGTATCTTAACACTTTCAAAATGTAATAATGAAAATCTGATATCCCCAACATCTATACTATATTTTACATGTGTGGGGGGGTCTTTCCCATTTTTTTATTCTATGTGGATGGACTCATGATTTTAGGTTTGAGTGTTGAGATATACCTTGTTATTATAAGAATCAATCAGTATTCAATTCTTGACATACCTTACAGTTTAATGTCTCGTGGTTAGGACTTATTTTTCCATGTTGTTTAACGTCATGTAGTGTGGACTCTTGAATTTCACTATGTAAGTCTGGATTATATGCAGGGGAGGAATTTATTTCATGAAAACTAGACCCGATAAGGCCCATGTGTCACTACATGTTCCATTGGTGGGTGGGAATCGAGCCACACATAGTTTTGGTATCTTGTGTAGTTTAGTAGCATACAAAAAGGAAAAACGTTAATCGACCAGAAAAGGATGATGTGAGAAAGTGTCAGTCTTGAACCTCATGTAGGTTTCCTACATATCCTAATTAATTAGGAATCAAAGTCTATATAGTTCTTGATGGAAATTATCTGCAAATGTCAGATTTATATGTAGGAATGATGGAATTTCTTTTAAGTGGTGTCTAGACCATGATAAAGAATCTGGGCATTACTACATATCCTATAAGAGCAGGAATCAATCCAATCATAGTTATTGATCATGGAATTGTAGGTGACTGATATTGGTGACAATGTCCCCTCGAGTGAGAACATCGTTGGGGCTATATAGTTTAACATCGTGTGGTAAGGATGAAAGTTATTCCAACACACATCTGAATTATTTGTAGGTAGAGGGGAATTATTGATTTTTACTAGTGGCTAGACCAGGATGTAGAATTCATATGTCACTATATATCCTTCGAAGGTGGGACTCAAGTCATACATAGTTATAAGGATCCCCCATGCTAGTATGACCTTTTCATAGGGTGGGATTTCATACCATGCTTTCAAGATGATGGGATTATTATACTACTATAGGCTATTTTCATGCGGGGGAAATCCAGAACACCATTATTAATCTCATGCAAGTTATACTCAATGTGAGAAACAAGGAACGATGATGAATTCCCATATAGTACAGGAGAGGTAGAGGTTACAACAGAGGAATCCATGTCAAGTGGTGGATTGACCAAGACATAGTGTCAAGGGGTCTCTATATATCCCATTGATGAATATGAATCATGTTGTAAATAGTTCTCTAGCATGGTATGGTAGGTGACCGATGCTAGAGTCAATGTTCCCTCGAGTGGGAACATTTTTGGGCCCTACATGTATCAGGTGCATCCTTCTGACTGCTTGCCTGTAACTATAGTGTTCTTTTGGCAGGCTCAAGTGGTGATTGGCCACCACTGGATTGAGACATGTAATTTCAATATAATTCCAATAGAAAACATATCTATTCTACTTTAGCAAAGAGTCATATATCTCTAGATCATTAGGAGGCATTTCCGCAATAAATAGAGTGGCTCTTGGGTCTTATTTCATACCAAATTTTATTTCCATGAGATCATCGACTGTGGTGGAAACACCATCCTCAAATTTTGGAGGGGAATCCCATAGGTTTTCTTCTTCCTCCTCCCCATCATCCTTATCATATTCCTCTTGATATTATGACAGAGAAAATTCTGGAAACGATTTCTCCATAGTTGATAGAGGAGTTGTAATTATGGTGTATTGTTATCTCTTCTTCCTCATCCATTAGATTGGGTTTTTTGGGAAATATGCAGTGGAGTTTAAAATAGTTTCCTCATCTTACTTTAATTAAATCACGCTTCTTATTTCCTCGATGGGCGTGAGGTTGTAATTTTTGGGAGTTTCAATGTCAATTCAATGGTATTTCCATCTGAAACCTCCCGGTAATTCCCCGAACCTACTTACCCAGAGTCGGTGCAATATTACATAACATTGTCATGGTAACAAGGGATCAATTCCTGAAAGACCGATTAGTTTAGTAGCCTTGAAAGTACTAGATACATAAAAAAAATTAAATTGCATTATCAAATGAATAAAACAACATTGTCTATCATTTGAAAAAATTCATCTCCCTTCGAATATCCCTGTAGTTCAGTCATAATATACATTTTCACATCTTGGGAAAAATAAAACATAGAAAGGGGTGAGCTCAGACACTCTGTAAGGATAACAATATAAAAGAAACTATCATAAATAAGCATAATAATTTAAGGTAGTGAATAAGACTAAAAAACAATCCTTTTAAACTGAAACTTCAGCCTAATATGGAAAATATAAATAAAATAATTCCATTTACTTATTCAGATGGATATTCTAATAGTCGAATAATCACATGTAATATCAATAGTCAATTTCATAATGATATAATGCATAATGTTGGAATCCATAAACACATAATCAAGGCCTCATTCCAGGACAACAAATAAGAATTTGTCATGGCCTTGTGACAAGACACTAGTTTGTCTCATGAGACCTACCAATGCATTGAGGAGCTATAGTGGGCTCCACCCATCACTTACTATGTCCAATTCAATCCTCTTATGAAATTGTTGAATCATAACATAAACATTTGTGTTAAAAATAGCATACTAAATGTCAATACTTTAACCATAAACCATGAATGGTATAATGATAACACATCCATATTCAAAAATATCACAAAAACCTCAATACAATATGGAATATTGTAACAAAATAAATCAACTTCAAACTAGTGTAAAATCTATCAAAGGATGTTGACATAGATGATATCAAAACTATTTGCGAGAAATAACTCTTTATATTTTTAATTATTTTAAAAGTCATGTAATTATAAAATAAAAAATTTATTTTTAAAGTACCCTTATAAGATTATAAGGAAATATTTGAAACTGTTATAATGGTGGAAAATAGTTTCACCTGCCATATAAGTTAAAAAACATTCTTATCTCAATTTGTCAAAAAGGTCTTAAAGTACCTTGTTTGGAAAGTGACAAAAATATTTGTTTCAAAACATTTTACCAAAATTCAAATGAAGGGTATAAATGACTCTAACCCATAATCTATGAAATAGTAAAAAAATTGAAATACATTTTTAAGAAACACAGATGTGGATGATAAAGAGGTCCCAATAGATACTCGTGTATAAACAACCTCAGATAATAAAGAGATTGTAAAATTACCAATTACCTTGTACTTCTCCTTGATCGAGGGTACGTCAACCTAGTTTATAATAGTTAAAAAAATTTATTAAATTATACAAGAACCATATACATAAATATGATATCAAATATGATCTTCTAATATTTATTGGTTAATAATATTTTAGCATTATCATTGTTTTCGGTGTTAACTGATTCATTTTCCTTTATATTTTTTGTTATGTAAGCCATGTTTGATATGGATAGGATGTATTAAATTCATATAGAGAATTATATTATGTTCTTAAATAATATTTTTAATCATAAAATTAAAATTATTCTTGAATGGTTACGATGGGGAATGAATCTCATCGTGTTCGTGGACACAGTAATTTGTACGTTCACACGAGCGACAATACCAATATATTGATGGTGAAATCATATGTAATTGGATGGTATATCATATTTAAAGAATCATTATCAAGTTATATTTATTATTTACATAAATTATATCCATTATTATACCCATCCATATAATGGTGTGTTGAATAACAAAATACACAACGACGTGGAGACGGTAAGCCGTACGTATGCACGTATGGTGACTTGGTCATTAATATGATGGATAAAATAATGAATATGGTTTTAAGATATTTATAATAAAATCATAGTATGTATAAATAATTGGATTTATTATTTCAGTATGGAAAAAACAATGTATGATGAAGTGGAAGAATAAAACAACAATGAAAGTGGTGATGAAATTATTACCTCTTCTTCGGGTGTTACCTTTTGCTTTGATCAGAAGGGCTCCTTAGGTTGGATTCTGATCAAATTAATAAATATAGGTTGAAGAAAGGGTATTTGGGAGGATATTTGAGTAGGGTTTGTCTGAGCCAAATGGATTTGGTGGGGTTATTTTGAGAGAAGAGGGAGTACCCTTTTATAAGAGACGAGAGGGTCAGTTTAGGAAAAATTTAAAATATTATATTTTTATACAATAATATTTGGTTTATAATGGCTCCAAAAGGATTTAGTTCAAGGATAAAGGGTTTTAGGTTCTAAAACATCCCAAAAAATAAGATTAAGATAGGTTTAGGTCACTATAATAACCTTTTCTTTTAGATTTAACTCTTAGTAAAATAGATTACCTATTACCATGTATTCTTGTATTATTATAATAAACAGTTGATAAACATATTATAAAATTCCAAGTGAACCCCAAGTGGTTCATTATTGATATATCTAACCTTATCTATCTACTTTGGAGAAAAAATATATTCTTAGAAATATAATATCAATTAATAATATAGCTTTAGTTTTAAAAACTCAATTTTTCCCATTTTTGACAGTATTTGGTATTTTGTTTTTGTGAAAGTCATAACTACTTTATCACATCAAAAATAATATATTTAATCAATAATAACATGACATAATAAGCTATAAAATTAGTATAATTCATCAAAATTATAAATTTACAATTATTGGGATATTTATAATATCAAATGTTTAATCTTTCAATAATAGGGTAATTACGACATCACCATTATGTTATAAATAAATTTATTTATACAATGTCTAAAAATTATAAATAAAATATAATTATGTCATAAATATTCTTAAAATTCTAATGAATATTTATAGTTGAACTTATCTTATGTAAAACCCTATATTTAAAATATATTAGTTATTAAACATTGAATTTAACATGTTTAACTCTTCATTAAGTAAAATAATAATAAATTTCCTAATCTAATACAAGTGGATAAAAAGGATTATATATTATTCCTAAGTTTGATTTTGGTCTAAATACATTTATAAAATAGAATTATGAAATGTTTTAGGGTAATTATAATATCATTTTTACATTTAATTACCCTATTTACTTTTTACAATGCTAAATAAAATTCAAAAGTTACTAATCATAGAAATTTATTTTCATCCTATTGAAATGCATTTTACTTGATGATGTCAACCGAATCTCCCTTATTTTTGAAATTCAATTCACAGAAGTAGTAGAATTATGTATTAAGAAAATTTTCAAATGCGCCTAAATGTTGGGTAAAATACAGTAAAAACGTTAAATTACATTTTATACATCTAATATTATTATAAAATAACTCTAATGAATTACATTGAAATTATATAGGTATTATGTGTCTATTTTTACATAAATCAAATTTAAATAAATTAAATAATTATTTAAATAAAATTTAGGTTTTAAAGAAAATTGTAATGTTTGTCACTATTCATCAAAAAATTGAAACATATCAGAAAAGTATTAAAAATTCATCCTAAGATAATTTTGATATTTTGAATCCAGAAATGAATTCCATTTCCAAAAATAAAATTTAAAAAAATTCAAAAAGTGGGTATCACTATTCATGATGGCTAGTTTGATTGGTCGTGGTGTGATAAAACGCCAAGTTGCGTACATCGCAAGGTATTTTGTTATTCATGGAGAAACGTACCATGGAAGCTTGAGGTGTTACATTCATCCCTCCTTTAAATAATTTCTTCCTTGAAATTTATAGAATACCACTACATAAAAGGATTCAGGTGGTTCTTCATCATAAGTTCCTCAGGTTCCCACATTGCCTCTTCCATCTTATGGTTTCTCCATAGAACATTTACTAGACGAGTCATCCAATTTCTCAACACTTGTTCTCTGGTATCAAGAATCTTGACAGGCTCTTCGTAATAAGACAGATCAAATTCCAATTCTATTTATTCATAGGTGAGTACATGTGTTAGGTCTGGCATGTATTTTCTCAACAGTGATATGTGAAACACATCATGAACTTTGGAAATACTTAGAGGAATTTCAAAATGGAAATCTAAAACTCCAATTAATTATATAATTTTGAATGGCCTGATGTACCTGGGACATAATTTACCCTTCTCAAAAAATTGTAAAACACCCTTCCGGGGACATACCTTTAAGAAAACATTATCTCCTATTTGAAATTCCAAATCCTTCATTGGTTATCAATATATCAATTTTTCCTACATTGAGCTACTTTGATGTGGTTTTGATAATCATAACCTTTTCAATTTTTTCCTCAACAAATTCGGGGCCTACAAGTTTTCTGTCACCAACATCATCCCAATAAGTTGGTCTTCAACATCACTTTCCATATAACGCTTCATATGGTGCCATATGAATACTTGAATAGAATTTATTGTTATAGAAAAATTCTACCTGAGGAACATATTTATCCCACATACCTTGAAATTAAAGTGAGCAAGAACTCCACATTTCTTCTAAGGTTTAAATAGTCCATTCTAATAGTCTATCAGTTTGAGGGTGGTAGGCAGTTCTCAAATGAAGTTCAGTATCTAGGGCCTTATGAAGACCATTCTAGAATCCTGATATAAAATAGGGATCACGATTAGAAACAATCGATAGGGGTACTCCATGAATTATTACAACTTCATTAATATATAGTCTTTCTAAATGATCAAGTGGTAAATCTTCTCTTATAGTAAGAAAATGTGCCGACTTTGTAAGATGATCAACAATGACCCATATTTTATCATTTCTTTAAGGATTATTTGGTTGTACCAAGACAAATTACATCATAATATCATCCCATTTACACTCAGGTATGGGAATAGGTTGCATGACACCTCTAGGATGTTGTCTTCCATCTTTCACTTGTTAACAAACCATATAGCTTGACACATAATCAGAAATCTCTCTCATCATGTTGTCCCAGAAAAAAATGATCCTAAAATTCATTATACATCTTAGTGATACTTGGGTGTATAGAAAAATTGGAGATATGTACATCATCCAATAATTCTCTTTTTAGATCAGGTATATCGGGAACACAAATTATTTTCCCAAATTTTAAAATTCCATCTTCAGATACGATGTCAATCAATCTCCCATAATTCATAGCTTTAATATTCTTTTGAAACTCCTCCTCCTCAGTCTTAGAACCTTTTATCTTTTCCAGTAAACATGGTTTGGAAACCATTTGAAAAATTAATGATGTTTCACCTTCCATGATTATTCCAATATCCCTTTTTACTAGATCCATGAACATAAGATCCCTTTCAACATTCATCGTTTTCATAACTCCTTGATCCTTTATGCTCAATGCATCTTCCACTTTATTTTCCTTCTCCATGTGGTAGTGTATATTCCAATCATAACCCTTGATTAGTTAGATCCATCTCCTTTGCCTCATGTTGAGTTCTTTTTTTGAGAAAATACACTTCAAACTATTGTAATCAGTATATATCTCACATTTTTCACCATATAGATAGTGTCTCCATATCTTCAAAGCAAAGATTATTGCTGCTAACCCAAGATCATTAGTGGGATAGTTTTGTTTAAGAATTTTTAGATATCATGATTCAAAGGAAATAACTCTATCATTATGCATAAGGACACAACCAAGTCCTTTCTTTGATGAATCACTATAAATAAAAAACCCATCATTCCCTGATGGCAGAGTCATGAAAAGAGAATTGAATAAAATTTTCTTCGGTTATTCAAACCATTCTTCGCACTCTTTTTTCCAAAAAAATTTAACCCTTTTATGTTTTATATTGGTTGATGGGTTATCCAATGGAGAAAAATTTGTGATGAAACGTCAATAATAACATGCTAAACTAATAAAACTACATACCTCAGTTGTACTCATTAGTGCAGGCTATTATTCAATTGCCTTGGTCTTTGAAGGATCGATAGAGATTCAATCCTTAGAGACAATATGGCTATGAATAGAAATCATCTAAATATATAATTTACACTTTCTAAACTTCCCATATAATTCATTTCTTCTAAGAGCCTTTAGAATAGCGCGCATGTGATTTTCATGATCTTCGTAGATTTTGTAGTATACCAAGATTTCATCAATAAATACCAATACAATGTAATCAAGATATTCCTTGAAAACTCTTTTAAATATATCCATGAAGACATAGGGTGCATTAGTCAGTCCAAAAGGAATTACTGTAAATTCATGATGCCCATACATGGTACGAAATGTTGACTTCTAAATGTCTTCCTTCTTCACACACAATTGATGATATCCAGATCGAAGGAAAATGTTTGAAAAATATTAATCTCCATGTAGTTGATCAAATAAATCATCAATGTGAGGTAGGGGATACTTGTTCTTTATTTTTATTGCATTGATCTCCCTGTAGTCAATGCATAGCCTCATAGATCCATCCTTTTTCATAACAAAACAAAACGGGGCTCCCCATGGAGAAACACTAGGGTGAATAAATCCTTTATTACTAAATTCCTATAGTTTTTTCTTTAGTTCCACTAATTCTAGAGTGGATATTCTATACGGGGTCTTTGATATGGGCCTTGAACCAAGAATTAAAGAAATGAAAACCCCAATTTATCATTCTGGAGGATGTCTAGGTAAATACTCTAGAAACACGTCAACATATTCTTCACAATAGGTACGTCCTCTATTTTAACATTACTTTCTTCACCCATAGTTATTTCAATCTCTTCCTCGCCAATAATTGAATTTAGTAGAGCTAATGGGGGTGTATCTAGATGCGAATTATATTTTTACGTTTCTACTCTAAAGACATGATACTCCTTATCATCATCGAAAATTTTAACCTCCTTCATCTTACAATAAATATTCACATCATGGTTCGAAAGCCAATCTATGTCGAGGATTATATCCAATTTAATCATCTGTTTGATGATGAGATCAACTGATAAAGTAAGTTTATTTTACCTAGTGGGAACTCATTCACAAAACGTTGTTGCAATGATACTTTCCTTAGGGGTTTTGACTGAAAACTCCCTTTTTAAATCAAATTGGAAATATCTAATTTTATTAGCAAACCAAAAAGATATGAAACTATGTGATGATCCAAAATCAAATAAAGAATTGGATAAATTTGAGGAAACAATTAAATGACCTTCCACCACATCATTCGGAGCTTCAACCATAGTAGTAGTGATTTCATAAGATTGGTCTTGCTCCCTTGGAATTTTTTAAGGTAAGTTTCCTCGGTGCTTAAGACATTCATTTTCGTAATGCCCCATTTCACTATAATTGTAGCATTTAACATTGAAAACCTCTTTCTTTGCCTTGCAATCATGAGATTTGTGGCCTTTTTTCCACACTTGTAATAAACTCCAATTCCCTCTAGGATAGTACTGGGGGGTTTCTTCCAACATTTACTGCAAGATGAAAATTCAACTTTTCCCTTCTTCCCCTTATCTCTATTTCCAGAGTGTTCAACAACTCTCTTATTCACATGTTTTTCTTTAAATTCTTAATACTTAGAGAATTACTTTTCCATATTGATAGTACACAATACAATATCTTCGTATGATGAGAAGGATTGTGAGACTAATGCTCATTGAAGAAATGATTTTAACTGATCAAAGAATCAATCAATCTTACTCCTTGGGTTACGTATATAATCTATTGCATGCCTTGATATCCTTGTAATGTTAGCCTCATAATTTGAGACATTATCATCCTCCTTTTTCCTCAGACTCAAAAATTATCTTTCCATATCTGTTCGATGGTCACGAGGAAAGTATTTTTCTAATAAAATCTCTTTAAACTCCATTCATTCCAAATTTGATACTTCTTAATCCTCTTTTTTTTTTAATTAATGACCACCATTGATCTTCATCTCCATTCTGACAATAAACTGCCATGAAAACTTTTTCTCATTTTCTACTCCCTAAAGGAGGAAATATTTTCTCTAAGGAACTTATCCATTGCTCAGCTACAAATGGATTTGTACTCCCATTTAATGTTGGTGGTTGTTTCCTCGTGAAGCGTTCTAACATATATCCTCTGTGTTGTGGATCAGGGTGCTCTATACGGGTAAGTTTATTATTCATAACCTGAGTGAGTTGTCCCAATATGGTTATAAGATGTTCAACACTAGTTGCATCACCAGCTCCACTATAATTATCTTGAGTAGGAGGGAAATCACTATATGGATTTCTTGTTTTGATATTGTTTTCATTCCATCCACTAGGTTCCATTTCTATATAATGGAATAAACTAGATTATTTTATGAATCACAATACCTAATTCCAAACTAGTAAAATACCTAACATAAATTGAATAGTTTAGGTATATAATCCAAAATAATAAAAAAAATGTTTTCTTTGAGGAAGTATTTAATCATAACTCTTTGATAATGTTTTTTAAGGAAAATTTGAATTATCATAAAAATATCCCTCGGGATTGTTGTAATCAAGAGTGCAACAAGGTCTGCTATTGTGTACCAGGATACCCCGGTCAACCCTGAAACTCCTTGTCAAAGTTTTCACTCCTATGTATATCTGTGACAGATCCGCCTCTACCTGATCATATCCAGACATGGATTTATTGCTCTGAAAATTCACAAAATCTCTACATTAACAAAATTCTAAGATGTTCTTCTATAATAGTCTTCAAATTCTCTCTTAGGGTAATGTTCTCTAATTAGAGTTTTTCTAAATCTATCTTCCAAGGTTTCTAATATAATTCCTCTAATACCAACTATAATTCCCCAAACCTAGTTACTCAGAGTTGGGGCAATATTACCCAACATTGGAATGATCACAAAAGATCAAATCCCGAAAGACCGATCAGTTTTATAGCCTTGGAAGTACTAGATACATACATAATTTTTATATTACATTATGAAATGAAAAAAATCAACATTGTGTCTCCTTTGAACACATTCATATCCCTTAGATGATCCCTACAGGTCAGTCATAATATACTTCTTCACATCCTGGGAAAAATAAAATATAGAAAGGTGTGAGATCAGATGCTCATTAAGGATACAAATATAACAAAAACTATCATAAATAAGAATAACCATTTAAGGAAATGTATAAGATTAAAACACAAGACTTTTATACATAAAATTCAGCATAATATGGGAATGATTAATCAAATAATTCCATTTACTTATTCACATGGATATTATACTAGTCGAATAATCCCATATAATATCAATAGCCAATTTCATAATGATTGAATTCATAATGCTGGTCGTCATAACCACATAGTCAAGGCATCATGCCCAGACTAAAAATAATATTTTTTCATTGCCTTTTTCCAAAACACAATTTTGTCTCAAGATTCCTACCGTTTAATCGAGGAGCTATAGCGGGATTCACTCATCACTTACTACGTCCAATGCATTCCTCATATAAAAAGGTTAAAACATAACATAAACATTCGTATTAAAACTATCATATGAAATGTTAATATGTTAACCCTAAACCATGAATGGTATAAAGATAACACATACAAAATCAAAAATATCAAAAAACCTTGAATACAATATGGAAGAATTTAACATAATAAATCAACTTTAAACAAGTGTAAAATCCATTAAAAGATGTTGACATAGATGAAATAAAAACTATTTGAGACAAATATATTGTTAAATTTTGAATTAATTTAAAATTAACATAATTATAAAATAAAAAATTTATTTTTAAAATACACTTATATGCTTGTAAGGGAAGATTTCAATGTGTTATAACTATGGAAAATAGCCAAACCCACCATATATGTTAAAAAAACATTCTTACCTCAAATTGCCAAAAAGGTCATAAAGTACCTTGTTTGGAAAGCAGTAGAAATAATCCTTTAAAAAAATTATAAAAAGTAAAAAAATTTATAAATGACCTTATCCCATAATATATGAAACATTAAAAATATTTTGAAATACATTTTTAAGAAACATGGATGTCTATGACAAAGAGGTCTGAGTAGATACTCACTTATAAACACCTTCGATAATAAAGAGATTGTAAAATTAACCCTTAACTAATACTTTTCCATTGTATAGGTTACATAAACACCTGTATAATTATTAAATCATTTTTATTAAATTATACAAGAACCAGATACATAAATATGATATCATATATGATCTTCTAATATTACATTGTTAATATTTTTTTGTAGTATCATTGTTTCAGGTGTTAACAGATTCGTTTTCCTTTATATGTTTTGTTACATAAGTCATGTTTTTTATGGATAGTATGTATTTGATTCATTTCCATAATGAAATTAAGTTTTTAAACATGATCTATAATCATAAAATGAAAATTATATTTGAATGGTTATGATGGGGAATGAATGTCACCGCCTTCGTGGAGACGGTGATCCGTACGTACGCATGAGCGACAATACCATTCTATTGATGGTGAAATTGTATGTAATTGGATGTTATATCATGTATACAAAATCATTACCATGTTATATTTATTATTCACATAAATTATACTCATTATTATTCTCATCCAAATAATGACGTGTTGAATAATAAACTACACCACAATGTGTAGATGGTAAGTCATACGTACGCACGTATGGTGACTTTGTCTTTCATATGACGGAAAGAATAATGAATATGGTTGTAACATATTTATAATATCATCACTGTATGTATAAGGTATTGGAGTTATTATTTTGGTATGGAAACAACAAAGAAAGAGGAAGTGGAAGAAGAAAATAACTTTGAAAGAGGTGATGAAATTATTACCTCTTCTTCGAGTGTATCCTTTTGATTTGATGAAAAGGGATCCTTATATTGGGTTATGATCAATGTAATTCCTCTAGGCCAAATAGATTTGGCGGTGTGATTTTGAGAGACAGGAAGTATCCTTTTATAAGAGAGGTGAGGTCCACTTTAGGAAAATTTTGAAATATTATTTTATTATTCAATCATATTTGATTTATAATGTCTCCAATAGGATTTATTTCAAGGGTAAAGTGGGATTGGGTCGAAACAATCTCATCCAATAGATTTTAGATTATATTAGGTCACCATAATAACCTTATCTTTTAGATTTAACTCTTAGTTAAATAGTTGAACTTTTATCATGTATTTTTGTATTATTATAATAATTGGTTAATAAAAATACTATAAAAATCCTAGAGAACCCGAGGTGGTTCATTATTGATATATCTAACCACATCAAAGTACTTTTTCCGAACCTTAGATTTTAAGAATGTTATATCAGTCAATAATATAGTATTTGATTTAAATACTCAATTATGTCAATTTTGACACTTTTTGGTATTTTGTTTTTGTGAAAGTCAAAACAAATTTATCACATTGAAAAAAAATTAGTTACCAAACCCTAACAAATCATAATTACCTAGAAAATTAATGGAATTCATAAAAATTATCAATTTATATTTATTTGGATATTTATAATATCAAATTTTTAATCATCCAATATTATGTTAATTATTGTATCATCATTGTGTTATAAATAAATTTAATTATATAAAGTCTAAAAATTATAAATTAAAACCCAATAAGTATGAAATATTTTTCTTCTTTCTAATTAATATTTATTGTTGAATTTATCTTATGTATAAACCTATATTTAAAATAGTTTAGTTATTAAACATTGAATTTAACACTTTTAACTCTTATTTAAATAAAATAATAATAAATGTCCTAATCTAGTACATGTGGACCAAAAGGATCATATATTATTTCTAATGTTAATATTAGTCTACATAAACTTATCCAATATAATTAGTACATGTGTTTGGGTAATTATAATATTATTTTTACCTTTAATTACCATAACTACTTTTAACTTTGGTAAATAAAATTCAAAATACACTATTCACGGAAAATTATTTTCTTCTTATTGAACCAAATTTTACTTACTGATATCAACCAAATTTCATAGATTTTTGAAATTCAATAATTGAAGTGGTAAAATTACATTTTATGCAAATTTTCAAATATTCCTAGATGGTGGGTAAAAGACGGTAAAAAGTTCAATAAATTTTATACAAATAATATTATTATAAAATAAATCCAATGAATTACATTTAACTTATATAGGTATTATGTATCTATTTTGACATGAAATAAATTTAAATATATTAAAAAAAATTTTAAATAAAAATTAGGGTTTAGACAATAACGCAGTGTTTTTCACTATTCATTAAAATTTGAAATATTTCAGAAAAATACTAAAAATTCACCCTAAGCTAATTTTGATATTCAGAATCCAAAAATGCGGTCCATTTCAAAAAATAAAATTTCAAAAAGTGGGTATTACTATTCATAACATCTAATTTGATTCGATGTGGTGTGGTAAAACTCCAAGTTGCGTACAGTGCAAGCTATTGTGTTATTCAAAGAGAAAGATATCGTAGAAGCATGTGGTGTTACATTATTCCCTCCATCAAATAATTTCTTCATAGAAATTTCTATAATACTAATGAATTAAAAGATTCAGGTGGTTCGTCATTATAAGTTCCTCAGGTTCCCGAATTTCCTCTTCTATCTTACGGTTTATCCCTAGTACATTTTCCAGACGAGACGTTCGGTTTCTCAACACTTGTTATCTGGTATCAAGAATCATGACAGGATCTTCACAATATGATAGTTTGGGTTCCAGTTTTATTTATTTATAGGTGAGTACATGCATTGGGTCAGGCATGTATTTTCCCAATAGTGATACGTGGAACACATCATGAACTTTGGAGAGACATGGAGGCATCGACAGACGTTAAGCTACAACTCCAATTCGTTCTGGAATTTTGAAAGTCCTGATGTACCTGAGACTTACTGTACCCTGCTTACCAAATCCTAAAGCACCCTTCTATGGCGATAACTTTAAGGAATCATGATCTCCTACTTGGAATTTCAAATCCTTCCTTCGGTTATTGGCCCAGCTCTTTTTCCTACTTTGAGTTGCTTTGATGTGGGTTTGGTTAATCTTAACCTTTTTCCAATGTTTCCCCAACAATTTCTAGGCCTAAGAGTTTTCTTTCACCATTATCATCCCAAGAAGTTGGTGTGCGACATCTCTTCCCATATAACTCTTCATATAGTGCCATCTGAATACTTGAATGGATTTTATTGTTATAGGAAAATTCTACAAGAGGTGAATATAGATCAAACATACCTTGAAAGTCAAGTGATCAAGATCTCAACATGTCTTCTATAGTTTGAATAGTCCGTTCTGATTGTCCATCTATTTGAGGGTGGAAGACAGTGCTCAAACGAAGTTCAGTATCTAGGTCCTTATAAATAATTTTCTAGAATCTTGACATAAAATTAGGATCACAATTAGAAGCAATCGATAGGGTTACTTCAGGAAGTAGTATAACATCATTAATATATTTTCTTACTGAACATTCAAGTGGTAAATCTTATCTTATAGCAAGAAAATGTGTTAACTTCGTAAGACAATCAACAATAACCATACTGCATTATTCCTTCTAGGAGTCTTTGGTAGTCCCATGACAATGTCCATTGTAATATCATACCATTTCCACTCTGTTATGGGAATCGGTCTCATGAATCCTCTAAGTTGTTGTCTTCAATCTTTCACTTGTTGAAAAACCATACATCTTGACACATAATCAGCAATCTCTCTCTTCATTTTGTCCCACCAAAAATATTCCTTCAAATCTAAATACATCATAGTGATACCAGGGTGTATATAGAAATTGGAGCTATGAGAATCATCCAATAATTCCCTTTTTAGATTAGGTATATTAGAAACACAAAGTCTCTTCCCAAATTTCAAAATTCCATCTTCACATACGAAGTCAATCAATATCCCATCAGTCACAGTTTTAATTTTCTTTTAAAACTCCTCATCATCAGTCTGAGAAAGTTTTCTCCCTTCCCGTAAATATGGTTTGGCAACCATTTGAGAAAATATTGATGTTTAACCGTCCATGATTATTTACAAATAGATTTTTACTAGATCCAAGAACATAGTATCCCTTTAAACTCTTATCTTGTTCGAATCTATATTATACTTCCTCTTGAAAGAATCTTCCACCTTATTTGCCTTCTCTGGGTGGTAGTGTATAGTGAAATTATAATCCTTGAGTAGTTAGAGCCATCTCATTTGCATCATTTTATGTTCTTTTTATGAGAAAATATACTTCAAACTCTGGTGATCAGTATATATGTCACATTTTTCACCATAGAGATAGTGTCTCTATATCTTCAAAGAAAATATTACAACTCTTAACTCAATATTATGATTGGTATTGTTTTGTTTAAGGATTTTTAGTTGTCATGATGCATAGGCAATAACTCTATCATTATACATAATGACACAACCCAGTCCTTTATTTAAAGAATCATTAAAAATAACAAACCCATCATTCTCCGGTGGTAGATTCAAGATAGGATCATTGACTAATCTTATCTTTAGTTCATCAAAAAATTCTTTACAATCTTTTTTCCAAACTAATTTAACCCCTTTAAGTGTGAGCTTGGTTAATGGGTCAGGAAATCAGGCAAAATTCTAGATGAAATGCAAATAATAACATACTAAACCAATAAAACAGCATACCTCAGTTATACTTGTCTATTTTGGCCATTCTTTTATTGCCTTCGTATTTGATAGATTGACATAGATTCCATCCTTAGATACAATATGGCTAAGAAATGAAATATCTCAAATCCTGAATTCACACATTCTAAACATCCCATATAATTCATTTCATCTAAGAGTCTTTAGAATAGTGCACAAGTGATTTTCATGATCTTCGTAGATTTTGGAGTATATCAAGATATAATCATTAAATACCACTAAAAATTCTTCATTATATTTCTTGAAAACTCTTTTCATTAGATCCATGAAGACATAGGGTGAATTAGTCAGTCCAAAAGGCATTACTGTAAATTCATAATGCCCATACCTGGTACGAAATGTTGTCTTCATAATGTCTTCCTTCATCACACAGAACTGATGATAACCAGATCAAAGGTTAATCTTTGAAAAATATTGATATCCATGAAGTTGATCGAATAAATCATCAATGAGAGGTAAGGGGTACTTGTTCTTTATTTTTATAACATTGATCTCCTTGTAGTCAATGCCCAACCTCATAGATCCATCCTTTTTCCAAAAAAAAGAACTAGGGCTCCCCATAGAGAAACAATAATGTGACTAAATCCTTTATTACTCAATTCCTCTAGTTTTTTCTTTAGTTCCACTAATTCCATAGTGTTCATTAAATATGGGGTCTTCAATATGGGCCTTGAACCAGGAATTAAATCAATGGAAAACTCAATTTGTCATTCTAGAGGATGTTCAGGTAAATCCTCTATAAACCCATCAACATATTCTTCACAATAGGTATGTACTCTATTTGAAAATTTTGTTATTCACCTATAGTTATTTGATTATCTTCCTCCCCAATAACTGAATTTAGTAGAGCTACTGGGGGTGGATGTATAGGAGAATCAGATGGTGATGTTTCTGATCTAAAGGGAATGTACTCCTTATCATCGTTAAAAATTGTAAACTCCTTACAAAAAATTTTCAGATAATGGTCTGAGGGCCAATCCATACCAAGGATTATATCAAATTAAATCATGGGTATGATGATGAGATCAATTGATAAAGTACGTTTATATGCCCTAATGGGAACATATTCACAAATTTTTTTGGCAATGATACTTCCCTTAACATTTTTGACTAAAAACCCACTTTTAAATTAAATTGGAAGTATCTAATATTTTTAGAAAACTTGGAAGATATGAAATAATGCGATGATCTAGAATCAAATAATGCATTGGATAATCTTTAGGAAACCATTAAATTACCTACCACCACAACATTCAGAGCTTCAACCTGAGTAGTAGTGATCATATATGCTTGGCCTTTCTCCCTTGGACTTTTCTATGGTAAGTTTTTGTGGCACATAGAACATTCATTTTCATAATGCCCCATTTCTCTACAACTATAGAATTGAACATTGACACCCTCTTTCTTTCCCTTGTAATCTCGAGCTTGGTGGCCTTTTTCACCACACTTTTAAAAGACTCCCATTCCCTTCAGGGAAGTACTGGGGAATTTCTTCCCACATTTACAGTAGGATGGAATTCAAAATTTCCCTTCTTCCCCTTATTTCCATTTCATTAGTGTTCAACAGCTCCCATCTTCTCTTATTTTTCTTTAAATTTGTAAGACGTAGAGAATTTATTTTCCATATTGATAGCACACGAGACAATATCTTTGCAATATGAGAAGGATTCGAAGAGTAATTCTAGATGGAGAAATGGTTTTATCCCATCAAAAAATCGACCAATCTTACTCCTTGGGTTACATATATAATCTGATGCATGCCTTTCTAACCTTGTAAAGTTAGCGTCATACTTTGTGACATTCTCATCCTCCTTTTACCTCAAACTCAAAAATTGTCTTTCCATATCAATGATGGTCACAAGGAATGTATTTTTCTATGAAAATATCTTTAAACACCCTCCATTCAATATTTAAAACTTCTTCATATGCCTTTGTGTTTTAAATTAATGACCACCATTGATCTGCATCTCTTGTGAGGCGATAAACTACCATAACAACTTTTTCCCTTTTTCTACTCCCCAAAGCATGAAATATTTTAATTAAGGAACATATCAATTTCTCATCTAAAAATGGATTTGTAGTCTAATTGAATATTGGTGGTTGTTTCCTCATGAAGCGGCCTAACATTGATGCTCTGCGTTGTGGATCAGGGTGCTCCATACAGGTAAGGTTATTATTCATAACCCGAGTGAGTTGTTGGAGTATGGTTATAAGTTTTTCAGCATTTATTACATCACCCACTCCACTATAATAATATTGAGTAGGAGGGAAATCTATAAATGGATTATGTGTGTTGATATAATTTCCATTCCTTCCATTATGTGCCTTTTCTAATCAATGGCATACACTATATTAGTTTATGAATAACAATACATAATTCCAAACTAGTAAAATACCTAACATAAATTGAACAGTTATGCATATAATTCATAATCATAAAAAAAATTCTTTGAGGAATTATTTACTCATAAATCCTTCATAATGGATTGAAATTAAAATTTGAATTATTCTAAGAATATCCCCCGAGAGTGTCATAATCTAGAGTGCAGCAAGGCCAGTTGTCATGTACCAGGATATCCCGAGTCAAGCCTGAAACTCCTTGTCAGAGTTTTCACTCCTAGGTACACTTGTGTCGGAGCCGCCTCTACCTACTCACTTCCAAACAGGGATGTATTTCTTGGAAAATTCACAATATCTCTACATTACCAAAATTTTTGGAAGTTATTCTATACTAATCCTCAATTTCTCTCTTACTATAATGTTCTATAATCAGAGTTTTTCTAAATATAGCTTCCAAGGATAGCAATATATTTCCTCTGATACCAACCATAATGCCCTAACCCTAGTTATCCAGAGTCAGTGCAATATTACATAACATTGGCATGATCACGAGGGATCAAATTCCGAAAGACCAATCAGTTAAGTAGCCTTGGAAGTACAAGATACATACACAAGTTTTACATTAAATTGTGAAATGAAAGACAAAAAAATTGTTTCTCCTTTGAACACATTCATATCCCTTATAAAATCCATCCAGGTCAGTCATAATATACTTCTTCACATCCTGGGAAAAAATAAACATAGAAGGGGGGTGCTCAGATGTTCAGTAAGGATAACAATATAGAGGAAACTATCATAAATAAGAATAATCATTTACGG
The DNA here is from genome assembly GCA_963277665.1 of Viscum album. Lineage (NCBI taxonomy): Eukaryota > Viridiplantae > Streptophyta > Magnoliopsida > Santalales > Viscaceae > Viscum > Viscum album. The sequence goes on from OY728135.1 coordinate 418,225,729, forward strand.
AAATGAATAAGACTAAAACACAAGACTTTTAAACTTAAAAATCATCATAATATGGAACATATAAATCAAATAATTCCATTTACATACCCACAAGGATATTCTATTAGTCGAATAATCACATGTAATATCAATAGCCAATTTTATAATGATGGAATTCATAATTCCAGTCATCATAACCACATAGTCCAAGCCTTGTGCCAATACTAAAAATAAGATTTTTTCAAGGCCTTGTTCCAAGACACTAGTTTGTCTCATGAGACATACTGATGCATCATGAATCTATAGCGGGCTCCACCCAACCTTTACCAAGTTCAATGCATTCCTCGTATGAAAATGTTGAAACATAACATAAAAATTCGTATTAAAACTAGAATATGAAATGTTTATACTTTAACCATAAACCATGAATGGTATAAAGGGAAAACATCCACAATCAAACATATCACAAAACCTTCATTATAATATGGAAGATTGTAACATTATAAACAACTTCAAACAAGTGTAATATCCATCAAAGGATGTTGACATAAATGATATAAAAAATATTTGAGAGAAATATCTCTTTCTATTTTGAAATCATTTAAGAGTCACATAATTAGAAAATAAAACATTTATTTTGAAAATACTATTATAATATTTTAAGGGAATCTTATAATGTGTTATAACGGCAGAAAATATCCATACTAACCGTATAAGTAAAAAAAACATTCTTACATCAATTTGTTGAAAATGTCATAATGTACCTTGTTTCGAAAGAGACGGAAAAAATCCATTCAAAATAATTTATAAAAAGTCAAATAAGGGTGTAAATTATTTTTATTCATAATCTAAGAAATAATAAAAATGTTTTTAAATTCATTTTTAATAAACATGGATGTGGATGATAAAGTGTTCCTAGTTGATACTCACATATAAACAACCTTAGATAATAAAGATATTTTAAAATTAACCCTTACCTTTTACTTTTCCTTGGTTGAGGGTATGTTATCCTACTATATAATAGTTAAATAATTATTATCAAATATTAGAATCACCACATTCATAAATATTATATCATATATGATCTTATAATATTTCTTTTTTAATAATTTGTCAGTAGTATCATTGTTTCGGGTGTTAAATGATTCATTTTCCTTTATTTTTTTATTATTTAATTCATGTTTGTTATGAAAATGATTTATTTGATTCATATAAATAATTATATTATGTTCATAGTCATTATTTGTAATCCTAAAATGAAAATTATTCTTTAATGGTTTCGATGGGGAATGAATCTTATCGTGTTTGTGGAGACATTAATCTGTACGTACGCACAAGCGAGAATATCATTATTTTTATAGTGAAATAGTATGTAATTGGGTGGTATATCATATATATAGAATCATTAATATGCTATAATAATTATTTAAATAAATTATACTCATTATTATACTCATCCAAATAATTATTTTTTGAATAACAAACTACACCACGACGTAGAGACAGTAAGCCATACGTTAGCACGTATGGTGAATTTTTCGTTCATAGGATGGATAAAATAATGAATATGGTTGTACCAATTGATAATAACATCAAAATATGTATATGGTACTTTTGTTATTATTTTGGTAAGGAAACGACAAAGGAATAGGAAGTGGAAGAAGAAACGAGCCTTGAAAGAGGTGATGAAATTATTACCTCTTCTTCGTGTGTTTATTTTTTATTTGGTCAAAAGGGATCATTAGGTTGGATTATGATAAATGTAATGAATCTATATTGAAGTGAGGTTATTTGGGAGGATATTTTAGTAGGGTTTGGCCATGCCAAATGGCTCTGGAGGTGTGATTTTGAGAGAGGGGAAGTACCCTTTTATAAGAGAGGAGAGGGTCACTTTAGAAATATCTTGAAATATTATTTTATTAGGCAATCATATTCAGTTTATAATGGCTCCAAAAGTATTTATATCAAGTATAAGGTGGATCTGGGTCTAAACCCTCCTAACCAATATGTTTTAGATAGGTTTAGGTCACCATAATAACCTTATCTTTTTTATTTAACTCTTAATAAAATAGTTTATCATTTACCATGTCTTCTTGTATTATTATAATAAATGGTTAATAAACATACAATAAAAATCCAAGTGAACCCCAGGTGGTTCATTTTATATATATATAACCTTATCTAAGTCCTTTAGCCAAAAAAAATTTAGGAATATTATATCAATTAATAATATAGCATTTGTTTTAAAAAATCAATAATGGCCATTTTGACACTATTTGGTATTTTGTTTTCGTGAAAGTCATAAAAACTTATTATCTTCGATAAAATTTCATTTAATCCACCCTAAAAGGCCATATTAACCTATAAAATTATTTTAATTCATCCAAAGTCTCAATTCTCATTTATTTGGATATTTATAATATCAAATGTCTAATCTTTCAATAATAAGCTAATTACTACATCATCATTGTGTCATAAATAAATTTATTTATATAAGGTCTAAAAATTATAGATAAAATATAATTATGTCATTAATATTTTAGTCATTATAATGAATATTTATTGTCGAATTTATCTAATGTATAACCCAATATTAAAAATGGTTTAGTTATTAAACACTGAATTTATCACTTTTAACTCTTCTTTAAATAAAATAATAATAAATGTCATAATCTAATCAACGTAGACCAAAAGGATTATATTTTATATATAAGGTTGATTTTGATCGAAATAAACTTATCCAATAGAATTAGGACATGTGTTAGGGTAATTATAATATCATTTTTATATTTAGTTACCCTATTTAGTTTTAACCAAGGTAAATAAAATTCAAAAGTTACTTTTCAAAAAAAAAAATTGTTTTCATCCTATTAAACAACATTTTACCTAACGATTTCAACTGTGTCTCTTTGATTATTAAAATCCAATTCACAGAATCTGTAAAATTACATTTTAGGCAATTTTTTTAATTTGCCTAGAAGGTGGGTAAAAGATGGTAAAAAGTTCAATAAAATTTTATATATCTAATCATATTATAAAATAAATCCAGTAAATTACATTTAACATATATATGTATTATTTATACATTTTGAAAAAAAATAAATTTAAATAAAATAAATAATTATTTAAATAAAAAGTAGGTTTTAAACAATAACGCAGTGTTTTCACTATTCATCAAAAATTGAATGTATTTAAAAAAATACCAACAATTCACCCTAAGCTAATTTTGATATTATGAATCCAAAAATGTAGTCCATTTAGAAAAATAAAATTTAAAAAATTTCAAAAAGTGGGAATTACTATTTATAATAGCAATTTTGATTGGTTTTTGTGTGTTAAAACTCCAAGTTGTATACAGCGCAAGATATTGCGTTATTCAAAGAGAAATGTATCGTGGAAGGTTGGTGTGTTACACTACCCATTGTCTCAGGAGTAAAAGAGCCATTTGATAATATTAGTCTTGGAATTTGTAATTGAAATCATGAGGAATGCTGAATACACATCTGAATATGTACTTGCGCATTCAATCTGATTGATGGATTGTTCGTATTTTCTGCTGAGCTGATTAAGGGTATTGGTAGGAAACATTTACAAACTGTTTGGGGTGGAAACCCAGTCAATTTTATCAGCTACAGGTTGTTTCCCCTTTGGTTAGTAGAACCCTATTTCAATGCAGTATGACTCACAGGACTCAAACAGGGCCTTACCGGCATGCAGTTTCTCACTCTGTCCATTAATACTATACTTCAAGTATTGATGGTATGAGGAAGGGACATGTGGGTTCTTATGAACCCAAAGAATCCTTATTATATCATTTAAGGACATATTATTTCATAACAGTAGAAATGTTTTTTGATCTACAAGGTCACTAAATTGAGTTTTGATCTTGATTTGGCCTGAAAAATTATGCATACTTTTATCGTAGCCCAACAGAGTTGTGGTGCAGTGTATCAAATTATCCTCAGTGTAGCCCATCCAGTGGAGTGTTAACAGTGGGAGTATATTAGCCATTGATCCATTGTTGATGAATACTTTTCGAATATCTATTTCATTTATCGTTTGAGGCATGTATAAGGGGTTGATGTGTCATTGTGTGATTTCATCATCATCTTGATCTAAGAAGGAGATAATCACATGATATTATTCATGATTTATCTCTATCCAATAGACTTCATCGGTGTCTAATTCGGCTTCTAACTCTTGTGGACTCATAAGATCCTATATGAGATCTTCCTTGAGATTTTCTGATAGATTCAATGAATCCATGATTAAAATATTATCTATAACTAATTCCAACTACATTATAGTTTCATATTTATGATCTCATGGCCAGAACATCCTAGCTTGGGGATACCCTATCATAGGCACTTTATGGGATTGATAATTTGATAAATAAAGGTTGGCCCTTAGTACTAGAGCTAGAGGATCTTCCAACCTTTGTGGACCGGTCTAGGTAGATATGTTCACATGTCAAGGTTAATTGGCCATTTGTTCTTCCTTTTATGAATATTTTAGAAGAATTGGACCGGGGCGGTGTCATGTGGGGGTAGTAGAATTATTTTTCCCCTTTAAGATTCACTGGAGGGTCCTTCCACATGTTTAACAACACTGAAGGTTGGGTGGGTTTGCAGCCATATGCTTGATTTCGGCCATAGCTGCGTCTCCCATGGGTATCCCTAGATTTTTTGGCCTCTTCCTCCATATCCCTAGTGGGGTATGAGGAATTTTGGTTGATAAAAATACTCATAATAAAAGAAACAATCCATCAAATGGATGACACTGACAGTTCCAAAAATCAGCTCCTCTTCTAATGATGGCTTTTCCCAGCATATACCTCTATATGTTTCGTTTAGTTGGATGATAACTGTTGTGCCGTTTGGTGGGGTGGTTCTTGTTGTTTTATATTTTATATAATTAAATATGATATTTTCAAAGACAACATTTTATTTGGTGTGAGTTTTTATTCCTTCACTCACTTTCCACCCTTCTGATTGGACTACTTTTCGATTGAATGTCCTCTGGAGGATTGTGTAACTGAGGATGAAAATTGTGTTTCATTAAGAGCCTTTGGAGGCGTGGCTGGTTGGTTCATATATTTCTAGAGTATTCTATGATCTTGGTTGACTATCTTCCAAGTCATCTAATTAAAAAAAAATTATCCATTTTTTGAACAACTTTTTTTCCAATTCCCCTCTTTATACAGATCAGTGGTGGAAGCATATGCCACATGTGTTGGTGGTGGTCCCAACTTGAACTGTCTAGAATATATCATCTTTTGTAGTTGTAATTTTAGTACAAAACACTCCTGGATATTTTACCCCAATATATTCTGGAATGGAATGTAATATGGCTGGTCATCAAGACTTACTTCATCAGCCCTTTTTGGATCATGAAGCTAAAGCAAGTTTCAATTCATGGAATCTATAAAGTAACTACAGACATGGTCATCTCTGGATGAGTATAAATTATATATTCATTTCTAAAATGTATTTCTATTGTCCCCCCTCTACTTTACATGAAGGAACGGGGGTGGTTGTTTTTGTCCAAGAGGCCTTGCATGGTTTTGTGGGAGCCTTAGAGCTAAGACTGGTGCATGGGTGGTTTAAGCGTGACAGAAGCCACTTCATCTATCCCTGCTCTTTTTGCTGGGGCTGATGGGGAAACTTGAGACTTTATATTAGTCTATAGCAAAGAATACTCTATCCTTTTAGAAATAACAGAAAAAACTAGAAACCCAAATCTATACTTCATAGGAATGTGTGACATTCACAGTTCATCTCAAAGATTGTTTATTCACATGGACAACATTTTATCATGGCAGATTGGATGGTTAAAGGATTAACATGTACCTTTATATCTGGTGATGAGGTCCAAGACTCTATTTTTTCCTTGCTGTTTTCATTTCATGAGATCACTTACTATTGTTTTTGGAAATGATGAGTTGAACTAGAACCTGAACTGGAACCGGTGATCCTCCCATCCTATTATTGAGTTAGCTTCCAAATTGGTGTACCACATAATGTCTGAAACTTGTATTGTTTACAAAATGCATCTGAGTTTTCTTGCCTCTTGTTTCTCTAGAGTTACCATCATGGGATCACAATAAGAAGAGTAGTGAATTAGGTGCTTCTTCAGGTCCCATGATCACATGAACACTGGGAATATGGGATTCTTTAAATTTGGTGGAGGTAGTATGTTGCTCCCCATTTTGGGGTAAGGACTCTCTTTTGATTGTACTGGAGCACTTCGTCCTTACGTAGCTTCAATTGAAGTAGTTAACAACTCATTGGTATTCAAAATCCCTTGATGCATGTCTAGTTGGACTTGAGTATTAGTGGGCGCAGTATGGGGAAAGAATGGATGTATCAGTGCTGATGGACCTTAAAGAGGATACCCAGATGGGGTCATCCTTTTTAGATTTTCTTGAATCTAATCTGGTTGCTTTCCTAATTGAGGGAATTATTGATATCCTGTCAGGATTGGATTTAGGTAGACTGATGGTCCCAACACTGCCCTTAATGAGCCTTCCATCCAGGCTTCATTCATCGAGATGAGCCTGTGAGGTAGAGGGTTTTCTAATGGAAGTGTGTGTTGATGCTTCGCCTGAGGAAAATACCTAGTAGGATGGCCTACTCTTAACAGATCTGCATTTAGTCATCTCAGTTATTTCATTTCTTCCTCCTATCAAGCGAATATCTACTCATGCATAGGGGAATCATCCTCAGGGGGGGAGGTGGGTCGTAGACCATTACATTTTCTTTTAATTTTGGAGGATTTACATGGGAGGCAATGGTAGATTGACTGAAGGGAACCCAATTTTAAGAAAACCCTTTGGTTTTTTGTGTGCACACCTCCAGGCTGAGTGTGGACCATCACTAGGAGGGAACCCTCTTCTCTGGATTCCTCGTTATTTTTTTTGTTTTCAATGATGTATGTGGGGTTTATGTCCATGATATTCATTGATGCATACCAAAATTTGTGTGGTGTACTAGTTTCTGAATGGTAGGAGAGATTCTTACACCCTTTATTTGATCTTTTTTGGCCATTATGTGACACTCTTTGGGTTTCTTGGTGAAGAGTGACTCTAAGAAATAATATGAAATTGTGGTATGCCTCAATTAAAGGGGATGTGAATCATGGAACTAGATAAAACTGTTGGCCACTCTCTCCATTATTATCCCCAAACATGAGAAGATAGACATCCATTGGGTGGGATTTTGTGGTAAAAATACCCCCAGCCCCCCGGGCTGGGGTTGTTCCTATTCTTTTGTTGATAGTCCTTGTCCTGGATTTTCTAGTCTTATGGGGCAATTTTGAGTTAAAAATTACCCCATACATATTGTATAGGGTTGATCCCATGTTGCAGCAGATGATACTACTATTTCTGCCTTCATGATCTGACACATTCCCTTGTGAATGTGATCTGGATATCATGTCGAGCTTGCATGTGATTTACTTTCTTCCAAGGACATAATGAGGGTTCATTTATTTCCATCTCATAAATAAGGATCCTACTATATTATCTTAGTTACACTGTTCATGATATTATTGATGGCTTTCTCTCTTCATACCTGACACTTCTGAGACTTACTCAAGGTCATATTTCATCAAGCATTATACCTTTCCAAAGCAGGGAATTCATTTGACTACCTTATTTAGGTAAGGAAATTATAGGATGTCATTTCCATGTAGTTACGATATACGTAGAGTGTGGTGATGTGTATATCTCTATGTTTTCTCTATTTTCAGATATGTACACTAGATGGGGAGTCCCTGATATGATAATACAACTTGTGCAGTGCATGGAGGCAGGCCAGCCTGAAATCTTTCTTTCACCCTTCTGATTGCGGACTCAATGAAGAAAGATGGGATTATAGGTATATTAGATAGAAAATATATCCCAATATGTTAACATGGTATGTGTACCAATCGTAGGGGAAAACATTGCTTTTAACTATTAGAGATTTATCTACATATTGAGGTGAATGTTATGCATACATTATTCTGACTACTCTTTTGGTATGTTGAATTGACAAGTGGCCATGGGAAAATACATCACTGGTATTTCATCCCTTGATATTTTTCTTCTCATAGGAAACATATTTTGTTGTTGTTCCTCCAGGTACCATTCAACTTGATCCACTCGGTTTGAAATCCCTTTAGTGATTTCGTTCCAAGCAGTGTGGTTCGTAGGAGTCTTGTTGAAATTCAAATGTTGTAGGAGTGGATCCGAAGATGATCATGGCCCCGAGCCATTATATAGGTGATAAATGATACCACTAGTCATGGAGGGAGTATCCCATATGTCATAATCCACTTTTCAAAGCACCTTAGCATATGAGGGTTTTCTAGTATTTGACCTAACATGGGGATGATCTTCTCACTAGCATAAATTTTGATTGTAGGGAGGACCTTAGAAATTAGTGTTGTGATGGTGAGGACTACAATTGAAATTTACTATCTAGACATAGAGATGACTCTTGTGGCATATAACATGGGAAATGCCTTCAGAGAAAATCGTATCATGGGGAGGAGCTTCTTGTTTCTTGGCATAATTGAGGGGTTTACATTCACAATAACTACTATTATGGTGAAGAGTGCCATCATAGCTCTAGTTTCAGGGAGATTATCTGTAGTGTACACCATTGGGAGGTCCTTCAAAATGTACTATAATGAGGGGAGGACCTTCTCATTTCCTAATGTCACTGTGGGGAGGTTCTTCTTATAGATTGTCTTCATGGAAAGGACTACCATTACTACTTGATGTCTGACAATAGGGGGAAGCATATGTGTAGTGTATACCCTTGGGAGGACCATCAGGGTGGACTACAGTAATGATAGGTCCTTCTTATTGATTAATCTTCTGGTCAATTGGAGGGATACCCTAAAACGAATTAGGTTATAATCTCTCGTGATCGATCATCTCTGGTCGATGGAGTAAGCCTCCATTTTTTCTTTGAGGAGGACCTTTAGAGATTATAGTAGTGAAACTGATGGGAGGACCTTCAAAACTGATACTATTAATTCTATAATTTCATAATGGAATAATAGGATCATGATCCCCTATTGAAATTTTTTTTATGGCACCAAGAAGTCCAGCATCAGACAAAGTAGAATCATGAATGTGATCTTTATTTTCTCATTGTCTATAGTGCCTTTTAGTTTTGTGAACAGTCTTGCATGCAACTAGGGATACCTGCTATTCTTAATATGATTTAATCATGCATCACCATCTAATTGGTTATCATGATGTCACCAGGATATCACAACGAACATCCTGAGTTCTTGTAGTGATATATGCCAACCCTCGAGCGGCCTCCACATTGGACCGGTGTCCCCCAGTTGTAATGGGTATTTTTTCCATATCCATTTGTCCTTTTATCAAATAATATGGTTGTTAACCCTCCTAGACTATAGCATGGATGTCGGTCTAATCCATAGTGACTATTTGATTTGGTGGATAGATCACCTTGCCAGAGGATATCAGGTCATGGAACCGATTCATTGATTTTTCCACTGACTAAACGATGTCTTTACATGTCTAGAGTATATATTCTAGAATCCACGTCTTATCCTCCATAATGCCCAAGATGTTTTGAGAAACGCATTTGGCTGGAATGGGTATGAATTGCCATTTTGATGTTGGGGTAGGAGATTGTGTCTGCTCTGTTCCTCAATGAGTTTCCTGTGGTTACTGGCGGTTCTCTTATGTCGGGGTAGAGGACAAAGTCTTTTGGAAGTTGTTTTTCTGGTTTCCACCATAATTGGATAGCGGTATTTGTATTTGCAAGCAGAAATTTGTGACTTCTCATTTTCTGTTATATTCTTCTAATGGACATGATTTGATTCTACATGAATTTAACTCTTATTATATTTAATTTCTATTGTATGAGGCTGGTGGGCTTCACAATCACTAGAAATGTTGTATGACTACCCATAATTTCCGCCCTATTTATATAGTGGGATTTTTTTTGTCAACAAGGAATTTTTCTTGGTTATAGGACGGTGCCTTCCAATTTGGAAGATGGGATTCTTGCGTATTGGAAGAAATTTGCATCTGCCTATAATTTTCCACTATGTCTGTGAGGAAGAACCAGTGAGAACTGGTAGGAATGTTCATTTACTCATATTGTACCACCCTATTTTTATGATAGGATTATAGGAGTGAGTAAGAACTTATGTTTACTCCTAGATTTCCACCGTATTTCCACGGGGCGCTTCAGTAGGAGGTGTAGGATTGTATGCCAGCCTATTACATGTCGCTGGAATTGTGTAGTGGGCCTCCTCTTCATGAACTAGAGTGATAACCTATTCATGATTATTCATTTTCCTCCCTCAGCGGGAATCCCGGTGGGCCAATGTCCATTGGACTTCAGCAGGTGACCTCATCATGGGATCCTCTTTAGAGTGAGGATATCATGTTGTACATCGTTAATGGAAACATCCTCTAGTAGGATCCCTTGAGTAAGGTTCATGTACATCTAGGATGAATTCATTGATGTCTACTTAATCCTCCTCCCAATGATAAGGGAGGTACTTGTTATCACGTTTCGAGGATAGACTCCCGAAGGAGTTAGAGATGGCCAGCAGGGCCATCCTATGCTGGATCTTGGGATGTGGCTGAAGATGTGGCTGGTGAGATTTCACCAATTGGAGGGCCTACCTTGCTACCATCACTATAGGTATAGTACCATTTTTATGGTACACATTGATTAGTGAGTTTTAATCCCAGCATTGAAGATGTTGGGTCTACGAGGGGGTCCTACTATTTTTTTGGGCATCCGGCTGCCTGTGTGGTCACTAACATTCATGTCTGAGCAATTTTGTGAGATTTTACTTTGATCAAAGAGAGATCTACTAAATTCCTGTTATATATATATGACATAAAAAAGGCAAAAAATCCTATCAAAGTATCATATAATGATCATTTGTGAAATTTATGATCATTCTTGGCTCTCCTTCTTTTGAATTTGAATTGGGTTTGAGGTGGGGTAACCTTCCACATTGGTGACGGATTTATATTGGGTTCAACATTTTTTGTTTCATCCTGATTCACGTCGCACTGGGTGTCGGTAGAGAGAGATGGTATCACTTGGATTTGGGCAGTGTATCCTTTTGATGTTATTGAGGTGGTTCTGCATTTTCGTGATCCTAGTGGGTGATTTGAAAGGGGGTTATGTGTCTATTAAATCAGCCTATATTGGGGAAAATTTTATCATATGTCCTCCAATAGTTTTTTAATGGAGATGAAAACACCCAGTGACTCTGGTATCAAGGATTCCTGGATATTCTCTCCAAAGGCAGGCACTCATTGGATGATGATTTGGCTAATGACACTTCTAGACTCCATTGGTCAGGAGGATGGGAGATAGGGCTCATCATACCCTTATGGGGGGAATTATTTCTTACTAAACGACTCTCTTATATATTTATGCAATATTTATATGTTTGTGAGTCCTTAGTTCTTTCCCAATGATTGTGTCCACAGATTACCCCTGGGTTTCAAGATCAATCATTGATACAAATGGATTAAGAATTACTAAGACAACGCTCATTTAATCCCAATGATGAGGTGACCTAGATTTTATCAAAATCTAGTGGTGTAATTTTCTTTGATATCAGGATCGAACCCATGATATGGGTTTCCTATGAATCCTCTTGAGAGGAATCAGAACCCATGTAGTTTGGTGTCACTTAACTTGACACATCACCTTTTATGTTCATGTGATGGGATCCCGTCTATTAAGTTTAACATCATGCAAAAATGAAGTCTATGTGAAAGGTTCCTTGTAAATATCAAATGTGAGGCTTATACTGTGGTTGCTCGGGATGCGTTGGAGAGATATGGTCTCCCGAATGAATTTTACCCCACCAAGAATATGTCCCAATGAAAGCTAGGGTGCATTGGGTATTAGGTTTGGACCTTAGTATGGCTTCCAACATATCCCAGTTGGTCAAGAATCAAATCATTCATAGTTTGGTTCGAGTGGTGACTTGATTGGGGCTTACACATGGGAGTTTCCCATTTCAAGGGGGTGTGATTTCTTATTTCATGGAGGAGATGATATAGAGCTCAGGGATAGATAAAGGCTTACTACGTATCCCAGTTGGGTTGGGAATCATAGTTCTCATAATTCATTAGGGGTTTTTCAAATCACATATTATCACCATACTATAATCCCACATGAGTCATGTTCAATGTGAGAAACAAGATGTTGAAAAAGATTCGACAAAGGCACAATTTCAATTATCTGGTGGGGGAAATGAGGAGCCCCTGACAAAAGAATCCAGGGTGACATTGGATGAGGGTGCAGCGAAATGAACCCTTTAATTTGAAATGAGAGTAAAAGTCATTAGGCCCATCACAAAAGGCTAGGGGATTACTCCAGGAGGGATGCATAGAATATTTTCTGGGAAAGGGGAGGAATGGTTCTTTTCATCAAAAGAAAAAGTGAGCATAATTATTCTAACTTATCATTGTCCTTTATTGAATGGAAAAGAAAGTGATTACCCTTCATCCCTAGAATGGGGCGGTTCAAATTAGTATCCCATGGTTGGAATCTAAGTTACCCAGGGAATGTAGACTTAAAAACATTACAAGATTCTGTTCTAATGTAGGGATTAAATTCATGACTCTATTTACCATTGGTATGTAGACTCAGAAAGGTGAACTGATGTGACCGAGGGTCCTTTCATATGGGTTTGGTGGGTTTTGAAGAGGCTTCGGCCTGATACTGATGGAATAGATTATAGAGGGGACTCATAGGATAGAATAGAGATGAAAGTGAATGATCTATGATGGAAGGCGGAAATCCTGGATATACCAAACATTATATACCATTTGTTCATGATGGGTGGGGTACCTTCCACATAGAATTTTTCTATTTGGGTGGAAGGTTGGTCCATGTAACAGGATGGTATGAAAATCTGGATGTGGTCTGTGTACTGGATGGTATGTTGATCTAGATCTGGTTGGGCTCCATTCGTATTCCATTGTACAATGCAGCGCTGGAGTCCGTTAGTTTGGTAGAATGCTATGCTGAGCAGAGATTCGTCTATATAGGGTTATGCTACGTGGTCCACCAAATTAAAGAAGGGGTAGTAGTATCATAGTTTTCAAGGAGTTTTTCCATGAAGGGAGTATGATTTGCAGTTTTCCATTTAGGTTTTTGGTTTTCCCAAATTATTATTATTTCTTCTAATTATGGTTAGCGGCATGTTTATACCTGCAGGAAACCGTTCACAGTTCTTTCCTTCACCAACCCTTTCCCTTTGAAGTCTTCCATTTGTAGACTCCCAACACTCCTAAAATATAATCCCATTCAAGGATCACCTTGGTGTCCTTTTATAGAGTGATTAAGAGGCCTTATCTATGGGAATTAAACACATTTTTTGGAATCCCATGGAGGGATCATTTAATGTGTGGACAACTTGATCAACCAAGGATTGCACTGTTGCAGTTCGCGATGGTGGAAATCGCTGTCTCCATTCCGCGAACGATGCGGTTTATGGGGTGCTTTCAGCCTTGCCTAATCCATGATCTACTCAGCCTGTGGGGATGGTATGTAGGGTTGTACCTCTCCGTCATGAATTCATGAACAATGTCGATTGCAAGTGTAATTTATCTACCTATATTCAGCCAATAACATGTTTCATAGTTGACTAATTCCTTTTCTCATTAATTCCATGAACTGCCTAGTTCACTGGCCAGCACTTCACAGTCCATAATTTCACAGACCTCCCACATACCACTCAGTTTATAGTTTATGTCTTCCGAAAATCATTCCCAATAACTAGTATGCAGACTAGTTTGGGTCCTTTTCCTAATTGGATTCCTTCATTATTTCCCCTAATTTTCTTCCCCATATACATCCAATTCCTTTATTAATTTTATGGGGGTATTTTCTTTCCCTTTTTTGTATTTTTTGGGACCCTACACTAGTACAATGAAATCAACCCAAAAAATTATTTGTGTCCACTCAGTTATATTTCTTAGAAATCAAATTCCATAATAAATACAATTCATGTATCCAAAACAATATTTTAGGTAAATTAAAATATGACATGTTCTCTAATAAAAAAGTCTAACACTATATTTAGATGTCTTCTACTATTCTCTTCTGGTCTGAAAAATGAGGATTTCATCCACAGACACCATAAATACTAAGTCTAGATATTTATAAAATATATGATTCCTCCATGACATAAAAATAGATGAATCATTAGTACCACTAAATGATATTACTAAGAACAAATAATGTCCAAAATAGCCTATTAATGATGTTTTAAGAATTTCCACCCCATTCACCATTATCCATTGATAACATGTTCATAAATTAATCTATGAAAGACACATATATTCCTATATTCTACCAAATAGATCAGTAATGCATGGAAATTTGTATTTATTATCCAGCATAACTTTATTTATCTTATGGTATATGATACTAATGTAATTCTTGTTGAATATAAATTGAATTATCTGAGAATAATCACATGGTCAAATAAATACACATCCCTCTTAATCATCCAATTGAATTATTAACTCTCGATTCTCTATAGCCTCCCTAAAATATGATGGAATAATTACAAATTTGTCCTAGAAAAATATTTAATTGAAAAATAATAATTTCACTCTTATTAAATCTATAATGACCCAAAATTTTGAATAATATTTGTTTCTTGAATTTTTGTATTATTTTATTTTATACTCATAAAAACTATATCCATTAATAAATGAAGTGAGTATAATTAAAATAATACAACTCGGTTTTCACTGTTATATGACCATTGGTCAATATGACAGTTGGAAACTAAATTTTTAACGTTATGAATATTATTTATAAATTGAAGGGATTGTGGTTAATTAATACAAAAATAAGAGTCGATGGCTTCATCCAGTAGACTCGGGCCATATGAATCCCATCTGTTAGAGCTTGGGACGAAGGTTGCATCACTAGGCTTATCTCTGGACTAAGCCAAGCTGAGCTTCAATAGGTTATGCTTGAACGGAATTTCCTAAGGGAGAAGTTCAAGATGATTGAAATCACCACTCAAGTAATATTTTCCTTGCCTCCCAAGATTATATCTCCATAGAACACCATGTATCAAGGCCTTAGTTACTTCGTGTAATCATTTTTTGTAAATATTTTTTTTATTATTATGAAAAAATATGTGTATTTCAAATGTCCAGATAAATATAGGATGAATTTATAGAAGAACCTTATTATTGATGAATTTTTTTTAAAAAGGGTAATTTAAAAAATTTTGGTATACTTTAAATAATTAATAATGTAAAATTATTTTCAAAATATGGTTTTCTACAATTGTGATCAGTAAAATATTTTTAGTCAAATAAGATCAATTTAACTTTTAGTGAATAGTAAATTATGAATAGTAAAATTAACCTTTTGAATAGTAATGTGACCAATGGAATAGTAACCTCACTTATGAAATTACAAATATAATTTTGGCATATTGAATGGTTAAGTGATATAAGAGCGTAAGTAAATAATTATTTCAAAAATTATAAGTTAAGTATTTGTATTTTTTGAGTAAATAGTGCTTTTACTTAAAAATTAAATATCTCATAATTAGAAATTTATTTTCATAAAAGGGAATCATTTTTGAGTTCGTAGCATCGATATTAGGTTAGGGTGAATTTATGATATTTTTATAAAATTTTTTGTTTTTCGGTGAATAGTAAAAATACTGTTTTGAGATTCGGTGTGATTAATGACATCATTAATGATGTAATAATTCTGGTCTACTATTGAATAGTAAGATATGTTATTCGGTGTCCCAAGTGGCCAATACGATTGGGAAATACCACGGGCAAGCCCCTGGGTTTGCAAATACCACTGATGAGGTGTCCATTTAAAATTATTAAAATATTCCCTAACTTTTTCTATAAATACCAACCCATTCCTTCATTCCTTTCATTAAAAATTCATCATCAACGATGTTCTAGTTTTTTTACCTCTTAAATAGTCATACCTAGGTGCACTAAATCCCCCAAGGTCCCAACCTTCATGCTTTTGATGTTACTCTTCAAGTTAAGGAAACCTTTCACCCTCCTCTTTTAAATCATGACTTCCTTTATGTTATGTATCATAGTTTCCATCTTACTATGTTTGGGTATGTTATTCTATATCTTTATTATTATCCATTTAATATCCAATTTATGAGAGATAATTTCCTCTCTCATCAATAGATTTTCAGAATTTTTAATTGACGTCATTAGGCTACTGAATTTTTTATTAATGGAACCTCATTTTATCTTTTCTTTCAAGTTTCCTTTTCATGTAATATGTTATTCAAACATCCATACCATAATCTTATTTAAATTTTATTCAGTCCCTATTCTTTATTTTGAGTTATTTATTTGTGGGGGACCCTTGTCCCATCTCTTTTTAATGTTTTCTAAAACCATGTTATATAGCTGTTATGCTGTATAATTTTCATCTCAAAATATCTCTCTTTTTCTCATGAAATTCTCTTGTTTTATTTATGAGAATACACAATATATTTTCATTTCTAAAGATATTCATCATGAAATAAAATTTATCTATTTGATTCTATAATTGACATACATATAACCCTCACACTCTTTCGATGGGTTATAAATAACATAATGATCTTGTTTTTAAGCATGTTTTAAATGTCATGATTTTGACATGAAACCCATTTATTTTATTCTCTTTGGGTTATATATGAAATTTTGGATTATTATATATGTGTATCACATGAAAATGAATATATATTATGGCTTCGCCTTAATATCAGTCCAATGAATTGGGTAAATAATTTAATCTCTAGAGATGACAAGTTTTACAATACATGGGTGAATAACCTTGGTAATTTTTATGACACCATAGCGATGAACCTTGGTGATATGTTTATGAATGTATAAATTAAATGTTTTAGCCACATATTCATGTTATGATTCATGTTATTTTTATTATTATATTACTCTTCTTACATTTCTCATGTCTTTGTGTTTTTCATCAAGTTTTTATTGATATTACAAGTAAACTAATTCCCTTGCTTTCCATAATGGGCCTTCTGCTCACCCTTTCCTTTGATTTTTGTATATAGGTTTTGATATGTAGTAATTTTTCTAAGGAGGAAACATTGATGATGCCTCAATAGTGGATTAGAAGAATTTTTAATTTATTCATGTATATTCTACTTGATTTCAAAGACACTATACTTTAAAGATCTTTTGTTTGTAAAATGTAATGAAAAGTTGTGTAATAAAAGGCAGGATTCCATAGTTTGTATCAAATGATAGTTTTTTTATTTATTGAAATTATGCTATGAAAAAATTTAGGATGAACCCTATAGAAAATTTTATATGTAGTAAAACTTCCTCTTATTTTGGTGAAATATTAAGTAAGTGGTTTCCGAAAAAATATATCAATGTCTAGATATGAACTAGTGGATATGGATTTGGCACAAATATAACTATGAGTGAAAAATACGACAAGGAGTTTCAGGCTTCACCTAGGGTATCATGGTACATGTCAACGGGCCTTGTTTCACTCCTATTTTGACACTCCTAAGGGATATGTTTGGTTAATCACAAGATTTTTATGAATCATTATTAATGTTTTTTAGTAAAATGCTATTGTTTAATCATGATGTTTAAAGATATAAAACCTTTTATAGTTAAAAGATTCATAAATTAAATAAGATTCTATCTCAGGTTTTATTAATTTAGAAAATGGAGGGAAATAGGAGGAACTATGAAAATGGTGATCGCAATGGACCATGCTCTGACAGCCCTCCAGTGGATGCTGAAAATGAAGCATTCATGAGAATGATGAACCAACTAACTCATGTTATGGGAAATAACTTGAATCAAGCTGAGAGATCAATCTCACCATGATGGAACAATATTATGTTTAACCATTTATTGTTTAATGACCACCCACATTTAATGGATCAACCAACCCATTTATTTCTGAATAGTGGATCAACACTATAAAGAATATCTTTTATGTGCTTCTCTGTTCAGAACTACAGAAAGTCACCCTGGCTATTTATCACATAAGGGGATATGGTGATCAGTGTTGGGAGCTAATAAAAAACTTGAGGCCAAGAGTGGAGGTTGAAGTTGTGGAGTGGAAAGAGTTCAGAGGGATCTTCTTCAATAAGTATTTCCCTCATTCTAAGAGAACAAGAATGAATTTCTCGAGCCGAAGCAGAAGGAGAACAAATTTGTTGGAAGCCACGAGATGAACTTCACAAGGCTTTCATGTTACACCTATAGCTTTGTAATGGATCCAAATGGTAAGGTTGATATATTATTTGGTGGATTAATACCACATATATGGAAGAATCTAGCCAACCGAGACTGTGAGAGCTATGAGGAGATCATGCAAAGTGCAATGAAAGTCGAACTGGAGTTCAGTGAGATGTAGTGGTCTCATTTATCCAATGACAATATGAGATCGATTCCACCAAGATTAGGGAGAATATTTGATTTGGTAAGAGGAGGCATGTAAGTGCAACGTCCCACATGCAATAAGTGTGGGAAGAAACTTTCATAGAACAACCTAATTGGGAGCTTAAAGTGATACAATTGTGGAAAAGATGGTCATATCGCATGAAATTGTTGTAGTGAGGTGAAGCCTCAACTCCCAAAAACTAAATACAAAGGTAAGATGTTGTAGGCCATACCTGATGTCTAATGATATAAGTACAGAAAACTTAGGCACTATGCTAATAACTATCCATATCTGAGGGCAATGGAGGGGAACCACCATTAGCATCAGCAAAGGCCTAAGGAGTAGGGTGGTGCTTTTGCTATCATGATGGATAAAGTTGAAGCACTAAATGATGTTATGTAAGGTACTCCTGATGTTATATCAAATCAAGAAAGTACTTTTTTTGATTTTGGTTCTACTCATTCCTTCATTTCCTCCATGTTTGCAAAGAATCTATAATCAACCCCTGAATTACTAAAAGTAGAGTTATCAGTCAAGACTCCTGGTGGGATTATCTAAGCATCGTCAATGTTTAGAAACTATAGTATTTACTTTAGTGAGCACAATATTATCACAAATATAGTAGTCATTCACATGCTAGAATTTGACCTAATACTAGGGATGGACTGGCTCTCAAAGTATAATGCTACGATCAAATTCAGAAGCAAGAAAATCTCAGTAGTCTTCATTGGAAAACTAATAGTTATCTTACAATGAGAGATATTTCAACCTTATCTTTGTCTAGAATAACCTCATATATCCTTATTTATGGAGTTGGTCATTGAATAAGAATAAGGAAATGATAGTATAAGGATAGAAAATGTCACCATATTCTAGGAATACATTGATGTATTTCATGAGGAGTTACCCGGACCTCCCCCGAAAAGAGAGGTAGAGTTCTCCATTGAACATGTACCTCGATGTCATCTGATATCAAAGGCCTCATATATAATAAAAAAAGTGGATCTTGAGGAATTAAAGAAGCAACTCCAAGATCTTTTGGAAAGGGGGTTTATCCATCCAATTGTGTCTCCTTGGGGATCACCTGTTCTATTTATGAAGAAGAAGGATGGATCAATGCAGCTATGAATTTATTAGAGAGAAATAAATGGGATCACAATGAAGAAAAAATTCCCTCTTCCTAGAATTGATGACTTATTTTACCAACTTTGTGGGGATTAATTATTCTCTAAGATTTAACTTTGATTTGGTTATCATCAATTGAAGGTAAAAAAATATTATGTTCCAAAAAATTCCTTCTGATCAAGATATGGGCATTATGAGTTTTTTGTTATGCCCTTATGACTGACTAATGGTCCTTCTCTTTTTACATATTTTATAAATAGAGTATTTAAGGACTACCTTGATAACATTGCGGTAGTTTTCATTGATGATATTATGATATATTCCAAAAGTCATTAGGAGATTCAGGATCATATAAAGTTTATTTTGCAAGCTCTATGGAATGAGAGGCTTTTTGGAATGTTCGGAAAATGTAAATTTCTGTTACAATAAGATTCTTTCTGAGGGAACATTATAACAAATGAATGAATCACAGTTGACCCTAAAAAGACAATGGTTGTGGAAGAGTGGCCTCAGCCTACAACAATAACTAAGATTCCCAATTTACTTGGATTAGGGTGATATTATAGGATGTTTTTAAAAAACTTTTCAAAACATTCTAATCCATTAAACAAGTTACCTTGAAAAGGGGTCATGTTCTTCTAAACAAAAGAGTGTGAGGAATGTTTCTAATAGCTGAAGAATAGATTGGTTACTGCACCCATCTTAACTCTACCCTCAAGTGAAAAGGATTCATTATTTTTATCAATGGATATCTGAAAGGGATTTGGTGCGTCCTCTTAAAAAATGACAAAGTCATTGATTAAGAATCTTGACAGTTGAAGACTGATGAAAAAAAATATCCTACGCATGATTTGGAGCTGAATGTAGTCATTTTTTCTCTAAAGATATGGACGAACTATCTTTATGGGGAGAAATGGGATATATACATAGAAAATCAAAGTTTAATGTATACTTTCACATAAAAGGATTTGAACATGAGAAAAAGGAGATGGTTGGATCTTCTTAAAGAATATGATTATTCAATTCATTATCATCCCAAAAGAGCCAAAAAAAAGTCGTTGATGCATTAAGCAGGAATGACCTAGTTGTTATTTCAATGTTGAGGACTCAAAGAGATACTTTGATTAGTGACCTAGTAAATATGGGCATGCAAGTTATAAGGGAAGGCACATCATCAACCCTGAACCAAATGATTTCTCAACTGTCATCACTAGAGAAGATCATGAAAGCTCAGAAATAAGATCCATTATTACAGAAGAAGTATGAGGCTGTGAGGGATGGGAAGTTTTCTAAGTTCAATATTGATCAAGAAGGTGAACTGAAATTTCGTACAAGACTATGTGTTCCATCTATTAAAGAAATAAATAAGGAGCTGATGTATAAAGATCATATCTCTACTTTCTCTATAAATCTACGAATCCCAGAAATTTATAGAGACCCTCGTGATCCTTATTTGTGGGATAATATTAAAAGGTAAATTGTTGAGTACACTTCAAGGTTCCTGGTATATCAGCAAGTGAAGGAAGAGAAAAAACATCCTAAAGGGATATTGCAACCACTACCAATACCAGCATGGAAGTGGGACAATATCACAATGGACTTTTTCATGTGTCCCCTGAGAACATCCAAAAGAAAAAATATGATATGGGTCATTGTGGACCATCTCACCATGACTACCCATTTTATCTCTATTCTAGAAGATTTCTCACTTGATTAACTTTCTAGGATTTACCAAAAGGAAGTGATAAGGTTTCATGGAGTTGCACTTTCTATTGTATCTGATCATGATCCAAGGTTCACATCAGAATTTTGGAGAAGTCTTCAACTTTCTTTGAGTACCGAAATGATTTTTAGTATGTCCTATCACCCCCAAAATGATGGCCAATATAATATGGATATTCAAACACTTGATGACATGCTGAGAACATTTTCAATGGAATTTAAAGGTGGATGGGATCAACATCTCCCATTAGCTGATCTCTCTTACAACAAACAACTTCTACTCAAGCATTCAAATGAAACCCTATGAAGCTCTATATAGGAAGCGATATATAACTCATACATATTGGGATGAAGTTGGTGAGGGGAAGATTTTTTGGGTCTGATCTTGTACAAGAGATGACAGAAAAGGTCCATTCCATCCAACTATACATTAAGGCTCCTCAGAGTCAGCGAAAGAGCTATGCCGAAAAACATCGAAGGGACTTCAAGTTTGATGATGCTGACAAAGCCTTTCTTCAAATTTCAAATTAGAAGAGATTCATGATGTTTGGGAAGAAAGGGAAGCTCATCCCTAAGTACATTGCCCCCCATGAAATCCTTGATCATATAGGAGGAGTGTCTTACCGACTTTCACTTCCTCTAAATCAAGTACAAATTCATGATGTCTTCCACGTATTCCTCTAGAGAATGTATATACCCGACCCTTCAAATGTACTAAATCTATAGGTGGTAAAAATAGAACATGACCTCTATTTTGAGGAGCAGCCAGTGGAGATCTTGGATCATAGGGACAAGGTTATATGCAACAAGACTACCCACCTTGTTAAGGTGTTATGTAGGAACCACAACTATGAAGATTCCATGTGGGAACCATAGGACTCTATGAGGCAGAAGTACCCACACTTTTTCTCTTCTGAGAGTAAAAGATGAGATTTTGGGGATGAAATTTATTAATGGGGGAAGAATGTAATGACCCAAACATTTGAATAATATTTGTTTCTTGAATTTGTGTATTATTTTTTTATACTCAATAAAACTATATCCTTTAATTAATTAGGTGAGTAAAATTAAAATAATTCCACTTCATTTTGACTATTATATGACCATTGGTCAATATGACTATTGGAAAGTAAATTCTAAGCATTATGATTATTGTTTATAAATAGAAGTGATCAGGGGTAATTAATACAGAAAGAAGAGTCAATGGCCTCATCCAGTAGACTCATGCCGTATGAAGCCCATTTTTCAAAACATGGGAAATAGGTTGCATCACTAGACTTTTCTCTGGACCAAGCCCATGTTGAGCTTCAACTTGTGAAGCTTGAACAGAATCGCCTAAGGGAGAAGCTCAATATGATAGAAATCACCACTCGGGCAATGTTGTCCTAACCGCCCCAATATTCTATCACCAAAGCACACCTTACACTTAGGTCCTGTGTAGGTGTTATAAAGGGCTTTGTAACACGGCCTTAGTTAATTTGTGTAATCCTTTTTTATATAAATTTTTTTTATTTATTATTAGGGTAACATTTGTGTATTTCAAATGCACAGATAAATATAGTGTTAATTTATAGAAGTACCATATTATTGATGAAATTTTGGAAATAAGGTTATTGGAAAATATTTTTTATATACTTTAAATAATTAATAATGTAAAATGATTTTCAAAAAATGGTCTTTAACAGTTGTGATCAGTAAGAAATTTAGAGTTTAATATGATTAACGTAAATTTTACTAAATAGTAAAGTATGAATAGGAATATTAACCTTATGAACAGTAATGTGACCAATGGAATGGTGACATCAGTTAAGAAAGTATAAATATAATTTATGCATCTTGAATGGTGAAGTGATATAATAGCATAAGCAAATAACTTTTTCAGAAATTATTAGTTAAGTATCGTATTTTGTTAGGTAAATATAGTTTTTACTTAAATATTAAATATCTCATAATTAAAAAATTATTTTCATAAAATGGAGTTTATTTTTGTATTCCGAGCATCGATATTAGGTTTGGGTGAATTTATGAGATTTTTATTAAATGTTTTGTTTCTCGGTGAATAGTAAAAATGAATTCTTTAGTTTTGGTGTGATTAATGACATAATTAATGACGTAATAATGATGTAATAATTCTGGTCGACATGTGAATATTAGATTTGTTATTAGATGTCCCATGTGTCCAATACCATGGGCAAGTCCATCATTTTTCAAATAGCACCGATGATGTGTCCCTTAGAAATTAATAAAATATTCCCTCGCATTTGCTATAAATACCTACCCATTACTTCATTAAATTCATTAAATATTAATCATCATCAAATATATGGTCGTTTAACCTCCCAATGAGTCCTCCTAAGGTTCCCTCAAGCCCCCAAGGTCCCAACCTTCAATCATTCGAAGTTACTCTTCATAGTAAAGAATCCTTTCACCCTCCTCTTTTAAGTCACGACTTCCTTCATGTTATGTATTATAGTTTCAATATTATTATGTTGGGGTATGTTCTTATATATCATTATTATTTTCCATTTCATGACCAATTTATGAGAGACCCTCTCCGCTCTCATCAACTAATTTTCTGAATTTTTACGTGACTTCGTTCGACTACCGAATTGTTTGTAAAAGGAATCGCATGTTCTCTTTCCTTTCAAGTTTTCTTTTCTTGTAGTATATCATTAAAACATCGATACCATGATATTATATAAATTTTATTACACCCATATTCTTTATTATGAGTTATTTAAGAGTGTTTTACAATTTTCCCCTCTCTTTTTAATGTTTTCTAAAACCATGTTATATAGATGTTATGCTGCAGAATTTTCGTCTCAAAATCTCTCTATTTTTTTCTCATGAAATTTTATTGTATTATTTATGTGACTACCCAATCTATTTTAATTTCCATATTTATTCATCAATACATAAAATAATTCTATTTTATTCTTTAATTTACATATATATAACCCTCACTCTCTTTCCTTGGGTTATAAATTACATAATGATCTCATTTTTAAGCACTTTTTAAATGTCATGATTTGGACATGAAACCAATTTCTTTTATTCTCTTTGGGTTATATATGAAATGTTTGATTATGATCTATTTGGATCACATGTAAATAAATAAATAATAAGGGTTCACCCTAATAGGGGTCCAATGTATTTTGTGAAGAATTTAATCTTTAGAGATGACATGTTTCACGATACCTTGGTGAATAACCTGGGTAATATTTATGAAACCTTGGGGAGGAAACTTGGTGATATGTTCATGAATGTCTAAATTAAATGTTATATCCACATATTAATGTTATTATTCAATTTCTTTTTATTATGATATTCCTCTTACTCCATTGTCCATGTCTTTATGCTTTTCATCATTTTCTTATTGATATCACAAGTAAACTGATTCTCTTGCTTTCCTTACTAGGCCTTCTGCTCACCCTTTCATTTGATGTATGTCTCCAAGTTATGAGATGTAGTAATTTTACTTAGGATGAACCATTTATTAAACCTTATAAGTGTATTAGAATAATTTTTAATCTTTTCATTTATATTGTTCCTGATTTCCAAGACACTAGACTTTAAAGATCCTATGTTTGTAAAATGTAATGGAAATTTATGTAATAAAAGGCGAGAGCACAAGAATAATGACTTTTTATATGTATTTATTTTGTGAGAATTTTCATTCTTCCTCTTCCACCCTCTATTGAAATTTATTCCTCTATTAATTTAGTTGTGAAAGGAATTTATAATCCATACATGTTTCATGGTTACCTTTTCCACATCCACCTTATTTACCATCTGAAAATCGTTGTTAAATCAAACTGAATAACCCTTAATCATATATTTGTACAACGAGTCCTCTCATACCCTAATTTGTTAATAATTTTGTTTTTTTTCAAATATAGTGAAAATTATTCAGCTAAAAGAACATTTATCATATACCAAAACATTTAGTTCCCCTACTATAACATAAGGTACTCTTGATCCTACCATATATTGTTGGAATCACCTATTTTTATAATCCCAAATCATGTTTCATATATATGATAAAAATGTTTCATTAGTGTCTATTATTTTTACCATGTAAAAATTGTGTATTTTAAATCCCACTACTTTCCTAGTTGGGTTTATAGTGTAGCATTTTCTAACTAAAAGGTCACCAGTATGGAGGTCTCTGATTAAGAGCCTTCTGTTTAAGTTACCGGTGAAGGTTATCGTTGGAAGGATACCACATGAGGTTACCGCTGGAAGGTTACCACTGGAAGGTTACCGCTAGAGGTTACCACTTGAAGGTTACTGCTAGATGTTACTATTATAAGGTTACCATTTTAATCTTACCACTGATAAGTCTACTGATGATTCCTACCATTCTATGTCTACCACTAATAAGTATACCAATGACTCCTATCATTGCAAGGCTATCGCTGATAATTATACCGATTAAGCCTACCATTGTAAGGCTACCACTGATAATATTATTGTTGTGAAGTCTACCATTGATAAGATACCATTTAGAATGCTACCACTACTAGTCTACCGATATCCACACCATTCTACTCTATACTTTGTCGATTTTCTTAAGATTATTCTAATAGTCATATTTGGTAAAATTAATGCTTATATCATTAATTAATATTGTTTTTAAATATATCCGGAGACTGTATCTGGAGACCGTACAAGGTACAAGGAAGACTGTATGTGGTTTGATCATTAATATTGTCGGACCTCAAGAATATAAAATAGAATAGAAGATTGAGCTAAAAAATTAAGGCTGAGAGAGAGATAGACATTTACACAAGACATTCCTGAAGAATGAGGAGAAAACACCAACACTTACTCCGTGAACCTAAGAGCTTCATGAAGATCATTTGGGAGAACAAATTAAACACTGCATTTCTATGATTCACCAAATCACTCTCAAAATAATAAGTTGAACACATCAATACCTCTAAGTCAGAACCTGAAATTTCGACACTCTATTTTGGAGATAACTTCCTGCAAAGGACTCAAACCTCAATTTCAACCTACTAAGGGGTCCATAGCTAAACGAAAAAAACACAGAGCCTTCTAAACTCAATCCTCATAATATTAGATCTATTTTGTTCTTTGTTTTACACTTCTAAGACATGTGTGTTCATTTGTTACACACACAAATTGTCTCCAATGCTTAAACTGGTGGATACTGAAAATCATCACACCAAACACTTCTTACACATTTTCCCCACGTATAATAGTGGAAGAGGCTATCTGTGGCCTGATTGTTTGTTTTTCCCATAAATAACTATGGTAGAGGTTGTGAGGCCTGGAAAGTTTGTGAAAAATGTTGTAAAGACCAATACAGGTGGTGTATCAAGTTTATTACTAATATATAATTCTTAGTGGAAAGTGATCAAAAAGTGGAGAGGATTAAGTATGATAATGAGACTTATACTCTTGTTTTATTCTTCTATGTACTGTATTTTTTAACACTCTATTTTTCTATTTTAATCTTCTTATAATTTTAAAAATAGAACACAGTTTTACATTACCTCTGGTAGTTAGTTTTGGTTGGTGTGTATAGGTGTTTAATTCAGTAACCTAGTTTCAAAAGATGGATAAGTGTTCCTAAAAGGATTCAATTAAGGACTAATCAACCTTTGAGAGACTTTTGTAGCAATTGAATATTTATATCTCTATTGCCTTAATTAACCCAGCTGTTTCAAATTAGGGATTTTATTATAAGGATTTTAACATAAATATTAAGTGGGATCTCAATTCATCTCCCTCTTGAGTTTTCACCTTAACCATCATATAGTATAAATACATTTACACAAATACAAAAAATATATTACCTAATGCAGCCTAGGGAAAATAATCATTAACCATTTCATGTAAATTTTTCTCCCACTATATACAAGCTAATAACTTGAGAATATACGTAAGGAATTAAATATTAGCGTGTCTTGGGCATGATGAAACTAGAAGATGCAATTAATCTTTTCCATCTATTATAAACTTCCCATACTCTATCGTCACCTTAAATACAAGAATATACTACTTCTTGAACAATATATCACAGTTATCACCTTTAGGATTATCTTCATCTATACATTTCCTAAGTGCTTGGATAAATTGAACTAGTGTTTCAAGATATTTCGAAAACACTCAATATTCAATGATCCTTACTCATACAAAGAATAACTTCAATATTCCTTGACTCTTCCTCGTATAAAATATCTCACAATGGATGAATTTCTATAACACCACATGAAAAAGGATAACAACATAGAAGGAACTAGGCAAAAACCCTAACTCTAAAAACCATAATATATAATATATAGGATCTTAATTATACTATTAAATACTTATTTTAATCCTATAGTTATTCCTTAATAAAAATATTTGAACAAAATTAAATTTAAATAAAAATATATTTCTAAATTCCCTTTTAAGTCACTAGTAAGTTCGTAAATAATTTTAGAAATCCAATGGACTAATATTTCATCCAAAACATGCCAACCATGATGAACTAACACACTGATCATCCCAACTAGTTGGGGTTTGTGACACCAATAGGTCACAATATCCCAATATCTATAAATGGA
The DNA here is from genome assembly GCA_963277665.1 of Viscum album. Lineage (NCBI taxonomy): Eukaryota > Viridiplantae > Streptophyta > Magnoliopsida > Santalales > Viscaceae > Viscum > Viscum album. Next base: position 418,253,585 of record OY728135.1, read on the forward strand.
TCCTTATGGTTAGTTTTACTACTTAATCTCATCTATAACTTGATGTTCACCATAAGGTTGTTATGTGAGACTTTTTATGGGAACCACTTTTGTTCTGAATCCCCTAGTTTATATGCATATAGTGGTACCAAGATAAGACCATTTAAAATATTACTCTAATACTATTATGTCATGACCCCAACTTATGATCCCAAATCTAAAGGCCAAGAATGTCCCCCTAAGGTCCTCATGTATTTTTCCTAATCCCGAGAGGACATAAACTATTGTTGAGGGATAAATAATCGTTAGGTACAAATTTTCATTCGATATAAACCTAAAAATATGTGTGAAAAAATTATTAATTTTCATTTAAAAATAAAAAAAATAATATAGAATTAATATAAAAATAACAAAACACATAGTATATTGGAATCAAAATTACATGAATATCAAATATTGACATGATAAAATGGTCATCTAATGACATGCATATAAATTAAATGACTTGAATCAACCTCCAATATGTATCCAATCATAAAAACATCCAATATGTGCATAGATACTAAGATTTATTTCAAGGAAACATCAGTGCATTATCATTACCAAAATAATTAAATAATATATCTTCTCATATAAAAATTTATAAAAGTAAGTATGATTATGAATACTAAAGAGTATTTCCCAAGAACCTCATACAATCCCTTGATGAGATATTGAAAACTATATAACCATTTACAACGAAAATGGGTGGGAACATTTTAAAAAATAGTATATGGAAAATATACACAAAAATAGTGGTAGATAAAAATAATATGAATTTAGTTTCAAGAATATCTCAATAAAACATTATGGTTCCACCTCAAAATTCTAAAATTAAATTTCCATTATGTCTAAGGAGACATAAGAAAATAAATACCATATTATAAAATTATAAAAAATAGTTTACTAAAATAATTCATAAACCAAATATTAAATCTAATAAACTAATGATATATCTTAATATAACTTTTCATAACCCACAACTCCCAAAACCAAATCCCATATTTCAATTAAAATTCCCCAATACAAAAATTCATGGTTTTTAGAATCCATGAACAACCAATTATCAAATAAATTAAAAAATAATAATGTGATAATTATTTATATAGGATAATAGACCAAGATGTTCTCAATTTCATGAAAAAGAATTATATTCTTATAATGAGTGAATAATATCTACCTAACATAGATAATTAATTAATGAGGATCTTTAAAAAATGGGTCCTATGATAAAAGATGTGTTATTATCATCCAATTCTTACCCAAAAGAACCCAAGACCATGATTCTTCTATTTTTGATTCAAATACAAGATATCTTAGCATAATATCTCTTAACAAGTGATGGATATATTCCTGAAAGATGAAATAAAAAATTATTAAATATACAGGTCAAATAATATAAAAGGTCATTGATATTAACGCTTGGTTATAATATTGAACCAATCGATTCTAGAGAGAAAACACATCAATTAATGATGTATATTTCTCAGAATATCTATTAATAATCCCCAATGACGTCTTAATAATATTTTGGATGTTTAATGGGTCTTACTATAGGTTAATTGGTTTTTTCAAATACAATATGTTAGTGTTATACCAGACTGCATAGTATCAACGATTTTTCATGATTCCATGTTTGTCTCCCTACCCACAAAACCTAAGATACATGGTCTTAATTCAAGGCCACCTAGGACAATGCACTAAAAGTGAATTTTTTTTATTTCTCACCTTGGATATATACAAAGTCCTTTTTCATGGTCTCTATGATATTTTACCATCCATTTAGTTTTCATTTATTCTCCCAAATCTAAAAATTCATGTTAAGATTAACCTGAAAATCAATATATAATTTTAATAGCCTAGGATTTCAGTATATATATATTCCCTTTAAAATTCAAAAACCTTATTCACACTCACTTAAATAAAATTTATTATACATTAATAAATTAATATTATCACTATTAAAATATTATTAATAATAAATATATGATCTAATTCCCTCCAATAATTTAAATTAGAATATTTTTATAATATAATATTAAAACACATAATGATTAAAAGAATATTTGGTTAATAATCATGTTATTTTTCTTACTTCTTTGAATTTTATAACAATTATTTTAAAACATTACTACAATTATTCATGACCAAAGTTCCTTTTAAAATTATGGATGTTAAAAAATATTTTTTTTCTTTTTCTCTTGGAAATCTATATGAAATTGCCTTCATTTATTCCTTAAGATATGTTTGTGAGACCCACTTTCTCTCATTGGTTTCATCACGATCATTATTTATGTATGATTTATTGTTTCTTTTTTGGTACAAAAAATATTGTAAATATTATAATTAAGGTTAACTGAATTTGTGATGGTTGGGAATATTATATCCCTCTAATGTATTCAGTAATTTTACTGTCTCTAGAGAGGCTATTTATGTCCTTTTGAGTAATCCTTGGAATATGATGATGGAATTGGAAGAAAAAAATCCAACATAATTATACAGTAATAAATAATACATAGATTATAATGATTTACGAGGGATTTATCCATGGAATATTATAATGATAGCCTAATGAGTAATCCATTGAAAATTAATATGATGTCTTGTTTATGATATTTCCATATATTTATGATTTTATTCTATTATGATAACATTTTCTTATGCCATGTTTTTATGCGTATGATAATTCACATTATGATATCATGTCATTCCTCATGAATCATGTGTTATGATTTATTTCCATATTTATTCCCTTGTTGTTATTTTTTTCTCACCCATTATTTTCTATATTTTATGGGGGATATCCCATACAATTTTAGAGGATATATGTTTGTAGTAGAACCATTTGGGTTTTTAAATGAAGTCAATGAGTTTATATTTAAGGTGTTGAATTTAAAAATATTGTATTCCAATGAAAATGGACCTCTAAATACTTGGTGTTTTTTATGGAAGATTATTTTTAGATTCTTGTAATAAAGTATGTTTAACACTTGAATTATTACCATTATTACCAGATGAAGGTATATTTATTTCTAGATATTGCGATTAGACAAAATTTGTGAAAAACCTAAGGACAAGCCTATGTATATGATATGATCCCAATGTTTTGGTAAGGTATATAGTATGTGGTCTTCTTATAAATTCATAAATTTCTAGATACTATAAGTGTAAATGGTTTTCAAATAGATAAATCTAAGGGTAATAACCTTAAAAACTATCAGTCCGTTATAACATGACCATCATTCTGGTGCATGTAGAATGGTCCCTTACCAAACATTTAGTTTGACACTCTCGGGGAATATTTATAGGATAATTTACATGTTATTTACTAACCATTATTATGGATTTAAACATGTTATTATATAATTTTATTGTGAGAACCTAATAGGAATGTTTTCATGGATAACATATATTGAATCACAAAAATTCTTAATTTAGTTTGTGCATAGAAATTTTGTGTTATTTCTTCCATGTTCATTTTTTCATTTTTCATGGTTAATATTTTGATGATTCACACCTTGTATATCACATTATTCTAGAAAATGGACAGAAATCATAGGAATTGTTTCAACAAAATATGTGATGGGAAGTGTGACAATTTTCCTTAAACATGTACAAGAATGATAGTAGATGGAGTCGAGAAATTCATGGACACATTAGCACAACCTACTCAAGTTAGGAGTCATAAATTTAATCATGAGAATCTACGTCCTACTCCTAGGAGATAATAGGTTGTGGTGGAGATACATATTCATCCAAAGCCTGATATGTTTAGTGTAACTTCTAATTCCTTAGTCTTTAATTAATAGATTAGCTACATTAAGAATATATTCACTATCCTAAAATTTCCCAATAAGAAGATATAAACATTGAAAGACTATTTCCTTGAGGGAGAAGTTTATCAGGGGTGGACACTGATCAAGAATAAAAAAACCCATGGATGGAATTGAGTCTATGGAGTAGAGAGAATTCAGGGAGGTATTTTTCCACAAATATTTTCTTCACATTGTTCATCATAAAATTTAAAGGGAATTCAAGGAACTCAAGAAAATGGTGAGAGAATCTATGGGGTTGTATGAGGAAAACTTTCTAAGTCTTTCTCGGTACACCTCTAAATATTTAATTAACACTGAAATTTGAATTGATCACTTCATTAAGGGTTTAAATAAAAATATTTAAAAAACATTTGTAGTTCATTAATTCCATAATTATGGGGTTGTTGTCCGATTCACCCTAAAAGATTAGAAGGATTTTATTTATAATAAGCAATATTGAAGTTTAACCATTGAGGTTTATTAGATAAATCTTATAATATAAATAAAATCTGAAATAAAACTTTTCATAACTATGGGAGAAACAATTATGGAATATTCCTTAAGGGATAAAAAACTATTTAATGTGTGAAAAAGGAAGGACATCCATATAATAAATTTCCAAGCTAGATTTATATTTTCTCTTATTTGATAGATTAAAAAAGGTTTCCTTCAATCATCAACTAATGGTCCAATAATTCAATTTTAAGTAACATTTACACTATGGTACCTACTACCCACGTCCAAGGGTTTTCAAATGTGACCAATAATGATACCCTCTAAGGTAGAGAGATAAAGGTAAGGATTATCTGACCACTTTAGCTATGATGGATCAAGATAATAGAGTGGTGGAAAGTGATATAGTTAATCATTCAAAAATGGTGAAGGAATTAAATTATTATATCTCCATGGATTCTTTTATATGATAAAAATTCTATATAACTATTCAAAACCTAATGCATAACATGGAAGTTATTTTATTAGTGAAAGCTACTAATGGAGTGATTACAGTAACCCATGTATATAGGTCATCCTCATTTAATATATGTGAGATGAATCTCCCAACAAACCCATTCATACTTCCAAGAGACTAATTCAATTACGTCAAAAATATGGATTGGTTTTCTTTTTATATATCCTACATAAACTATCCAGAGAAGGATATTACCTTCCATGTTCTAAATTATTCTATGATTTTGTAAAAGCGTAAGGAGGGGAAAGATGAATCCCCTTATGATTTTTCATCATAAGAATGGATATTTTCTTCCTATAAGAATGCATATCATTCATAGAGGAATAAATTAGAGGATAATGTTACTCTATATGAAATACTAATTTTTGAGGGAATATGATGATGGGTTTCCCAAAGAGTTTCTGTACATTCCTTCTAACAAGGATTTTGAGTTCTCAATTGAACTTATAATCGGGTCCTTACCGATATCCAAGAATGATTATTGAATAGACATCACTGAACTATAATAATTAAATAATACAATATAATATAATCTACTTAATAAATTAATACACCCAAGAACTTCACCATGATGTGCACTTGTTCTCTTTGTAAAAAAGAAGGATGAGTCGATGCATCTCTACATTGATTATCCTGATCTAAACAAAATTATTATAAGGAAAAGGTATCTATAGCCATATCTTGATAACCTATTCTTTAAATATTTCATAGCTCAATACATTTCTATGAAAATGATCTTTAGTTGGGGTATCACCAATTAATAGTGAGTAAGGAGGACATTACAAAGACCACCTTTTATATAAGGTATAAGGACTATGTGTTCATAGTCATCCCCTTCACACTCCCAAATTCTCCAAAAATCTTCACAGACTTTAGGAATATACTTTTTAATTATTAAATTGATAAAAAAATTATTTATAGATGATATTCTTATATACAGAAAAATTATGGAGGTACATGGGGTTATTTGAATACTCTACTAGAGACATTATGGAAGGATAAAATATATAAAAAGTACAATTAAGGTTAATTTTTTCTGGATAAAGTAACATTCATGGAGAGTGTTATCACAAGTAAAGGGATATCAATAGATATGTAAAAGATAATTGAAATAGAATAATCACCATGACCAACATCTATTATAGTAATCCATAGTTTCCTCAAAATATCCAACTATTATCTGTGTTTATTTAAAAATTTATCAATATTTTCAGAATAACTAACAAAGTTAAATAAGAAGGGAGTAAAGTATAATTATAATAATCATTGTGATTAAATATTCAAGGAGTTGAATAATTGGATAATATAAACACCTATACTCACACGACCATCATGTGGCGAAGAACATTAAATTTATAGTGATTATTCAATGAAAGACTTGGGATGTAAAGTCATGCATAGTGATAGAGTAATATTATATGCCTAAATATATTTAAAGTTTAATGAACATAACTATCTAACACATGATCTAGAGCTAGATTCAATACTAATAACCTTAAATATTCAATAGAATTATCTATATATTTAACACCCCGACCCCTCTAGGTTGGAGCCGGTGCATTACTTGTGATATTTTTATAGTTAGAAGGAATGAAAATCCTGAAAGAAAGATCATTTTAGTAGTCTTGAAGAAAATAGATATATAGATGTTACTAAAATTACATTGGAAAATTTTACAAAATACAATACATAACGAAACTAGAAACTGCATCCTTAAGAAATGAATAAATGATCTCTTCTTTGTCACTTGTTGAAATTAAACAATGAGAGGGGTGAGATGAAATGCTCAGTAAGCGTTAAAAATAGTGGAAGCATGAATAAAATAATATTTTAACCATAATCAATCTAACATAATCAATATGGCATAGTGAATAGATGAAAAACTTGCACCATTAATAAACTGAGAATGAAATTGCATCCATAGATTTTTTCATAGTGAAAACCTCATGGATAGTAATAAATGATAATGAATAAAGAAAATGCATATTATTTGGATTACATCTATTTGGAACATGAAACCATAATACCGTTAAAATGATTTAGTTCTATGGGTAGAAACCTGTGTGATTTTTTTGGAAACAAACTCGATGGGTTTGTCGCCAAATGATTTGTCTCATGAGACCTACCGATGCATCGAGGGGATATAGCAGTCCCCACCCGCCACTGCATTTCCAAATCATTATTTATATATTTATTGAATAAAAGAGAAATATTCCTTTTCAATATCTGTATAGAGTAGAGTATAGAGATTCATCAATATTTTTATAATTAAAATAACTTTCCAAATAAACACCATATATAAAATGGTATATGGTTTACACAACATCATATCCATGATATGATAATATGGATATTTAATATAAATATAATTTAAATGAAAAGTGATCTCAAATGGGAAGTAGTTACTCCACATAAGCATTATTAGGTGCACAATACAAAGTTAGTCACAACAAAATTGTAGTTGAGACAATGTCTCTTACCACAATGTAATCGGTCGAATCATTTGAACAAATCTTAATAACACTAAAATGAGTCAATAAATACCATTAATATAAATATAATAATGTGATTATATATCAAATGGATTTAAAAATATACCACATACAAGAAATAATTGGTGAACAATAGAAATATCACGGAAATGAAAGTGAGATGAGATACCCCTTACAAACATTTCAGCATGGTAACGAGTGATATTTCAAGGGATTAATGAAAGGTAAATGGGTATTCCATTATTTATATGCCACAAGGGAATTATGGGGGTGAAAAAACATACCGTATCATTAGGAATTAAAAATAAAGGGGTACAACATAGAGGAGATTCTTGAACCAAAGTGAGAGAGATGATCCCTTACCTTGTGCTCGAAGGTGTTCTTGATTGTTCTTAAAAACATGAATAATCAAATTTATCTTCATTAATTAATAACTCCAGAACCTTGTCAACATATAATTGATATTTTATGACCTTATAAGGTTCATTAATTTCATTTTTGATGGTTTAATAAATTAAAGCTTATTGTTTTGGTAGAATTTTCTTCTTTGGGTTTAAAGATATGTTTACTTGTATTCATGAATGGATGATTGTTTGAAATATGGTTAAATATACATAATTGTTAATATAAATTCTTAGTAAAATTAATGAGATATAAATGATCTTATAATGATTCTAGTTATATACCATGAGTATGGCTCATTCAAGGAGTTGAAATAAACGCTTGGATTTGGCTTGATAGTTTTGTGCACAATAAACTTGTTTTGTATTATTATTCCATATTAGGAACATGTAAAGATTTCAGAATATTAATCAAGATAAAATACATATATTAGGACCTATTTAAACCATTTAATGATTTCCTAACCAGTAATGAAGATAGTAATGCAAATTTAAAACCCGTCTTCCTTAAGTGTGATAAATTTACACATCTCGGACGGTGTTTGCATTTATTGTATAAAAGGAGGGGGAAAAGAGATATTATGATGAAATATTCCATTAGCATGATGAAAATATAGTACATGTAAGTTAATGGAATTATCATTGAATTTTGATGAGGGTAGGTGAGAAGGTAGAACAAAAGAATGGATCTTTTTAAAAGAAATTGAAAGAAAAGAGAAGGAAGGTTCACCTCTTGAGTACTCTTCCTTGAGAATCTTATTAAGGCCTTTGTTTTTGGCCTTTTGGTGAGACCAGAAGGTCTTGGACGTGGGTAGTGGTCATGAGGAGAATAATTGACAGAATTTAGGCAAGTATTGAAGCTTGAGTCGTGTGGGAGGAAGAGGGGGTGAGGGGTGGTTTATATAGTGGAGGGGAAAGAGGTTTTCTTGATATTATAATCATTAATTTATTATTTACTCTCAAGAAATCCAATATTGAGTATTCCATGAACAAGAACAGTAATATATGCACATGACTTCAAACCAATGTGTCTTACATTAGTATATCATCATCAATGACTCAATAAATTCCTTATTTAGCATCTATCATAAATTATCACATTTACTATTCATCAAAAATTTAAGTATTTTAGAAAAATACCAAAAATTCACCCTAACTGTTTTTGACGTGTAGAATCCAAAAATGAATTCCATTTTCCAAAAAATACTTTTTTAAATATGATTAATTAAATATCTTATTAAAATAATCATTTAATCAAATAATATACACTTAAAATAATCAACTTCATTTTTAAGGTGGAAAAATTCATTTATACATTCAATGGCATGGATACCATTCATAAGAGTAATATTACTAGTCATAAGGGTAAGTTACTATTCATAAGGGTAGGTTACTATTTATAAGGGTAGGTTACTATTCACCAAAAATGAAGTTTGTTCTATGAGACTCTAAATATAATCTTGAACACAACTTTGTATGTAAGATTTTTAAAATTAAAATCGTATAATTGGAAAATTTAATTTTAGTGGCTTGGTTATCGATATATCCTTTAAGTAACCATTTTTTGTTTCATATAGGCTCAGTTAATCATAAAATATAGGCTATAACTAGAATTTATTTAAGACAAACATACCACAAAGTGTTTTGGGTGCTACATTATTTCCTCCTTTAGAAATTTCTTCTTCAAAATTTTATGTATGAAGCCCTCCAAAAAGATGTAGGTGATTATTCTTCATAACATCCTCAGGTTCTCATGTTGCTTCCTCCATATTCTGGTTTCTCCAAAGAACCTTTACTCGAAGAGTTATGATTTCTCAATACCCACTCCCTTGTGTCAAGAATCCCGATAGGCTTTTCACAGTATGACAAATTAGGTTCCAGTTGAATTTCATCATATGTGAGTACATGCATTGGGTCTGGCATGTATTTGCTTCCTCTGGAGATGGGGATGACCATGTTATGTTTATGGTTCAAACATTGCAATTGGTTTCTAATGGGTTTGTTCATAGAACCGGAAACATCCAATGATTCTATATCCATTTGGACTTACTTTCCAAAGGTAGGTGCTCATTAGTTGTGGACTAATGAGTCTTAAGAATTTTCATTGGTCGAGAGAATGGGAGGACGGACTCGTCACACCTTTTTGGGGGGAATTATTGTCTACATTGGGACTCTCTTTATATATTTAAGTTATGTTCATAAATCTTTATTACACTACCAAGTATTAAAATGACCCTTTCCTTAAGATCTGACAATCAATGATTAATATGTATGAGATATGGATAATCTTTTATATGTATTTGAGGCTCTTCATCGATAGAGAATCATTTATATTTATTAGAGATTCTTAGTCAATGGTATCCTTCAACACATTATATAAATATCTCTTGGTCATTATGATAACCATACTAGTTTTAAAGCCAATCAGTGGGGTACTTGAAGTTTATAGTCATTCAGAAGGACATGGAGTATTTCAGAGTTGGGCTCGTACCCGCAGATGGGATACCGATATATCCTTGTTAGAAAAGGAATCGGAACCCATGTTTTTTGGGAATTAAGATATAGTTTAACGTCATATGGGATGGATGAGAGTTAATGGGTGATGGGCTTGAACCTCAGAAAGGCTTCCTACATACTCCACTTTTAAGGTAGAGATCAATGTCGAGGTAGTTCGGTTGGGAATTGTGGGGCTTATGTATGATTAACGGCCCAAAGAGATGTGTCGTGGTTACTTTAACACTATAAACTCACATGAGCCATGATCGGTGTGAGAAACAAGAGGTATCACTAAACCTGACAATTTGTTCCATGAAAGATGCTATCACAAGGAATGATATGGGGCTTATGTATGTATGATTTCCCAAAAAGATAAACATCAGGACTTACTTTATAGAAGAAGCCTCAGAACAAGGTCCATAAAGGTATATGTGCTTTATGGAGATTTTGATACTCTAACTTGGGGCTTACTCCTGAGGAGGATGCCCAAATTAGGAGGGGACTTAGGGCTTACTCCTAAGTAGGATGCCCAAATCAAAAGAAATTAAGAGTGGTTAAGAGAAATTATGACTGAGGATTATTCCTAAGAAGGAGGCCCAGGTTAAAGGGACTTGAGAACTTGGGCTTACTCCTGAGATGGAGGCCCAGGTTAAAGGGCATTTGGGAACTTGGGGCTTACTCCTAAGGAGGTTTCCAAAATTAGATAACTTGGACTGGGGCTTACTCATGAAAAGGAGGCCCGGGTTAGGTGAATTAGGACTGAGGCTTACTTCTAAAAAAGAGGCCCAGGTTAAGAGAACATAAACTGAGGATAAATCCAAAAAAGAAGGCCCAGTTTAAAGATCTTCTCATCTTGAAGGATGAGGTTGAATGAATGAAATGTCTCTCCTTAGTGACATGAAGATATGTAAATCACAAGGTTCTGAGAGATATTCCACATAATTCCTTTCAGATAAGGAATCCAACCAAAGAATCATGCCATAAATGGATTTGAAGAGGATCATGAAGGATAATTCTTGAAGAGGGGATGTATATTTGATGAAAAGAGATGAATGGATAAGAGGGACACCCAAAAAGAGGTAGGCATGCAGGTCCTATTTGGACGTGCAGGTCCTGGTCGCATAGTATACCTGCGCGACACTTGGGTACTTGTGCGCTGGTCAACCAATAGGGTAATACATGAGAGAGGATTGGCTCAATCCTTTAGTATTATCCTTAAGGGATTCCAAAAGGGTGGCGCATAGGTTCTGTTGAAGGGATAAGGCGGCGCGCTGGTGTGACCATTTCCCTTAAGGGTTAGACACTTAGGCATGTAGGTGTTGATGAATTTCAACACTTAGGCCTTATTCCCCCTCTTTAAGTCTTCCATTATAGGTAAGAAATTACCTTAGAAGTGTTCGGAAGACTTTAAGAAGAGACTAGGGAATCGAGAGCTGAAATCCGAGTTTCTATATTTTTTGTCCTCGAAATGGGGGGCCCATAAGGGGTATATATATAGGCTACTGAAGACCCTGGGAAAAAATCAGATAGGGCGTGTTGGTCACCTGCGTTCTCTATATGTGGCGCGCAGGTATACCTACACGACCATGATGAAACCTTCACGGCACACGCTCAAAGAAATCCTTGTTCATGCCTTTGTTGATTTTTTATGTTTCTTCAAAGGATGAATCACTTTGTGTTCAATGTATTTCCTTTTTCATTCGTTGGACTCTATGACAGAAAGGTGGGTAAAAAAAAGTCCCCCCTTAGAGTTGGATCCAAAAGGAACGAAGATGTGACTCTGAGGTAAAGAAGAAAACCAAGGAAGTTCGGCGTGCAAGTTTTGAGCGTGCAGATAGAAGCGCGCAAGTGAGAGGCGTGCAGGCTTCGGCACACAGGGGTGCGGCCTAGCCTATAAATATGCAGCCATTCTCATGAAAAGCACCCGATTTTGAACAGTTCCATCTCTCGCCACGCAGGTTGCTCTTGTCGCACAGGTTGCTGATTTTCCATGGTTTCATTGCTTCTGTTCGTGTCTCACTACTGTAGAGGTATTTTGACCTGCGGGGTGATATCTGCACGTCAAAAACCTGCGCGACACAGTTACACTTGCGTGCCAAAATTGGACTTCCGCGCCTTAATGCCTTTTCCATTTTTTCACCTTTCTTCACAAATTTTATGAAAAATAAACTCACTTAAGAGTTAATTATTCGACCTTTGTGCAGATTCAATGGCTCCTAAAAGAATTGGAATGGGTGATGAACTGGCTAGCAAGAGAATTGATGTTATGATGAACATTGTAGGCCATTATTACTATGATATCTGCGACAAAGCTCTACCAGATTTGTCCATGTACTTGAAGAAGTATCATCTTAATTTTACACAAAGCATCTACATGCCTCTGTATGGGCATGGTCATCTGAAATATGTCAACATTCTAGAGGAAAAGAACTCTCTCCCACATTCTTGGTTTAATAATTACACCAATTTTGTTTCAGAAAATATCTCAAGTGGAGGAGCATTTGTAAATACTCGAACAGTAGAGAAGGCCTATATGATGAATCATAGCCCTTGTGCGCCATTTCTGAAACCTCACAAGCCTGAGCTGCAACCACATTGTTGCCCTTAAATCTTCTAAAATTCCCAGATGGATCAATCCAAAGGGTGGAAGAAGAGTTGGGACTTCCGTCCTAGAGGAGGTGTGAAGCCAACATGGATGTGGGCATACTGGGTGCAACAAACCTGTGCAGATTTTATTGAGGATTTGAAAGGAGCTACGATATATGAAGCCGTCTGGGATGGGAAGACATATGTCTACAGGAATGATGAGTTTGTGCCGGAGCTAATCAGCCGCTGGAGCCCAGAAACCAATTCTTTCCATCTGAATCATGGAGAAGTTGGCATCAGTTTGTGGGATGTCTACAAGATCTCGGGTGCTCTAATTCTGGGAGATTTTTATGATGAATTCTTCCCCCCAAGGTGACTTGGAATGATTATGAGAAGACTTCGGCTTTGGCTCAGGAATTATTGAAAATTTTATAAAATCTCAAGAATTCAAAGACTTCCAAAACTCATTATAGAAAGGATATTTATCCAGAGTAGTTAATGGATATGTTTCTTACCAAGAAGTAGGTAAAGGGGCCCACCTGTACTTGTTCTACTTTTTTCCCCAAAATAGAGAAGAGGGGTTCTCCTGACACATTCTGGCCGACTCTAGAAGAAGGAGAATTTGATAAGTGGGGGAACATAGTGGATCAGAGAATACCGAAAAAGACCCATCTAGTGGGATTTTTTCCTTGTGGCTCAGTTTTTATCTTCTGCCAGTAAGGGATTCAAAGGGAGGCATCAGGCCAGGGACATTCATTGTGGCGGCCAAGTTGGCTGAGAAGAAAATGGTTGGGTTGGCCACCCCCATTTTGGAGAAGATTCACATGATCATACACTATGTCCTTAAGGGTAAGTCTCCTTTGAGAATAGTGGGACCATCCCAAATTTTGTGGGGATGGATCACCACTCATTTAAGGACATATAATGTACAAAACAGAGTACAGGTTCCTGGAAGTTATTTCAGGCCATTAGTGCAAGCATTTTCTGGAGTTTCTCTGTTAGCTCTCAACATCTATGATATGAAGGTGAGGCTGAGCATGTATAAGGAAGTCCATTTCTTTCCTTATGGAAACCCACCAATCGGGCAGTTTGTTGATGATAGAACCGCCGATTTGGAAATGAGGTCGTACATGTTGGCTTGCAGAGATGGTGTACTAGACACTAGGATTAATGGAGAGATTATATGCAAGGCCTATGCTCCATACATATTTTCACACCAATTCAAGTGTCTACAGAAGAATTTTGTATCCCCTACTGTGCAGGTCAGGTCAGAGCAGCATCCGATGGTTTCCTGAAAACTATGGTTACTGACATCTATGGAGAAGACCGGGGCAGTGTTTGACCTACCAGTTCATAAAGCGGCAAGTAACTTGACTATATGGTATGCTGAGAATTGGATAGCATCATACTCTGAAGGGGTGTTGAATCGTCCAGTTTATCAGGTGGGGAAAAAGAAAAGAACTGTGGAGAAAGAAACCCTTCAACGGGAAGGTGACAATTCCCCACCTCGAGCTGATTCACCAGGTTCCTCACCTAGGGCTGACTCGCCAAATTCCCAAGATGGGGATGATGAAGCACAACATGTGGCAAAGCGGCCTCATGCCAGATATAATCCTCCTGTCAGAATCAAGATCCCAACTCCATCGACTCCTAGTGAGTTACTTCATTGGGGAAATTTAATCATCATTACTTTATAGAGCAATAAGTCTTATTTTTTATCCTTTATCTGTAGTTCCAGGTGTTGGGAAGAAGCTGATGTTTAAGATTGTAGGACCCTCCTTGCATCCTTTTGGTACACATGCTGAATATCTACAACTAGAGGCTGTCCAGATATGGAAATGTTTACATTGCGATGCAGAAATTGCCTGGTTGGATCTGTGCGAGGGGCTACAAATCCCTGGAATAGGGAATATTCAGGCTTCTAAAAATATTCATTACAAGGATAACCCCGATGAAGTGCGGGCTTACATCAGAGAGCTGTAGATGCTCATATATGCCATCGATGATTCCATTCTTGTCACCAAGCAGATGAAGTAAATAATAGATCGTGGAACCACTAAGGGGACTAGCGGTTCCAGAGATGAGGAGTGGCACGATTACGTGGATCCTGAAGATGCAAGTCTCTTTCCTTATTTTCATTGTAACTTTATTCCAATTAAATATTTTTTACTCGAGGAAATTAATTTCTTCATCATGTAGCTTGCAAAGAAAGGAACTGTTGAGGTTCATTCACCATTGTATAGCCCTGGTGGTACTTCCATCGGGGCTAATGAATCTTCTCGCAAGCTGGGCAACATATCTCTAGGCCAGCAAGCCATGGAGGAGGAGTTAGACATGTCTTATCATTCTCCAATTCCTGTATTTGGAGATGATGATGTCAACACTCTTAAGAAGCCAAAGAAGCAAAGGCTTCAAATGAAGAAGTCCACAGCTAAACTCTTCATCAGTAGTGGTATGTCCTTCAGATAGTCATGAGTCTTAACACATGAAATGGTTGCTCATAATTATTGGGATTGCAGGGGCTTCTTCAACTTCCCCTTTGAGGGAAAGGATTGACCCTCTTTTGAGGACGACGGAGGGTACTGGTGAACAATCACAAGTTCATGCTGGCTTGGCTTCTCCAGAAGAGGAACCAACGTCTTTTCCCAGTATCACTCCTGCTGCTGCTACAAGGAGAGAAGATCCTACTTCTGGTAAATTAACAATGATTCATAAGATGTTGAATGAAAACATCAACTGACTTCCATTCTGTGATACTTTATGTTCAAACCTTGCACCAGAACATTTAGCATCCACTGCAACTGATGTTGCAATTTTATCTGAAGATGTTGTCCAGGGTTAGAGGTCGTAGCATGAAGGTCGCTAAGAAGAAATATCGAATGCTCCCACTGGTTACACTAACTAGGAATCTGAGAAAACATTGGATGAAATGATGGAACTTGGCACATTTTTTGAAGATTTTTTAGATCATGTGAAATTACCCTGTAATATAGAAGATTTTGGACATGGTTATTATCCTTCATCCTATTAAAATAACTTATTATTACATATCTAACCATGATTGGTCCAAATGTGCAGTTCCATCTAAACAAGCTGTCGAACTGCCAATGCCTGAAGGGGGTACAGAAAATCCTACTATTGCAGAGACACTAGCTCAAGTGGAGCTGAACCTAGTAGAGCTTCCTCAAACTCATCCTGAAGATCCTGTTGAAGCTAGGAAAGATGGGGAGGAGCCTTCTCCTATAGCTGATCTACCGTTGGGTAAGAGATAATTAAATTTGTGGCTGCACTTAATTTGCAAGATTTACAATCAACTTTTGTTATCATTTGAAAGTAACCAAAATCTTTCAACTGACTATGCAGGGCCATTAATTTCAGTGGATATATTTGGAGGTGAAGCCTCAGCCTCTGCCCCAATGGGAATATAAAGTGAAGTAACATGGGTCAGGGGGAAGGAGTAGAACAGGGCACTTCCCTAAGTGAATTAATCCCTAATTATACTCCCCCCTATGACAGTGATACTGAGTCAAACCCAGAGGTACAAAAGGCGCTCCAATTTTCCCAACTCAAGTCATGGAAGAACATATGGAAGATCATATCTAAAGTGCCTCTTGAAGAGCTATCATCGAAGATCCCACAACTGTCATCCCTGTTGGTCATGTTGGGACATGGCGGTTTTGGATATCAAGCAATCCATGTTGTGGTGAAACAAGTCATTTTAAGGAGGGAGAAGGAGCAGAGGTACCATCAAGACCTAACCAGGGTCAGGTTGTCAACCAATATCAGTGAATTTGAGGCTACGGTGTCCCGACCTGAGGCTGATCATACTGCCAAGTTAAAGGAGCTGAAGCATAAAATCAAGGAGAAAGTCGTCCAGCAGATGCACCTTCAGCAACAGTTAGATGTTATTACTGGGGAACATGACCAGCTTAATAATTCATTAGAAGGAGGTCAAATGATAGGTGTGAAATCCATTAAAGATGCCAATAAATCACCCCATCAAGCTGAAAAGAGTGAAGCTAGTCATGTGCATGAGCTTCAAGTGGTAGATGATGAAGCTTGGGATGTCGTGAATCAAGTGAAGAGTTATGTTGATAGCCTCTTGTAATTCTTGGAAAAGAGAAGAGAATCAAATCTGTGGGTATCCTTCTAACTCTTGTGCATCAAATGAAAAACACTTTCATCTTCAATCATTTACACATGCCTTATTTTGCTAACTTTTATAAATTTTCACCTAAGCCAATGGGCCTTGTAATAATAGTTTGATTTATTCTAGGATTATAAAAACTACCCTACAAACATTGAATCTTTTTAATTGCTCAATATTACCTAAATCTTACAAATTATATGTTTAGTGAGCTGAGACTTGAATTTTGTTCAGAGTTACCTTGCCTTTTGTGGCAAGTTTAAAGTCATCCACGTCGAACATAAAAAGGATAATGTTTAAGATCGAAATATCTTTGACCGATTGGATTAAAATTGACTAAATTCCTTGATAATTTATCTGAAAACATATTACCATATTCAGGTATGAGGAAAAACATGTAAACTATGACTTATGAAATTTTGAATCTGAGGAATGATATGAAAAAATGGGATAAAAGGCATTAGAAGAATTATTTCCCAAGAATGAAGTTACCACTATTTAACAAACCCGTTAGGGGGTTAAATTTTGCAGGGCCACATAAGGGCATTGGATGTATAGTCAAATAATAGAATCTTTTGTCTGACAGGTCTATTATGTAGACTACTTATACAAGGTCACCTAAGGGAACATGTTGCATAGTCAGGCAAAAGAACTCTCAGAAATTTTACTTTTCTACTGCTAAAAAGCCAGTGAAAGTTTATGGAGTTTCAAATTTTCCAAAGTATAGAGTCTGCTATATGGAGAGAGGTACTTGAATATGGAGAGGATATTTTCAATCAAGATATTATAAGAATTGGATGAATTTCACTCCTACGAAGTTCTGACCCAAACGTAGGGAAGATAAATATAAACCATAGACATGAATACTTTCAAATCATGAAAAAGAGTATGGGACAAATATGTTAAGGATTTCTATTTTCTATGGATCCCTAGATATTGTCGTTAAGACAACTAAAGACAAAAGTGGTTTTCTTCCAAAGAATGAAGTTACCATTATTTGAAAAACCCGTTAGGGGGTCGAATTATGAAGGTCCACCTAAGGGCATTGGCTGCATAGTCAAATAATAGCATCTTTTGGCTGACAGGTCCATTATGTAGACTACTTATGCAAGGCCCCCTAAGGGCACGTGTTGCATTGTCAGGAAAAAGAATTCACAGGTATCAGACATTTTTTGACTAGAAGTCAAGAAAAGGGTTATGGTAGTCTGGAAGTATTAAAGGTTAGGTGTATGATACATCAAAATGGGAATTATTCAATGTATGCAGAGATACAAAAAACAATGCTAACCATAATCATGTTGTGGATGGATCCTGAATTGAGGTTCTGGTCTTCACTACGTATCCCATGAGGATGAGAATCAAGCCATACATAGTACTTGAAATACAGTTTAACGTAATGTGGGATGAGAGTGTAGGATATCTTATTTTATGGTCATAGAAATCGGACCATTATAAGGAATACACAGTTTGTGTTTGTTATAAACCTGATGTAAATGAAGTCCAGGGTTTTCATACCACATTCATGTTTTCACAGGGGAACTTTTTAGTTAAGGGACTGAAAGTAAAATTTGGGGTTAAGCCCAAAGATTTGGGGCTGGATTCAAGGGATGCTCGAACGTTCCTACATATCCCATAAGGATGGGAATCGAGACATACATAGTTCTTGAAATACCCTCTGTACAGATTTGGTTCGTACAAGTGAAGGGTGAAAGGGGACTTTAGTGCAATGATGGTTTGACCGAAGATTAACGGTTTGGAAATTTCCATGTATGTTTGTAGTCTTTGGAATATAAAATGATTTTAGATCAATGTAAATAATGATTCCTTCTCGGGTGAGGGTGTCATAGAATGTTGTAGTTTATTGTCATACAGGACAAAAAGTGTGAATATTTTAACATCATATAGCAAGGACGATAGTGAACCAATGAAAAAAAATTGGTTCTGGGGGAGGTTTCACGAATCAACATCATATGAGACGGAGGTAAACCGAGTTGAAGAGATTGGTTATGGGATTGAACATCAGGAGTTTTCCTACGTACCCAGCCTAGAAAGAAAGAATCAAAGTCCACGTAGTTCAGTTAAAAACGAATTGGTGATCAAGTTGTACTTGAGGACAACTTGAAGATGGTGTTGGGACTTACACGTGATTATCATCCCAAAGAGGGTGTTATGGTTGAAGTTTACTCTAATATCACATGATTCATACTCGGTGTGAGAAACAAAAGGTAGAAACAACCTTAACAACGCATAGTTTATCATCGTATTGGACGAAGAGGGGACTATGCAGTTTAATGTCTTGTAGTGAGAACAATGGGGACACAGTTTAATGTCATGTTGGACAATTTAGGAAATTTTTCACAGTTTAACATCATGTTGGATGAATGAGTGTTGTACAGTTTAGCATCATGTATCTAGGACATCACAGTTTAACGTCATGTTGGACGTAAGGGGGACTGTGTAGTTTAATGTCATGTAGTAAGGACAAAATATGGGTTGTATAGTTTAACGTCATAGAGAAAGGATGATACATTTTAATGTCGTGTTGGACGTAAGTGCAAATAGTTTAAGGTCATATGCATGGACCGACGATTATGCAGTTTAACGTCTTGCTATATGTATTAGTATTTGTGTTACACAAAATACTTTTTAATAAATCTAGCATTAGTTGGAGTAGTGATGAGTTCTCCATCCATTGAGATTAAAGAATAAGCTCCATTAGAGTAGACCTTATGTATTGAATATGGTCCTTCCCATTTTGGCTCAAGATTTGGATGTTTCTTTCCTGGTATCATTGTAGTTCTAAGAACCAATACCAATTCTCCCTGAATGAATGAACGAAGATGAACTTTTTTGTTGAATGCTCGTGCTATTATATTTTGATAGACTTCCAAGTGGTGCAAGGTGCACAATATTTTCTCATCTAATCATTCCAATTCATCCAATCACTTTTGAGATTGTTCATTTGTAGATGGTAGGTTACAAATGGCTACCCCGAGTGAGGGTAATTGAACCTCAATGTGCAAGACTGATTCTGTTACATATATCGATGAATATGGAGTTGACCACGTTACAGTGCGGGTGGTGGTCTGATAAGCCCATAAAACATGAAAATGTTTATCAGGCCATGACTTCTTATCTTTATCGACCATATTTTGTAGTATATTTGAAAGAGTCTTGTTTAAGGCTTCTATCTATTCATTGGCCACTGCATGATACTGAGATGAATGATTGGATTTGATGTTGTATTCTTGATACAACATCCTTACCTATGATGGATAGAAGTTGATGCCATTGTCCGTCAATATGGTATGAGGGACACCAAATCCTGTAATGATGTTAGAATTGATGAAGCTGACAATGCTTTTTGAACTACGTTCTTTGAGAGGTATTGCCTCTATCCATTTGTAAATGAAGTCAGTAGCAGTAAGGATATACTTAAACTGCTTGGATGTAGCTGAAGGATAAAGTCCTACTACATCCATTCCCCATGTGGAAAATGTCCATGTGTATTTAGCTGTATGAAGAAACTCTGGGGGTTGATGAATGAAGTTGGCATGTACTGGTAAAGAATGAAACTTCTTAGTGAAATCAACACAATCTTGTATCATTGATGTCCAAAAGTATCCAAGCCTTCAAATTTGATCAGATAGTCTATGTCCGGACTGATGGGTACCACAGACTCCTACATGCACTTATTTCATGACAGCCATTGTCTCTTCACCATCAATGCATCTGAAGATAATTCCATCATAACCTCTTTTGTAAAGAATTTTCTCTAGGTGATCTGGGCTATCATAAAGAGTGAAATTGACCACACATTGCCAAATTTGTTCTTTCCCAGCTCTATCAGGTGGAAGTATTTCATTTTGAAAGTATTCCCAGATAGGTGTCATCTATCCTTTAGTATGACAATAATGTTCAGAAATCGGACTAATTTCATTGATTTCCTCTATTCTAGTTTGAACATAAGGTGAAATTGTATGAAGGTGGGGAATACTGATGATTTTCTCGTCTTGATTTGGATCTTCCGGAGCTGTAGCTATATTAGCTAGTGCATCATCTTGGGCATTTTGTGATCATAGGACATGAGAAAATGTCATTTTCGAAGGAAACTCAATAATTAACTCTCTAACATAATCATACAAATGGATTATCTCTTATTTTCTAATGTAGACCCTGCCTGATTAGCCAGTTTAGGTTGTTCCGTTTGGTGAGACGGTGCCCGTGGCTTTGAAGTAGATGGAATAAAATCTACAAGTGTCAAAGACAACTTGGGCTTTGACACGATTTCATCTTCTTCTGATTGTTCCTCTTTCTTTGAATTATGCCGCCCCTTCGAGGATTTTCCCTCTGATGAAGAGGGTTTTGTTGTGGAAATCATAGCAGAAGACACAATTGGATTCTTCAATTTCTTTCGCAAAATGGATTGTGTTTGGTTGATCATTTTCCTGACCATCTAATCATCATATTTCTGTGCATTTTTACTTTTGACTTCCTGCCACTTGCCTTCTTCCTCTGGATTTGTAGCTGTAACACATTATACCTGAGCTGAATAAACTTTCAGTTTGACTTGTCCCGAGTCCACCATCTTTTGCAGGAGGTCTTTGAAGACAAAACACTCCTAAATTTGATGCCCCAACGTCTGATGAAATGGGAAATAGTTGGGAAGGTCTTCATCTTTTTCCTTATTCGGCCTTTTGGGCCTCGGAAATTGAACCAAATTATTTTCCAGAACCAAAATGAAGTAACCAGGAACTTGTTCATTTCGGAAAGAGTAAACTGTACTCTTCATATCCTGAAATTGCTTCCATCTTTGATCTCTTTGATCATCTTGATGAAACGGCCTCTATTTTTGATGCTCAATAGGTGGAGCCCTTCGATAAGATGAAGGTTTTGAAGTAGAAGCAAGTACAGGTGCTTGTTTAAGCATTAATGTAGCAGTCTCTACTTTACCCATTCTCCTTCCTGGAGATGATGGAATGACACATGTTTTATCCTTAGTCTTCATAAGAGAGTCTTCAATGTGCTGTGTGATCGAAGTAAGGTCTCAAAACCCTCCTATGTATTTCACAGGGATCAATGGTGTGCATAATTCATCATGTATATTTGCCACATAGATTGGAAACAAATCTTCTTGAGGGAGTGCTAAGATCAGGGAATATGTTAATCCCTTCCAGCGAGCAATGAAATTTGAAACCCTTTCATTCTCCCTTTTCTTACAATTTTTTAAATCCAAAACTATTGTATTTGGAAAAGTTGAGCTGAATTGAAGAAGGAATCATTGACGAAGATCCTCCCATCCAGTAATTGACTGGGATTGCAAGTTTGTATACCAAACAAAAGCAGGCCCTTATAATGACAGTACAAAACACCTGATCTTAAAAACTTCTTGTTGCTGAGGGGTTCCTATCATAGGATCACAATGAGAAACAAAATGTGTTAAGTGTTGCTCTCGGTCTCCCAAACCACTAATGATTGGGAATGTGGTACTTTCAAAATTTTATGGGGGAGGAATTTCATTTACCCATTCAGGGTAAGCTCTCTTTTCTGGTTGAATTTGTGCACATTTTTCCTTCATAACTTCCAACCGAGATGTTAATGACTCAATGGTAGTTATTGACTTTTGAGAGACATCTGGTTGATCTTGGACCTGAGCAGGTTCAATAACTGGAGTTTGGACAGATGTGGTGGATGGTACTGCAACTAATGGTATCACCGCCAATTTTTGTTTCACATAGCCCATAGGACTAGTCCTATGAGGGTGTACTGGTAAATGAGGATACTCTCGATCCATCTTAGTAACTCCAACAAATTCCCTTGGTTGAATGACTCCATCACGCTTAGGATGAAGACTACCTTGAAGTAGTTCTGCATTCAACCTCCTTAATTCCTTCAATTATTCCTCTTGTTGTGTGAATCTTTGCTCTAGTGAGAGTGATTGGACTTCTCCAATGGAAGGGTGGAATGTAGCCTGATTATTTCCTTTCCCCTTGTGGGATGCTTTTCGGAGAGGTGGAAGTTGATTATTTGAAGGAATTCCTAGATTCTGAGTAATCCTTTGATTTTGTGTATGCACACCTTCTTCATTTTCCTCAGTGTGCATAGCCTCTTGAACATGAATTTCTTCATCTGATCCCTCTGAGTGAGCCTCATCTGGGGGGTCAGAAACAACGAAATCTATGACATTACTTAATGCATAACACATTTCATCCCTTCTATCATCATTTCTGCAATATTTTCTTCTTCCATGTCCTTGATGAGACATTGCATTTTGTTTATTTGATCCCTTAGGAACTTCCTGAAGAACTATAATTTGGAGGGAATTTCCTGATAATTTGGCTCTTTGTTCCTCTTGTGGCTACTTCCCTAATCGAGAGAAGACTGGCTTTCTATGAGGAAGAGATTGAGGATTTGAAAATGTCCCCAGTCCTGTGGAATGGGGATGATGCTGTTGTTCCTTCTCAACTCCTTGAATCCTATTTTTTTAATTCCGAGGGTTGGGCTGAAAGAGTCCCTAGTCTGGAAAGCTGGGGTGGCTCTTGAGCTGATACATCTGAGACTTTATTAAAAGCTCTCCTAATCTTGCAGACTTTAGTATGGAAATTGGCCGGATGCATTAACGTACATCCACTCAAATCACATGGTTCAAATGTACGTTGGATGATTTCTAAGACTTCTGTCACTTGATGATGTGAAAACTCTAAACGAGAGGCATGTTCAATATTCTCGTTTTCTTGATGCAAGAGTAATTTGACAACTTTTCCTTTGTATGCCTTATTTTGAGAAGAACTAGTTGAGGCATGTTCTTGAGCGAGCCTTTGATTACAAAAAAATCCAATTGGATATAGTCGTCCATGGGCAATAACATTTCATGAGGCCATTTTTGGAGTGCTTTGTTGGCTGGAGAGTATAGTGAAATTTAGTGCTCCATGAACACCCCATCCCTTGATATGAATACCAGATGGGGAATTGGAAACTAACTAGCGCAATATTATTAATGCACTAAGTCATGAATGATGAAGGTATCTCTACTGCTTTTCAGCCTTCGGATATCAAGAAACTGAGAGAGATGCCAAGTCAATTTGGCGTTGTAACCCTTCTATTATCTTAACATGATTTTCATATTCATCATAAGATAATATTTTCTTTTTGAAATGAAAAAGTGTTTTCCACATGTTGAGACGAATTTCATGAATACAATCATCCATCAACATCTCTGGAATGTCATAATGAGGGTCATCGAAAGGCCCAAACTTGACTGGAACTTCACCTTTCACCAGTTTTTTTCTCATATTCAGTACTTCGTCTTTTTCATTCAATAAATATTCCTCTACCTGATTAGACCAGAGTTGGTGATTCCTTGTTGCATCATCAGATTCAACAAGATTGGTAGAGAATTCACTTATCAAATTAGAAGATGCATGATTCAGGGGTGGTTCGGAGAATGACCTACACCTTGGGCTATCTTCTGGTTGAGAAATTATTTCACCTGCTAGCGGTAAAGAATCAGGCATGACTGGCTTCACATTTTCAAGTGCCTCAAGATTAGAGGGATTTCTCATCACTACAATGTCTTTTGAAAAATTTTACAGGCAATGCAAATTACTACTACGGAGAGGACTTTCGCAGCTAAATTCATCATCGTGGGGATGACCACCATGGTGGGTTATAGCAAAAGATGAAACCTCTTGCTCCTCAGTCTTCTGGACATGTAGAGGGTTATTGTGGCTCTCATCTAAAGATGATACTTCGAGATCAACTGAACTGTCATCAATCCATCCTTCATGAGGAAGTGTCTGATGCAGACCTTCGGAATTAATGTTCCCACTACTGGGAAATAAGAGAGTTGAATCTTGAGTTGCAACAGATAATTGTCTGAGTGCATCAAGAAATCCAGCATCGAGAAAGGCCTTATTACAGATTGGACCTTGTTTTCATGATTGTGTTGGATGGTTATTCTTTTTAGACGCCTTCTTACTCTCTTTAGGAACCACTTGTTGACGAAGGTAGTTATTATGGGCAGGTGTATGTGCCTACTTAGAAGAAATAGTCAGGTTAGGATGATTATCTCCACTCAAATCAGGTGTACATGACTGACTTGGTTGTCCATATGACATGGGGGAGTATGCCCCACAACCATATTTGACTGGAAGAGAGGTGTGTGTATATTCTGGAGTGAACTGTTGATGTGTCACTCCTCTAGTATGGATAGATTTGCATTTCATTCCCTGTGATGTTGTTGAAGCTGTTATAATATCTTGGAAGGCGTCCAGAATATGAGCATGGATTTGATTCTGATCCTTCACCATTGTTAGAATGTGTTTGGTGACTTCAGTTGCCGGAATGGGAATATACATCCATTCCGTTCTTGGAGTAGGTGTGTGTTCCTGCTCCTTTCCTCCTTTTCCTACTAGTGAATTTTGATAGTACTCATGTGTGGGGGTAGAGAGTTGAATCTGATCCAAATTTGTCATCAGAGATTTTTGACTAATTTTTTCGAATGCTACCAAACGAGACTATTGGTAGGCTTGATCTGTATTAGAAAAGGTATGTGCCTTCTTATTTCACTCCACTGAACGTGGTTGACGAGCTTCCTTCAATACTGGAAGACGAGACTACTGGCAGGATTGATGAGTGTAAGCTGGTGTACATGCCTGTTTACCAGTTTTCAACACATTGGGTTGGCATGATTCATCGTATATAGTCAGATGAGCTTTTTGACTAGATAATAATTTATAAACAGGTGTATGTTCCTGTCTATAGAACTCCGCCTGAATTTCCTGGCGGGAATGGAGTGTTGCTTCCAGACGAGTCTGTTGGACAACAGAATTAAAACAGACGGGTGTGTGTTCCCACTCATTGCATTCCACCAAGTTAGGTTGGTGGACTTATCCAGAAATGGAAGAGATAAGAACCTGCCCATTGTTGACTGATTGTTGCCTCTGGTGGTTCATCTTGCCTGCTCGGGTTCGAGGAACCTGAGTCGAACGCCTGGAGACGACACCCTCATCATGTTGAGGGTGCACTACCGCACGAGTCTGGCGGTGATTGTTGGTGGGAGCCTTTGGGAAGGACTCATGTCTCTCTAAATTAAGGCTTTTAGTTACCTTCTCATTAAACTCCTCAAAATATGGGATGGACTAGTGATTGTGTTTTGGGGATATAAACCAAAAACGGTTGGAGGCGGTGGTTGACACCACCTGCTTATTGATCGATGGTCATCGATGTCCGGACAACCAGAGTAAATTATTGACATGGAGGGCTTGTCTAGTGGCCTCCAGAGTAAGAATGGTACGATATCGACGATATTACTTAACCAGTTCATTTTATACCCATCATTGAAGATGTTGAGTAGGTGATTTCTTCCTCAGATCGGACGAAGATCTAGTAGGAGTAGCAGCAGAGGTATTCACAGTAGAGGCATTCACAGGTGTGAACATTAGAGAAGCCATTTCTGTAATGCATAAGATCTTGAAAAAGGGTTCCTGTTTGATATAATAGACACAATCAAGATAAGTTCGGCCACAACAGCTTTTGGATGAGCACATATGTAATTGATTATTTTGTTGGCACTCTCATTGAGTTTAAATAGGGTCCTCACAAATAAGTAAAACATCATTTTAACTTGGTTAAGGATTCATGTCAGGTTAACCAATTTTTGTTTCCTCTGGATATGGGTATGAACTTTTTTTGTTTAAGGTTAAAACATTCCAATCGGTTTCTATGGATTTGTTCTTAGAACCGGAAACATCCAATGATTCTATATCCATTTGGACCTACTTTCCAAAGGTAGGTGCTCATTATTTGTGGACCGATTTGGCTTAAGAATTTTCATTGGTCGAGATTGTGGGTGGCCGGATTCATCACACCTTTTTTAGGGGAATTATTGTTTACTCCGAGACTCTCTTTATAGATTTAAGTTATGTTTGTGAATCCTTATTACACTACCAAGTATGAAAATGAGCCTTTCCTTAAGATCTGACAATCAATGATTAATATGTATAAGATTTGGAGAATCTTTTATATGTATTTGAGGTTCTTCATCAATAGAGAATCATATATATCTGTTAGATACTCTTAGTCAATGGTATCCTTATACACATTATATAATGATCTCTTGGTCATTATGATAACCATACTGGTTTTAAAGCCACTCAGCGGGGCACTTGAAGTTTATTGTCATTCATAAGTACATGGAGTATTTCAGAGTTGGGATCGTACCTGCAGATGGGCTACCTACGTGTCCTTATTAGAAAAGGAACCAGAACCCACGTAGTTCAGGAACTAAGATAAAGTTTAACGTCATATGGGATGAATGAGAGTTAATGGGTGATGGGATTGAACCTCAGAAAGGCTTCCTACGTACTCCAATTTTAAGGTAGAGATCAATGTCCATGAATTTCAGTTGGGAATTGTGGGGCTAATGTATGATTAAAGTCCCAAAGAGATGTGTCGTGGTTAATTTTACACTCTAAGCTCACATGAGTCAAGTTTGGTGTGAGAAACAAGAGGTATCAGTAAACCTGAAAATTTGTGCCATGAAAGATGTGGTTATAAGGAATGATATGGGGCTTATGTATCTATGATTTCCAAAATAGATAAAGATCAAGACTTATTTTAGAGAAGAAGCCCGGGAACAAGGTCTATAAAGGTATATGTGCTTTATGGAGATTTTGATACTCTAACTTGGGGCTTACTCCTGAAGAGGATGCCCAAATTAGGAGGGTAATTGGGGCTTACTCTTAAGGAGGATACCTAATTCAAAATAAATTAAGACTGGTTAAGAGAAATTATGACTGGGGATTATTCTTGAGAAGGAGGCCCAGGTTAAAGGGACTTGAGAACTGGGGCTTATGCCTGAGAAGGAGTACTAGGTTAATGGAATTTGGGAACTTGGGTAATACTCCTAAGGGGGATGCCCACATTATGGAACTTGGACTGAGGATTACTTCTGAAAAGGAGGCCCAGGTTAGGGGAATTATGACTGGGGATTACTCCTGAAAAGGAGGCCGAGGTTAAGAGAACTTGAACTGGGGATTATTCCTAAAAAGAAGGCCCAGTTTAAAGATCTTATCATCTTAAAGGATGAGGACGAATGAATGAAATCTCTCACCTCAGTGACACGAAGATATGTAAATCACTAGGTTTTCAGAGATGTTCCACAGAATTCCTTTCAGATAAGGAAGCCAACCAAGGAATCATTCCATAAATGGATTTGAAGAGGATTCTGAATCCTAAATCTTGAAGAGGAGATATAGATTTGAAGAAAAGAGATGAATGGACAAGAGGGACACCCAAAAAGAGGTAGGCTCGTAGGTCATGTTTTGGCGCACAGGTCCTGGTCACAAAGGCATACATGCGTGAAACATGGGTACTTGCATGCCAGTCAACCCATATAGAATACCTGAGCGAGGCTTGGATCAAGCCTTTAGTATTATCCCTAAAGGCTTCCAATAGGGTGGTGCGCAGGTTCTGTTGAATGGATAAGGCGGCGCGCAGGTGTGACCATTTCTCTTTAGGGTTAGACACTTAGGCGCATAGGTGTTGATGAATTTCAACACTTAGCCCTTATTCCCCCTCTTTAGATATTCTATTCTAGGTATGAAATTACCATAGAAGTGTTCATAAGACTTCAAGAAGAGACTAGGGCACCGACAGCTGAAATATGAGTTTCTAGATTTTTTGTCCCTGAAATGGGGGGCCCACAAGGGGTATTTATAGGCTACTAAAAACCCTGGGTGAAAATCAAGTAGGGCACGCAGGTCACCTACGCACCCAATATGTGGCTCGTAGGTATACCTGCGCGACCAAGATGGAACCTGCGCGGCACATGATCAAAGCAATCCGTGTTCATGCCTTTGTTGATTTTTGATGTTTCTTCAAAGGATAAATCACTTTGTGTTCAATGTATTTCCCTTTTCATTCGTTAGACTCTGTGATGGAAAGGAGCATCGACAATATTTCTTTTACAACGACACGTGGAACACATCAGGAACTCTGGAGAGATTTTGAGGCTTCTCTAAATGGTAAGCTACAACACCGATTCTTTCTAGGATTTAAAATGGTCTGATGTACCTGGGGATTAGTTTCCCTTTCTTACCGAACCTTCAGACACCCTTCCATGGAGATAATTTCAGAAATACATGATCCCCCACTTGTAATTCCAAGTCCTTTCTCTGGTTTTTAGCATAACTGTTCTGCCTACTTTCGGATTATTTAGTATGGTATTATATTTTCTTCACCGTTTTCATGGTCTCTTCGATATGTTTTGGGCCTATAAGTTTCCTCTCACCAACGTTTTCCCAACAAGTTGGAGTTCGACATCTCTTTCCATATAATGAATCATATGGATCCATTTGAATACTATAATGGAAAATATTGTTGCATGAAAATTCTACCAAAGGAAATTATTGATCCCACATACCTCGTAAGTCAAAATAGCATGACCTCAGCATGTATTCTAAAGTTTGAATAGTCAATTCAGACTATCCATCGGTTTGGGGGTGATAAGCAGTAGTCATACAGAGCTCAGTATTCAGATCTTTCTAGAGACTTTTCACGAATTTTGATGTGAACAGGGGATCTTAATCAGATACAATAGATAGAGGTGCCCCATGAAGTCTTATATCTTCATTAATATAAAGTCATTCCAAGCCCTCAAGTTGAAAATCCTCTCTTATAGGAAGGAGATGTTCTGATTTTGTGAGATGATCAACAATTACCCCTATTGCATCATTCCTTCTAGGTTTCCTCGGTAGTCTGGTGACAAAATCCATCGTAATTTTATCCCACTTCCATATAGGAATAGGTAGAGGATGCATCAATCCTTTGGGATTTTGTCTCTCTGCCTTCAGTTGTTGACAAACTAGACATCTTGACACATAGTCAGCAATTTCCCGCTTCATATTATCCCCCCAAAAATATTCCTTTTGATCTCTATACATCTTGGTTCTATGAAGGTGTATTGAGAAATTTGATCTATGAGAATTGTCTAATAGTTCTTTTTTTAGCTCATGTACTGATTGAACGCATAACCTCTTCCCAAATTTTAGAACTCCTTATCTATAGACGAAGTCAATCAGTCTCTCATCTTTAACTGTATTAATTTTCTTATGCATATTCTCATCATCATATTGAGATATTTTTATCTTCTCTACTAAATATGGTTTAGCAATCATTTGAAAGAGGAATATGTTTCCCTTTCATTAACAATTCCCATATCTATCTTTAATAGATCCAAAAATATAGGATCTCTCTCAATCCTCATTTGAGTCAGACATCCATGATCCTTCCTACATAATTCATCTGCCACCATATTCGCCTTTCCTGGGTTGTAGTGTATTGAACAATCGTAATATTTGAGTAACTCAAGCCGTCTCATTTTCCTCATTTTGAGATCTTTTTGAGTGAAAATGTATTTCAAACTCTTTTGATCAGTATAAATCTCACATATCTCTCTATAGAGATAATGTCTACATATTTTCAGAGCAAATATTACAGCGGCTAAATCAATTTCATGAGTTTGTTAATTTTTCTCATGAGTCATCAACTGTATTGATGTATAAGAAATAACCTTATCATTTTGCATAAGGACGCAACCTAGTCCATTCTTTGATGCATCACATTATTTTTAAAATACACCACTTCCAGATGGAAGAGTCAAAATTGGAGCATTGGCCACTCTTCTTTTCAATTTATCGAAGCATTCAGTACATTCTTTTGTCCACACAAACATAATTTTTTACGTGTGAGCTTGGTTAGCAGGTTAGCCAGTTAGGAAAAATTCTGAACGAAACACCTATAGTAATCTTCTAAGACAATAAAACTGCATACCTTAGTTATGTTTGTTGGTGTGGGCCAATCCTGGATTGACTTTGTCTTTGTAGGGTCAACTAGGATTCCATCCTTAGAGACAGTCTGTCCTAGAAAAGAAACTGATTGAAGACAGAATTTTCACTTTCTAATCTTCCCATATAATTTATTTCTTCTAAGAGTTATCAGAATAACCCGCAATTGATTCTTATGGTCTTCATAGCTTTTTGAGTATATAAGGATATGATCGATGAATACCACAACTAAGTTATCAAGATAGTCCTTGAAAACTCTATTAATTAAATCCATTAAAATAGAGGGTGTATTTGTCATTTCAAAAGGCATCACTATAAACTCATAATGCCCATACCTGGTCCAAAATGCTGTTTTAGTAATATCTTCTTTCCTCACATGCAACTGATGATATCCAGATCGAAGGTCAATCTTCAAAAATTATTGTGCTCCATGAAGTTGATAAAATAAATCATCAATCCAGGGTAGAGGATACTTATTCTTTATTTTAATTGCATTGATTTCCCAGTAATCAATGCCAAGCCTCACGGATCCACCTTTCTTCTTGACAAAGAGGACAGGGGTTCCCCATAGAGAAACACTAGGTCGAATAAATCCTTTTTCACTCAAATACTCTAGTTGTTTATTTAGCTATACTAATTCCATAGTGGCCATTCTAGAGGGATACATTGATATAGGTCATGCATCAGAAATTAAATCAATAGAGAACTAAACTTTCCACTCTGGAGAATGTCCAGGTAAATCCTCTAGAAATACATCAATGTACTCTTCCACTATGTGCACTTGTTCAATTTGAATATTTCTTTCCTCACCCATAGATACTAGTTTATCTTCCTCTCCAAGTATTTCATTTAATAGAGCTACTGGGGGGTGGTTCTATATAAGAATAATGTGGCGGTGTTTCTTCCCTAAAGACAAGGGAATCTACACCGTTTCCAAAAATTGTAACTTCCTTCTTCTTATAATAAATCTTCACATAATAATTTGACAGCTAATACATACCGAGAATTATATAAAATTCAGTCATTGGTATGATGATAAGGTGAGAAACTAAAGCACGTTTTGGTGTCTGGAGGGGGACTAGTCGATATTCTTTTGTTGCAATGATACATCCTTTGAGAGTTTTTACTGAAAACTCCTTTATTAAATCAAATTGGACATATCTATTTTTTTTGAAAACTGGGAATATATAAATGAATGCGATGATACAGAATCAAATAAAGTGTTGGCTAAGTTTGAGGAAACAATTGAAGTACATGCCACCATGTCATTAGGAATTTCAGCCTCCGTAGTTGTAATTTCATAGGATCTCCATTATTCTCTTGTATTATCTGAGCCATGTTTCCTTCACTCTTAGGACACTTATTTTCATATTTTCCCATATCTCTGCAATTGTAGCATTAAATATCATTGAATCGTTTCTTCCCCTTGCATTCATCAGATCGATGACCCTTTTCTCCGCAGTTATAGAAGACTCCCATGGCTTTTAAACATTTCCTGATATTATTCTTTCCATAGCTCTCACATAATGGGAATAACTTGGTTCCCTTTCTCTTCATTGGTTCTTCACCTTTTCTGTGGTTATTAGAGTACCGCTTCTTATCTTGGTTTCTTTTGAAAAGATTTGATCTAGAAAATTCCCTCTCTGTTTTGATGGCACTTGATATAATTTCATCATATGATGAAAATGATTGAGAAGCCAGTGCCCTTTGATGACTTAGCTTAATACCTTCAAAGAAATGATCAATCTTGTCTGTCGAGTCACATACATAATCTACGGTATACCTGGCTAGCCTTGTGAAAGTAGCCTCATACTCTGCAACATTGTCTTCTTCCCTTTGTTTTATGCCAAGGAATTTCCTCTTCATTTTAGTTTGTTGCTCACGAGGGAAATATTTTTCTAAGAATATTTCCTTAAATGTTCTCTATTCCATATGTTCTATTTATTCTTCCTCTGTGGTATTCTAAATCATGGACCACCATTGATCAGTGTCACCCATGAGACAATATACTTCAAGTACTACCTTTTCATTTTCGTTGCATCTTAATTCCATGAATATCTTTTCCTAGGACTTGATCCATTTCTCAGTAAACACTGGGTTAGTAGTCCCACAATAATATGTGGGTTTCTACCACATGAAATGATCCAAAACATGTGTTGAATGGTTATTCGTTACAACCTGAGTAAGTTGTCCCAATGTGGTCATGATCTAACCATCTCCAACAATGACTGTGTTGACTTGCTCAGTAGGGAGATCCCTACCTTTCCCACGAGTATTGATTCCCCTTCTTCCATTAGATTCCATTTCTAAATAGTGGGATACACTAGATTAGTTTATGAATCTCAAATACAAAATCACTTAACATAGATTTAAATTCAATGCATAGCTAATCTTATAATCATGGTTTCTATGAGGAAAAACTTACATTAAACTCTTTCATAATGGCTTATAATGAAAATGAGAATTATCCTAAGAATATACACCGGGGTGTCATAACCAAGAGTTCATGAAGGCCCGTTTTTTTTTTGCACTAGTTCCCATTCGAGTCTAGCTTAAAGCGTTGTTTTTGGGTATTACCCCTAGATACATCTGTGCCAGATCTGCTTCTACCTGCACGTATCCAGACAGGGATGTATTTCTTAAATGATCCATATAATCTATTCCTTACCAAAATACCAGGATGTTCTTGTAAGTTTATCCTCAAATAGTACCTTATGGTTTTGTTCCCTACTATACATGTCCTACCCTAGTTTCCATGTTTTCTACTAAACTTCCTTTGATACCAACTGTATCACCCCGACCCATCTAGGCGGGAGCCGGTGCATTACTTGTGATATTGGAATGGTTAGAAGGAATGAAAATCTTGAAGGAACAATCATTTTAGTAGTTTTTAAGAAACTAGATACATATATTTTACTCAAATTACATTGGAAATGTTTAAAAAATACAATACAAAATGAAAACTAAAAACTGTATCCTCAAGAACTCAATAAATGATCTCCTCTTTGTCACCTGTTAAAAGAAAAAAATGAAAGGGGTGAGCTCAAATGATCAGTAAGGGTTACAAATAGTAGAAGCAATAATACAATAATAATTGAATCATAATAAATCTGAAATAATCAATATGGCATAGTGAATAGATGAAAAACTCAAACCATTAATAAACTGAGAAAGAAACCGCATCTATAGATTATGTCATAGTGAAAACCTAATGGATATTAATAAATGATAATTAATAAAGAAAATTATTATTGTTTGGAAGTCATTTATCTATCACATGAAATCATAATACCGTTAAAACGGTTTAGTTCTATGTGTAGAAACACATTTGATTTTTTGGAAACAAACTCGAAGGGTTTTTTAGCCAACTGATTTGTCTCATGAGAACTACTGATGCATTTAGGGGATATAGCGGTCCCCACCCACCAATGAATGTCCAAATTATTTTTTATACATTTATTCAATACAAGATCAATAAACCTTTTCAATATCCATATAGAGTAGAGTATACAGATTCATCAATATTTCCATAATTAAAATAACTTTCTAAATAAACACCGTTTGTAAAATGGTATATGGTTTAGACAACAACATATACATGATATGAGATTAAGAATATTTAATATAAATATAATTTCAAATGAAAATAGATATTAAATGGGCAGTAGGTACACCACATAAGGATTATTAGGTGCACAATACAATGTTAGTCACAACAAAATAGTAGTTGAGACAAAGTCTCTAACCACAATGTAATCGGTCGAATCATATGACCAGAACATAATAAACCTCAAATGAGTCATTAAATTAAATGAATATAAAGAGAATAATCTTATTATATATCAAATGGATTTACACATATAACACATACAAGAAACAAATTGCGAACAATGGAAATCTCATGGAAAAAAAAGTGAGATGAGAAACCCCTTACAAACATTTCGGCATGGTAACGAGTGTTATTGCGAGGGATTAATGAGAGGTAAAGGGGAATTATATTATATATCTATTACAAGGGAAGTATGGGGAAGGTTTGAAAACATACCCCATCATTAGTAATTAAAAATAAAAGGGTACAACATAGGGGATATTCTTGAACAAAAGTGAGAGAGGGAATCCCTAACCTTATGCTTGATGATGTTCTTGATTGTTCCTAATGACCAGAATAATCAAATTCAGCTTCATTAATTAATAATTACAGAACCTGATAAACATATAATTGATATGTTATGACCTTATTAGGTTCATTAATGGCCTTTTTTATTTTTTTAATAGATTAAATTTTATTATTTTGGTAGAATTTTCTTCTTTAGTTTTCATGATCCATTTACTTGTATTCATGAATGGATATTTGTTTGAATTATGGTTAAACATACAGAATTGTTAATATAAATTCCTATTGAAATTAGAGAGATATAAATGATCTTATAATGTTTCTGGTCATATACCATGAGGATGAATCATTCGATGAGTTAAAATAAATGCTTGGATTTGGCTTGATGGTTTTGTAAACAATAAACTTGTTTTGTATTATTATTCCATATTATGAACGTGTAAAGATTCCAGAACATTAATCAAAATAAAATAAATATATAATTACCTGGTTCAACCCTTGAAAATGTATCATGACCGGTATTGAATATATTAATGAAAATTGAAAACCCATCTTCCTTGAGTGTGATAAATTTACACATCTCGGACGGTGTTTTCATTTATTGTATAAAAGGAGGGGTAAAAGAGATATTATGATGAAATATTCCATTATCACAATGAAAATCCAGTACATGTAAGGTACTGGAATTATAATGGCATTAAGATGAGGAGAGGTGATAAGGGAGAACAAAATAATGGAACTTTGTAAAAGAAATTGAAAGAAAAGATAAGGAAGGTCCACCTCTTTATTACTCCTCCTTGAGAATCTCATTAACGCCTTTGTTTTTATCCTTTTGGTGAGAATAGTAGGTCTTGGACATTGGTAGAGGGCTTGGGAAGAGTATTTTTCAATATTTAGGCAATTCTTGATGCTTGAGTGGTGTGGGAGGAAGAGGGGGTGAGAGGTGGTTTATATAGTGGAGGGGAGAGGAGTTTTCTTAATATTATAACCATTAATTTATTATTTCTTCGAAAGACAGCCAATAGTGAGTATTCCATGACCAAGAATAGTAAAATATGCACATGAATTATAAACCATTGCGATTACATTAGTAGATCAAAATCAATGACTCAATAAATTCTTTATTAAGCATTTATCGTAAATTATCGCATTTTACTATTCATCGAATATTTAAGTATTTCAGAAAAATCCCAAAACTTCAACCTAACCATTTTTCAATGTGAAGAATCCAAAAATGGAGTCCATTTTTCAAAAATAATTTTCTAAATATGATTAATTAAATCATTAATTAAAATAATTATTTAATCGAAAACTATCATCACTTAATATATTCATCTTCATTTTTAAGGTGCCTAAATTCTTTTTTAAATTCAAGGGAATGGATACAATTCATAAGAGTCATATTACTATTAATAAGGGTAGGTTAATATTCATAAGGGTAGGTTACTATTTGTAAGGGTAGGTTACTATTAACTAAAAATTAAATTAATTCTATGCAACTCTAAATATCATCTTGAACACAACCATGAATGTGAGAGTTTTAAAATTCAAATCGCAAAGTTGGAAAATTTAAGTTTAATGTCTTGGTTATGGATATATCCTATATGTATCCATGTTGTTTCCCATATAGGCTTAGTGATTCATGAAATATAGGCTATAAATAGAATTTATTTAAGAGAAACATACCATGAAGTGGTTGGGGTGCTACAATATAGGGATATGTTTGAAATATATATGAATTACAAAAGACTAAAACCTATATTAAAATAGAAGGATATTAACATGTGTCAAAAAAGAAAGATGGAAAAGATCAATGATTATGTTTTCTCAGTCAACTACAGTCCTGTGAAAATGAATAATTTGTTATATGTTCTAATCATAAATGATCCTAATACATTATTCATGAAAAAAATTGTAAGGATACAATCTTCTTCGGAATGAAATGGATGGACATGGGGGTAATAATGGTGGGATCCCCATCCTAAGTTTTTCAAATTATTTTCACCATTCTATTCTTGGTGAAATTAAAAAATCAGAAAATAATTTTATGGACATATAGAAGAAGGTGGATACCTTGAGATTGGTCAAATCTGTAGTTTTTTTATAGATGAAAAAGGAGTAGTGAGGTTTGGGAAGTTAATATATGTACCATCTGATTCAGAAATAAAGATGGATCTATAAAATTATTCTGATAGATCAATATTCTCCATTCACCAAGGAAACATGAAAATATATATATATCAATGAGAAATCTATTGGTGGAAAAATATAATGAAGTTGATTAAAAAATATATATATTACAGTGCCTAGTGTGTTAGTAAGTGAAGGATAAGAGGAAATATTCTAGTTTGATGACTCAACTATTTCCTATATCTATATGGAAATGTGAAAACATCATTATAGATATTACTATTGAACTTTCAAAAAAATAACAATGAAAAATGTTAAATGGGTTAGGGTGTACCATATTACATTGAATGATCACTTTATTTCCATTATAGTGAAATTATCCCTTGATCACCATGAAATAATATTTCTTTGTTGACTGTTGAGGATTTTTAGAGAAAATCTATTGATTATATCTGATCGAGAACACATGTCAACCTCAATGTTCTGCAAGAGTCTTTAGTATGTTTCAAACACAAACTTGAACTTTAATATGTACTATAATCTCCATATTGATTTCAAATTATAAATAACTATCCCAACAATTAGGGATATTTTGAGAGAATATTTTATACACTTCAACAGAGGCTAGAAGATTCATACTTCTCTGGTCTAGTTTTTTTTAAACATTTATTTTCACTGGATAATCAAAACAGAACCATATTAATCCCTCTATTGGAAGAGATTTAAAAAAAATTTATGTTGGGATGAATTATGTGAAAGAACGTTTCTACGTATTAGATGGGTGAAGAAATTGTAAAAAAATTCAATACCATTCCAAAACACATCAAAGAATTACAAATTCAACCTAAGTTTTATGGTGATAAACATTGATGATACCTAAAATTTGAGGTTGGTGACAATGATTTTCTCTAAATATATCCATGGAAGAGAGTCATGAGGTTTGGGAAGAAGGAGAATTTATTTCTGGGATACATCGGTGCCTACAAAATACTTTATCACATAAAATCTATTTTATGCCAACTATCTCTCCCTTTGATCTCCACCAAAGTACATGGAATGTTCTACATATCTCTCCTGAAGAATTATACACCAAACCCATAAAATGTACTTAATATTAAGGTGGTTCAACTGGAGAATTATTTCACTTATTAGGAGAAGATGGTGGATATCCTGGACTATAGAGACAATGTTATACACAACAATATAACTCAACTTATCAATGTATTTTGGAAAAACCATAAGTTTGAATATGAAACATGGGAACCTAAAAGGACCATGAAATGGAATTTTCCTATTCAATTTTCACCTTATTGTTTTTAATTAAATTTTAAGGGTGTAATTTCTAAAGCGGTGGGGGAATGTAACAACCCAATATTTTCATATATATATTCCCTTTAAAATTTGATAATCGTCTTATCACAAACTAAAATAAAAATAATGATACATTAAGATATTAATATGATCACCTTTATAACAATATTATGTATCAATATATGATATGATATATTGGAATCATTTCAATTATATTTTTTAATTAAAATTAATAAAAATATTTAATTATTAAAAAACACATTTGGTTTGTAAAGTGTTATATGTGTATATTGTAAATTTTCAATTAAATGTTAAATATATAATATTTTTAGAAATATAATTATATGAGACAATATTTATTTTAAAATTCATAGTAAAAAATCAGCATAGCATAATTTTTTGTAAATTTTCAGGAATATTTACATTTTAGGTGACTTGTAGAAATACATTTTTTGGCTAATTTTATCACTAATTAAAATATTATTATAAAATAAGATCTAATTAAATATTTATAAAACATTTATATATCTAAAATTTAATATTTATATTTAATATATCATTTTCACCAACCCATGATTAAATTGTATGATCACAAGAAGCATGTTTTTATAAAAAATGATCTTCGATATAATATATTTTTTTAATTTAAAAGTAATTTTTTTCTTATTTGGAAATTGAACTAGATTTAATTGAGATAAAATATTGACTCATAAATTTCTAATTTTGTAGGAAGGGTCCTCATATATTTTTTAGTAAAAAATTAATTACAATGATTAATAGATAATAATTACTAATTATTGTTTAAATGAGCAATCTAAAGTGGATCAAATTATTATAAGATCACATCACCATTTAGACCTTACAGAACAGATTTTTTATGATTTAATATCATAAAAAAATGAATCTCCTACCATACCACACTTAACTCACCTACCATTCCTGAACATCCTTTCATACCCCTTATATAACATTCTTATCCATGAAAAGTTCATTTTTATTATCTTATAAAAGATAACAACTTCCACCCCGTTTACACCTGAACTCCCAAAAGAGTAAATATTGTAAATTTTACCTAATTAAAAATTCTACAATTCAATTAAATTAACCAAACCCCTTTTTTATCATAATAAATCATAACTACTTTATTTTCCACAATACATTAAATAGAAAGTTCTACGGGTCGACGAAGGTATCATGTTTCTGTTATCATTTCTTTCTAATTCATTTTTATACTACTTATCTATTATTATATCTAAAAGATTATGATAAAATAAATTTTAGTGAAATTATATTATGATTTTACACAATTTATTTTCACTTATATGACTTCCTCTATAATTAATCAAAAAATAAAATGCATCACCTTGCCTATGTGTGGACTACCGCTATAATGCACGATGTGGCCTATTTTTCCTAACTAAGTTTCATGGATGGTTCAAAATGGGGTCTTAATGAATAAATAATTTATTTATATAATTGTAATTATTCTAACATGATAAATCAATTTTAATTTCGACTTCCCTTCTATTTATTGAATGTAAGATTCTCGACCATGTGGAAGTTCACATTACCACCTCTATGTAGAAACACAAATTTTTTCCTTTTCCACAAATCATTGATGAATATTAAAATTATTTTTTTATATTAAAATCATATTTGAAACACTATTGATATTAAACGATTTTGAAAAAAAAATAAAAATAAACACATCCATGGTAAACATGTTGAGAGGTTCATATATAAATCAACCAAAAAAACTCAAGTAACCGATGTTAGTGGAAATGTTTCAATAAATAAACAAATTATGAATATAAATAAACCCTATAAAAATAATTTTTGATTAATATGGATCTCATAAATTTTTTAAATTATTATATTTTAATTATACTGTAATCTATGGGTATGTTTATAATTCTTTAGGATGTATAGGTAAGGGATCCTCTAAACCACCCCCGTTAACTTTTGGTAACTTGATATATTTATTTCTACCCATTTCACATTACCATATTATCAAGTATATCATCTATATTCTATATATATGTGATCTTTAAATATAATACTAGTTTAAATTACCATTTATTTTTTAGTAAAGTAAATATTTATGTTCTCTTCGATGCTTTCTCTATTAATTAATCCCATCTTTTAAGGGAACAAACCTTTTTCTACAATAATTTCAAGTATTGTACCCATAAAATGTTTTAACATTGATTTTGTTTTATTAAAACCCATAATAATTTTCCTGAAAACTCATTTTAGTTCCGTTATAGTTTTAACAGAATAAATTTTTTCATTTTTCTTATTTAAAAGTTCGTTTTCTCATTTTAAAAAGCCTAACCAAAGAATTTTTTTAGATTATTACTTCTTTGAATTTTTTTAATAATTATTTTCAAAAATTTATACCCATGATCATTTAATATTTTATTTTTGAAATTATGATTTTCCAAAATGATTTATTTCCTTCTTCTCTTGTAAATCCTTATGACGCAGCCTTTGGTTATTCCTTTAGAAAAGGTTGTGAGATCCGATTTATTTTCAGAGGTTTTATCATGATTACAATTTATGTTTGGTTTATTTTTTATTTTTTATAAAACATAATATTATAATTTCTATGATGGTGGTTAGCCAAAGTTATCACTATTGGGTATATTATAGCCCTATAATGTAATGGGTAATGTAAATATCTCATGAGAATCTATGTACAACATAAGTATTAGTTCTTTATATATGATAATTTCCATAGGATTAATCCTTGGAAATGATTATAGACTTTGGAGTAATCCTTGGAATATAATGATGACATATAGATTGATCCTTAGAATATGATAAGAATAATTCTTTTCA
Organism: Viscum album; assembly: GCA_963277665.1. Lineage (NCBI taxonomy): Eukaryota > Viridiplantae > Streptophyta > Magnoliopsida > Santalales > Viscaceae > Viscum > Viscum album. The sequence goes on from OY728135.1 coordinate 418,294,753, forward strand.
TATTCTTATGAATTATTGTTAATGATGTTGCCACATATTACTGATTCCTAGCTATTTTGAAATCACTTCCTTAAACAGTGATTTTTTTTTCTTATGACCATTCTCTTTATTATATCAAACTAGGCCTCATGACTCACATATTATGATTTTTCCCATGTTTATTTCCATACTTGGTTTTTTTGATCACTCTTTCCTCTTTATATTTTTTCCCAGGAATTTTTCATTATTTTTGGAGACATATAAGAGTAGGATAGCCATATGAATTTGTAGATAATTCCATTTATTTTATGTTTAATATATTATATTAATATATTTAATCCTCTAAATACACTTATAACATTCTGAAATTTTAAAATTACAAAATCAAATTCAATATCATTTATAACACACAAAACCTATTATTGAGGGAATATAACATCCAGATACTTGATGATATATTTACTTTTAAATAAATTCAATCATATTGATATCTTTCAATCTATGAAACATTAGGTTTTAATGAGATTCAATACTCTATTAAAATATTATCATTTAAACATTTCCATTATAAGCTAGCCATTAAATCATTGATTATGAATAGTAACAACTAAATTATGAAAATTAAATGTTCTAAGGATTTATAAAATAAATAAAACTGATATCTATTTATTAGAGATAAAATGATAACCATTTTAAAGAAAAAAAATAAATGTTTTCCAAAAAAAATTATTTTTTTCTCAATGATGATTTAGTCCTACATTTTACACATAATTTATAATTAATTTTAACCATATTTGGAAACCTTATTTGAAAAAAAATAAAAAAAAAATTAAAATTATCCAATGGTGATGTAGTGGGATTTTTTTAAACATTTAAATTTTTTTATGAATAATAGACAATACTGAATTTTAATTGAAACTTCCGTTTCATTTAAATTATTTATAATTATATATAATATTATTAATGTGTTTTGTATTAAACATAGATCTATTATATATATATATACATATAAGTTAAATTTAGGTCATTTTAATTAATTTCATATTCAATAATGATTAAAGAAAACATTTTAATATTTTGAATATTTTCTCTTTGAAAACCTATTTTTTCATCACATAAATGGGATTAATTTTAAATTATATCTTGACATATATATAAATATAATTCAAAAAAATAGTCCATATTTATATAAAAACATATTATACATTTCCTAATTATCTTAACTTAATTTTTGAACAAATGGATAGTGAAAATAGAAAAAAAATAATTACTGTAGTTAATGTAAAATTGGGTTCTCTAAGGGTTAAAATAAATATATAAGGTCCAAAATGACCTAAAAACTTGTTTAAAATATATTTTTATGTACATTTTTTTACCTTATAATATCTATTTTCTGGTAATAATCTATTTTGGACCCATTCTGAATGTGAAAAACATTAGAACGCCTTTTTCTTTTCAAAAATTACCATTACCCCACTCACCTCACATATTAAAGGCAACCCTCTCATCTCTTTCTCACATATTAAAACCTTTTGGGTTAATATAATTCCTACCATAATAACTTCCCAACAACCATCCTTAAATCCTATAAATCTTGGTTTTTAAAAGAAATCAATTTTAGTAATACATTTGGTATAATCCTAAAGAGATGATCTAATAAGATGTAAATTTCCAATCTTTTCACTTTTATTTTATTTATTTTTTAACCTCCATAAAATATTCAGAATTTTTTATTATATAATAACAAAAGAACCAAAAATATAATTATAATTCATTATTATATGGGAGTTACCTATATACAACTTCTATTCCATCAAATGGGAAATGATAACGTCGCTTATGTGTACAGTGGACTGCCACCTCATGAACGAATGTGACATTTTATCCATTAACACCTCTCATAGTTGGGTATGATGATCGATAGGAAGTAAATATATTATATTTATGACATACGTAAACCTATATTGTAATTATATCATATATAAAATTTTAAAATTTTAAATCATAGTGGATACAATAACGTCACTCATGTGTGCTGTGGAATACCACCTCACGAAGTGATATGATAAGCTTTTCATTAACTCTTTCTATAGAAGTTAATAAGGTTACATTTTATGAATATATGTGTTATAAATGAAATAATTATGATTTTAATAACATATTTTTAATTATCAAGGGAATATATATATATATATATCATTTTCATTCTTATATTGAAAAATGATAATATCGTTCGTGTACAGTGGAAAAATGCCTTAACGAAGCTATGTGAATCTATTTTCATCGCCACATCACATATATTGTTACACTCTAAGCTTCCACGATACATTTCCCTTTGAATAATGCAATAGCTTGTGTTGTACACAACATGGAGTTTTAATACACCACGACCAATCAAACTAGCCGTTATGAATATTAATACCCACTTTTTGAAATTTTATAAATTTTATTTTACAAAATGAAATTCATTTTTGGATTTGGAATATCAAAATTAGCATATGGAGAATTTTGGATATTTTTTGGAAAACTTTCAATTTTTGATGAATAGTGAAAAAATAATGTGGTATTGTTTAAAACCGACTATTTATTTAAATAATTATTTATTTTATTTAAATTTACATTTGGTAAAAAAAGATACATAACACCTATATATTTTCAAAGTAATTCATTGGAGTCCTTTTATAGTAATATTAGATATAAAAAAATTTATTGAACATTTTACCGCCTTTTACCCACCTTTTAGGAGCATTTGCTAATATTCATAAAACATAATTTTACTGCTTCTGTAAATTGAATTTCAAAAATACAAGAGATATTATTGACATAAATAAGTAATATTTGGTTCAATAAGATGAAAATAATTTTTGGTGAATATTAACTTTCGACTTTTATTTACCACAGTTAAAAGTAAATATGGTAATTAAAGGTAAAAATGATATTATAATTATCCTAACACGTGTCCTAATTATATTGGATATGTTGTTTTTGACAAAAATCAACCTTAGGAATAAAATATGTTCTTTTTAGTACACTTTTATTTGATTAGGAAATTTATTATTATTTTATATAAAGAAGTGTTAAAAGTGTTAAATTCAATGTTTAATAACTAAACCATTTTTAATATAGGGTTATACGTAAGATAATTTCGAATATAAATATTAATTAAAAATATATAAATATCTCCTACATAATTTTATTTTATTTATAAATTTTAGACATTAAATAATTGGATTTATTTATGACACAATGATGATGAAGTAATTACCTTATTAATAAAATACTAAAATAATTGATATTATAAATATCCAAATAAATGTAAATTGGGACTTTTGATGAATTCCAAAAATTTCATAGGTTAATATGACATTTCAGGTTTTATTAAATAAATTTTATTAGAAGTGATAATGTTTTTATGTATTTAAAAAATCATATACTAAATAGTGTCAAAATTGACATAATTGAGTTTTTGAAACAAACACTATATTATTAATTGATATAATATTCCTAAATATCTACGGTTCGGCCAAAGGACTTATATAAGTTTATATATATCAATAATGAACCACATGGGGTTCTCTAGGCAGTTTATAGTATGTTTATTAACCCTATAATATAAAAATACAAAGAGACATGGAAAATATCAAACTATTTCACTAAGAGTTAAATGTAAAATATAAGTTTAAAATAGTGACCTAAACCACTCAACTACCTATTGATTGAGAGGTTTTCAAACCATACACACATTAGTCGCTAAAATAATCCTTTTGGAGCCATTATAAACCGAATATGATTGTATAATAAAAAAATATTTCAATCTTTTCCTAAAGTGATCATCACCTCTCTTACAAAAGGTCACTTCCCCTTCTCTCAAAATCACAAATCCAAAGCAATTTGGATAAACCAAACCCTGAAAAAATATCCTTGAAATTATCCTCACATATACCTAGAGGCCTTACATTGATTATAATGCCATCTTATGGAGCCCTTTTGATCAAATCAAAAGGAAACACCAGAAGAAGAGGTAATAATTTCACCACCTCTTTCAAAGTTCATTTCTTATTCCACTTCCTATTTCATTACTGTTTCTATAAAAAAATTATAAATCTAGTACCTTCTACATAATTTGATCTTATTATAAATATGGTACAACCAGATTCATTATTATATCCATCCTATGAATGACAAGTCACCATACGTGTGTACGTACGGCTTACTGTCTCCACGTCGTGGTGTAGTTTGTTATTCAAACACTTCATTATTTGGATGGGTATAATAATGAGTATAACTAATTTCAAAAATAACTATAACATGTTAACAATTCTTTATGTAGGATATACCATCTAATTACATACGATTTCTCTATCAATATAATGATATTGTCGCTTGTGCGCACATACAGATTACCGTCTCCACTAATGCGATGAGATTCATTCCCCATCGTAATAATTCAAGAATAATTTTTATTTTATGATTAAAAATAATGTTTAAGAACATAATATAATTATATATATTAATAAAATACATCCTATCCATAAAAAACATAACTTACGTAACAAAAAATATAAAGGAACACTAATTTGTTAAACCTTGAAACAACGACACTACTAAAATATTATCAACAAAACAATATTAGAAGATCATATATGATATAAAATTTATGTATCTAGTAATTTTATAATTTAATAACAATGATTTAAATATTATACAATAGTTTAACGTACCCGTGATCATGGAAAAGTACATGGTAAATGTTAATTTACAATCTCATTATTTATCTGAGGTTTTTTATACAAGAGTATCTACTGGGAACTCTTTATCATACACATCTATGTTTCTTAGAAATGCATTTCAAAACATTTTCACTATTTACTATACTATGGGTTAAGTAATTTATATCCTTGTAGGAATTTTTATAAAACTTTTATAAATGAATAATTCTGTTGTTTTCCAAACACGACTCTTTACGACCTTTTTGACAAAATTAAGGAAAACGTTTTTTTAACTTATACGGCGAGTGGGGTTATTTTCTACCATTATAACACCTTAGAAAATTCCTTTACAATCTTATAAGAATATGTTCAAAATAAATGGTTTCTTTTATAGTTCTATTACTTTTAAATAATTTCAAAATAGAAAGAGATATTTCTCTCAAACAGTTTTTATTTCATCTATATCGACATCCTTTGATGGATTTTACAATTATTTGATGTTTATTTATAATTATACAATATTCCATATTGTATTGAAGGTTTTATAATATTTTTGAAAGTTTATGTGTTATATTTAAACCATTAATTTTTTATGGTTAATGTATTAACATTTAATATTATAGTTTTAATACAAATTCTTATGTTATGTTTCAACCTTTTCATATGAGAAATGCATTGGATTTAGTAAGTGATGGGTGGAGACTACTATAGCTCCTCGATGCATCGGTAGGTCGAATGAGACAAACTAGTGTCTTAGAATAAGGCCTTGAAAAAATATTATTTGTAGTCTTGGCATGAGGCCTTGACTATGTGGTTATGATGTCCAGCATTATGCATTCCATCATTATGAAATTGGCTATTGATATTTCATGTGATTATTCCACTAGTAGAATATCCATGTGAATAATAAAATGGAATTATTTGATTTATGTTTTCCATATTATTTTGATGTTTATGTTTAAAAGGCTTATGTTTTTGTCTTATACATTTACTTAAATGTTTATGCTTATTTATGAATGTTTCAGCTATATTGTTATCATTATTGAGAATCTGAGCTCACACCTTTATTGTGTTTTATTTTTCCTAGGATTCTAATAAGAATTTTATGATTAACTTGAAAGAATATTCTAAGGGATAAGAGTGTGTTCAAAGGGGACACAATGATGTTGTTTTTTTATTTCATTATGTATTGTAAAAATTATGTATATATATATAGTACATCAAAGGCTACTAAACTAATAGGTCTTTCAAGATTTGATCTTTTGTAATCATCCAAATGTTATGTAATAATGCACTGACTCTGGGTAACTAGGGTCAGGGAATTACAGTTAGTATTATAGGAAGTTTTGTAAAAAACATGGAATCTATATTTGTAAAATATCTTATTATAGTACATTTCCATAATATAGAATTTGAGGATTAGTATAGAATAATTTCCTAGAATTTTGGTAAGGTAGATATTTTGTGATTTTTCCAAGAAATAGATCATTGTATGGATACAAGAAGGTTGAGGTGGCTCCAGAACAGATGTACCTAGGGGTGAAAACATCGATAAAGAGTTTTGGGCTTGACCTGATGTATCCTGGTACACAACAATGGGACTTTCTACACTCTTGGTTACGACACTCTTAGGGGAGTTCTTCAGGATAATAGAAATTTTCTTTACAAACCATTATGAAGTATTTATGAGCATATACCTCCTTAAAGAAAACATTTTTATGATTATGTGTTATATCCATAAACTATTCAATTTATGTTAAGTGTTTTACAAGATTGGAATAATGTATTGTGGTTCATAAACTAATCAAGTTTATGTCATTGTTTAGAAATGAAATCTAGTAGAAAGAATAGAAACTGTATCAACACATGTAATCCATGTAGGTATTTCCCTCTTACCCATGATAATTATAGTGAATATGGTGATGCCATTATTGCTGATCAGCTTATCACCATACTGGGAAAACTCACTCAGGTTATGAATAATAACCTTACCCGTATAGAGAACCCTGATCCACAAAGCGTAGGTTCAATGTTACACTGATTAATGAGGCAACAACCACCAACATTAAATGGGACTACAAATCCCTTTGTAGTTGACCAATGGATATGTTCCTTAGAGAAAATATTTTATGCTTGGGAGGAAGTGAAAGGGAAAATGTTGTCATGGCATTTTATTGCCTCACAAGAGATGTAGATCAATGGTGGTCATTAATTAAAAACAAAAATGAAGATGAATAAGTATCAAATAAGGAATTGAAGGAGTTTAAAGAGTTTTTCATAGAAAAATATTTTCCTCGTGACCAACGACCGGATATGGAAAGGCAATTTCTGAGTCTGAGGAAAAAGGAGAATGAGAATGTTTCAAATTATGAGGCTAACATTACCATGTTTACAAGGCATGCAGTAAATTATATATGCAAATCAAGGAGTAAAATTGATCAAATCATTGATGGGTTAAAACCATTTCTCTATTGAGAATTAGTCTCAAAATCCTTCTCATCATTCAAAGATATTTCCTTATGTGCAATCAAGATAGAAAATGAGTTTTTCTAATTCTTACGACTTTAAAGAAAAGAAATAGAAGAAGAAATCTGGTGAGCACTCTGGAAATGGAAATAAGGGGAAGAAGGGAATAGTTGAATATGCATCCTACAGTAAATGTGGGAAGAGACACCCTAGTACTTTCCTGAAGGGAATGAAAGTTTGTTACATGTGTGGTGAAAAATTCCACCATGCTCATGATTTCATGGGAAAGAAAGTGGCCATCAATTTTGAATGCTACAATTGTAGAGAAATAGGAATTATGAAAATGAATGTCCTAAGTACCAAGGAAAATCCCCCCCCCCCCGAAAAGGATAAGGGAGAAAGGCCAAGCTTATTCATTCACTACTGATGAGGTTTATGATCTGAAAATGTGGTGGCAGGTAATTTAATGGTTTCCTCAGGTTTAGGTAATGATTTATTTGATTATGGTTCTTCACATTGTTTCATATCTTCCCAATTTTCTATAAAAATTAGATATTTCCAATTTGATTTAAAAAGGGAGTTATCAGTCAAAAATCCTAAGGGAAGTATCATTGCAATAATGTTTTGTGAATTAGTTCCCATTAGGGCATATAAATGTTATTTATGTTCTGATCTCATAGGCATACCCATGATTGAATTTGATATAATCCTCGAAATGGATTAGATTTCAGACCATGTTGCAAAATTTTTTTGTATAAATAAGGAGGTTATAATTTTCGGTGATGATAAGGACTACCTTAACATTAGAGTAGAAACATCACCACCCAATTCTTATCTAGATCCACCCATAGTAGCTCAACTAAATTCAATTATTGGGGAGGAAGAGAATGAAATAAATATGGGTGAGTAAAAGAATTTTCAAATAGAGGATGTTCATATTGTACTAGAACAGGTTGATGTGTTTCTAGAGGATTTACCTACACATCCTCTATAATGAGAAATTGAGTTATTCATTGATTTAATTCTTGGTTCAAGGCCCATATCTAATACGCCTTATAGAATGGCCAATGTAGAATTAGTGGAACTAAAGAAACAACTAGAGGAATTGAATAATAAAGGATTTATTCTCCTTAGTGTTTCTCCATGGGGAGCCCCTATTCTTTTTGTTAAAAAGAAATATGGATCTATGAGGTTGTGAATTGACTACAGGGAGATCAATGTTATAATAATAACAAAAAAGTATCCCCTACCATGAATTGATGATTTATTCGACCAATATCATGGAGGTCAATATTTTTCAAATATTTCACTTTGATGTTAATATCATCAGTTGTTTGTGAAGAAGTAATACATTGTAAAAAGAGAATTTTGAAACTAGGTATGGGCATTACGAGTTTATGGTAATGCCTTTTGTATTGACTAATGCACCCTCTATCTTCATGGATCTAATGAAAACCATTTTCAAGGAATATCACAATGAGTATGTAGTGGTATTTCTTGACGATAACATGGTATACTCCAAAAGCAATGAATACCCTGAAAATCACTTGCTCATTGTTCTAAATACTCTTAGATGAAATGAATTATATAGAAAATTTAGCAAGTGTGAATTATGGATTTAGGAAATTTGTTTTCTTGGTCATATTTTCTCTATGGATGGAATCAATTTTGATAATTCAAAACCAAGGCAATCCAAGAATGGCCAGCACCAATGATTATAATTGATGTACATAGTTTTATTGGTTTAGCAGGTGATTATCGGTGTTTCATCTAGAATTTTTCCTGATTAGCTAACCCATTATCCCAACTCACAAGTAAAGGGGTTAAATTTTTTTGGAAAAAAGAGTGTGAAGAATTTTTTCAAGAATTGAAGAAAAGATTAGTCGATGCTCCTATCTTGACTCTACCATCCGGGAATTATCTGTTTATTATTTATAGTGAAGCTTCAATGAAAAAAAATTATTGTGTCCTAATGCAGAATGATAGAGTTATTGCCTATGCGTCACGATAGCTAAAAACTCATGAACAAAACTATCCCACTCATGATCTTGATTTAGTAGCTGTTATCTTTGCTTTGATGATATGGAGACACTATCTATATGGTGAAAATGTGAGATTTATACTGATCACATGAGTTTGAAGTATATTTTCTCATTGAAAGAACTCAACATGAGACAAAGATGATTGATTGAACTACTCAAGGATTATGATTTCACTACACACTGCCACCTGGGGAAGGCAAATAAGGTGGCTGATGATTTGAGCAGAAAGGGTCATGGAGTTTTGAACAAGGTGAGGGTTGAAAGGGATCCATTGTTCATGGATATAGTAAATATGGATATGGGAATAATCATGGATGGTGAAACATCAATACTTTTTCAAATGGTTGCTAAACCATATTTACTAGGAAGTATAAAAAGTTCTCAGGCTGATGGTGAGGATCTTCAAAAGAAAATTAAATCTATGTATGATGGACGATTGATTGACTTCGTATATGAAGATGGAATTTAGAAATTTGGGAAGATACATTATGTTCTAGGCATGCCTAATCTAAAAAGGGAATTGTTGGATGATTCTCATAGTTCTAATTTCTATATACACACTGGTATCACTATGATGTATAGATATTTGAAGGAACATTTTTGGTGGGACAACATGAAGAGAGAGACTACTGATTATGTGTTAAGATGTATGGTTTGTCAACAAGTGAAAGCTGTAAGACAACATCCTAGAGGTTTCATGCAACCATTTCCCATACATGAGTGGAATTGGGATGATATTATGATGGACTATATCATGGTACTACCAAATAATCCTATAAGGAATGATGAAATATGGGTCATCGTTGATCGTCTTACCAAGTTAGCACATTTCCATTATATAAGAGAAGATTTAACACTTGAAATTTTTGCAAGACTATATATAAATGATGTTGGAAGACTTCATGGAGTACCCCTATCAATTGTTTCTGATCGTGATCCCCATTTTACATCAAGATTTTGGAAAAGTATTCAAAATTCCCTAGATATTGAACTTCATTTGATCACTTCCTACCACACTCAAACTGATGGACAATCCAAACGGACTATTCAAACCATAGAAGACATGTTGAGATCTTACTCGCATGACTTTCAAGGTTTGTGGTGTTAATATCTACCTCTGGTATAATTTTCCAATAACAATAGCTTCCATTAAAGTATTCATATGGCACCATATGAAGCGTTATATGGAAAGAGATGTAGCACACCAACCTATTGGGATGATGTTGGTGAAATAAAACTCATAGGCCTAGAGCTTGTTGAGGAAACAATGGAAAAGGTGAAGGTTATCCAAACCCATATCAAAGCAGCTCCAGGTAGGCAAAAGAGTTATGCCGATAACCGAAGGAAGGATTTGGAATTTTAGGTAGGAGATCATTTATTCTTGAAGTTATATCCATGGAATGGAGTTATACGATTTAGTAAGAAGGGTAAATTAAGTCCCTGGTATATAGGACCTTTCGAAATTTTAGAACGAATTGGGGTTGTAGCTTACCATTTGGAAATGCCTCCATGTCTCTCTAAAGTTCATGATGTGTTCCACATATCACTATTGAGAAAATACATTTTAGACCCATTGCATGTACTCACCTATGAAGAAATAAAACTGGAACCCGATCTTTCTTATTGTTAAGAGCCTATTAGAATTCTTGATATGCGAGAACAATTGTAGAGAAACCAGATGAATCATCTGGTTAAAGAGAAATCATAAGATGTAATAGGCAACATGGGAACCCAAGGAACTTATGATGAAGAACCACCCAAATATTTTTATGCAATAATATTCTAGAAATTTTGTGGAAGAAATTATTTGATGGGGGGGAGAATTTAACACCCCACGCTTTTATAGTATGTTTCCCTTTGAATACTGAAATTGCCTACGTTGTATGGAACTTAGAGTTTTAACACACCATGACCAATCAAACTAGACTTTATTAATATTAATACCTACTTTTTTAAATTTTATAAATTTTACTTTTAAAAATAGACTTCATTATTTGATTCAGAATATCAAAATTAGATTAGGGTGAATTTTGGGTATTTTTCTGAAAACTTTCAATTTTTGATAAATAGTGAAAAAACCCTGCATTATTGTCTAACACCGAGTTTTTATGATATAATTATTTTGGTTATTTTAATTTATTTTATGTAAAAATAGATACATAATACATATATATTTTCAATTTAATTCATTTGAGTAATTTCATAATAATATTATATATATGTATATATATATAATTTTATTGAACTTTTTACCCTCTTTTACCCTCCTTCTTATAGAATTTGAAAATTTCCATAAAACATAATTTTACCACTTCTGTGAATTGAATTTTAAAAATATGAGAGACACAGTTGACATCAATAATTAAAATTTGGTAAAATACGATGAAAATAATTTTTGGTGAATAGTAACTTTTGACTTTTATTTATCACGGTTAAAAGTAAATTAGGTAATTAAAGGTAAAAATGATTTTATAATTACTCTAACACATGTTCTAATTCTATTGGATAAGTTTTTTTTTGACCAAAATATACCTTAGGAATAAAATATGATTCTTTTGATCCACTTGGAAAAGATTAGGACATTTATTATTATTTTATTTAAAGATGAGTTAAAAGTGTTAAATTCAAAATTTAATAAATAAACCATTTTTAAAATAGGGTTATACATAAGATAAATTTGACTATATATATTCATTAGAAATATAAAAATATTTACTATATAATGGTATTTTATTTATAATTTTTTGACATTAAATAATTAAATTTTATAATGACATAATGATGATGCAGTAATTACTTTATTAATGAAATATTAAAATAATTGATATTATAAATATCCAAAATAAATGTAAATTGAGACTTATGATTAATTAAACTAATTTATAGGTTAATATTACATGTTAGAGTCGATTAAATAAAATTTATTCGAAGTGATAAAGTTATTATGGCTTTCAGTAAAATCAAATACTAAATAATGTCAAAATTGACATAATTGAGTTTTTAAAACAAATACTATATTATTAATTTTTATAATATTCCTAAAAATCTACGGATTGGTCAAAGGACATATATATGATTATATATATCAATAATAAACCAAATCGTATTCACTTGGTAGTTTATACTAATTTTACTAACCATATAATATAAAAATACAAAGAGACATTGTAAATGACAAACTATTTAACTAAGAGTTAAATCTAAATAATAAGGTTAATATGGTCACCTAAACTTGTCTAAAACCTATTGGATGACATTTTTTCGGCCCATCCCCACCTTAACATAAAAATAAATCATCTTTGGAGCCATTATAAACCAAATATGGTTGTATAATAAAACAATATTTTAAGCTTTTTCTAAAGCGACCCTCACCGCTCTTATAAAAGGGTGTTTCCCCTTATCTCAAAATCACACATTAAAAGACATTTGGATCGGCCAAACCCTGCACAAATATCCTCCCAAAAATCCTCAATTATACCTATAGGCATTAATTTTATCATAAACCCAACATATGAATCCCTATTGATCAACTCAAAAGGAAACACCCGAAGAAGAGGTAATAATTTCACCACCTCTTTTGATGTTCTTTTCTTCTTCAAATTCCTCTTTATTTGATGTTTACATAACAAAATAATAACTCCAGTACCTTCTATATACAGTGATTTTATTATAAATATGGTAAAACCATATTCATTATTCTATCCATCCTATTAATGACAAGTAACCATACATGCGTACGTATGGATTACCGTCTCCATGTCGTGGTGTAGTTTGTTATTCAAACACATCATTATTTGGATGGGTATAATAATGTGTATAACTGATGTATATAATAAATATAACATGTTAATGACTCTTTATATATGATATACTATCCAATTACATATGATTTCTCAATCAATATAATGATATTGTCGGTCGTGGGTATGTACGGATTACCGTCTCCACGAACGTGATGAGATTCATTCCCCATTGTAATAATTCAAGAATAATTTTCATTTTATGATTAAAAATAATTTTTAACAACTTAATATAATTATAGATATGAATATAATAAATCATATCCATAACAAACATAACTTATGAAACAAAACATATAATGGAAAATGAATCAGTTTACACTTGAAACAATGAAACTACTAAAATATTATCAATAAAACCATATTAGAAGATCATAAATGATATCATATTTATGTATGTTGTTCTTGTATAATTTAATAATAGTGATTTAACTATTATACAGGAGGTTAGCATACCATCGATCAAAGAAAAGTACAAGGTAAGGGTTAATTTTACAATCTCTTTATTTATCTGAGGTTGTTTATACGTGATTATCTACTGAGACATCTTTATCATCCACATCTGTGTTTCTTAAAAATATATTAAAAAACATTTTTATTATTTACTAGACTATATTTTAAAGTCATTTATACCCTTTACTTTTTATAAAAATTTTATAAAGGAATCTTTCCATCGTTTACCAGACTAGGCCCTTAAGGACCTTTTCAACAAAATTAAGGAAATAATGTTTTTATAACTTATACGGTGATTGTGGATATTTTCTTCCATAATTACACCTTTGAAGCTTACCTTATAAGATTATAGGGATATTTTGAAAATAAATGGTTTCATTTATAATTACATGACTTTTAAATATTTTCAAAATAGAAAGAGATATATCTATCAAACTGTTTTGATTTCATCTATGTCAACATCATTTTATGGATTTTACACTTGTTTGAAGTTTATTTATTCTGATATAGTATTTCATATTGTATTAAATTTTTTGTGATAATTTTGACTGTGGAAGTGTTTTTTTATACCATTCATGGTTTATGGTTAAAGTATTAACATTTCATATTCTAGTTTTAATACAAATGTTTATGTTATGTTTCAACATTTTCATCTGAAGAATTCATTGGACATTGTAATTGACAGGTGGAGCCCACTATAGCTCCTAGATGCATCAATAGGTCTCATGAGGAAAATTGGTGTCTTGGAATAAGGCCTTGAAAAAATATTATGTGTAGTCTTCGCATGAGGCCTTGACTATGTGATTATGATGTCTGACATTATGCATTCCATCATTATGAAATTTTCTATTGATATTACATGTTATTATTCGACTAAGAGAATATTTATATGAATTAGTTAATGGAATTATTTGATTTATATTTTCCATATTATGCTGAAGTCTATGTTTAAAAGGCTTATGTTTTAGTCTTATACATTTCTTTAAATGTTTATGCTTATTTATGAAAGTTTATGCTATATTATTATCCTTATTGAGCATCTGAGTTCACCCCTTTCTTATGTTTTATTTTTCCTAGGATGTGAAGAAGTATTTTACGATTAACCTGTAGGATTAGGCCAAGGGAAAAGAGTGTGTTCAAAGGGGACACAATGATGTTGTTTTTATTTTTTTTCATGATGTAACTTAAAACTTATGTATGTACCTAGTACATAAAATGCCACTAAAATAATCATTCTTTTGAGGCTTGATCTTTTTTTATCATGCCAATGTTATATAATATTTCACCAACTCTAGGTAACTAGGGTCAGGGAGTTAAACAGATAATATATATAAGTATATTTAAACAAATAATACTTCATAAATGATATTATTATAATTATTTTGTGGTAATATATTTCTTTCTTTCTTTCCATTATTATCATTCGAAAATGGATATGTTACTCATGCGTACATACAGTCTATCGTCTCCATGATTGTAATGTAGTTAATTTTTCAAAACCATATTTCATGACTATTTTTGTAATAATATTTTATGTGTAAATATGATACTTTTAAAATTATTATGATTCTTTATATATTTATATGATGACCTATTTTACCATAGTCACCCTACCAAATTCATTTTTAACACATAATAAAAATGATATTAAAGCATATTATGTAAACATAAATCATTATACTAATCATATATAACATAGTAATAAGTGAGATAAAAGGAATAATAAAAATTTAAAAGTTTATTAAAAAATAAATAAGTTATGTATGTTTATTATTCATGATGATAAATAACGTACATGATGCATCAGAATCAAGGTAAGGGTTTCTCATCTCACTTCTACATCCATAAGACATATGCCATATCCACAACTAATTTCTTTTGTATAGTTTATATAATAAAAATTTTAATGTTATGTAATGAATTAATTTATCTATATATAATTTAAGGTTTCATTTAATGTAATTTCATTCATGGGTCTTACGATAAAAATGTTACAAAAGTGTCAAGGGTTTATTTCAGAATCACATCACTATTATGGATTTTTTTTATTTAAGTATGTTTTTGTGGAATTATTGGACATATATATATTATAATAAATCTATTCAATTATTATATGTTTATTCATGATATTTTTCATGTATTAGTATCATTTTTCCTCTCTTTGGAACATAAATTGGCTAAGAAAATGTTTTTATGAAAATCGTACTTTATATCAGTCTTCCATCTGAATTATTTTTTCATATAAAACAACATATTATAAAAATGTTTTCAATTTTTTTAAATATTTAAAAATTATTTATTAAATAAATATTTACTTATTTTTTACTTGTGAAAAAAATATAGAAGTAAATATTAATTTACTTTTCAAATCAGTGCATGTTTGGATTTTACAGTAAATTCCAATGGAATATTTGTTTTTAGAAGTACTAAGTGAACATAATATCACACCTTCATAATTGATTTTTTTTAAGAATATTTTAAATGTTTTAAAAAGTAATTTTCAAATAAAAGGGTTTTAAAAATATTTTTTTATGTTTTAGTTTTAAAAATACATTCAAATTGAAAATGTTATTTTCCAAACAATTATTTTAAATAATTTATTATGGTATTTATACTCATCAATGGGATCAAACCTTTACTTTTTTTTAAATAATACCCATTTTATATTAATTAACCCTTTAATTTTTCTATTTTAAGTATTAAAGTAAATGGGTGGAGTTTGGGAGAGTCTTGTGAACTTTTGGAGGGTTTTGGGGATTTTCTACAGGTGTAGAGTAGGTGAATTTTTAGGGAAGACTATGAAAAACATAAATGAAACCATGCAAAATGAGGTAGTGGGAAAAGGGAAGGTGCATGGGAAGTGCACAGTTTTACCAAACTATACATCCACTAAGTTAAAACTATGCGTTTTTAAGTTTGGATTCAGTCTTCTTGAGGTGGTGGCTTCAGCATGGTTGGCTCATGGTTTGGAGACCATGAAAGACAACCATGTGAGGTCCATCATTAATCCAGTGGCTAGCACATAGCTGGAACATGGATTTCCTAATCGTGCAACTAAACCATGCATGAAAAAAAACTAGATCCTTAAAACGTGGATCTAGGTCGTTTTGATACTTTAATGCCTAGTTTTTCCCCAAAATGGACTAAACTCAATACGTATCCCTCTAAAATTTTGTAGAAACTCTACCCATAACATTATATGTGATATGGAGTTGTTCCATGAAGCTTTGTAGCTCGATTCTCACAGTATTCCAACATTCATCATTGTTATTGATGGTTTTCTTATATCTACTTCAAAACCCCACAACCACTCTTTGTATATCTCTCTCATAGATTCATATATTTACTCTCAATGTGGGTAGATATAATGTTTTTATTCCAAATATGTTTATATTTGGACTTTTGTTTTTAGAGGAAGAGAACTAGGGTAGGTTCATTGAGATTCACAATGTTTTTTTTCACATTTTTTTAATATTTATAATTTTTTCAAAACATATCAAGGTATGTGGCTTCACTCTTGAATCATATTACTATAACTAATTAGATTAGTTTCAAATTCATTTAGTTTATTTATTTTTATTGTGATATTCTTATGCAATTCATGTTATAAATCCTATTTAGTGATGATTTATGGTTTTTGGTGAAATTGTTTAATCGTGGTAATTTTTTTCGAAAAGTGTTTTGATAAATTATTTTAAAATGTTGATTTTAAAATTGTTTCTTAGTTTTATTGATGGAAAAGTTCTTTAAATAAATGTTTTGTTTTATTGAAATGGTTTTGGAAATATTTTATTTCCATGGTTTTTTTATTACTTGTTGTGTGTTTTTATATTACATATGAGAGGCTTGGTTTAAATATGACCTTATGCTCAGTACCAAAGGTGTAATGGAACATGGGATAAAATTACCTTGTGGTGACATTGTATACTGATGAGAGACCACTCATGAGAATGGTATTTTCATAAATAATCATGCAAGGTTGGATATGTGGAATGGATTTGTTATGAAAATTGATTTGATAAATAATTTTCAAATTTTTATTTTAAAATAGTTGCTTGTTTTTATTTATAGAAAATGGGTGTTAAATAAATGTATTGTTGTATTGAATAGGTTTTGTAATGATTTTACTATCATGGATTTTAGGCATACTTGGTGTGTCTGTTCATATTTCATTTATGAGGCTTGGATGAAATTTGACCTTGTTCTCAGTGCCAAAGGTATAATGGAATGTGAGAAATAATTACCTTGTGACGACTTAGTAGATCAATGAGATACCATTAATGTGTATTTAATTTTTTTAATAAATAATTCTTAGTTGGATATGTGGAGTGGATTGATTATACCAAATTGAATTTTTGAAATGGGTTTGAAATCATTGTTTGGTTTCTTTCTCTAAAAAAATCTTTGGTATGAAAACTTGTTGATATGATACTTGTTAATATTTAGTTATAAATTGTTTTTTAAATTTTCTTATATAAGTTTTTCTAATTTTTGTATCCTAGTGGTGTGATTAGGGAAGTCATTGGGGAAACTTTCTTATGTTTTAGAACTCACTCCTACTTTGGTAGTTTTGTGATTTCACAGAGGTCATCTACTAGGACATGGGAAATGGTAAAGTATCACCCATATTTATAACTACTTCATGATACTTATATAGTTTGGTGGATTAAGATCATGGTGTATGTGAAGGATTGATGTTTCTGACATCTTTGAGTTTTGTTGGCTTTTTAGTCTTCTGATTTTCACCTTGATGTTACTTTTTCTTCCGTTGTGGCACTCTTTAAAGTCAGTTTTGATATAAATGAATTTATTTACTTTTATTTCCTCTTATATTGAATCATGAGGTGTTTTATTTTCTTGTGTTTTATTGGTTAGTAGATTTATTTTCAGAGGTAAAATCACCCTCATGTATATTTAAGCCCTTCATCATTTATTTCCTGCCTTTGTTGCCTTGGGTAAGTTCACTAAGGCCATGTAGCATTCTTACCACCTTCTCAAGACAATCAGAATTAGAAGGATATTACAAGTGGTATCATATTGTTTGATCCTTGACCAACAAGTGGTCATCAATTATATCAGTCTTGTAGTTGAAATTCAACCTATTTTATTCCTTGATTTGGGATCATATAATGGAGTAGGATTGTATCAACTTGAAATATAAAGCATAAAAATAAACAGATAACTATTTTATGTTGAACAATAAGTAACTAGGGAGTTTGGTACATAAGTGTTTTGGAGAAACTTATAATATTTTGAAATCTCATTGTCATGGGTTTAGCCAATGAGATGAGAATAGAATGCATCAGAGGAATGAATTCTCATTAGGAAAGAATATTTCATTTGAGTAATTATATATGATTCGATGCAAGGTGAATTTTCTGGAAAAAATATGATTTTTTTTCAAATGAATGATTTTGAAAATGTTTCAATTTTCAAAAGGAAGTTGAAATTTTTGAATAAAATTACTCAACATGGTAAATATTGATGTTGGAAATAAATGATATGATAGAATGATGTGATATAAATTTAAATGTTAAGACATTAGTTTCTAGAGAGTGAGACTTATTATGTTAGATATTTTTTTAGAAAATATAACCTGGTAGGAATCATAGAAACCAACTGGAAGAATCTGTTGAGAACTTGGTTTCACCTAAGCCACATGTGAACCAATAACTGGTTCAGAGTATCATCCAAGTGCTTCAGGTTTTGGACATAGGGAACTAAAGGGATTATCCAAGTAATGTGGATAATTCTACCTAGTTCCAAAAGTATAATCCACCCATATTCGGGGTGATTGTAAAATAGAAATGGAAGAGGTGTGACTGAATAGGATGAATCGTATCTTTGATTTTATCAGCACACAGGGGGAGTTAAAAATACAAGATGAAGACATGTATGTTATAGGATGCGGAACCCTAATGCTGGGATCTTGTGGTTTTGGATAAAGTTGATCTAGACCTTGGTAGAGAGGATTTTGAGGAAATGTTCAAAAAAGATCTATCCTCACATGTTTTTGATTTAGAGAACGATGGAATTCTTCATCCCAATGAAAGAAAACATTTTTTTTCACAGAGTATGCAGCTAAATTCAAAAATTTAGTACACTATTTACCTGAGGTTGTAGGTAGCGCGTCTTTGAAGGAACACATTTTTAAATAAGGGATAAGGTAAGATATTTTCGCAAATATCGGTGTGATCTATATAATAGACTATAAAAAGATATTAAATAGAGAGATAATGGCTGAAAGGGAAATATCAGGAACTATGGGAGGAGAAAGTATGTAACTACCCATGGGAAATGGTGGGAACTCTAACGAAGGGGGAAAGTGGAAGAGGGACACCTAATTCAAAGGTGGGAGCATGAATCAACATTAGATGGCTAGTTCATTGAATCTTCTTCCGTGACACGTGAAAAAAGATGGATCATTCCAGTGTGGTTCCTTCGACAACATGAAGTGACAGTGTACTACACCACCAAAATCATGAAATAATTACAACATGATGGGAATCTTCAGCACTTTTGTAGCAGTACCCTGGGGTCATGTGCTCGAGGCACTTATCCAATATGAGAGGCATCATATGATTCGATGTAGTGAGGATAGAAGAATTAGTCTACTAAGTAGAATAGAACTATCTATCGTGATTCTGTGAATACGATGAATCATCCACAATAGAAATACCAACAGGGCCACAATGAAAAAAGTGCCGTAAAAAAGTAATTATATAGAGATGAGCTGAAACAGTCCTTTTCTTTATTGGAAATATATGTGTATGATTTAATCCTGGGCATGGATTGGTTGAAAATATTAAAGGATCAAATTGAATCTTATTATATAATATTTAGCTCCATGATTAGGAATGGAATCGAGTATCTATTTAGATGACAAAGGGGTGTAATGAGAGGTGAAATAGGATTGTTGGAACTATTAGTGAGTATGATCTTTTACATGTTGGAAGAGTTGAATTTGGAATCGATGGAAGAGATTGAGAATGAAAAATTTCTAGCACTAGTGGATTAGTTTCCTAATTTTTTACCCAAAAAATTACCAGGATTTCTACCAGTAAGGGAAGTGTATTTTACAATTGTTCTCAATCTAAGGAAAATTAATATCCCACTTATTTTTTATAGGATTACACAATCGAAATTATGTGAATTAAATGTGTAGTTGTAATATCTCAAAAGAAAAGTTTCCTTTCAGCCAAACCAGTCTCTATGGGTTGAACCATTCTTGTTCGTGGAGAATGTAAATGGAACTCTAAGGCTTTGTGTCAATAATCCCATGATTAAAATTTTTTAACAAAAAATAGATATCCACTTCAAACACATTAATTATCTTTTTTATCAATTGAGCAAAGCTCAGTGGTTCTCTAAAATTGACTTGTGATTAAGTTATCACCAATTGTGAGTTCAAAAGGAGGATATTTTTAAGACAATGTTAAGAAGAAGATATGGAAATTATAAATATGTTCTAATTCCTTTTAGTATTATAAATGAGAAATTGGTCTTTATGGTGTTGATGAATTAGATATTTTAGTGATATATGTATTATTTTGTTGTGGTGTTTATGAACAAGATATTGGTTTATTCAAAAAAAAGGATGAGCATGAGAAATACCTAGTGGTTATGTTGGGAATATTAATGGATCATCGTTTGTATAAAAAATAATAAATGTTTGATTTTCAGTTACAAGAGGTATGTAACCTTGGCCATTTAATTTATAAAAGAGTTGTTTTAGTGAATCTAAGGAAGGTAAAATCTATTATCTCAGGGAAACCACATAAGAACATCTTTGAGATATGCAGTTTTATTTTTTTATCTTGTTAATAATAACACTTTTTTCATGAATTATCATGACTAGATTCGACTATGACCATATTGAAAAGGTATAATTTTTCTTTCCAATAGACCATGTGATTCTGGAAATATTATCAAGAGCTAAGGGTTAAACATACATCTGCACTGGTCATTGTTTTTTCAGAATCAGGACAAGGGTATGTGGTGTATTGTGATAATTTAGGATTTGGGTTGGGGTGTGCTCTCATGCAGGGAGACTATATTTTTTTCTTATGGATCAATATATTTAGAGGATCATGAGAAGAACTACAAAAAACACACTTTTATGTTTGCGATAGTCATCGATGATTTTATGTATTTATGTCCTTACATATTTAGTGAGAAATTTACAGTTATTACGGATCATAAAAGCTTGAAAAATATATTATCACAAAGAGATTTGAATATAATGCAAAGAAGATAGATGTAATATCTAAAAAATTTGTAAATTGACTTTATGTAAATACTGGGTAAACAAAATTCAGTGGCCAATGAATTGAGCATAAATTTGTATGCTCAGTAGGAAGAAGATGATTTAGATGAGTGGAAGATGATATCAATACTAGTTGACATGCATGCAGAATTTGAAGACCATAGTGATATTGTAGTTTTCCTTCCATATTTATTGTAGTTTTCCTTCCATATTCTTTGTTTCTAATTTAGTTATGTTTGTTAAAGAGTCATAGAAATCTCATGCACAATACATGAATATGAGTTCAAAACACAATGGTGGGGAAAAATTGAGGGATAAAAGTTGGATGAGAGTTCAGTGTTGTGGTTCAAAAATTGGATGGTAGTACCTATGGATTCTTAGGAGAAAATTCTTCAAGATTTACAAAATTAATTATGGGGTTTTAATCTTGGAATATAGAAGATGTATAAACTTTTTAAATCATAGTTTTGGCGTATCTTCATGAAAAATAATTTTATTGAGTTTGTTTCGAGATGCATAAATTGTCAGTAAGCTAAGGAAAATAATCAATGATAGAAAGTTATGTCGTAGTATTTACCTATCCATGTTTGTAAATGGGAGATGATAACTATGGATTTTTTAATAGGTCTCCCAAGAATGGTTTAGAAACATGATCAAATATGGGTGATAGTGGATCATCTCAAAAATTTGGCTCATTTAATCCCTATTCATGAAACACATAAGGTGGAGGATATATAAAAAATATATATCTAAGAAATGGTAAATAAACATGGAATACTAGATTCAATAGTGTAATATAGGGATATGAGGTTCATGTCTCATTTATGGAAATATTTATAGAAATCCTTTAGGACTTAGTTGACTATGAGTATGGCATATCTTCATCATACATACGACTAATTTGAAAGGATGATATAAATGATAAAAGAGAAGTTATAGGCTTCTGTAATTGATTTTTGTGGCTCGTGGGAACATGATGTGCTATTAGTGGAGTTATCATATAAAAACAACTGTAATGCCTTGATGCATTTGTATCCCCTTGAATCATTGTATTGATGTCGTTGTTGTTTTCCACTTTGTTGGGTTGAAACATGTGAGACATCACTAGTTAGTATAA
Organism: Viscum album; assembly: GCA_963277665.1. Classification (NCBI taxonomy): domain Eukaryota; kingdom Viridiplantae; phylum Streptophyta; class Magnoliopsida; order Santalales; family Viscaceae; genus Viscum; species Viscum album. Next base: position 418,317,585 of record OY728135.1, read on the forward strand.
GACCTATTCATTAAACAATAGATAAGAAAAATATAACTAGAAAGAGGATGAAGATGGATCAGAGTCATCATAAATCTTATACAGATCATCGTCTATGCTCATTTTCATTCATAGTATGTTATCATGTGTTCTTGAAGAACTCATCAAGGCTTGGAAATCGCCATTTTGGGAAGTAATGAAAATTAAATCCTAGATACATAATCCCTTTTGAGATACCAGTATTGTTTGGTGAGGTGGAATATAATTTTTCACATCCACCACAGTTTAATGTGGTGCGTAATGTGGTTCACATATCATAGTTGAAAAGGTATCATCCTTACCCTGACCATATGATCAGATGGGATTATGTTGACCTAGATCTTGATTATTCACTAATATATATCCTTATGCAGACATTGGATCGGAAAGAGAAATCATTTCATGGAAAAAATCATTTATCTAGTGCATGTATTGTTCAAACACAGTTAGATTCAGGATTGGACTTGGGAACAGGAGAAGGAAATGAAAGAGAAATGGCCAAAACTCTTTTAGAACAACAATAGTTTTGTACTTTATAAGGATGAAAAGACCATTGGTGGGGACAATGTATCACCCTTATATTATGTAATTAACCCTGGAATTATGCGTTTTAGGTATATAATGTTTATAGGATATGTTTGGGAGAGTTTAGAGAAACTTTAGAGGGTTTGGGAATTTTCTTCAAGTGCATAAATGGTTCATGGTTTCAAAAAACCATGAAATACCTATAGGAAACAATGCTCAGTGAGGCAGAAGAAATGAAAATGTATATAGGAAAAACAAGGTTTTCCCAAACCATGATTCCACTAAGTATAAACACTGAATTTTAAATTTTCATTTCTGTCTTTTTGAGGCAGTGACTTCAGAATTGCTGGTATAGGATTTAGAGACTCTGTGAGATGAATGTGCAAGGTACATCCTTAGTTTTGTTACCGATGCATGGTTTTTATAGTGTTTTGCTAACCGTTTGAATAAATTGTGTGTAGAAAGAAACTATATCCTTAAAAATTGGATCTAGGACATTTTTAGGTTTTAATGCTTTGATTTACATAAAAGGCCCTAACTCAGGATTTCTCCTTCTCAAAGGTTAGAGAAACTCTCCCCATCAAATTGGAAGAAATTTGGAGCTGTTAATTGGTGTGTTGAAGCACGATTCTCATGTTAATCATTTGTTCTTCGTTTTTCTTGATGATTTTCTTAGATCTACTTCACTCTCTCTCTATCTCTCTGTTTTTTATCTATGCATGTTGTGTTTAGATATAATTTTTTCGATGCCAAATCTGTTTTGATTTGGATTTTTTTGATGATAAGGGATGATATATAGGATGGTTTTATGTAGCTTCAACCCAATTTTATGATGTTTTTCATTCCTTTTATCATTTTCTCCAAAACTTATGAGGTAGGTGGCTTCACTCTCAATTCCTCTTTCTTGAGCTGATTGGTTTAGTTTCAAATTGATTAAATTACTTTATTATGATTGTGAAATTGTGGTGCATAACATGTTATAATTCATCATTAGTGACAATTTACTGTTTTTGGTGAAAGGTTGGAATGATGGAAATTTTTTATTCAAAGTGCTTTAATAAATGATTTTAAAATGTAGATTTTAAAATAGTTTATTGGTTATATTTATGGAAAATGGTTTCAATTAAAAGGTATTTTTATTGAAATGGTTTTTGGAATGATTGTATTGCAATTGGTTTTGGGCATACTTGGAGAATGTGTTCCTATTGAATTTACAAGTCTTTGTTACAATATGACCTTGTGCTTAGTGCCAAAGATGAAATGGTGCATGATATATAATTACCTTATGATGATGTAGTATATTGATGCAACACTACTCATGAGTATGGAACTTTCATAAATAAGTATGCATGGTTGGATATGTGGAATGGATTGGTTATGCTAAATAAAACTTTTGAAATGGATTTTAAAGCATTGTTTGGAAGATTTCTCTGAAAATGGTTTTGGTAGGATTAATGATTAATAGGACACTTGATTATATTTAGTTATAAACCATTTTTCGAAATTTCTTTATATAAATTTTATTATATAGTTGATGATAACTTTTCTATCCTAGTGGTTTGACTAGGTATGTCATTCGAGAAAACTTGTTGAGTTTTAGTACTCACCCCTTCTTTGGCACTATGGTTCTATTGCAGATGTCATCTACTAATACATATGAAATGTTAAAGTATCTCACATATTTAGTACTAATTCATGATACTTTGGCTCTTTTGGTTGGATCATGTGGGGCATTGGATTTGTGGTCATATTTTAGTTTTTTCTCTTCGTAGTCTATTGCTATTTACTTTGATGTTAGTTTGTCTTCAAAAGTGCTACTCATTGGAGTAAGTTTTGATATAATTAAAGTTTTTTGAGTTTTATTTCATTTTATCCTGATTCATGTAGTGTTTTATTTGGTTATGGTTTTTGGATGGTTGTTTTATTTTTAAAGATAAAATCATCCCCTGTGTTTATTAAATCCATTCTGTATTTATTTCCATCCATTGAGTCCTTGGGTATGTTTCTTTGGGCTAAGTAGCATTCCTTCTACCTTATCAAGAAAATGAGAAGTATATGAATTTTACATTATTATTCACTAGGTTTATATTCTATTGATGCCATCTTTATTATTTATTTAGATGGTTTATGATCAGTTTGACTGAGGATGTACATTTTTATTACCATTTACCATATTACTCTGGATGGTTTATGATTATGTTTTTTGATTGGTGAGAGTGTTAATATTTCATATGCTAATTTTTCAATATGAATGTTTCTGTTTATTAATTTAATAAAATTTCATATGAGAAAAGAATTGGACTTTCTAAGTGATAGTTGGGGCCTGTTATAGCCCCCCAATGTATTGTAGATTTCTTAAGATAAACTAGAATGTGTTTGGTTTGATGCCTTACCCATTTATATAGATATCTTGGAACAAGTACTTGAAGTAATTAGATATCAGGGAAAAAATACATGATGATTTGTTTAAGATGTTTAGTATTATGTATCTCATCATTATTAATTTAGTTCTCAATATCTCTTGTGATTATCTGGTTAGTTATAATATTCATGGTTATGTTTCAAGTGCATGTGATAATTTATATGGAATTATTTGATCAACAGTTATTTCATCCCTATTATGATCAAGATATTGATTAAATGGAATTGGTTTCATTTATTTACCTTACCATATTTATTATTCATTTTTTAGACATATCTTCTAATGTATGCTTTCCCTTACCGTGCATTTGAGCTCACCCCTTTCTTTTGTATTATTTTCCCCATGAAAATAGGAAGTGTTTTGTAAATTATATGCAGGGATATGATAAGGGGAATAATTGTGTTATCAATCTAAATTAATTGTGTATTTTGTTTTTTTTAATTTTAATTCATCAATATAAATTTTTATTTAGGAAATAAGAAGGGTAAAATCAAGACAAAACAAGCCCAAGCAACCAAAGCATCAAAAGACCAAAAGGACCTATGGAGGCTTGAAATAGTTAAGACCAAGGAAATACACCCTAACCAGATTGACCCCCTATGGTTTCATGATGTGAATACTATGAAAGAAAATATAATCAGGACCAGGGACAATAAGTGAAGCAAGGTAATCAGTGACTTGGTTACCCTCACGCTATGTATGAACCACTTTGGCGTTATTTCCAAGCATGCCCTAGCACTTTGTGATGATGTACTGAATCGACCAAGGAGTAGAGCTAATGCCATCAAGGGAATTGTGAAGAAGAATTGATTTAGTTTCTTCCTATGATAAATCAATCCTCTTCTGAAAACATAGCTTATTCCCATGGAGTATCACCTTTTCCTCTACCATAAGGGAGGAATTATGACATAGGCAAGTGCAAAACACCAGTAAGGATGATCTAGGGGAGTTGCGGATGACCCCACCTCTGTGAAGTTCCAACACATTGCAAGATACATCTGTATTGAGATTAAGTCCCATGGAAGGGGGTGGCCAACAGACCCAGTGGGATTTTTTGTTTCTACCATAATGGGAACTAAGAGTATTGGATTAGAGATTTTTAAGGGTGGATTCCTACCACTTGTTGTAGATGAGGATGACCATGTCGAGGATGATATTCGTCAATCCTAGGGTGATGGGCATACCTTAGACTTGGACCCCTTCATTCTTAACCCTATTTATCACATTCCAAACGAACCAGCAACCTACATTCAAGAACATATGTGGTAAAACCTCTCTGGACCCCACTCTTCTGCACCATGGAAGCACCTCTCAAAGAACGACATATCTGACATGGTATGAACATAAAGAGAAGTGAAATCACCAATGTACTCCCACATCACACTCGCCCAGTTTCCCTCATTAGAAATACAGACCCCAATCTCCTACCAATAATTTTTGTAATAAGGACATCTCAAATTTATAGGGATTCCATATTGTTTGACATTATCGTCTGTTAGGGCAGCCTTGTTCTGTATCTTCCATGATAGGAAGTTATACTTAAAAGGGATACCTCTTGGAAAGAGGACCTCATTCAGAATATCCATATTTTCATGTAAATCCCTGATATAGTGAAAATAACTTGTGGAGAAGGACCCTAAGGAAGATGGTGTAGAGATACATCTATCATATTCTGAGTTGAGTTCAATGAGGTTGAAGGTGTCCCGTTATTCCTCATCCAACAAAATGTTGATGAAGGGAGGATGAGAGATGACCTACCTGAAAGAGATAGAGGTGGAATGGAATCCATGTAAGCCTAGGGTATGACCAACCAGGTTTTCCTTCCAAAAGATGTCACCCATTCCAATAATCCAATGTGTTTGGGATTGAAGATCACTTAGCAGGAGGAAGATCACATACTAGAGTTGGGAAGCTTGACCCTCATTCGAGGGAAGAATACCAAATTGATAGTTATCCATGGTGATCCCCCAATGCATACTTTTTTCATGTAAATCCCATTACAACTTACCATGCATTCATGTAAGGGGGTCATCAAGGATACAAACATTAAATCTACCATCCCTCATTGGCCTTACCACCCTATTCTAGGATTCCCATTGATGTTTCCCTTCCACAGTACCATCCCATATAAAATGAGCCAAGACCTGATCAATTCTATTGATGATACCATTTGATACATTAATGGATGAGAGATCATTGATGGGGGTATCTAGGGGGATGAAATTAACTAACACTATCCATCCCCCAATGGATATGTATATTTTCTTCCAGCTTAGGATCCGGTCCATTAATCTGGTGATCAAGAAGTCGATGTCCTGAACCTAAAGATGGCCAAAATAGATTGAGGCCCCTAGATATTATATTGGTAAGGCCCCTCTATTTATGTTTATTCTATGTTTAACTACATATATCTAGCTCTGAATAAATCTATTAGAGTTGAACATGTTTCTTTTTTCCTTGTTGATCACCTGGCTGCTCCAGTGGCAGTACTCTTCTAGCACCTTGATAAAACCAATTTTAGATCTTCTATTGTCATTCAGAAAAATAAACATATCATCCATGAACATAGGGTGGGAGATATAGGGAGATAAGAGTCTTCTATAGTAAGTCAGTATCTCTCCATTGTTGATGCTCTTTTGTAGAAGGTGATTGAGGATGTCCTCAGTGAGGATAAAGAGGCTCAGATAAATCGTGTCACCTTACCTTAGGTCGTGAATGGCTTAGATGAAACCATATGTCTTCCCCATGAATGTAACCACCAACCATAAGGAGCTGAAACACCTACACTTGAGGTCATTGTTCTAAGGGGAGATTCCCATAACTTCTAGCACCATGTTGATAAAACCCCTCTCAACACGATCATAAGATTTTTTCATGTCTAAATTGATGGCCATGTTATAACCTTGTTTCATGAAGTTGATGTCTCTGATCATATATTGTGCCAGTGCAATGATGCCTTGATTGGAGAGGCCCTTCATAAAATCATGCTTCTCCATGGATATACACTAAGGAATATGAAGATACAACATGGTGTGGATAAAAATGGCCAAGATATTGTATGTAAAGTTGCTCATACTCACTGGTCTATATTGCATGATAGAGGAGGGGTTCTTAGTTTTTTAAAGGAGCACGATGGTAGTGGCATATAATAACTATGGTAAAAAACCCTGAATGAAGTCATAGATATAAGAGATAATCTTGAATTTTACCACATCCCATAAAGACCTTTAGAAAGAGCCCTAGAAACTATCTGGTCCAAGGGAACTTTTGGGATTCAGGCTCATCATTGCATCATGAATCTCCTATTCATCCGGGATCAATCCGAGACATTCATTGTCATGAGAAGAGAAATGGATGGGGATCACATCATAGAGAACCCTATTCCACCTTAGGAACCCATCAAGAATACAAGGGTTGAGGCTAGTGAAGAGGTCCTTAAAGAAGGAAAGATCCAAACCTCCCATGATATCTCTCTCATCTCTGTACGTGTCATCATAAAGCATAATGTTGGGGTTCACTAGACATTTACACTCTTTGATACAAGAATGGAGGAATATAATGTTCATTTCTCCCTCACTGATCCATTTGATTCTCAATTTTTCGCTCACTAGGTGTTATTTTCGGAGGATTATATTAGCCAAGGATCCCTTCTTTCTAGACAAAGCTAAAAAAATCCTATCATCCCAATCTTCTTCCGGGATATTATTAAGCCACTCAAGCTCCTACACAGTTGTGTCCATTCCATTATTTATGGGAGTAATCCCCTTTTCCAATGATAATAATTTTTTTAAGGCATCTCAATTTGTTATGGATGTCCACCAACATATTCCCCTGAGTAGGATAACTCCATACATCTCTCACAAGGGCATGGAACACTAGAAATCTCACCCAGTGATGATTGAACCAGAATCTTTCCTGTTGATTCTTCTATGAGGTCAAAGACCCCAGGAGAGGATACTGGTTTGATAACCCATGAATAAGATGAATTAACTTGGTGTTAGAAAAAAAAATGTCTTGCATGTTGTCAGATAATGGTATAGGTGGATCTATAATCAATGAGACCCTCTTTCGTTGTTGCACCAGGTGAATCGGTCACATGAGATGCCTAGATCCCAGAGGCCTTTCCCGACCATCAACTGATTGAAATACGAGATGGATTTTCTATTAAAAGGATCCCTTAAATTATTTTCCTTTGGATCAATGATGAAATTGATCCCCCCCCCCAATGATCCATGGGTGGTTGTTAGGATCAAAGGTATTAATGTCTTGCCATAGAGCTTCCCTTTTGTGGGTATCACAGATCTTGTATATGAAGGATATGAAGACATATTTTCACCTTGAGACACCTTTATAGTGATAAATTAGTCACCATATTGGAACAAATAAAATGATATGTCCCTACACAAAAATATCTAGATACTCCTGGTTTTGGAGTCTGTATGAATAGAGCCATGAAATTTGATTTTCATTGAGAATTGAAAATTCTTAGTTGGATTTTTTTATGCTCTAGAATAGTGACTACTGAGACATTTTGTTTCCCAACATTAGTGTAAAGGAAATCTACCTTAAATTTGAAACCAAGGCCATTATAATTATCGATAATTAAGGGAATCAGTCATTGAAATTTTTCTTGGAATTGGACCAAGAACACTTATCCTTCTTGAAGTGGGCGGATGAGTGATCCATTAAGTTTTTTGATCTAGATCACGTGCACACATCACCATCTATTGATGATAACACGGAATTAGGGTAGGATGTTCCTAGGGGGATAGAGGAAGGTTTTCTCTTAACACAATAGAAATATTTGGTGGCCTTCCCTTTGTCTTTGGGGATTTGTCTTGGAGTACCCCCAATTGGATTTCTGGGAGAGTTCGCGGTAAGAGAAGCAGAAGGAAAGATGTGGATAGCATCCCGGGGAGTGATGGTTAGACCAATAGATCCTAGAGCCACTGATTGACATAAAGATAAATCATATGGGAGTGGAAGGAAAGATATGAGGCCAGTATGGTTGGACGTGAAGCTTTACAGGACCCCCTAGATTGAACTCCTGAGATGGTAGAGAATGCATGAGGGGAGGGTGAACGAATCAAACCCAGTAGAAGGGAATGTAGTTGGGAGTGAAATTTATCTGTTCCTAACACCTCAGTGAGACACTTGTAGTAAAAGAGGTGGGGACAACTCAAGATCCGATAAAGAGGGGCTAGAGGGAGGCTCTACTGGGGTGCCTTTAGAGTACTGGTCCACCTCAATTGTATGAGTACATGTGGAAGGCAGTGTCAATTGCTTGTCTTGGTCATGATTGACCTTAGGGGAGGGTCGACTATCTATTTGGTGCTGCCTTCTGTAGACCTATAGGGAGTACCCCTAAATAAGGTAGTGAGGAAAGTACTTGGGGAATACTATGTGGGATAAGTATGGGTTCTAGGAGAACTAATCTTACACATTGGGTGAGATATGATTGGAAGGGTAGGGGATAGATCCATCTCAATGCAGAGGAGAGTTGTCGACGCATCCACACATCATCACGATCTATCATCTGAGAAGAGAAAGCCACAATGGGAGTCTCCAATCACTTTGAGGGAGCCATCATTTTGAAGGAGGAGATGAAGCCTAAAAAGAGTTACCTAGACCACAGTGAGTGGGCTTTCCTTGACACTATGGACATCAATTGACTAAAGGGATTGGATGAAGCTCCACCGGTCTAGAAAATGTGGGACTATACACCACACTTGGATGAAGACCTCTTCCGAGGTGAGGAAGTGGAGAAAAGAATTCATGTGAAATAGAGAGATCTGAAATAGACCATGAACACCCCATGAGTTGAAGAAATGATGGATGATATCGATGAGATGTTTAACAACCACATATTGATCCATATGGGTCCACTTAAGTCACACATATGCATTTGCAAAGGCTGTCATAGGGAATTAAAGGTAAAGGAAGTTTCCATCCCTTGAAGCCTTTAGATGTGACATACCAACCTCTAGGAATCACTACTGATAAGATCCCCTCGACAAGACCCATTGTGCATCTCTAAAGGAGATGGACTTGAGGGACATGAGGGGAGAAATGGAGGGAGCCGACTGAGGCCCAAGGAAATCAAGAACTGGAGCCAAACTAGGGTCTCATGAAAGATCCACTAGAATCCAGTGGTTATGAGGTCTAGGAGGGATCTCCAAGGATGTAGGGTTGAGAGGAGCAGAGGTGGAATTGGGATCAAAGGTCGACAGATCTGCCAAACCAGTCAGTGACCAGGAAGACAAGGTCTCAATGGGAAGAATGTTTTAAAGACCTAATGGCTCATGAGGCACGTTCTCAAGAGTAGTGAGAATATCTGTTTCCTTGTTAGATTTTAATTAAAATTTACTTTATGTATCTAGTTTAACAAGACAAATAGTCTATTAAATACTTATGGATATGATTTATTTATTATTCCAATGTAATAAAGTAGACACAGACTCTAGGTTACTAGGGTTTGGGACAATATAGTTGGTATCAAATAGATGTTTATTTGAAACCTTGGAAACTAGATTTAGGATAACCAAGATTATAGAACTTAGCCATATAACACTCTTTGAGGATAATTATGTAAGAATGTACTATCATTTTTTAAAGGAGTATATTTTGTGATTTTTCTTACTAAGTATATCCTTATTTAGGTATTACAAGTGGATGTGGTTGTGGAACAGATGTACCTTGGGTTAATAACTCTAGAAAAGAGTGAATTATTCTTGACCCGATCTTCACCTAGTGCATGAAAATAGACCTTACTGTGCACCAAGTTTGTCACTCCCAGTTTATATTCCTGAAATAATTCACATTTTATTTAAAACACATTATGAAGGATAATTAAAAAATTCCATTCCCAAAGAAACAATGTTTATGATTATGATATTAGTTATGCATAATTTTCTGAATTTATTTAAGTGTTGCACTAGTATAAAGATTATACATTATGTTTCATATTTGTATGATATAATCTAGTGTATTACATTGTTTATAAGTGAATAATAACTTATAGAATGTAAACAATATCAATTCACAATATCCATATAGGGATTTCCTCCTAGGAAATATAATAAATCTGGAGCTAGAGCTACAGCTAGAACTGATCAAATTATAACTCTATTAGGTAAGCTGACTCAGGTTATGAGTAATAACCTTTCATTTAAGGTGTATCATGTTGATCCACAACACAGTGTAATAGTGTAATACCACCTCGTCCATCAAAATACATTTTCATTAAATGGGAATAAAAATCCATTTTTTATAAGTAATGGATAAGTTTAATAGAGAAGATATTTCTCACTCTTGGAAGTAGTGAAAGGTATATTATTTTCATGGAATTTTATTAACCTTCATGAGAGGAAGATAAATGGTGATTGTTAAGGTAAGAAATATAAATCATAGAGTGGATTTATTTTAATTTAATTTTGTTGGAAAAATATTTTCCTCCTGAGAAATGACCAGATGTGGAATGTTTATTTTTGATTCTAAGACAGAAAGAAGTGTAAAATGTTTTTAAGTTTGATTCCAACTATATAAGGTTATAAGGATATATTACCGACACCATATATAATATTTAGAGAAAAAATGATTGTTTCTTTGATGGTAATAATCCAATCATTCAAAGGGTACTAGTCTCCAAAATATTCTCATCATACAAGGATAGAGTATCATATACTATCAAGATATATATAAAATTCTCCAAGCCTTAGAAATTCTATTGGGATAAAGGGAATAATATGATGGAAGATAAAAAAAATAGATAATGGGAATAATGAAAAGAAGGATTTTCCAACATGTGATACTTATGGAAGGAATTACCTTGGTACATTATTAAAAGTAAAAAGAGTTTTCTTTAAGAATAAATAATGGGTCCACCATTATTATGATTGAAAGGGTAATAGAGAATATTTCAATATGAAATTATTCTACTATAAATAGATGGTGCGCTATGAAAATGAATTCCCCAAGTGTTAACAAAATATACCTCAAATTAATCGGGGGAATTGAGGTCAGGCTTATGATATTAGTATAGATGAAGTTGAATGATTAACATTCTTGTGTTTGGATTCATGAATTATGTTATAAGAATATTTGAATAAATGATATTCTATTTGTAAGAATTATGAAATGTATAAGGATTATACTACAGTAGTATTTTATTATAGATTTAAAAGAATGTGTTAAATGGTTCCGAGAATAGTGATTCATTCGAGAGTTGAACATGTTTATTAAAAATATTATTATGGGTAGATAAGAATTAATATATTCCAAGTTTCAGTATTATAATTATAAATAGCTTTTTATGAAGGTATTGATAACCTTTAAGGTTTATATAATCTTTGGTGTTGAGGTAATTATAAGCTTTTACAATTTTCTAACATTATAGGATTTATGCTAATATGGTTTTAGAAAAACAACAATGAACATGTCGAGTAACAACACATCACATCCATAAAGTTCATGGGTCTTTATCCCACAACCTATGTATGATAAGTGTTTAACACCTACAACTGACCTATGTAATGTCTTGGTTAATTTTTCATTGTTTTTAGTTAAATGATCTAATGAATAAAAATTAATGATAAACTAGTAGCATTACTATTGTGGTATAATGATTAATGTATTCTATTGGATACATTTTGGTAACTATATTGGTTTTGGAAAATATTTATAAACTGATGGAAATACATTAAACTCTTTTATAGATATTTTGATTTCTTATAAGTTAATTTCAGCACTTTAGGCACAAAAAAACCATCCTGGATATTAATTTCTTGAAGTAAGAAATGAATTGAAAAATTATTTAAGCACAAAAAAGAGTTTAAATTATTCCATTGAAATATAAATATATCAAGTAATTTTATTTTCAATTATTTTTAGTCTTGATGGAAAAGTAATTTCTCAAATATAAGAAAATTATATTGAAAAAAATAATCAAAATACCTTCAATTATAATGAACTTATTGACATTTAAATCATCACAGATTTAAGGATTTCAGTCTCTTGACTTTCCGTTGATAATTCAATTTATTTGGACCTGGGACCTCTATCATTCCCTATAATTATTTACACTTTTCTTCAATGTCCATATCTTTACATGCCACTGATGTTCTCCTTTATAAGAAACTATATATTTTTTATTCCATGTGACCTTTTCATTTAGATTATATCTTATCAAGTGGATGTTTTATTAACCATAATAATGATGTGAAACTTTAATATGAGTATTTTCAAATGAAAAAAACAAGACTACCGAGATCAAGATTAAATTGAAACGACACAATTTATTCAAGGGGCTAGAATGTAATAGACCTGGATTTTAAAATATGAAAATCATATCCGATAACATATATGACACTCAAAACAATGAATAAAATAGAATAAAAATGCTTAATACTTTATGATATATTTATTTTTAAATAAATTCAATCTCTTCGGTATCTTACAATGCATGCAACACCATTTTGAATAAAATGTCAAACTCAATTAAAAATATTATTATTTAATCATTACCATTATAAAATAGTTGTTAAATTGGTCAGTAAGAATATTAATCAAAAAATTATGAAAATTATGTTCCATATAAATATAAAATTAATAAATTATATATATATATTTAGAGATAAGATTAGAAAAATTTAAATGAAAATAAATTTTGTTTTCCAGAAAATGGACTTTTTCTAAAAGGTTGTTTAGTCGAACTTTGCACAAATGATCTATAATAAATTTTTACAACCTACATATTATTTATTGGAAAAAATAAAATTCTTTTTTGAAATTTACATCTTTAAATTATCCTTGGGCGAGTTTTTTGAATTTTTTTGAAAAGATTAATTTTTTGATAAATAGTGACAAATACATAATTTTAATTGAAAACTTCATTTTCTAATAAATTATTGAAATGTTAAATTATATTTGTAATTGGGTTTCAATTAAAATTAGTAAAATTAAATATATTTTAATCCATTTTATGTTATTTTAATCTATTTTATGTTTTATTTTGATATATATTTTTTAAAACAGTTGACATTTTCTATTTGAAACAATGCTTTCTCAATAAATCTACAAGATTAATTTTAATTTAAAATTTTCTACCTATGTGAATATAATATGAAAATTGGAATAAATATTTGGAGTCAAAATAATTTATATTAACTAATATTGTTAACATAAATTTTTTTACAAAAAATGGATAGTGAAAATAGTAAAAATTAATTATCACGGTTAGGGTAAAAATGGATTTATCAGGGGTTAAACTATAACGATAAAGATTAAAAAGACCTAAAACCTTTTCATAATATATTTTTGTGAAATCTTCACATGATATAATGTAATATAATATAGAGTAGTCCATTTTTTACCCTTCTGGCTTGTGAAAAATGTTGGTACACCTTTTTATTTTTAAAACTACACATCTACCCCTCACCTCAACAATAAAAGGGTACCCCCATTATTCATTATTCCTCACACATTAAAACCCTTTTTATGAACCAATAACTACCAAAATAACATCCCAACTTCCATAAAATATTCTCAAAAGCAGGTTTTGGTCAAAATCCAATCTAGGAATACTTAAGGTATAATCCAAAAGAGGTTGTGTGAGAAGAGGCAATATTCCTAACTATACAATTCTATTTTATTTTTTCAACCACCTCCATCAAATATTATTAATTTATAATTATATAATTAAAATATTATCTACTATATAATTTTATTTTTTTTAATTTTATGACTTATATCCATCTCCTCTTCCCTCAAATAGGAAATGATAACATCACTAGTGTGTACGGAGGACTACAACCTCACTGACAAATGTGACAAGTTTTCTATAAACACCTCTGATAGTTGGTTATGATAATGAATCTAAAGTTTGAATATATACACATATATATGATATTTATAAAATATTTAGTACTCGTGATTCATTATATCAAATATACCTTATTTACATTCCATTTTATAGTGTATATGATAATGTCGATTATGTGTATGGTGGAGTACCACCTTACAAAGTGATGTGATTTATTTTTAACTAGATATTTAAATGGTAGGTAATAAGGATAAAATAAATGAATATATGTGATATAAATGAAATAATTATGATATTAATTACAAATTTTTCATTTTAAAAAGATAATATAAATTTTATTGTCTTTCTTACACTGAAAAATGATAACATCATTTGAGTACGTGTGGACTACCACCTTCACGAGGTTATTTCACTCTCTTTTAATCACTATAGAACATGCATGAAATATATAAGTATATTTAAAGAAATAATATCATATACATGATATTATTTTCATTATTGAAGTATAAAATATTACATACCTTTTTTCAATTATGATCATTGTAAAATGAAAATATTATTCATGTGTACGTAAGACCTATTATCTCAATGATTGTAACATTTATCATTTTTAAAAACAATATATAATGATTATTTTTAAATAATATTTTATGTAAGAAATATGATAACTATTTCATGATTATGAATCTAGATATTTTTATCCAATGTTCTTTTCGAAAATAGTCAACCTACCAATGTCATTTTTTACACATAGGAAAAATATCATCAAAACATTTGAGTTAAAGTTACTTGATTAAGTAATCAAATAAAAAATTTTAATTAGTGAAATAAAATGAATAATAAACTTAAAAATCATCATCAATCAAGTAAATAATTAACATAAGTTTATTATTTATGAGCATTGATTACGTAAATGATGAGTCAGACTCATGGTAAGGGTTTCTCATCTCACTTTTACTTTCTTGAGACACACACCATATCCACCACTTATTTATTTTACGTGGTGTATATACTACCATTTTTTGTTATATATCATGGATTAATTTATCTTAATGGTATTTAATTTTTCATTTAATGTTACTTCTTTCATGGTGATTATGATACAAAAATTTCTAATGTGGTAAGGGTTTATTTCACAATCTAATCATTATTCGGCATTTTTTTGTTTAAGTATCCCTTGTGAGAATTATATGATATTTATCTCTTAAAATAAGTCTATAATATTATTATCAATATATTAATGATCGTTTTATGGAAATATTACCATTTATTCCTCTCTTTAATACATAAATTGATTAAGAAAATCTCTTCATGAAAATATGACATTATTTAGGTCTTTGGTTGGAAATAATTTTTCATCATAAACCATGCTTTATGAAAATTATTCCAAAATTGATTTTAACATTTTTAAAAGGACTTATAAAATAAATTTTTAACTTTTTAACCAATATAAAAATGCAAGGAATGTTCTTATTATTTTTAAAAGTAATGCATTTTTGGATTTTACTGAAAATGAGAAAGGAATCACTATTTTAACAAGTATAGAATGATTGAAATTTTACAAAAACATGACCAATAAATATTTTAAATATTATTTCACAAGTTTTAAAAGTTTTATTTAAAAAAATTGTTTTATAATATTTTTTTAATTTTATTTTTATTAATATTTTTATAGTGAAAATATTTTTCCTCAAAAATGTTTTTAAATATTGTTTTTTGTATTTATACTCATCAATAATATAAATCCATTATTTTACTTATGATCCAGTAAATATATGTTGTATTTATATCATAATTATTAATTATTTTTGTGTTTATGATCATTTTCACTAGGAATGTGTAATTTTATTACCATTCACCATATTACTCTCTATGGTTTGTGATTATGTCTATTGATTGTAGGAATATATTAATAATTCTGTATTCTATTTTTTCAATATAAATGTTTATGTTGATTTTGTTTTACCCATTTAATATGAGGAACACATTAGACTATGTATGTGGGGTAGAGGGACCTCTATAGCCCCCCCCCCCCCCCCGATGCATCAATATGTCTCATGATATGAACAAAATTGGGTTTTGGTTGAGTTCTTTCTGATTTATATAGATATCTTTGTATAAGGCCTCCATGATATTAGGTGTCTTGGAATAACACTTTTATTGTATGATTTAAATGTCTAGAATTATTAATTACATCATTATTAATTTATTAATTGATGTTCCATGTGATTTTTCAATTAGTTAGAATATTGACGACTAAGATTCAAAATTGTGTGATTATTTATGTAGCATTTGTTTCATTATCTATTCTTACCATATAAAGCTCAGGTTATTGATTAAATGGGTTTTGTTTAAATTATATACCATTCCATATTGATTATTCCTTATTTATTCATAGATTACATCATACTCTTACCATTACTAAGAAACTGATATAACCCCTTATTATGTTTTATTTTCCATAGGATACTAGGAAGTGTTTTGATATTTATATGTATGGATAATCTAAGGGATATTATAGAGTTCTCAAAGAAACTACTTGGTGTATTTTATGTTTTCAATTTTAATAATTATTTCAAGTGTGTATCTAGTTTACCAAAACTACCAAACCTTTATTCTTTCAGGATTGGATTCCTTTTATCTTATTCCAATGTAATAAAGTAGACACATTATATGGGATACTATGGTAGTGGTTGCTACTATAAAACACCTATCAATCATTAGTGTGGATTTGTTTTAATATTATGTTAATATTCAACTAATATTTTTTGTTTAAGGCTTGAGTTGTTCTAGGGAATCAATTAAAAATCCTAATATGATACAATATCCATTTGAGAAATAATTTTTTTCACTAATATAACCATTTTATAAATAGGGAAATTTAGATTTACTTAGTTGTTAGTACACATACCATTATTTTTTTACTATATTGTGTTATTGGCCCAAGTTGTATGTATAGACACTATTATTTGACCTTATTAAATTTATCATTTATTTGTTTGATGGTATTCCAATATTGTACATGGGATAAGGTATTTGTTTTTAATTGGAGGTTATAATAAATAAATATTGGTAGTTAAAAATTAATTTATACATATGTAGCTTGGTGACAAACATGATTTATAGAAATTTATTCAATCAATTTCAGTGATATCATAATATCATATTATTGATAGTTTTATAAATAGTGGCATGAGGTTTTTACAATATACATAATTTATTTCCTTCATGCATGAAAATGATTAATAGACATGATATCCTCCCATAAACATCTATGATTCACCTTTCATTGAATGATGTGAGAACAAAATTATTAATTTATCTCTTTTATAATATAATTTCCACCACTAATATCCTAATGTAATTGAATATGAAATCCCCTCAAACATTAATAACCAATTGATTTAAAATCACCTTCAGATCTACTTATTTAGAAAAATATTATATACCATTAAAAGCTAATAATTAATGTTGGATGATGTATTGTAAATTATGGATATTAAATCAATTAAAATACAATTTTAGTTTGATTTCAAACATAATTTAAAAAACATAATGCTTTTAAAATTATAGTAAATGACCATTAAATAAGAAAATAAGGGAGTTATATTCAAATAATTGTATGCAATCGGCAGTGGAGCACAGTTGAAGGTTGCGCGTTATTGAAGGGATTATGGTGTTGTTTCTAGTGATGGGTCTCTCCAGCGGCCTGATTTGGTGATGAAGCACGATGGAAGTGTGTTGGGATTGAGGAGACGATGCATCACAAGTGTGGATTGCTCTTGTTTTTGAATTTTGAATTTGAATTGGTATGAGTCTGATGATGCAGTTGAAATTGATGTGTGGTTTTTGGATGTTAATGTTGTTGTGTAGTTTTTTAATGATGAATCATGATATTGTGAAGTGTTTAAGTGGAAGTGGTGAAGTCATGTATTGGGTACCGACAACCCTTAAACCAGACTTTAGAAAATGGAAAAATAATGATTTGCAGTCAGTATATTCTAATAATTGTTCAATAATATATAAAAAACAACCCATCACAACCCATCCCAAAAATTTAGAAATTAAATGA
This sequence comes from Viscum album, assembly GCA_963277665.1. Classification (NCBI taxonomy): domain Eukaryota; kingdom Viridiplantae; phylum Streptophyta; class Magnoliopsida; order Santalales; family Viscaceae; genus Viscum; species Viscum album. The sequence goes on from OY728135.1 coordinate 418,335,441, forward strand.
ATATATTATAAATAATATTTTTAATAATTATTAAATTTGAAAAACAAAACACACACTTCATGCAGGATAAAATTTTATTAATTAATTTATTAGTAACATTTTTCTTCTTTCCTTTATGGATCATCTAGTATTACCCAAATTCATTTACATAGGCTTATCAATATTGTTTATTACTCATGTTCCCATAAGACCTACCATTATGGGGATTTATTATGACATCACAAAAGTATATTATGGATAGTGTGATGCTTAATGAGAATTTACATTCCTATATGCACATTCCATGATTCTATATCATTTACAATCTAATAAACATTACACATATTTTGAGTTCATCCAAAATTTTGTTTTGTGTTTTAAAAGCATATGAATAATAAAATAAAATAAAAAACATTAATTAGGATGTTTTATCACATAATAAAAATAAAATACATATAATTTAAAAATAATGAAAAAAACTATTCTTTATACATATATCACTCAATTCATTTTCTATTTTATGATGGTTTACAACTCATTACAATGAATTCAATAAACAATTATTTATCCTTATTCCCCATCATTGAAATCATTAACCTTTTTTTATTTTTATGTGTTTTAATGTATTATTTTTTTACATAATAATAATGTCACTTAATAAAAATTTAATTATTAATATTTGTATTTACTATCAATAAAAACATGAAAGGCACCTTACACTCTCCCCTTTTGTTATGAATAAACTCACAAGAGATCCCATGAAGCAAACCCCCATAATTAGTTGAAAATATATCACATAATTCACTCAAATATGTTATAGATATAGAAACCCATGTTCTCATATATAAATATTACATCATTATAGATGAATATTTAATAATATTCCTAGTAATACATGATTTTAGACTATATAGGTTTAGTATATTTATAAATATTGATACATAAAAAGTGGTACATAAAATATCTACATAATTCCTCATTAAGTTCTTCATAAATAGCTTCATTCTTCAAATTTTCATACTTAAAAACATTCTTCATATCCTGGGGATGGGACACATAAGAAACGGTGAGATCAGATGCTCACTGAGGGTAAACAAAAGAGATAACAATAAAATAACATAATCTAGTTTAATATAATCATAAGGACATGAGAACATGATCAATACTTTATATATTCATACAAATTAGTCAAAATTCATTAATAGTAAAATATGGCATTTGGATTTGTCAGACAAATGAAATAATATATAAGGGTGGGTAATCATTAATAATCAGTCATGATCCCAGAAAAAAATATCATAAATATACGAAATATGTTTTCAAACTACACATAATCATGTAAATTAATTTTCTTAGTCATGTATCTCTAACAGAAGAATCATAGTGGATTGGGATCACTCCTTATTCCATAATTTTCTAAGTCAAGGTTCACTCCAATGTCTATATTGTTTCAAAAGTTCCCTTAATAAACTAGGTTAACTCTACATTATAGTCCTTATTATAACATTATATATCTATTTTAAACAATTCATTATAGGGTAGAATAATATAGGCTCTACCAATCACATAATAAAAACCATATATATGTGCTCCAAAATATCAAAAAATAATCATTATATAATAAAATTATAACCTATAGAAAGGATAAAACATTCATAATCATGTCATTATCATAATCATAAACAATATAGAGAAATAATTAAGATTATATCATTGGATCATGTCATCAGTAACTCATATAGAATAGCGAAGGATGTTTTATAGATAAATGTACCTTTAAAAATATCACTAAAAACATATCTTGAGGAAAATAATTTTTTAAATTTAAATCACTTATTTAGAATATATAAATTAAAAAATTATAAAGAAACCATTTTCCTAGAAAATAAACAAGTAAAATTATAATAGAAGATACTGATAAAATATTATTCATGTTAGAATAAGTTTTTTCCATCTGGTGTATGTTATAATATTAATTACATTCACATTGTCTGAAATAATTCTAAATCACCTTGTTTGAAAAATGGTAAGAAGATTCCATTAAAAAAATTATGTAAAGTAAAAAAACAAGAAAAAATTAAATTCATAACTCTTTTGATAATAGTAAAATCATTTGTGAAAACATATTAAAAAAATATGGACATTGAAAAAAGTATTCATTCGAGAAGAAAAAAACATAGATTGTTTTCCTTAAAGACATTATTTTGTTCACTATAGTACTTAATGAAGAGAAAATTATTAGGAGAGATAAAATCACTAGAAAAATATATATAAGAAGAAAATAAATACGAATTAGGAGGTATAGTTCTTATAATTTGATCATAGTAATATTTATTTATAAACCATCCTCGTAAAAATGAGATTATAACATAATACTCATTCTTCATGTATGTCTTACATTGCATGAACACTAATCTCCTACATAATTAATTTAGATTTATTATAATTATATACTATAACCATAATAATAACTATAATTAGCTAAATTTTTTACATACAAAATCTTATCACCCATTTAATAACAATATATTACTATCCTCATTTTGGGTTTTAACGGTATAATTTTTCATTTATCTTTGGGTTTGATAATTATAGTCCTCACTCAGTTATTATAGTTAATTCATCTTAGGAATTTTAATCACGATTTAAATATAATTTTTATTTATTACCATTAATGTAATGAAATGATGAAAAATGAATTACATCATTACATGGAGATAGTGGTTTATACGTATACATGAGTGACACATTAATTTTTTGATGGATTGACTTAAAGAATATTAAATATTAATTCATCGATAAAAATAATTATTTTTAAAATATATATATATAATCTAAATATATCATAATAGAAAACCATTAATTATGGTGGTGTAAAATGTTTCATTTCACTATGTGAAGGTAGTAGTCTGAATGTAAGCACACACAATACTTTCAAAAATGATTAGATTGAGAAGAGGTGGTAAATGGTTGTTACATAATTATAATAACATACCAATATATTTTTCATACTATATACATAATAGACTGATAGATACAATAAGTTTCTATGATGTTTAAGAAGAAATTAAATTCAAAGAGATTGGTTAGTATATATACCTCTTCTCTGAGAGGCCCCCATTAGATTACTCCATAATAAATTAAGGATTGTTATTAGGAGAAGACCATAAGATCTAGAATAAATAGAAGGATTCTAAGAAGGTTTTTTAGTATGTATTTTATAAGCAATTTGAAAAAGTAAGGACAATACATTCCCTTTAAAAAGTGATGGGAAGTACCCACATGGAATTACATAAAATATTTCAATGATTTATGGTCACATTCAATATAAAGTAGATCAAATTAGGTATTTATTTAAAGTTAGTGAAATATAATGATGAAATGTATTTAAATAATAATAATTTGATAGGTTTGGGTGGAAATAATAACTTTATCTCAGGGTTTAACCCCTCAGGTAAATCTATATTAACCTTAAGCATGGTAACAAAATATTATGATTTTTACTCTTCAATATGATAAAAAAATAAGTTGTCAAATTAAATTATATTAATTACTGTAATCACAAATATGGTATCCATTTTAAAAAATTCAACTTCTCTATATAGAGGAATTAAATTTTAATTAAGCGTTCAATTCACAACACCAAACATTTTTCAAAAAATGATTTTCTAATCATAAAACATAATAAACTACCATTCTATTCCTTGTAAAATGTAATGAAACAAAATTTAGAAATTAAATTAACTTTTTAATTAAGTTAATTCCTTATTAATAAATTAAATTATTTAAATCACATACAAAAATTTTATCATTATGGAACATTAAAATTTATATCTTATCTAATTTAAAATATCATTAATAATTATAACAATTGATAGTATAGCCACTATATAGTGATTATATTATCAAAATATATATAGGCTTATTATAAATCCATTTTATAAAGACAAAGGAATTCATTTACTCAACTAGTGAGAACATACCCAATGAATCTCTTTTATCATAGATTCCAAGAGAAATAACATCATTTGGATATTGTCTTGACTGTGCTCAAGCAGAGATTTAGCATCTAAAGCACGAGTGAAACCAATTATTGTAGAAGTTCAACCAAATTTATATTAGGGCACAAACCATGTTTTCCAAACCACCCTAAAAAAATATCATCATCCCACATTATACCCTTGGTAAATTTGATAGTTTAATAAAAGGATATGGATATAGACCCTAACAATATTATTTTATAAATTTTTTAAATTAAATAATGAGTATTTTTACCTTTATTGAATTAAAATGATTAAATAATAAGTTTTATATAAAATATATTTTCATAATATGAAACAAAGATTGTATTTTCTATAAATGTATAGTTCCAATCAAGATGCACTTTTTGATGAATTCAAGAATTTTTAGAAATGAATAATATTTTAATACATTAGGATTATTAAATAATATTTCTTAAATAAAAATGATAATATAATTTTATGAATTAAACTTTAATTTTTACAAGGGTTAAAAGGTTGTTAATGTTAAAAACATGTATTTTTTTATAAATTGTTATTTATTATTTAAAAGATTTAATTTCCATATTTAATGAAAATTTTTGATAAAATAAATATTATTTTTCAAATCCTCCAATTGAAATTATCCAATGAATTTTTTTTCATAATTTTCAGATGTAGTCGAATTTTTGGGTAAAATTAAATATGTTTGTATTATACGTTAAGTATTATGACATTATCAAAGCCCATAAGTTATGTAATAAATAAAATAAAGAATATCCACTCCAAAAATCATGTTTCAGTTATAAAAAATTTCTTTTTATGTCATTTGATTAATTTTATTATACATTAAATAATTATTCAAAACCTATATTACATTTTAAGGTTTAAAAATCAATTCTTTAAAAAGCATGACTCACTTCCAAAACACCATGGGTTTTATTATAAGGATTTCGGATCATATCCCTGGAAAATAATTAAATACATTCCTCTATAGAGAAAAACATGAAAAAAACTAATGGGATGGTCTGGGGTTTGAATTAATTTACCATATAGAGTCTAAAATCTATGTCCAGAAATTAATAACGAATTATCCTCTCTTTTTCTATAAAAATCCAGCCAACCTTCCATCACATTCCACTCAAAACCATTATTTAATGTAGTTACCCTACTCTCCCCACTCTATATCCCTCTCAATGGTTCACATGCTTTTATGAAACATTTCCCATGATTTTATCAGCACCCTCTCAAGGTAAGGGACACTCTCCTCTTCTATTTATTTCTATTACATTATTTTTAGTAATCCCCATTTTATTTCATATGGAATATTTTGTAATGAATTTTTTCACATACCTTTATATTCCTTATGAATTACATGTAATGAGATTCCTCCTTTCAATCTCATTTACCCCTTCCATAAGCCTTTTTGTAAACATGTTGTGTTGCCAAAATTATCTTCTGATTCCCCATGACAAACATTTGTGTAGTGACTACACAAACCCATTTCCACTCAATGGTATTAAAATTGATGTTAAAATACACCATTTATTATGGAACTGTATATATGTATCCCAGACTCTTTAATCTTGGGTTTAAGAGTGATGAAATACATCCTTGTGTTGTGTGATTATCACAGCACACTTATGTATTTACATTATAAGAATGTGATGGGTGGACCCAGAATTATATATCACTTCAATGAATTGGTTACTATTTTTATATCATGAGAATCCATCTATGGTGAACATGAGTCAATCTTATGTAAACAATGTTATAATTTCTTGGCGTTTATCCGTGACTCATTCTTATGATGTCAATTTTATGTTGTTTCCATATTACTATGTAGTTTTTTTATCATTTTTATTATGATTCAATCTTAAAGTTTATGAATATCTTCCAAATTATGTTACCTTGATACACCTATTGAATCAAATATATTACATTCATCATGTAATTATTCCATTTTTCCTATATTGGGATTTATATCTCACCCATTTCATAGTTGTGTCCCTAGGTTATCCCACACAATTTTAGAAGATCAAGGAAATTTATGGGAATGTTATAGATTTTTAGTTTATGACATTGTATTTCTATTTAATGTAGTTATTATATATACCTAATTACCTAAAGAAACAAGTCATCAACATCTTGTTGGATTGTATTAAGTTACTCTTTCTGAAATAAATCATAAAAAAATGTGTATGAATGTTATGGGTTTTCATAGTTTGTATCAAAGAAAATTATAGTAATTTAAGAGAATTAGGAATACAAAACTCTGGTGAAATATTTTTTAGATATGACTGAACATAACAAAACATTCCTAAATATTTATAATGTATAGAGTAAGTGGTTTACAAGAAAATAATTTTTTTTCTGGATTCTACAAGTGTAATGTCTTGACCCGAGTGCCACACACTGGTTCCCCAAGATAGTTAGTTACATGACCTCAAGCACACCTCCCCATATACTAGAGGCTTCTAACTTGTAGCGAGAGTCAAATATATTTCATGGGGAGACAATACCAACTTTATCAATGTAGTGAAATAGAATAATTAAATAAAAAATAACCAAATGATGATAACTAATAACCAAAATCATAATATATTAAATAACATACCAGTATCATATAATTATCCAAAAAAGAAATAATATCTAAACTGAAGTAGTAAATATATCATGTCATTATATGTGTCAAGTTTCAAATATAAAACTGAAATATAAAGTCACTGACAACTCCAAGAGGGTCCTAAGACTATGTATGGTTCACTCATCCATGTTCCATCCCAACACATCCATATAACATTGGGATATTTACCTAATACTATCCTGCAATAAATGAATTATATTCGGTTATCGATCAAGTAGCCTGAGTAGGGTGTGATTACAACTCGATGGGGGCACCACCAATAGCATCTAAAACAAAATCCAATGAATAAAAATTTATGTTGTAGTATAAAAAATGTTTTATATTAAGTTTTTATTACATTTCATTATTATTTAATTATCCACATAAACTATTTGGGTTCACAATGACACAAGAACGGTAAACACTTTCTTTGAACGATGCCGTAGTCCGAACCAGATCACATAGAAAATCACAATTCCATATCATATAGTCTTTAATTATACATTTAATTTCAATTCAAATCATAGACAATTGGAAACATAGTCCAATAAATTTAAATGACCTCATGGGTAATTGAAGCATCAGTTTGCCTCCCATAACACATTTATTAATCAATCACATGTGGGATTTTGAAGCATTGGTTTATGTCTCACACTAATATATAAAATTCATTCATTTTGGTCTAAAATGCCTTGTCTAGAACCTTTTGGGTATTTTAAGCATTAGTCCATGTCTCATTACCTATTTATCCATCAATCCTATATATCACATATATCCCATTTAACTGGGTTAATCCTCATTAACCCACTAATCAATATTCTATGTCATGGTATGCCATTTAAATTGCCTAAAATCATGGTTTAACAATTTAATTGCATGGAATAATAAGTAAAATTCCTAATTTAAATATATTACCAAAATTTATTCACCTATCACTCTAACCATTCAATGTTAAGCTAATAATCCCTTTATTTACATTATCAATCAATTCCATATCTCAAAAAATTATCCAATTACATAGTCCCATTTAATTTACAAATTACACAATCGAAATATCCCTTAAATTTCATAATCATACCATCATATTAATTAATCAATAAATTAATTAATCCAATTCATGATGCAATTTCCGAACATGAAAATTTATAAATCATAATTTCATACACACAATTACAATTAAGCCTACGTGATTTTCAATTTAGAATAATAACCTCAGTATCATTGCAAAATAATTCCAACTAAAATCCCAAACAAGATGTGAATTGCTAAATTGTAAAACAATGAAAGAGATCCAAATACAAAACCTAGATCCAAAATTGAATAGATTAAAATCAATAAAAATGAGACCTAAATCCATCACTAGAAGAGGAAAACCCCCCCTTACAATTGTTAGATGAAGATGAGAGAAAGGGAGGAAACCAATATGGATGAGAATATTTTAATGTAAATGGTGGAAATATGTCAAAAAGATATTAAATTCTTTAATAATGGAGTTTGGAATCCCATGAAATCCATTTGGGAGCCTCAAAATTTGAATTAAATGAGTTAGGGTTGATCCAGGGTTTTTATAGATATAATATTTTAAGGGTTGTTTTCCTGAGAACCAACTATTTTGTACATTTATTACATGAATTTTCACTTATTATATATTGTTCATTGTTCTGCATGACTATAATATAATAATGTCCTGGAATATTTGTTGCATTGATAAGGTCATGGAAGATCCCCTCTATGATGAGAACCTTGAAATGATATAACAATATTCTTAAATAAGGTTCTATGGTGGGTTGACATTCTATGATAGGACACATAGTATACAGACTGTCATGTGCAAGTACTCCTAAGAAGACGAGACTCTCTCTCATGGAGTTCGCACTTGGTAATCTCCAAGATGGGGGACATTAAGAATAGACCCGCCAATAGCAATTCTGCATGTCTTGGTGTCATCGGAAATTGCTATCTACAAGCATGTGTAATGGTCCTTAGACTGGAAGATTATCATTAACTCATGTCATGACTCATGCACTTAGATTTACTGACGAAAATCATCACACAGACAGTTGGCGGGAATTAGGGTACGTTGGGTGCGTCACGAGTGAAATGTTATTAATGGATAAGTCGAGGAAGGATTTTTCCCTTCCATTTATGGAATTTTATATCTGGGCCCTTTGATTGAAATAGAACTGTGTCATTAAATTCCATGCCTATGGTGTGAACGATGAGTTTATTTCAGGTAGTAAAAGAACAGCAGATCTAGAATATAGGTTTATGACACTGCCATTAAACCTTCTTGATGAGATATCGAGATAAAGGGATTAAATTACACAGTAAGCATTCGTATGTTGTGATAAGTCAATTCGGCATCAACTTCTTTCTCTTGGGTGCCTTGACCCGTTGCTAGATAGTAATCCTAGACTTTAGGCAAGCCCGCCTAATGCCAATGAGAAAGAGGCCTAGAGGGTCACACACTATGTGTATTCAAGTATCTCATGCAGAATAAATATGGTTCCTGTACGTGGTTGAATAATTATTCAAGGAAGCCTAAATTGTTTTAAATGATGGAGGAAAAAAGAAATGAAAAACAAGATATACACGCTGTGTATTAAATATTACACGTCGTGTATTTTTTCATGGAAAACAAGTACATGTCGTGTATTAATAAATACACACCGTGTAGTTTTCTTTATGGAAAGGAAATAAATAACTTAAAACAATATATACATGCCATGTACATTTAATGTACATTCCATGTAGTTTTCAATTAAAAAAAGTACACGCAGTGTATTTATTAATACAGGCCGTGTAGTTTTTCTAGTCGGGGTTTTGAGAATATAATATTGTTTTAGATGATATTTATTATAATCAGCGTGGGCACATGTCAAGGAATTAATTTTTCAACATGGGGGTTTTAAATGAGAGTCAATGAAATAAATAAAACACGTAACACGTTTATTTATTTTCATAACTCTACAACCTCAAACCTGATTATAAATATCCTCACAACCCCAACTCTTTTCCTACACACAAGAGAATCATTGTGCACAACAATTCTGGATAATTCTTTCAAGGATGAAAGAACCTCTTCCTCTAAGAATGCTCTCATGATCGAGAGATATCCTCTTCCATCGGATCAAGATGATCTAAGGAGGAAAACACAAGAAAAGGATTCTCCACCCTAGCACCCGGAGAATCCTTTGGCGATGTCCAGAGATACGAGGTACACGTGTGGATCACCGCTAGAGGGAGTCTACACTTGGCTTCTACGATGCAACGACGGATCACATCGACAACGTGATCAAGAACATCAAGGAAGAAAGAACACCCAAAAGTTATTTCTTTATAATTAATTAAATTAATTATAATCAACCTGTAACGATCCTTGTTTGTGGTTCTGGGAAAAACCTACTTCTTTGTCTTTTTCTATGATTCGATCCATGGAGACTGGCGTTTATCATCATATTGACCCCGGATTGATCATTTTTAATGACAAAAATACAAGTGGGAACATCCACCCACACGCTTCCACTGTGCCCGGAACCTTCAAATGGTATCAGAGCGAGGTTACAACCTTGATTATAGTTATTTAATTTTTTTTGATAATTTATGCATTTATATTTGATTCAATTAGAAATATATCTTTCTATTAATATGAATAAACGATATTTATTCTTCCACCTTAGTTTCTCGATTCATATCACAGAAACAATCTTTTAATTTTAATTTTTGATTAAAATAAAAACAAGGAACTCATCCGGAGGAGCCACGCTTTCTGTCTGTACAACACGGGATTACACGACATGTAATTAAAACTACACACCATGTACTTATGTTCAACGAACCGGCACTGGTCCTCCAAACCACGCTGTGTGAATTGAATATGCCTAAGTATTTATCACGCTATGTTGACCAGAATTGAACGGCGCATGGAAACCGGAATACACGGCGTGTATGTTGGAGCAACACAACGTGTAGTCCGTTTCGACCTAGGTGAAACCTTGTGCAAGCATAAGCTGCGTACCACATACATGGGATCACCGGGATGGTTACCTCATAGCAAGGAAGTACACGCCATGTATGATTTATCTACACACCGTGTACTCCAAAAATTCCAAAGTAAAGAAAACATGCCAAAGCCCCCGGCGTGTACTTTGGATAAAGGGTGAAAAAAAATACACGCCGTGTAATCATAAACTACATGCCGTGTAATTTCCAGAATTGGAATTTCACCAGGTTTCCTCCAATGTACAAAGTCCTGTACAAGGAATATGGATGAGAAGAATCTCAAGGAATTTCAGAAAGGAATATAAGATAAAGAATTGATTAATTATAAGATCATAGTTAATTGAATTCGAGCATGGATTATCTTAAATGAAAGAACGATTAAAAGAATTTGAATTCTAAATATGTGTAAATGTCATTGCATGCTATGGATGATCATGAGCTAGACAAAAGACCCTTTGTATGTGTATGGTTTCATTTAAATTTATTTAATTTAAATTTTTTGGTCTGTGAGCCTTCTTCCAATAAAAGGTAGGGTCTGCGTGCCCATGGTTTCTTTAATGTAAACCCATGTAATAGAGGATCTCCCAAGCCAGAGGAGATGGTTCAAATCCTGAAGCTGAGGCGAAACTGACACAAGAAGATACAAAGGTGGATAGGTGGGAGCTGCAAAACACGAACCAACGGGTTCAAGGTGTTTTCCCTAGGTCAGGGTTAGCTTATCAAAACCGCTGGATAAGCTAACCAATAGAAGCTCATGATCATGCCATATTATTTTATTTCTGTCTGATTTCATGGTTTATTTATTATGTATGTGTTGTCACGATCACATAATTAATAAAATTAACAAGCATGCAAAGATGGTATAAAATAAAAACCGGATTATGCGTAAACATTATCGGAACATGGTTAATCACTTAAGCAAGCATCACTTAATATTAACAAGCATGTGATAATGCGAATCTATGCATAAATGATTAAAATCTCTCAATACCATATTAAGTCAGACCAAGCCTTCCGTTACTTGATTAAGGGCAAGACTCAATATAACTATGTGTTTGACCAACCCTTGTTGGGACACTTACATTTATAACGGAATCCCTTATGAAAGGTTTCAGGTTTACTTAACCATATTACATCAAGAGAAGTAGCTCTTTCTAGACTTGGTGTAATATTGGAGGCAAGAGTTGAGGAAATCCAAGTCAGGATTTCAGGATTGGGGAATCCACTCAATAGATCATGGAACTGTAAGCTAACAGTTGGCAAAGACCTGCCTACCTAAATACCTTCAAATAGCTTGACCAACCCTTGTTGGGGTTATGCGAAGGGGAATATGGATCCTTGCTAATAGAATGTCAAAGGAACTGGACATTCCGAGTTCAATGGTGGGGGCCATTGGGACTTGATAAAATAGTGGGAGAATTAATTAATTCATTCCTTATTTCTCATAAATTTTAATCATCAAAGTACTAATAAATGTGCTCTTTTAAATTGTAGAATCAAGATGGAAAATTCATCAACCACATTTTCTCTGCGATCAATACTGGATAAAGAAAATATCCTCACTAGAAGTAACTTTCAGGAATGGTTTATGTTCCTTCGGGTTATCCTACGCCATGAACGAATGTTTTATGTGCTGGAGCCCTCACTTCCTAATTCTCCTACCCCAGGGGCGAGTGATGAATATTTCCTGGTCTATGATCAACATTTGAACGATGCTCTCGATGTTCAATGTTTGATGCTATAATCGATGTCTAGTGAGCTCATGAAGTCTCATGAATATATGGATTCCTA